>CM029119.1:10048895-11248895 GCA_016859345.1 Istiophorus platypterus
AAAAGGCAACCTGAGTATCCCATGGCTTCGAATAATTATGGAAAACATGTTTACTTGTGATGATTATACTGTAAATTGATTTGAAATCTTTTTGAGATGCACCGGTGCATTTCTCCCTTAACAGGACTGTGTGTTAACATTAGCCTGGGTGTGAAAACTACCAAAGACCTGAGAGGCTCACAGCATTTCTTTCCCGATTCTACATTTTCAAAAACTGTTACAACACATTTGACTTCCTGAAGTTTTGAAATCTTCTATATTATGTTTGCATTCAAAACCTTGTCTTAGGAAATCTATACAGAGACTGTCTATTCATTCCCTTACCTTCTGTAGCTTAACTCCAACAAAGTGTAGCATCCCCCTGCGAACCCTGAATTCTTCTCCCAAACCACGCTTTAAGATTGGCCACATATCCATCTTGCTGGGTTGCCATACCCTGTAGTAAACAACCACCTCCCACACCTCTTCTGAAATGCGTCCTGATGGCAGTGTCCTGACAATGGCTCTGGTTCCAGTACAAACTGACTTGGTCACCTTATAAAAAGAAGGAAAGTATTTCAGCATGTCTCATTCTTATCAAGTATATAATAAATGAAGAGAACTGTCAAGGTTGTTTCCGTGGAGAAGACCAACTGTTAAGCCTTATTACCTTCTGATTATTCTTGAAGAAGCGCCTCACCAGGACAGTGGAACGCTCTTTACGGTTCCTAACAAACTCTGTATTATCCAAAGGACCATCTCCATCCTCCTCATCACTGCTGCTGCCCCCACTGCAGTTCCTGGTCACTCCTGAGGGGGACCTCTCTCTCTGCCCCAAGGTTCTTGTCATGGTTTCAAGCGATGCCCGCCGTGGAAATAGTTTCTCCAGGGAGCATTTATTAAGCTTGGGCCTTCTGTTTAGCCTCTCTAAACTTGAGTAGCCATCTTTGAGATGGTGCTGGTGAATGTGTCCATTTTGGTGTTGCCGGTGGTGGCTGGATAGAGGGGAACTACAGGGAAATGACACCAAAGAGCTCAGGTCACTGCATGGGCTGCACTGCGATGAGAGGCAAGGTGATCTCTAGAAGTAGAAAACATGGCAAATTAAAACAGTAATAAGGATGTTTCTTTGCAGCTAAATTAGCAGTGCCTGAAATGGGCCATTTAACGGGTTATGGTATTAAAGTTATACTGTAAACACTGTGACATTTGCTTTGCTTATCTAGGGCGGATTTAAGAGCATATAGAACATATAACACAGCCTTGAAGTAACAGCTAAATGTACTCAATCTGCAATTAACCAGGGATAGCGCTGTGCTCCTTTATCTCCTTATTACCTTGTGGAAAGACAGTACAGATACAGGTAGGCTGCTGCGGCGGATGTGTCGCTGGTTGGGTATGGAGGGGCTGGAGCTGGGACTGTGAACAGGGCTGGATTTCGGGCTTGGACTGGATCTGGGGCTGTGGCAAGAGTAGGTCTTTGGACTGATGTAAAGGCTACACGGGGTGCAGGAGCAGCGGGTGCTCCCAGAACTGTTTCTCCCTGGATCTACACCCTCACCAGGGGTGTCCAACTGGCACGGAGCTCCCTCTGAACTTTTCCCAGGTATTGGAGCAGCTGTGTTAGTTATTCCTTCAATTCTCTTGCCAGCCGACAGCTCTGGATAAAGTTTCTCTTCGGTACTCAAGGGTTCTGAACTGTAATCCAAACACTGGTATTCCTCATCTAAAGTTGTCCCTTTTCCACTGTCACATGAAAGCTTTCTATATAAGAGAAGGGAAGGGCTGCTCCTCTGTTTTGACTGCAACAACTGGTCAGAGTATCGCCGTGGTTCCTGGCTGTCATTTGCGTGTCTGGCCTCTCTGCTGGGTCTGGGTCTGCTCCCAGTGGATGGAGGAGAGGCACGCTGAGCCAACACTATGGCCCCAACCTGTGTCTGATTTTCCTCAGTGGCCATCGGGTCACCCTGGAAGGTCCTGTATTTTGCTGCAGCTTTAAAAAGAATCACATTTTAATCCTGAAGACAGTTAAGCAGAAAAATATCTAACCTAAGAGAATTTATAAGGAATTCTGAATTTGGTCTAAGTCCTTATTTATACAATGCTAGCATCAGTCAAACACATTTTTCTAATATTCAAAGTTCCTTACACGGAAGAAGTGACATCTTCTATTTAAATTACTGGCTTCATAGAGGACCAAGAGGAAATTAAATTTCAGAGGAAATGTAATTTTCAGACTTTAAACCCATTGTGTAAGGGGACAGTATTGTCATGTTTACCAACTCAGCTGCTCCAGGTGAATAATGATACTGAGCCTTGCTTTCTATGAATAGAGCATATGCTCACTGCTCTTCTACAAAACCGTAAAAATTATTTTTTCATTTAGTGAACAGAGACACATTTCTGTTTTAGAGTGCTTCATTTAGATAACACTAGAGCAGTTTCAATTATTTCATCATTCATTGTCAGCATCAAATCTAAATTTTTAGGTTCATATTACTTACTTAGATGATCAAAAGGATCCACATCAGGTCACGCTACACAACGGTCCCCAGCTTTTTTCTGAATTTCAGTGGCATGCCATCATGGGCAAAGGTCTGTGCTGGGGCAAACAATAACTTCAGCTTCCAGTGACGACCTCAGTGACTAAGACAGCACATCCATACAGAGTGTGCTCTGTGTGTGTGTGTTGTGGAAACAGAGGCTTGTGCAGCTGTAAAAACCACCAGATAGAGAACCCACGGAGGTGACCCTGGAGGACTGAAGAATTTCCTTGATAGCACAGTCACAGCTTACATGGCCATGTGTGTGCCTGTGTGCACTAGCTCTGAATGGTCCTGACATGTATCTGTGGCATAATTATCCACTTGCAGGCCCTGGGAGAGACAGACAGACAGAACACAGACACACTATTTATTGTGTTTTCATGACTAATTTCCAATCATGCTTTTTCACAGTAAAATAAACGTTGTTCTTTACTGCCATTAAAGCATATTCAACGAGGACAGACTGAGACAGCTAAGACTGAGTAATACATTTTACTGTGCTTTCTTCTTTCATCACATTAGCTTTCTTATCTATAACTATTCAATTGAATCACTTCACAGTGCATGACCCATTGTTACTGAAGCAACTGAAATAACAAATTCTGAATTTAAGTGGGAAAGGGAGGACAGACAGAGGAAAAACATTCATTTCACAGCATTTTTACCCCATCGAAACAACCAAATTCCCGGGGTCATAAGACTAAAACTATATAAAGTACATTTATCACCATTTCCTGAGATCATGTACGTGGTTTAAGACCTGTAAATGTGCTTGGTATAGTTAAATAAGAGCTTTCATCTCTCTGAGGAGCTTTACTGAACTCTTCAGTATTGCTGTATGTTGGTGGAATAATATTGATCAACTCCAATTTAACCCCCTCCCTGAACCAAAATATCAATAATTAACAGTCTTTCATGTTTGTCCTAAAATTTGATCCAATAACTAAATATCCCACACTTATCTAATAAACTTACATGTTCTGGATTGTTAAAACAAAATTCTGCTGGAGTAGTGGGATGCAGCTGGTATCTTGAACTGACAATTTCAGAATAGGGGCAGCCTGGTGGCTTAGGGGTTAAGGCGCTGGCCATGAACCTAAGTGTCCTCAGTTCATATTTGACCCGGGGACCTTTGTTATATTTCATTCTCAATCTCTCTCTCTCTCTCTCTCTCTCTCTCTCTCTCCTCGTTTCCTGTCATGTGTCTTCTGTCTACTGTCATTAGGGGCATAAAATACCCCCAAAATACTTGGAAAAAAAAAAACATTATGGATTCCAGAAGGACTTTGCAATTGGGACTAATTTCACTGTTATTAGTGGCAAATGTAACAGCATGATTTGACTTAGCAGCACTACTAAATACATACAATCTTTAGACATACAAACGTTTAGCCCTCTAAACTATTCCCTCTCCTGGTATTTGATTGCAATTATCACAAAAAGTTTGTTAATTTTGATATTGTCCAGCAATCTTGTAATCTTAGACTCGTCTTTGATGAAAGTACATACTGTTTAAAAGAAGCCAGTTATGTAAAATCAGTAGAATGCCAGTTGGAAAAGAGTGACTGTAATGATGCCTATGAAACTGAACATACCATTTTCAGTAGCTGGCTTTAATCACACACAACTCTACAACAAATAAGAAATGATGTCTCTTATCCAATATCTCAGAAAAAAACAGATTTAATTTTGAATATTCTGGCTGTATCAAGCTGGTAAGCAAAGAAGTCAGAGCTGGGCAGAGACTAGTTAGGCACCCTGAAAGTATGAAATACAGTCATAACAGACACACTCACCCACAACATGCACACATACTAATTGTGTGGTTCTGGTATTGTAATGGTGGCCAGAGACGTATAAATCCAAAAAAACTAGTGCCTGAAACCTCATAATTGGAGCGACAACAGCACTTGATTCGCTGCCAAAATACATGGGCCACAGTTGGAATGTGGGACTGACCAAGAGAGGGAAGACCAGCTAGACATTTAGTGTATGTGTGTGTGTGTGTGTGTGTGTGTGTGTGTGTGTGTGTTGCATGTGCTTCTATGATTGTGTGGATAAATTTTGGTTTGAAACCATCAGTGTGAGGAAATTTTTGCTGATCTTCACAACTTCAACCGGCTGTTTGAGGGTTAAGACTTGGTTTTTCGGGCTAAGTTTACTATTAGGTTTATGTTAAGGGTTAGGGTTAGGCTTTTTTTTGTGATGGTTAAGGTTAGGATCAGAAGCATTCTGATGCATTCAGATAACCATAGATTAGGGGACATTTATGCTTGATTTATGATAATTGTGTTCAATGCAAGACTATTTTTCCATATATCTACAGTGTCAATAATAATCAACTGAATCCAGCACTACACCATAGGCAGAATTTACAAAACAGACATGACTATCATTACTATTTTACTACTGTTGCTGATGCAGTTTTTAAAAAAATAAACCACTAAGTAATAAATAGTATCCAAATCAAGCTTCAGAATTTCCAAGAAACTAATACATTTCTAGTTAAAATGAAATTTTTGAGTTGGCTTTGGAAGGTGTTTATATGAAGCACTTTAATTTGAAATTGGCTTTATCAATATCAAACTGCTCTTAAAAATATGTAGTTTTTCACAAAAAAAACCTGCAAATGATGGGAAACATATTCTTGTCTATTTTTGATTACTTGTAGGAAAAAGCTTCACTGTGAAAGCTTCACAGCTATACTAATCAAAATCAGGTTCACTTTCCAAAAGCCCATGTCAAGCTGTCATCATGTCATTTTGTGAGTAAACCATTCTTCACTGTGGTGAGAGTCCAATCGAATCTATAACAGGAAGAATCTTACCTGCATGTGTCACTGTCAGCGAACAGGTCTAACCAGACATATCAAAAGCTGGCAAAGAACACGCACAAAACATTTAGCATGACAAAGTGTATCTCTCACCAGTGCCAGTGTCACTGCTGTCATTCCTGCTTGAAATGAAACTAACTTCATAAATGAGCACTGTTTAACACTTTTAAAATCCTTCCTTTCCAATTAAAATAAGGACAAATGAATACTAGAATATAATCATACTCCACCTTTTTGCAAACCTGTATGTGCATGCCCATATTCCTGACTGCTTGAAATCAGAAAATCAGGTTTGGTATGTATAATCTGTTATGGGCATAAACTGTCATTGAGCCTGGATGTAGTTACGTGGGTGAGATTTATGGGATTTATACACAATACTACACAACACAACTACAACAACTGGTAAAAGCAGTTAGAAACAAAAGTGCAGTAAAACTAAATGTGAAGCAGAATTTATATGATTGTAAACATGTAAAAAACATGCATCGGGTTTTTAATTGGAGTTCGTGTGTGTTCATATGTTGCTTCAGTGAATGTTGTGGCCTTAGAGATGTAAACTGTCACACCAGGGCTCATGACATTTGAGGACACAAACTAACACAATGTATGTAAGGGCATGGACCTGCAGGAAGGCAATAACAGGATAAGGTTTTGGTTATTCAAGGCAATAAGTTGTGTACTGCAGCTTTAATTCCTAAAGCCATGTTCCCAGAAGCTGTGCTAAGTTAGACAGCTGTGCTTACCATCAAGCTAATTTAAAAACACTGAAATTAGATACAGGATAGCATTTCCACACTATGGTTACTTAAAATGGAAGCATGTGGACTTCACGTAAGATTTGATATAGCTGTGCGACAGCTGTTCATTTACTGTTTATCCTCATGACCTTATTGTTACAGAAATAGTGAATAAAATTGCAATGATAAAGACTTCTCAGTACCATTAACACATAATAGACCTTAGTAAACCTAAAACAAAACCATGCACGCACACTATACACAGTTCAAAGTAGTTATCAGCTGAACTGTGACCCCGGCCAGGAAAACAAATGGCTCTTCCAGGCTAAATCTCAGCCTTAGGCCAGAAACACAGACACAGACACATAATAAAATCAGGTCAAACGGAGTGACCAAGGAAGCACTCATTACTTCTGCCTCACTTGTTGTATTATACACAATATTGTCCAACATGGCACAGATAATACCAGGCTTCGTTTACTACCAATACTCTAAATTATAAAACACATTTTGAATATAATTTTATGACAATACTCACGTTTTATCAGGCCATATAGTTTTGCAAATCTAATGCTCCAGGTTTTCCAGGTGATTCAGGATTCCCGCTCACTGTCTTTTCATCAACTGAGTGAGAGACGGAGAGGGAGAGTGAAAGACCTGTGTCTCTGTCTCTCTCTCACCCTGGGAGGAACAGAGAGAGAGAGAGTGAGAAAGAATGACATGAGGGATGGGACTCCGGTAGTCAGTCCGTAACTTCAGTAGCCAATCAGAATGTGGTTTTTTAAGTTTGCACAAAAGCGTTTCACCTTGGCAGTCATTACACTAGCAGTTAAAGCACTAATCAAAGGACTGCCTCTGAGCGACAGCTATTTCATAGCTGTGAAATATTTATGAATGGATTTTGTCCTAAAGGAGATACTGTATATTTATATTGGTGTAAATAAAGCGAGTGATTGAAAACAATGAAAATGAAAACAATATTTCAAAATCAGATGAAATGATTATTTTCTTCCTTGCAAAGATCTAGATGAGATGACTGAGACCACTCTCACATCTATACAGTACATATGAAGCTACAGAGAGCTACTGTTTAGCGTAGCTTAGCATAAAGACTGAAGACGGAGGCAAATAGAGGAATCCACTTCTCTCCAAAGAAAACAAAATCCACCTACAATTACCTCTAAAAGTTCACAAATTTACACAACAGATCAATGAAAAATTGCAATTTCAGAAGGGAGGTTATGTGTAAGCCTTGTCATACCAATGAGGTTGCAAGGCAACAAACAGAGACTTGAACTACAGCCAATAGCCTCCTCATTGTATTTTCAACTATTTTGGACAAGCTGGTTTGCGTGAAATTTAGAAATGTTTAAAAAATAAAAATAATTCTTTCTGTGTCAAATGGCAAAAGTTTTAATGTGTGCTTGTATACCGAGTAAAAAAAAATTATATATATTTAAAAAAAAACACGTACACACACACACACACACACACACACACACACTTCAATAGAAGCCAAGGAAAATATGGACAGACAGTTGTCTACCCATTCTGCTTTAACAGAGAACTGTTGGGTACTCTGTCCAATAACATCCAACATTTCCTGTGCTGCAATAAAGTGTAACACATGTTGATGAGAGTAAAAGGGGATGATCTAAGCACCTCTGACAGTGCTGAAGAAACTGGATTTAATCAGAATCAGATGGTTAACAACAGCACTGTGTGTAAGTTTTTTGCATTTTATGAGTTTGAGTTTCAAAAGGTTATTTCCAAACTGCCATTTATCACAAAACTTATGTACAGAATAATTTGTTTTGGATCCAAACACTTAAGTCACATCATGTAATACTGTTTTGCTTTTACATGCAGGGAATGGTACACAATATTTCAGTGTGGCGCAGTGTGACATTCACACACAGCCAGGTCCACTGTGAGGGTTCTTTGAGGTCTCGGGCGTCTCATGGCCATGAAGTGAAAATAAGAATGACACGTTAGATTATCAAAAAATATTACAAATTGTGTTTTATAATCTAGTTCAATGATGAAAGGCCAGTGCACTGACACCAAACCTCGCTTCAGCGGTAGGGATATTATGAAACTGAACAGTGAACTTAAGTGGGCGAGGCTCAAGCTGGACATAAAAGACTCATGAATTTGAATCAGCATCTGACACAGCATAAGTGGGCCACTGTTTTTCTACAGGTTTAGAAATTTAACCGCTCATTGAAAATTATGGTTAAAACACTAATGCCCCATGTGTGGGATTACATTTTGTCTAATGGGTAGTCAACCAAAGTGCGTAACAATTTGTTTTAATGAGTTAGGGTCTCAGGACTGGAGAAGTTTTCGAACCCCTGTCCTAAAATCAGTGTTTATCCCATCAATAGGGGGCCCTCAGTCTCACATAAAAGCCTTTTTCTAATGTTCATTCATGAGGGATTATTTCACAACTCATCAGAACGATGACTCACAGCTTGGTATGTGATTAGGTCTCAACTTCACAAGTGGCCCAGAGAAGTAAAGCTCACTAGTGAGGCAGGAAGCAGCAATGTGTTTAATGGTAAAAAAAAAAAAAAAACAAAAAACAACCTTAACACCTTATGTTGAAAATTATTTTTAAATGTACTTGGATATCACACAGTCAGTAGAAAAATAGAGGTAATTGACAGAGTACATGGCATCAAAAACTTATAAATATAAAATGAGGGCTGGATTCAAGCTGAACTGAAATGCCCCTTATCCTCCAAAACATTCCACTAAATACACTCAGATTCAGCATTGGAACTTTAGCATTCCACCAGCATAATAAGCAGCCCAGGGAGGGAAGGAATCCCCCTTTCAGTTGTTAGGGGGTCACAGGGACGAAAAAAAAAAAGGCATGCCATTTGAGTACAATAGAGTGATGGACCAACTGGTGTCACCCAACTGCACAGACTTAGCCATGCAGAAAAACACAGATTTAAGCAGATTATATGTTTAGACAACAAAACTTTGGCAATGGAAAAGAAAGGTGACTATTAGCATTGTTAACAAAGTACCAAAAACTTAAAAAAGACAATTTGACTTCCATTTAAAATCAGTGGAATTCCTTTTTTTGTATGCAAATGAGTCAAGAAAAAACTAGCAAGAAGGGTAAAATAAGAAAAAATAAAGCTAGTAGAAAAAATATTAGAGAGAATAATGCAATTTGGTAATGCTGTTTATTCTTAATTTTGGTCAACACCACTGGATTGGCTATTGGAGTAAAATAACTTACATTCATATAAACAACTGACAGGTATGTCCTGGGACATATTAAAAATACTGTTATGATATAGCTACAGTGAGCTGCTGTAAAGTAGGAACATGTAAATTGAATACTACAATAACCAATAAAGGAGAACTTTTGACAATTAATGCATTGTTCTTTGATAGCTATCTTGACCAAAGTGCATACTGATGGCTTAGGAATGTGAACTAGGTTGTACAAATTTGGGTTGTGGAACTATATTGGAAAGAAAAAAAAGCAATCTCTGAGATCCAGTAACAGAAAATCCTGTACAGTTCCCTTTAAATCTTTAGTATAATAATGCACTCTTCATGAAAAGGTACACCCCCTTTCTTTAACACAGGGGGTCAGTGAAGAAAAGAAGCATCACATGACTACAATAGAATGACATTCCTTAAACTGCTGGCAGTTGAAAAGAAACTAACAAATGTTTTCATATAGTGCAAAGCCCTTGACAAAGAGAGAGATCAGTCCAGCTCATTCTGATTACAAAATATATAACATATCTTAATTTAAATTTTTGCATGAATGATTCAATGACAGCTTGTAAACAGTTTTGAAGCAACTGAAAAGAAATTAGACCAAGCCCTAATGAAAAAAATTGACGTGGTTTCTTTTTCAACCCAACCCTCAACCAATGCAGCGTTTAATGAGTCCAAACTCCATCGATGCCTGATTTTAACTGGAAAAAAAATAATCTACAACAATCTCCCATTATTGACGGAGTAATCGCCATTGTTAATTCTGCTTAACTGAACTTGGTCAAGCATCAAACATAAAAATTCAAAAATCAGAGAATAGGGTTCAATATTTAATTACATTAGTATTATATATGATGTAATTAATCACAAATACAAAATGCAGTTATATTGTTCACATGGCATTTATTTTCACAATTGTAACAAATAAATAAGGCCTTGATTGAGGAAAGAAATGCACAAAGCTTTGTATCTCAACATAATTCATGCTTGAGCACATTCAAACAGCTCAAATTGGCTAGCCCTACCAGCTTTGGGCAGAGAATAACAGCTCAAGTGGGTAAGAACTGATGGAAAACTGCTTTCTATCTGCTGGCCTGTAAATTTCAGTGAAGAAAACCTAGATGGAATCTGTAATATATCCATCAAAACAGAACGGCATCCCCCTTATTAGGAGAATTTAAGACATTTATTATCAATAATTTGAAGGGAGTATTATTACACTTTTGGGTTGGGACCCAAAATGAGACACATGCCAGTTTCTGTTGGGTCCACCACATAACAAGTGCTGGTTATGTTTATATTAGTCATGGTCACATAATGGGGCCAACCTGGCAAAGTTTCCTAGATTAATAAATTTGAGCAGTCTCTTTTTGGCCTCCTGGACCACATGTTTTTCTAATTAACTGAGACAGACAGTTGATTCATCTGAAGATGTCCATTATCAGGGCTTCGAACTGAAATATCTTTGGTTCATGTAGATTTCATCAAACCGGCAGCCAGGAGAGCTCATAAATACTGAATCAACAACATGGGAAACAGGGGAATAGGGGTATAAGAAGGATATAAGTGAGTGAAAACTATCCGCCTTCCCATACCCAACTTTTTTCGACATAGAGATGATTTACCAGAATCAAAAAGATTATGATAGCAGATTGAAATAGGAAAGGAAAAGACAGTTAAAAGGATGAAAGGCAAACCTGCAATCCTTTGCAGGTTATATTACATTTTTAACACTGAGTCCCTCTGTCAGTTAAAAAAGTGAGGGGCTGGTTACACTGGGAGCAGTGCTGCAAACAGAACAGACTTTTCATGCAAGGGACCAGGAGAACATATGGCTTTGATTAGAGGGCAAGGCAGAGAGAGATGCCAGTGGAAACTGTACAGAAAGAGAGGGAGAGAAAAGCTCTATGTGTTACTGTGTATGTGTGTATTTGCTTGTGTGTGCATCAGTGTAACAACAAGGGGAGAGGGCTGACTCAAGAAGGGGTGACTGTATTTTCACTGTTTTCACAGAGTGTGTGAAGGCTAGAGTACTTGTGTGTCTGTGTGTTTGTGTGTGTGTGTGTGTGTATGTCTGTGTGTGCGTGTGTGTACATGTACTCTTTAACAAAGCCAGAATAAAAGATGACTCAAAAGGCCAAGTTTGCTGAACTTGGAGAATAAAATGAAATGAGTCCCTGTGTGTATGCATATGAGAACAGGAGGAGAAAGTTGGACAAAGGTTGCTGGCACCAGTAGAAATGATGGTGTCATGTCAATACCACACTTTGCATATGATGTAAAACCTTCACTGTGACCTTGTGACCATCAATTTAAACTTTTTTTTAATGTTTTTCAAATCACAAAACTTTACTGCTGATGATAACCTGGTCTGTGCTGTCCGGTCTGTCTAATCAGTCACTTTTTTCTTTCCAGAGAATATTGTTGGGGATAGACTTAACATTATGTGAGCACATGGAATTACACATTTGCCTAAACCTAACTATAATCAAGATTCCAATAAACTATTCATTCTGTTCAGCCACATAATCAATCAATTCCCAGATGCTGCCCAGTCATTACCAAGAAAGAAATATCAGAGACCAGCCTGAGCTAATGGAAATCTGATTTCAGTCCAAACTCTCTGTTGCATGAGATCTGGCTTATTTAACTGGATGATTACATACAGTATAGTAGTGGCCTTTTTTCCGTGTTTTTCTCTTTGCCTAAAATTTATTCAAAAACATTGTCTGAACTAATGTATGCAAGACAGCATGAAATGTATGTGAAGATATTAATGGGAATAGCTCCATGGGGAAATTACTTGAATCTCAGTACCAGTAGTATTCAAACAATTATTAAAGAGATTTATATTTTTGTGTGTCCACAAATTCAATGACAACATAGCAGCTCCTAGTTCAAGATCTTAAACCAGAGTCAGTTTAAGACTTCAAATGTAGCCTTTAGCTCAAGTACTAATGCTGGCAAATAATTCTCAATATCAAAAATGAGAGGGAAATTTGTACTTTAACAAAGAATATAATAATGTATTCATGACAGAAAATCTACTGCTGTATAGTGGATAAAAACATTGCAGACTTAAAGGTACCTGTTGATTTTTGACCACTATTAGCGCTATGGAGCATTGTTACACAAGTGGGTCCCTGTTTTGTTTGTTTTACAGGCAAAAAAGGAAATAAGTGTAGCAAGACGCCAGAAAAAAAGGGGGAGAAGAAAAGAGCACCTTTAATCTCCAAGCAAAGGTAATTTTAGTGCAGCAGGAGCTTGTTATGCATGTAGCAATAAGAATGAATACCACAATTGGTACATGTTAAGATTAAAAGGTCAAAGGTCAATAATGGATGCAAATGCAAACAGCGCTCCAGAGCAAGACACTGGAAAAACTATGAAATCATCACTACAAAGTCCAGAGCTTCTCCGCAGCTGAAAAATGAGAAGCTCCCTAATGGGTTTGATGGAAATGAGGATTCACAAAAACAGAAACTAGCAAGTTTGGGGAAAACACGTCCAACCAGTCTCCCCAACCCGGTCTCCTCCAATTTTCTATCTCAGGACATCACCACACCTTCACTTCAACTGCCATGTCAATGTCGAAGCACACGCAATGGCTAGAAGGGAAAACAGCATGCACAATGCTAACATTATCCATCTGGGAACAGGTGAAACTTTTTATGTGGAAATCATCTAGTCTGCAAAACTACTGCAATTTTGCCAACTGAAGTTTGAGGACAATATTGTCTAATTCTGTCTGGTTCTGTGTCATATCTTAAGTGTCTTTTCTCCCCGTGGCCTTTAATTTTGGGGGAACTTGGTCCTTCTTCCCTCGTAGTGTGACTGTCACATCGACTATTTTTGGTTTCGCAGTTTCCGCGTTTGTCTCTGCACAACAGACAACAGGCAAAATTCCTGGTCTTCTGTTGGACTGACTCTGATCTGGATCTGATTAATCCAAGCCGTATTTCCCTTCATTCCCATTTGGAACTGATTATTAGCTTTACTTTAAAAGCAACCTTCGCTGCAACATCCCATTGAAGAAAAAGGTTATAGGTCACTGTTCCCTAGGGATGTCCAGGAGGGGACTATGTCTTTGTAAACAATGTACCTACCTGTCAGACAATAATCACACCTTTAAAGTTAACGAGCTTTCTAGCAGCTTGGGCCAACTAACAGGTCCATTTAGCCAAGTTTTAGCTAAAAGAAAACAATAAAGAAAACCTTTTCCCGTGATATAGCATCCACGCATAGCAACGCACCTCAAAGCAAGCGCAGAGGTACAATGGCGGGCATGAGTAAACTTCGACAGCGGCAAACAAGAGCTGGAAAAATAAATTAAAAAAAACGAGAAACGATCGGACCCCTGATTTAATTAGTCGCTTTCTGCTCGGGGTTGGAGAATAAACGATCCGAGTTCGTCACCCACCGCCTGAAACACGGTCAAGCTAACGACCACATTTCACCTACATTCCTCTGTAGCAGGGGGACAAACCCAAGCGAGTGCGAAAGCATCACCGCGCCGCCGATTGCGCCTCGACCCCGGGGATCCCCGCACCGGTCCTGGGGGGGGGGAGAAACGGCCGACGCGGGGCAACCTCGGGAAAAAACACCCGAACCCGACCTCCCCCCCGCCCCGGAGAAACGTGTCCTAAACGCGCGCCGACGTGGGCGTTTTTTCGGGGACCGACTCACCGGCCAGGGCCGTGGGGTCCGGTCGGGCGTCCATCGGCGGTCCAGCGACAACACACGGCGCCGGGGCTCGACACGCGTCCCGCGGAGGTTCACGCCGACTGACGCGCTCCTCGACTCCCGCGGAGACACTGTGGGAAAGCGCTGTGCTTGCGTGGCGCCTTCAGGTGCTCCCCGGAATACTCCGCGCCGCCGGGGATTTCATTTATAAAACTGTTTTTGTGTGTGTGTGAGTGTGTGTGTGGGTGTGTGGGTGTGTTTCAGCACCCCCCCCCTCCCCACACACACACACACACACCATTAGTAAGCTTAATTTAACTTATAATTGTCAATTCTGCACAATAGTAGGAAATCGTGTTACTTAATCTGATATTTTTCCGTGGCGATTTTTTTTTATTATTATTATTATTATTATTACTATTCCCAACAAAAACAATCATATAGGTGCAAACAGGAGCGCTGCTAGATGGAATAGTGCCAGGCAGGGCTGGAAAAATGAAAATAAAAAGGATTATAAACTGAGGGGTGGAGGGGGGGGGGCAATTAACTTTTACTGTGCGGTAAAAACCAATTTGGAAAGAATTACAGTATGTGTTGTGAGGTTCTGAAATGATAAAACAATGAGTGCCGCAGCTGGTTATACTGCAGGCTTATAGCTCAGTGAGCATGAAAGGACAATATGTTGTGTTAGGTAGAAAAGGGCAAAGTGGGCAACTGCCCTGGGGCTTCCAAAGGACCAGGGTAGTATTGTTCCTGGACAGGATGACTGACTGGTTTCTGGGCATATGCTGCAGTTTGTGTTTATAGTCCACCGTATGCACAGCACTGGGTGGGGACGTGGGGGGTTTAAGGTTGACACGCAGTCCACTCGGAGACACGGTGTTGTTTCACGGGGTGTATCCAGGTAGATTTATTTATTTGTGCTCCTGTCTCGACCGCCGTATAACGCGTCAAGCCTAAATGCAATACACCCAACAGCACGCAAACGCAGCATCTGATTCTCTCAGTAACCACCCGAGGTGAGGACAGAAGGACAATAACTGCGGCTCTGGGCTAATTTGTGGTCCTTTGTGTGTGTGTGTGGTGTGTGTGGTGTGTGTGGGCGTGTGTGAGTGCATGTGTGTGTGCGTGTTTACGTGTGCATGTGTTTATGTCTGTGTGTGTGTGTCACTACATTGGAATGTCTGGCAACAATTCCTCACCATAGCAGGTCGTCGACTTTATGCAGCCTTCTCTATACATGATTTTTTTATAGCAATGCGCTGCAGAACTGGAGTTAATGTGCAAAAGTTATATACTCTTTATGTTCGCGTATTGGGTCTGGCTCTGGGGCTGGTAACAGGGATGATTTAAACAATGGTATGACGCTGTAATGAATGCCCGGGACCCGTAATCTGCCAACCGTGAGCCAGATGTGCCTCACATCAGCCGTATCAGCCGTATATTTCCTGCCAGGGACAGGGGTCGGTTCGCCAAGCGGGTTGAGATCTCAATTCTGGAAATTGCGCAAATCGTCCTGCCCGTGAACGCACCGCCGCCCCGCCCCCCGAGACAACGAAAGCACGTGCTCTCGAGAGATGCCCTTTTCCACTTCACAGCTTCTAGCAGCATTTATTTCAACTTGGAAAAGTGAGGGATTATTTTCCAAATCCCCTCTCGCTCCGCTGATGGGAAGTCTTATGCCATCCGCCAGGAATGTGCAACTCCTCCATTCCTCAAAACTCTCCTCCACCCAGGAGCGAGCAAAACCTTTGGGAATCCCCAGAGCTCGTCGATAAAAGGGAGGGCGGGCGGCTTCTGCAGCGTTATCTTGCACTTGAACGTACCGCGGTGCTCCTCGGACATGACTTAGACCTTTGTCACATTTCCCTGCAACAACTCCTGCACAGTCACGATTGTGAAATTTAACATGATGTCAGTGGATTGTCCCTCTGCTTTGAGTGACATCGCTGCAGGAAAACAAATAAAAGGACTGTAATGCCCCAGTAGCCTATATCTCTAGTTTCTCCACCCCACTCATTTGCAACTGGTGTAAAAAGCACGTTCAAGGATGTAGCAACAAGTCATGAAATGCGGCCAACGAGGGCAAGAGCAGCTCCACTGGTATGCCTGTAAAAACCGAGCAAAGGTGTGTCTGTAATCAGGAGGAGGAAGAGAAAGTACCTAAGGAGGACAAAGTTTTCACTGACATATTGATCTGACACAGATTCCTCCTGGAATTTTTCTGAGCACAATTCCCTGGCCTTATGTGACCGTATATGTCGTCTTCCAAAGCAAGATTGCTCATCTTTCATTTCCATCTTTTTGTTCTTATATTAATCTATATGGTTGATATTAGATTGAATTAAATTACTCTGAAATCTGAACAAACACCAGTCTGCAAGTTTCATTGCTTAGTTTTTTTTCCCCCCCACTCATTGTGGTTTAAGTCCTTTTATTTTTCCCTGCTTCACCCAGGTCTCCTTAGGCTGTGGACATTAAGCTTTTGATTTCCATGGATAATTCAACAGTTACTTCTGTGATATCTCTCTTTCAATTGTGACCCGACAGAAAAGCGCATAACTTCTTGTTCATTCATCTGATGGCTGTGAAAAATTAATTTAAAAAACAAACAACAATTGCTTTAACTACCACAACTAAAACAACTAGTTAAGGTAATTTTTTCATCTTACAAAAAAAAAACATTCAATCTGCTTTACATAAGACATAAGAAAAGAAACACAAAGCATTGCACCTACCACGAACTACTAGGGTTGCAGGTGAAGTTGCTGATGAGATAGAATTGCGTTGTCCTTCTTTTTGGGAATCCTGCACTCTGCTGCCAGAAAAGGTTCATTACATGTGCAGGAAGGCATTACAGCTACTCGTGTTACTTATGACCTCTAATGTCATAATATCATAATAATATAATAATAATAATTAGGATAATAATATAATAATATAATAATAAAGATCATAAAAGTACTGATGGGAGTGAAAACATTTTTACTGATGAGACTACCTATAATACACAGAGTTAAATTAAAATTATGTGAGTATGTTCAGTATGTTATTTTTTATTTGATGACAACTGTCAGTACACGTATACCATAATGTATACGTGTACTAACAGGTGATTGCTTTTTAAAGAAATGGATGGTGATGGCGTTGCATGTTAAAACTGAACAACAGTAGAAAAACAAGCATTACTAAAGCTGTCGGTGGCAGCTCGGAAACCTAGTCTTAATTTTAACATGTTTAGCCCCAGGTTATTCTACCCTGCAACAAAGAGCTACTCTGTTCCAGCTCAGTTTTTTTCACACTTCAATTAGCTCGGTGTTCAGCTGAAGAATTACCCCGCAACTTGCTTAGATCCAGAGGAAGGCTTATGACACCGTCTGTGTACAGTTAGCTCTCTATGCAAGGTACAAGCCCTTGTTTTGCAAGATACGGCTGAAATTGTGACACAATGCAACCATTCTGCATGAATACACAAAGCCTCACAACTGTGTGTTGTTTACCAATAAAAGGAAAAATAAACAAAGGCATAGTAGAAATATGTGTGGTGCACAGAGACAAATAACCTGAACACACAAACACACAAACACACACAATGACTACAATCCACTCAGCCAGGTATTATTCTGAGCCCTCCTGTCAACAGCTTCCTGACTCAGTAGTTTGTAAAAAAAAAAGAAAAAAAAAGGGTAAAAAAAAGGGTAGCCTATTTTGTACCATTGTCACCTATTGAGTCATTAGTGGAGCTCGGGTAACGCTATAGGCTTCAGGACAATGATGTAAGGACAGACGGTGCCTCTACACAGTTTGGGTCTGTTCCACAAGTTTCACTCACGTTAGAAAGATGTAACGATGCACGATTCACAGACCACAGACAACAAGAGTTATAAATTCATATAGAATTTATTCATAAATCATAATAAACTAAATATTATCCATCACTATGCAGAAATATATACATCTTATAGAATATGTTGATGTAATACATTACAGAAATAGTAAAATAAATTCTATTAAAGCATAGTTTAAAAATCCTAAAAACCGCTTTAGGTGGGTTTGTAAGGCTTATAGGTCCTGAAACAAAAGTTTACCTAACCATTTGATGGCAATTCATCACATTGTACTTACACACACTACCAGCATTCAAGTCAAATAAAATAAAATTTCTGAGCACTAAAAGTCAACGTCAAAGCAAATCAAACAAGGAGAACATAACAATAGCCTTTGAACATCCGAACTGACCACAACATCCTACTGTACTATGAACAGTGATTAATAAATGTCACAGTGCCTTGAAAACGATTCCTCCTCATTAAAATATGACACTGGCATCACAAGTGATGATTTTACTATAATTTCACACATTAAAAATCATTAATATTCCAGGGTTTGTTTTACAATGACCCAAAATGAACCATTTAACTATACTATATTCTGCTCTTTAAAAGCAGTGGGCCACATCAGAACTTCATGAGCTGACTTTTTTTTTCTTCAATTAATAACTGGTACTGGTAATATTGGTAGCAAACTGTCATATATGTGTTATAATAATCAGTATAATTTAACTTCTTCTTGCATAGCGTTTGAAAAAGTTGAGATTTCAAACCACAGCAAATTACATGGAAATAAAGATTCAAATCAACTCAGGTCAGTCTAAGATAATGAATTCTCCAGCATTGAAAGGGGAGCATTGCTTTAATTGTGCTTTCACATATCACACTGTGCCACGCCCTATAGGACCACCGTAATTCTCTGTATTCCTCTTGAAATCTATGGTTGACTTCAAGAAGAGAATTAAGGAAACACATACATTACTGCCATACAAAGTGACATATAAGAAAAAAAAAGAAAATATATTCTAAGACTGTTAAGAACACTAATTAGTTGCTTTAGTTTTAAGAGGACATTAAGTGCTAACCACCACAAGAGTTGACTCATCCTGAGATGGTGAAGAAATCAGTGTGGCCTTTGGGGGGTATGAGGGTCACAGCTTATGTCCCTCATTTTTACATTGCCACTAGACTTCATTTTCAATATTGTTGTACACGGATTTAAAAATCATTACTTAATGAGTTGAAATTTTTTTTTGAAGGTTCCTACTTCATATTCATATGCAAAATGACAACCGAGAACTGCACAGTACAAGCTGCTGGTTACGGACCAGCTCCATTAAGAGAAGCTGGAGGTTAAAGGTCCCTACTTAAGGCACTTCAAAGATACTGTTAAGAAATTATTAACAATGGACTTGACCGTAATGGATATTTGCCCATTGCCTTTTAATAAATCAGGAGAGACTATGGCAACAGAGGAAAATTCAAATCACAAAATCAATAAACCACAATGGAATATTTTTTTTTTCACGGATAAGTTCATTGGGCAGGATTTATGTATAGTTCAAAACTGGGCATTATAAACGGGTGAGAAATCCCTGAGAGAATCTTACAGCATGATGGTGTGTTCAAGTAAAAACCCTGAAAACCAATTTTGGGATTTTATTTTCAGCATTTCTATTGTCTGTATGCCTTTATAATAAACACTTTTTGCTTGCTAAAAAAAAGGATAATAAATGGCTTCATTTAGTGCTTATACCGCCTATTTGGTGTGCATAATATTTCCTTTACTTATTGTGGATGACAGATTGATCAAAGCTGAATTGGCAGCACCACAGATACATTAAGTATTTTTTTGCAGATACTCATTTAATAGTGCCTAATACATGTTAAAATATAATAAAATACATAGTACACATTTAGTGTACTATCCAAATCCAGTAAACCTCTCTCTTTGGCTATTTCATTCAGGTTAATGTAAAAGAAAAATGAAATGGGAAACGTCCTTCATCAAACTTCTTCATTATGGTGAAATTCAGCTTTCACCTCATTTATGCTGCACATATTTTTACTAAGGAGAAAATAGGAATTTGATAAGCAGTCAGTTTACTGCACAAGCTGCAGGAAGCTGGACAAAGTTTGGGGCAGTAAAGTGGATATACAGCTTTTCCTTCTTCTTATTTCCCTCACAGATGTGCTCATTAACACCAAAATAGATGCATATAATAAATTACACAAGTTGATTCTCGGGAATCAACATGTATAGATGTACAGAGTTCAAATTCGAATTAAAAACTCTCACAAGCTCATGACTGAACCCTGCTATATTGCCCATCTGTATTTCTACTTTTAACTCTTCAAGTAACTTAAACCTTCTCCTAAGGTTTGCATGTGAATAACAAGTAAAACACAGAATAAATCAAGAACATATGATAGTGAGTTAAAAAGAATAAATAGTATTACTAAAGTATTCTATGTTGCTTCTCCAGCTCAGCTCTTTCGAGAGCTGCTGTACCACTTCTTAACTGCTACTCCACTGGTGCTCAGCACCACACACAGCGCCCCTCCGAGGCTCCACATGGTCGGTGCACGGTTGAAGAAAATAAATTGGAAGATGAATGCCAGCACCACATCCACAGTCCTCATCAGGGCCACAGGTCCAGCCTTCTCAATCTGCAGGGCCTTTGTCAGGAACGTCTGACCAGCAATACCCAGGATGGCGATCAACATCAGCATCCAGCGATCACGGCCACAAAACGGGATTTTCCATTCCCCAAGGACGGATACAGTGATGATGCACTGGATGAAACCGATGACAGCATAGTACCAAACAGAGAGGTAGTAATGGACGCTCTTCCCCATCTTGCGAAGGACAACAAATGTAAAAGCAGCGGCAATCGCTCCTATTAATAAATCAAAAAAAATACTTGACTGAGTACACCAGTCAGAAGAAAAATGACAATAAACAACTTAATAAGAAAAAAGACAGGGACCTGCATGGTCAAAAACAGAGTGTGTTCAAATCTACTGCTTCGTAACTACGTATTTTCCCTGAATTCATCATGGAATTATTCAGTTAACAAAAACTTGAAACTGATACTTGTTTGACTGAGTTTCTTTTTTATTATTTTTTTGGAATATTAATGAAAGCAATGACCTTATGACTTACCTCTGAATCCCTCCTTGTTTATACCTGTATTTTCAGGCTGTCTTTCCTACCCTGATATTTTCACCCATGCCTCATAACTTTCCTCCTTCTTCCTCTATGGTCAAACTGGCACTGTCATAACCTCTGGCTCTTTTCAACGCCAAAGTCTCACTTTGACACATTTCATGGTGGTCAGTATTTTTGGGAACCAGTTTTTACAGGGGACATAGCTCAATTTAGTTAAGCCTGGTGGAAATTCAGGGAAGTGAATGTTGCTATTGGTTAGGCACTTGCTAAGGAGAGCACTAATGAAAATAATGGTCTTTATTTGCACAATGTCGGACTTGCATATTTGGTGTGACAGCGGGGTTATTCACAAGTGTTAAGAGGAGGGATTATGAAACTAACCACCACTGATAAGCAGAACTGTGCTAAAGAGAGAACTTAGTCATAAAGTACAGCTCAGGATTTTACTAGTCGATCTTCCTTCTGGACATGGGTGTGATCAACAAAGAAATGGCAGTGTTTTGCTGTTGGGAAGCCAGTGAGGGTACATGGCTTTATTGCTAAGCTGGCAATTCAAAACAGCTAAAACTAGACTGCTTAGCAGAGTGATTAATGTCACTTTTTGAGATAGTGTAAGGCGCTTATAAATCTGCAAGGACCTCAAACCTACACTCTTTCACATGGAAAAGAGCTATTTAAGTACCATGACTGGAAGGCGACCCCACCCCCCCAGGGGTAAAACCATTGTATCTCTCAGCTGACCTGGATGTGCCATTGGACATAGCTGTACGGAACTGAAGTCCCCTGGTTGCCTTAGTAATCCTGACCTTGTTAAGTGGTTAAAATAAAAGACTAACAAACCAGGCATCCGAGAAACATTTCTAGACACCTTATTTCCTCCTGAACGATTTTGTCTACCTATTAGGTCAAACAAACTCAAATGCTTTAAAATGCTTATATTAAGCTGAGTCTATTATTTGTATTACCTACAAACGCAGCAATAGTCCCCTTGATGTGGTTAGTGTAGTTGCCCTCAATGCCACGTACATGGTCGCCAAAGAGGAATGGTGGTCTGGCGATAAGGATGACTCCGGTGATGGTAAAAACAGTGAAGACACAGTCCCAGATTGTACATCTCTCCTTGAGGAAAATCCAAGCCAGGAGCGAGGTAAAGACTGGATTACTGAGGGGTCAATGAACAGTGGAAAAAAGGGGTTAATGAAGAGAAATGGTGATAGACATGAGAGCATGTGAAAACTTAATAGATTTGTGGATACAGTTAAATAAATAAAGAATAAAAGTGAGTTGAGAGAAAAGTGGTGAGAAATGTTGATTATTGGCTCAGCAGATTTGTGACATATGAGGTATACAGCTCTATTTGATTCCACTTCCCCAGATATATATTGAAAGGAATATCAGGGAGAAAAACAATTATGAGGGCTGAGGAAAATGTTTACAAGTGAGATAAAGAGATGGGGAAAGAATGAGAGGAAAATTACTATACTAATCAACAATCAGTTAAGCTCTGTCTGTTCTCACCTGAACATGATGACAGTGGCATCTGCCAGCGGCATCTGCTGAACGGCATAGAAGAGCAGGATCATGGCATTGGAACCAATGAAACCCCGAAGCACCAGGTATATACGTTTATTTCTGGGACCAAGGAAACCCGTCCTGGAGGAGCAGAAATACGAGGATGATGGATGAATGGATGACTGGATGGATGGATGAGTAGACTAATTGATAGAGCTCTCAACAGAGTTTAAGAAAAATAAAACGGGCTGGATGGAGAAAAGCTGAGCACAAAAGTGAGTTTAGTAATGATTGGATGGTTGGATAGAGGGATGGATTTGTTTAGGTTGTGAGAAAATGGCACTGTAGAATGGATACATGGATGGGGCTGAAAAGAGAGGAGAGGCAGTTTGGTCGGTGATGATTTAATGTTAAATTAAAGAGAAATGTAGAGGACAAATGGATGGATGGGTGAATAGGCAGATGAATGAATAGAAATACTGGTGGTAGTTTTTGGGAATTTAATTTAATTTCAATTTTTGGGCTCATAACGGAATTTCAAATTTTGTTTTCCAATGATCTGTGAAGTTTATAATAGTCTTTGACAGAGTGATCATGTGAAAATGGCATGAGATGTGTGTCATTCTTAATTACTTCATTTGGAAATTAGAAAGCTCAGTACTGGAGCATCCGGTGGGCTAATGCTCACGGCGCATGCCCCATAATCGCAATGTTCAAAGTTGAATTCCCTGCCATGGGACCCAAGTTCCATCTCATACCCCCGTCTCCCCCAGTCCCATCAACACCTGTCCCTCTATATTGACAACTTTCAAAATAAAGGCAAATTTTCAAAAAAAGAAAAAAAAAATATAATAACATTCATGAGTTTGTTAAAAACATATAACTTCAAGTGGGACATTTTTTTAAAACCTACCAATAGCATATTATTTCATTAACATGTTTCTCAGAGTATTTTGACAACTTATACCTGTTTGAGCAGTGACTGTTTGTTAAGCCAAGATACTTGTCTACAAAGTGAAGGAAAGGCATGAGTGCAGCAGCAGAAATTTCCTAAGGACAAATTACTGGAAGGGATATGCGCTACCCTGTTGAGTTTATGCAGTCTTATCAAAACACATAATTGTTGGATGAAATATAGATTGTTTGGGAGTGTCAGTGTAGCCCTAATTATGTTGTATTTGTAAATCTTAAACCTGGACTTCATGTTTGACAGTCTTACTGGGAAAATCTAAATGTTTGAGGTTCTCCATCATGCTTACTTGTGGTAGATGAGTAACGGCACAATAAACAGCATCTGGAAGAAGCAGCGTATGGCGCTGATTTCTATGGCGTGGACTCCCTGGATGGTTTTCACCAAGAGACTAATGATAGAGAAGAAAACTGTGGACAAGAAAGCATAGAACAAACCAAGACCTGGACATCCCTTTGGTTTCTCTTCGCCTATAAAAAAGAGAAAAAGAAGAGCGAGTCAAAGAACAGGGAGTTAGGGTGGGGGAGAAGTATGAGGCGTGAGAAAGAGATAATTGGGCTCTAACAATTCCACACTTTATTTTAAAAAAAAATACTGCTTGTTTGGTTTTGCTCACGTTGGTACAGTAACTGCAGGATAAAGATTATATCAATGAACTCCATGTGGCCTTAGTTTCAAAAAAACACAAACAAAAAGATCTGCAAAAACACAGCAGTGTAATGTTTGCAAACCCTGCTTATGGAACAATAAACTGATATGCTTGCGTAGATTAAATTGCAAACGGAGGTCACTCAGGCATCGGTCTTTATACTTGTTCACAATGTGTTCTATTTACCATCCCTTTTATTATATTTGGCCTTTGTCTTTTTAACCTTGCACCAAGCCAAAGAGCTGGATGTTCACCCTAGCGTTCAAGTTCTCATATTAGTGCAGTGAAATCATATTTGTTTTCAGTATAGTTTATCTTTCAATTCGTGGTCTTCGTTTCACTAAAAATCCTGGTTGACACAGGCAGAAGGATTATTGCAGTGTTACTTTACTGAATTAGCATCATAATTTTACACTCCCTTTTGTTTGTTTTGATTTACAGTTTGCTTGGAATCATCGACTTGGACAATATGATGAAGAACATGAATATGTCATCACGATAACTCAGAAGAGTGCAGATCTCTGCCATGGCCAGTTTAAGTGTCGTGGATTTTTTGCCCAAATTGAAAGGGTTCACCCTCCCCATGGCCCACTCCCCCACCAAGTTTCAGTATTTTTTTGTGTAATCCTACTGACAAGCAAACGGAAAAAACAGTCACCGGTGAAAACATAACCTCCTTGACAAAAAAAAAAAATTCATAATCTCCCCAAAGTCTGCAAACAATGATGATTAATTACTCTCAAGTGCAATTTAATCCCATAGTTGAAACTGAATTCAAAAATCGAATAAAAAAATTGTTTTTTGGAACTTGAATACCAATGAATTATGAATCGTTTTTGAAAACTGCCATTGGCATTTTACACCGGTTGCAAGAAGCACAGAAAGTGAAACGAAAGGGGGGGTTGGGGACGATCTCACTTCCCTAGGTAAAGAAACGTAGCGTGTCTCAGTCGTATGGTGCTACACCAACGGAAAAGAGCTTTCTGCGGTCATGCACCTCTTTTACTGACGGGCGTCAAAAGGGCGTCGAGCCGCCGCGGCCTCGTAAATTCAAATGTTCCGTATAAAATTCATAACGAGATCTTATACGTGCGTGATGTGTGTTTTAATATGCATCAAATAAAACTAAAACGAACCGCGCGGGTTCGGTGGCCCTGGTATTGTAAAAGTGCACAGTCATCCATCCTCTTTAAGGATGACGCAAATGTTAAGCTGGTTTACAGCAGATGCGGGGCCACGCATTTTGCAACCGGGCCGATCCTAACGGGCGCGGACGCCGTCGCTCGGGACAACGCGTGTCATACCGCGGCCAATCTCAGCAAACAGACACCGCCGCGGGCGCCGCAGGCGCCGCAAGACGCGGACGTCGCGACGCGACGAGCGGCGTGAACAAACGCAGCCTAATTCGTGCCAAACTTTTTTTTTCTTCGGCGTCGCCTGCGTGATCCCGGAGCCACGCGTCAGCCCGGCGCCGTTTATTATTATTATTATTATTATTATTATTATTATTAAACCCGGGACGCGACCCGGGTCCTTAACGCGGGGCTACGCGGGTGGTGGTGGTGGGGGACGGACCCCCCGCGCCCCGCAGCGTCGATTGCGCATCTTCTTCCTCCGGCCGCAAAAAAAAAAAAAAAAAAAAAAAAAAGTTTTGCGTTTTTGCGTTAAATTTTTTTTGCGTACGCGGGCGCGTGCGCTCCTCCTCTACCTTCACGTGCGCCCCCTCCCCGGGACGCGGGCCGGCTCGCGAGACAAAACGCCGGCGGGCACAGCCTTTTCTTCTCGCCGCCTTCCAGTGGATCTTGGCCCCGTCGCGCTTCCTCGTTCCGCCCGGCATCACCACCACCACCATCATCATCGTCGTCGTCGTCGTCTTCTTCCTCTTCCTCGCCGCCTCCGCCGTCCTCGTCCTCGTCCCCGTCGTCGTACCCGCACGAAACGCGACAGTTCGCCCGCAAGTGAATCCGCTCCGCCGTCCGTTCATCATCTCCGCACTCGTCGCGGTCGTCGCGGCCGCCGCCGCCGCCGCCGTTCTGGCCATGGCTGTCAACTTTGTGGAACACTACGGTAATGTCGTCCTCTACGGATAAAGCCCGCTCGTTCGTGCGGTGGTTGCAGTCGCCCATGGTAAGATGTGGCGACCGGGCGGCAGCATGCCTTGGTCCGGAGTACCGTCCTCCTTATTCGGTGCCCTGAGTGACTGAGAAGACAAGGTTAATGATTAACCTTGGAGCCGGGCTAGAAACTCCCATGCGGTGGTTACTTTACCCACAGGGGGGCAGAACTGAACCCGGTCCACCTCTGCTGGACAACTAAAACATTTCCCAACGCTTGCGACCATTGCGGAGGGAGGTAGTCTAGAACTGAGCCAACCAGATCTCAGCTCCCGCACAGTTGGGCAGACGTGATTCTTTATGAAGTAAGAAGTTTTAAAGCTCAGTGGCTCTTTATTTAAGTGATGTGTATGTCATAACCATCAAAATTATGATGAAATGATGCACGATTATGACTCTTAATTCCAAATGATGAAGTTTTAGGACATTACCACATTCATTCATTACTGTCAGCCACGATTACAATGTAGAAATTTCCAAATATGTCATATTTTAACCTAAATTTAATTTAATTGAAATGAACTGGTGTTTTTTTTTGTCCATTCTACTGGACTTATGAACATCAAAGCTCACCCGAAGCCCTTAGTTGGACCCAAGCTTCAAAAAAAACCAAAAAAAAACAATCCACACTGGATCTGTAAGAAAATCATCTACCTAATATATAATATCAAGAACAAAGAAGTGATAATGAAGAGTATTACTAAAAGTCAATGAAAAAGTTTGGCTCTAGCACGTGTAAGGAATTGAAAACACAAGTTTACTTGCTAATCAGCAATAAAAGAACTACATCTATGATTTAGCATTTTAGTATTTTATTACTACTGTACATAAAATACAATAAACAAGATGACAATGTCTTACTATATTAGACTGAAACATGTAAGCCTATACTATTTTGCAGAAGTAACATGTTACACAGTGTTTAAGGAAGTGATAATATGTATATATATATATATATATATATATATATATATATATATATATATTCACCAAATAAACCAAACTCTAGAAGAGAAATTCTATGTCTATGAAAAATAAAACATTGAGTGTGGTCCCCTCTACATACAAAAGCAATATCATATAAAGTACTTTACATAGTATTGTAGAAACGTAAACATCATATTTGGCAAATTGTTGTCAGTGAAGTTGTTAAATTGTCAATATTCCGTTTCTTTTGTGTCAGAATAAGAGGACCATGTGAAAGCACAGGTAGTAGGTGCCGCACAGTGGTTTGGCTTTTTAGTTGCGGAGTAAAGACAACAATGGTTTTGTCAATGAGGGAGAAAAGGGGCAAGAGTGCAGTGAAAGAGAGAGGGCTGGTTGACACAGTCGGATGCTTCTAGTGAGTCATTCATCAGGAACACTGTGAACATCTGTATCGTGCATACAGCCTTGCATATCTGAGAGTAGACAGAACTGAGACGTCCCCGCCCAGTTTCTCACATTGTTTGGTGGATTCTTCATTTCATATATTAGGGTAATTTCTGTAAGTGTAACTACAAAAGCAGACTGATGGAACACTGGTTAACTAGCCACCAAATTGCGCCAGAAGAACAAAAATAATATGCAGCAAGAGGTCCAGTTTTTACCTGGATCTGGTAAATACAGTTAACATTACTAACTACAGTGTTGCTGCTGTTGCAACAGCATCAAACTTGATTTATATTTAAATTTGATAAACAATTGTGAGATTGTCCATCTTCTACAAGATATCTAACATTCCAGGCTATTTCATATGAGAGTTTCAAGAACTGGTGTGACAGAGCGATGATGCCTTGTGAGATTTATATGCCTGGCGTTCCCCACCAATCAACATAATTGAAAAAGCCTGGATGCTTTCAGCTTCAGTATAGTAAATGAGATGAACTTTCACAGACAACCCTGGCGCTTAAATATAACATCCACATGCCTCATATTAGGCTACATCCAATTCTCAATTATCTATTTTACTGTGAAGTTAATTTTCCTGAAATGTCTTGTTTAATTATATGAAAACTGTCTCTTGTGTCCATAGTTTTATTGGATATAACTGCACATGTGACCTTGGATGCATTTTGCCTCATTTCCTCAAGACGTATTTTACCATTTATCTATTGTTAGATGGTCATCAGCACTACAAAATTCCTAAATCTTTCCTATCAAATTCCTACAAGAGAAATAAAAATGATATATTAAGTTGAAAAGCAAAAACATATACTGAATGTCAAGGTACTTTAGTAGGCCTACAAGGTTGAATAACAGACAAAAACATTGATTTGATCGTTTTTCCTGGAGGATAGTCAGTTCACACTCTGAATTATTAAGTTTTCAAATGAAGAATAAGGTGCTAGCGGATTCAAATTGGACTGGCAAGTTAAAAAAAAAATCCCAGAAGAAAGAATTTAAAAGGTATTGTGCACAATTTGTCCTGATTTGACGTTGGGTTTAATTACTCAAATCAATCATGAGGTGCTCGTATATCTGAGTTTTTCCCTTGAAGCTGGATGCGAGAAGGAATACCCGATCGTCGATGGAAACCAGGGAAAATGCTCGTGGTGCCTGGATATTCAGCTCCTGAGATGGGACAAACTGGCCCCTCTTGGTGTCCCACTGGTAGACCTGCGTCAGTGAATAATCACTGCCCAAAATGGCATACTGCCACTTGCCAATGGAGACAGGCTGGAACACCATAGAGCCACGGGAAGGAAATGTCTGGACCTCCTTGAACATGGCACCATCCCAGCGCATCACCTTGGAGTCTCCGATGAATCTTGTTAAACATATAAACAGATCACCTAGGAAATGGACAAAATTCAAGGATTTGTTTAGGTTAGTCATCTGGCCTCTAAATCTGAATCTGAAATAGGAGAGCTCAACATAAACAATTTTTGTAAATCTAAAATAATTCAAAGCTTGTTCACAGCTCACTAACAAAGTGATGCTAACAGATGAGGTGTCCCCTCAGAAAGAAAAAATACACAGAATATTATATAGTAAATATTTATGGGCAGGTATAATGTCAGTGGAGGGTGACATTGCCACTTTTAAAATGAATGCCCATATGACATGTTGAGCAATGAGGAACTAAAAGAATAATACAGCTAAAGTGTTAGTCAAACATTTTCATTAGATTATTCACATCAAAGGAAAATGGTGACTTTGTGTCAAAGTCCACTATTTGTCATATGACATGCCCCAGACTATCTGAGTCTTAACATTAAAAATTAAATTATTGCGTCTAGAGTACATACAATGTTTACGTAGTACCCTGCTCCAAGGACAAACTAACTCACACCACCTGAGACTGTGATACAACATGGTAAGCAATTGCTTGAAGTGCACATAATGTCTTTTTGGAGCAACTATACACCCCGTCTGTGTAAATACACTGCTATTCAGGCTGCAGCTCTCACCTTTGACCCGAAAGTGTTTGACAGAGAATACGTCCTCCATCTCTGGTATATCAGTCCTGCGGTCAAACTGTTTCTGGCTCCTGTTCCACTGGTACACAACAGGCCTCTGGGAGCTACTGGACAGGATCAGGTGGGGTTTGTTGGAGATCTCCAAGTACTCTACGTCTGTGTCCCGGTACCACGGGTGGAGTGACTGGTGGGAGTAGAAGCCGTTGCCGTTCCATTTATACACTGTTGTGGAGCCAGCCTGTGAGAAGAATAAACGTAAAACGTCATCCTAGGTCAACTTCATTCAAAAAACCACTTCTTGTAACAACTGTCACAGATCTGTAACTAAGTGCTTAATGGCGGGCTACAAAAACAAAATTAACAAGCAATTTTTGGAGTATGGGGCAATGAGTGTGTGATGAGTGCGCCTGAGTGTCCCCAAGCATATGCGAGAGCATATGCAAACATTTGGCAATGCCAGGGTAATCAGCAGGAGCAGACGCAAAATGACATGCTGCAGAGAATACCAGGGGAAAGGATTGGCTGACATCGTGGCAAGAGTAGTTTAGAGGAGCAATATGAAAATGTGGTGGACACAATAATCAGAACACCTAAGCAATATATTGGAATCAGGTACAATAGCTTTGTTGTTGTTGTTATTCAAGTAAAAAAAATCATCACTACTATGTATAACTGTGCATTCAGGTGATCAGCCACCAAAGGTTTTGTTTATGCTCTGATCAAACATTCAAGTACTTCTGAATATCAGAAAAGGAAAAAAAGCAAACCTTAGAGCTGTCGGCGATGACAAAGAAAGACTCTCCATCAATCATGAACGCCTCAATGTCATTGGGTTTACGGATCTTCAGGATATCGATGTCCTGGATCTTGATGAACTTGTTGGCGGAGGTGTCCCTTTTGTAAATGTGTGAGCCCCCAAACAACTGGGCAACGATGACAAAGAGGTGGTTGTCGATCACCATGGGCTTGCAGACCACAGTGGAGGTGCCTAAACAGAGAAGGGAATTGAAAAAGCATTACTAACACAGGACAGATAATCATTGATACGAGAGTAACAGGTGGTCCCCTGGCATTTGTTTTATAGCCTTTAAGAATGCTTAATGACAGTGACACATTACAATCGATACATATGCTTCCACATACCCCTACAAGACATTATTGACCCAGTCAACAATTACCCTTTGTAATTTGAGCTAGAAACATTTACAAAGGGTGAGATTGATGTTAGTCTTTCTTTGTTTTTTAACCCACTTTCAATGGTGTCATAGGTTCTGAAGGTCATCTCAACATGATCCCATTCCAGGAAACTGCATGTCCCAGCAAAAGGTTGGGGAAACACAACGTACTGGTCTTTGCCAAAGGTGAAGGCGTCCACCGAAATGGACTCAAACTTCAGCGACTGATAGGAGGCAAACTCTGAAAAGTTCAAAAGGACAATGAATTCCACTGCTATGCACTTCAGCTTTATTTTCAGCACTGAAATTGTTGATAAGGACAGGAAGGAGACATGACAGAAAAGGCTGAGGCAGTCAACTGGAGACAGAGAGCTAGTGTTGATGTTATTCCTCCATGACAAGGAGACAGACACAGGAAGAGGATACCTGCTGTGATGCAGTCAAAAGAGTGTGGCAGCAGGTCATTGATATTCTTCCCCTGGTGAATGGGCGGACCGCTGCAATAGATCTGATCCAGGGTGGCATTAGTGTGGTGCATCCACTCCACCAGCCACTTGAGCTTGCAGTCACATATCAGGTTGTTGCCTCGCAAATCCCTACACGCAGGGATGAATCACAGGAAACAGCAGTTATCGGATGAGTGTTTCTTTGTTAAGACCTAATAGTATGTTCATTTGAAGCATGCATTTTAAAAAGGTTTTTATTTTTCAGTTGCTGTTCACTGCCTACTGTCTCTCTCCCTACTTGGCAGCATCTTGGCTTGAGGTCAACAAAACCACAACAAGTGTCCTATCTCCTGAGTAGTCGCTGACTTGTCGCCCACTCACAAACTGTATTGCTGTTGACCTTCGATTTGTGTATTGAGTTCACACACAAAACACACACACGAGCACACACTGCAGCATGCATTATTCCAGTTGATTGTGGGAGTGTGGCCAAAGCCAGGAACCAATTCTTTTCTCTGTAATTGACTTGTTTACCATTTACCCTGATATTCTGGCATCCTAACCCAATCTTTCCTCTTCTCTCCTTTAGATCTCTGTTTTCTTTCTTTCTTGTCAATGTATACATTTAAGTATGAATTACTGTGAATATTCTGTGTTTGAACATACAAATTGCACTCACACTTTGGTCAAAGCATCCATGCCCTTGAAGACATCCTTGGGCAGCGTCTCAAGATTGTTGTAAGCAAGACTCCTGATCAACAAAAAGGAAAAAAAATGATAAACATAGGGATTGAATTATGGGTATTGAATTAGAAGTAGACTGCCTCTCTATAGACAGCAGACACTCAGTCATTGCACTGTATTATGGGCTTTTAATTGGTTTTGTTTTGACTTGAGCAAGAGTAGAAAAAACAATTCTTGTACCAACAAAATTACAAACCAAATGGCAAGAGCATAAATGTCATACCCTGACAATATTCCTGTGTTATATTCATGTAACAGGTGTTTGAAAGGCTGAACGGTGATACGGAGGGAATAAAAGAATTAGTGATTAATTAATTAAGGGGAAGCAATTAAGCTCCGTGCAGAGAGCTAATTTCATTTGTTGGAAAAGGGTGACATGTTTACTGATTTACTGATTACAGTTTACTGATTATGTGAAGCTGTTAAGGGGAATATTTCATTCCCTTAATATTGGCATTCTTTCAAATGAAAAACTATTATTTTTCTATGTTTTTAACCAACTTAAACCTGCTATCCTTCTCCAAGGTTGTCAAGTGGATGATACAGACCCTACAGACACATTTCATTTGCGTGCGAGAGGCTCAACTCCAAACCAGAAAGAGAGGGGAATGCATTGAAAATGTCAGTGTAATTCATAAATGTTGCATTATTTATTTGAGAGTCCAGGGAGAGAGGCCATTTTACTTTGAGCTTGTGCAAGAATGCAGTCTCCAAACAGATGTGGATAGAACAGGGTTGACAGGATTTTAAGTAGAACCCCTGTCTGTGCCCTTTAATTATGTATTAACTGTATGTGATGCATTCACAGTGACTTCTAAAAATGTATTTTTTCATCATTTTTTGGTATTAGTGTTTGTTCAATTTCCTCTAAAACAAGCAGAGGTATCCACAACAACAGGAAAAAGGCACTTTATCCCTTTATATGGTTGCTCATGACATTCTGGTTAATATTAGAAACACTAATAAATCTCAGTTAACATTTGTATCTGTTCAATTGCAATTTATCAATGATAAATGCTTAACTAGAAATTGATTTAATCCTAGAACAGTGAGGTGTGTCAGGTGTAAAAAGCTAACAAACTGTTCCCCACGGACCACAGATACATTTGATTTGAATCTGAACAACTGATACTATAACTAACACATATTTTTGAAGCTTTAATAATGATTCTCTGACTCACCATCACTTAAACCATGTCTGAATAAATCCTGATAATCTGCTAAACCTCTTATATTTGAGTGCTTTCCTTTAAAGTGCTGTACAATATTTCCTAAATGTGATGAGGGAGGGTTGAAAGTCACCTACCCATCCATCTACACATTTTTTCCTGCATGATGAGGAAGACACATATGCAAGCATTTGGCTGCACCACTGTGCATATACTCAAAGTACGTTTGGTAGAAACCTGTCATTGACTCAGGGCCAGATTGTGAGTCTCTTGGTTTAAGGTTACAGCACAGTTTTATTTAGTTTTGACCTACAGGTCAAGCACAATCTAGACTATCTTTAGATTTGACACGCTTTGCAGCTCAGGAAAATTAAAGTGTTTACAAAAATACAGGTTTTTTTTTTTCCTAAATACTATAACCACAGATACATACTGTGCATTACTAACAAACCTCACAACAGACACCACAGCAGTCTACAGGACTGTGACTACTGACTGGCCTGCATGTGCTCAGATTTGCTTATGAATCTTTTTTTTATTTGTATAGAAAAATCTTAAAAAAAATAACATTGCCATAAATATGTGAACAACAACTCTGCTGCTAGCATCTAGAGACACCTTGAACCGCCTTTCAGCAACTTGATCCAGCTGACACCCTGAGTAACCTTGGAAATCACGACTGGCAGCAGACCTTATGTCTGCTTTGCACAACACAACCAAGTGATACAGTGATAGAAAAGGGCAAAATGCTTAGAGTATATGTTGGAATACCTTAAATACCAGTCTCATATTACCTTTTACCTCAAGGCTTCAGAAGGAAGCACTGAGGTGTTGATGGTGTTGATGATTTTGGGGTTATGACAATGCAAAAACTCATAACATGGAAATGAACAAAGAAGGGAAGAGTTGAGGAAGAGAAAATATAATCATATGCCCCCCCCCACAGAAACAAAATACTTACAGATGTATCAGTGCTTTCAGGCCCCGGAACGCAAATGGGGATATTGATGCAATTTTGTTATTTTCAATAAATCTGCAAATGAGAAGGAATTTTATTAGCATTTTGATATGTTAACATAGATAAACACTATATGAGTATTCTCTCAGTCCTAACTGTCCTCTGTCCACTTTCCTATTTGTATATTATACTGCATATTTTATATATATATATATATATATATATATATATATATATATATATATATATATACACATGTTTCTAGTACATTCTTTCCAAAATGAATGCCTAAAATGAATTATACTTTAAAAACCCTGTGCACCAGCTGATTTTGCTTCTTGACTTTTGCTCTGGTTAATGTCAGACAGAGTGAGGCTGGGAATAACATGACGTCAGTAAACTTCATGATCTGATTAAAATCATAAAGATGCAAGATGTCCCACCCTACTCAGGAAACATAAGTGAAAGAACCTGTGTGGGCTCATTGAAATGCCAGCACTTGTACTAGTGTTGCACAATACTGAAGGGTGGTGTTGATTGACACTGTTGTACCATGATGCAACGCTTCATTCCAAAGTAATCATTTGATTCACTGTAATTGGCTTATGACTCATATCAGTTCTTATTATGATAGTACAATAAGACTGGATTATAGATCATATAATGAAAAACAGTTTGTGTATTTAATGCAATCTCGCACACATATTGACTATACTGTATATTTTTGACCATTTATATAATAAAAAATTTGACTATTTCAAGCTTTAAAGTTAAATACTTACAGATATTCAAGATGTGGTAAACCTAGGAAGGCATCTTCATCAATGAGGTCAAATGAGTTTGCTGTGAACAACCTGTGAAGTACAGACAAAAAACAAGAAAATAATTTAAGCTACCAACTGTGCTCCAAAACCTGCTTCATTCACATCATTTTCTCACCTCTCATGTTTAAAAACAATATAATCGTGAACTCGGTCAACTTTCAAATCAACAATAAGCTGATAGGGTGTTGTAAAATTTTATCTACACATAAAATTTGATTATGACAACATGAAGGCTGTAAATCCAGCAGAAAAGGGTGGCTGCTATAGGCTGACTTGATTCTGAAAATAACTTAGACAAAAATCTCATCAGTATTTCAAAATATATAACATTTCAATCCCAAACTGCCCCTTAAAAAGAGGTTAGGATCTAATAATTCTATGGTGTCAAAAGGCTGGAAATCTCATTTTGCAATAAAATTTTTTTTACTGTATGCACAGCAATTCACTGGGTGTGAACTGACACCGTCTGCAAACATTGGCCACAGAGATGACCGTGATTTAGTAGAGATTTAAATGAGATACTCCATATAACCTTTACAGTAAATAATGTCAGACTGGGCAGAACAACTCATTCATTTTCCCCAGTTAAATTTCCTTTCCCTCTGGTCACCAGCCTGCCATTTTACATTGACACCACCTCCTTGTACATCTGAGAGTTCGTGCACATCAAGGCTTCTTCAGTGTCATGTGAGCTCATGGAGCAAGTGATGCCAAGAAAAATGTCTTGCTGAGACAAAATGATGCTTGGTGACAGCGTGCTATTACGTGCAGTGAGCTGAAGCAACTGTGATCGGAGAATACAGTTAAGCCCGACCTTGCTGATAAGTTGCGGATTTGCAATAACAAACCATTCAATAGACTCTAGTCCTTATAAAACATTTAACAATGCATGTCACAAAGTAAAAGATTTTGTGAGAGAAACTACACTCCTATGTGCATGACTATGATTTTACTGACCTCCCCCCCGAGTGTTATCTTACAGTAGGAACATGTTCATTATTTATCACTGCTTCTCCGTCTCCACACACACACACACACACACACACACACACACACACACACACGCACACACACACGCACACACGCACACACGCACACACATACACACACACAAACACACAGCTCCTCTCTCCACAACCCCTGCTGTTAGTTGCTGTGGCCATGTGGTCTATTGCATAATCCTGACACCATTACAGAGAATCCCCCTTTAAATCTGCATATCAGCCTCTATGGAGGTCCTCTGGGGAGACCCAGGCTAGATAGATAGATAGATAGATAGATAGATAGATAGATAGATAGATAGATAGATAGATAGATAGATAGATAGATAGATAGATGTACTCACAGCAGTTGCAGGGCAGGTGTGTGAACAAAGCTTCCCCCTGTGATTTCATGAAATCCAGACTTGACAAAAGATCTGAAGGGATGGAGAAAAAATATCAAGGGTGAATTCATCAGACAGTATACTGAAGATGAGACCAGCATGAACTGAAAGGCAGAGACAGATATGCCATAAGCTTCCCTGACAATTCATCACGTATAGATCAAATGGCACAATGAAATCAAGAGCCTATTCAGCTGCAGGACCACTCACAGTGAAACGACGTCGGGGGGGAAAGTGTGAGGCACGGATCGGACGCTCTCACACAGGGCATTATCTTTGGTGCAAATACATCCAGCGGGGCATCTGGGCTGCCTCACCCTCCGTCCGTGTGCGAACACCAGGCTGGCAGCGGCGACCCAAAGCAGGAGCGTCCGTCCCGGGTATCCCATTCCTGCTGTCCCGGCCGAGGGCTGTCACTCCTGCACATGCAACTTCTCGGCAAAAAAAAAAAATCCGCCAGGAGCAGTCGCAGGATTTAACGAGCAGTCTCGCGGAAGTTTGTTCTGATTTTATACCAGTATATATTTGTGTTTTGTCTTGTTTGTTTTAATGATGAGAAGCCGGTGTTGTTGCGCTCGGAGGCAGGCTTGTGTCTATGCTCCTTGCGTCTCAATAGGAGGGCACCAGTCCAGCGGATTGGTTCTGCAAGGCGCAGGATTACAAATGCGGGACAGACAGGACATGAGAGCAGAACAGTCTCAGAAATCTTTTTTTTTGTTTTGTTTTGGGTTCTTTTTTGTCATCAAAATGAATTAACTCAACATCCCATACGAAAACACACTGCTATAAATAAATAAACGAATGAATGAATAATAATAATCGCTCTATTTCTAATTAGGCTGCCGCTTACAAAAGAAGTTGTCTTGCAGACTCAATGCTGCAGCCATGAAAAGAAAAGAAAAAGCGTAAATTCCCGTGAGAGAGAAAGAGAAGGGAAGAATGAGAGAAGGAGAAGAGAGAAAGGGGGGAGGCCCCAAGGTGCGCTTTTTTATCAGCGCTGCCAGCCATTATTTATGCGAGCTTCAGAGCCGTGCATGTCTAATGGCGAGCGGCTATTCATGAGCTCTGCAAATGCACCTGCCTCGCTCATTCAAATGCTGCCTCTTTTCTTCCCTGCTCTGGCATATTAATGACATTAACTGAGAAAAAAAAAAAGAGATGAGTTTATCCCATACGGTTCAAAACAGACATAAATTAGTAATTAGATGTTTGCGGTCTAAGAAACGCTTGGCAAAGCAGGACCTCCAGAGGATATTTATTTCTGAATTTATTATTCGAACCCTTAAAAAAAAAACAACAACCTTGTCCTCGTAGCCCAGATAACGGATTTTGATAATGCTGCATGTCAAGAAACAGCATAAATGATACATGGGTTAACACAATACGGAATTTCATATATATTTCTACTTTTCTCAAGACAACAAATGTTGAGAGCCATTCATACTCTTTCTGGCGTTTGCATCTAACTTCCTCTGTCCCTACAGTCCCACACTGACTGCTTTGTTGAGTTCGGCGGGTCGTGGAAAAGTCATGCGACACTGGACTTCTGTTCCCAGACCGGGCCGAGCCCTCACCCCTGCCCCCTCCAATGACCCAAGGACTCCGATATACGGAAACATCCGAGGTCGCATAATACCCTCTTTTTACCCCCCCCCCCCCCACACACACACACCCTCTGCACTTCAAACGCCTGCATGCATCCTCATATTGTCCCTCGGCGGAAATGAAGATATGATCTCAAATATTAATCAAGTGTAATTGGGCCATATGTTCTAAAATGAAATTCAATAGCCTCCTTTTTCCTCATGATTTTTTTGCTTGATTATTCGTTGGGCCATGTTTTTTGTTTGTTTGTTTTTTTTAGACAATTACTTACCCTCCATTACATTTTGAATTAATGTTGATGGATGACTTAGGCTATCCCTGCACAATTAGACTACATATAGAAACAACAAAGCAAAGGACCGGCCACCAGATGCAATTAATTTGGTAGCATCTATAGCATCCAGCTTTAACTGCGCGAAAAACAACGTCTTGATTATCTTATTTTAAAAAAGTCTTTTCTCAGTAGATTACCTCAAAATACGCTGGACCCGCACGTCATCACACTGCGACCCGCTTCGCCGCGTCATCGCCTGGCGACGCGCTTTTCATTTTGTAAACATTTGGAATCAACCGTCGGAGACTGAAGTGAAGAGCATCATGGAAAATCTCGTGAGGGTGTGTTTCCATTAAAGTGTAAATTCCACTTTTTATGCAAAAAATAAAAAATAATGGAAGAATATTTAGCGTTTCATTTATTTGTTATTAGCCAGTTAGCACGAAACAGTAGCATAACGATATGTCAGCCACAATATTACCTCTGGTGGCTCTTACTCTCGATTCTTGAATGGATTTGCTTTTACAGTGACTCTTTAAGCTATGAGCAGCATCGTTTTATCGCACTTTAGATGTAGGTTTAGTGATTAATGCTTAACCAGATTTATGTCCATTGCCCTGCATGTATAAGCCTGCTTAAAAATTCTTTACAGGGGCAGGACCATATAAGTGATCAAGAACACATACAGAAAACGGCATCTTTAAAATGTTGTGCTTGGTGGTCTCGAAAAGCGAGTAATACAGCTCCTGGCTGTGTTTTCACAGGATCTGGCTCACCTTTAACAGCAGTTAAACTTTCTTGGAGTCTCTTCGTCTGTACAGCAGCTGATAGTAATACATTTGGGACCAGTTTCATTAGACATCGGTACATAGTGTTATATCTGCTGTATTGCTGGTCAAAAGCTGACATGTGTGCATTGGAGAAAAAACCCTAAAGACTACTGAGACCTACGTGGAAAGTGTCACACCTTGCTGCACATGTTTCTCACTTACTGGGTATAAACATACAGCGAAATTTTATGATTGCTGAAATATGTCTCATTCTGCGATCTGGTATGTAAGAGGGTGTAAATGCATAATTATCTGTTCAGATGCGATTCTGCCAAAACAAATGAGTTCCTGTGTTTCCTCAGGTGCACGGAGGTGGTGGCTATGACTCTGACTTCAGTGATGATGATGGACAGGGAGAGTCCTCAAACAGAGACCTTAAAAGGTAAAGTTTAAGAGGATATCATTACATAGGTTCCCTAATATATCTATCGATTTTTTAAAAAATATTTCTAATTTAAACTCAATGGGTTGTGTGTCTGCTGACCAAAGCTTAAATGGGCTTAGCAACATAGGAAGTCACACAAAGACTGATATTATTCAGACCGATGAAGGTAGACAACCTCATCCACTAACACAAGTTTTCTGTGTTTATTTGTACCTTTTTCAGGAAAAGTGAAGAGGAACTCTTACAGAAGCCATTCCAGAAAGGTCGGCACTCAAAGGTGGCTCACCGGAGCTTACACTCTAATGAACTGGACAGGTAGTGTATGATCATCAAATTTAAATTAAGGCAGAGGTTGCCTCTCATGTCCACCATGAAGTTTTATTGCTCATCCCAAAATGAGCATTATTCCTTTTTGATCACATGCATTGTACCTGATCACATTGTGATTAATGTCAGCTCTGATCACAATTCCTTTATCTTATAATAATTTCTTGTCGCCTCATTGTCACTTTTGATCCAAATTTCAAAGGAATACAGGGGAAATTACCTGAGACCAAGACACTCAAAACAAAGATTAAAAGGCTCAGTTCTACTTGGTTATTCAGTGACAAATCACTTCAAATGCTCTGAAGTATGTAAAGTAGAAGTATATAAAAATGAACAAAATGTGCTGTGAACATTATCTAATCTTTGTTTTATCGTTTAGATAACTATTCCAATATTGTTCCCTGTTTTGCAGAGAGGAAGCCAGGAACAGAAGAGCCCACCTGATATCAATGAATGCTGTATCCAATGACTTAACATTAAAATGACAAAAGAGAATGATCAAAGTTAATACATTATACCTGTATAAATAAATTAAAAAAATCATGAAAAAATCCCATGTTAGTCTGAGTATTAGTTGCCTTTATTTAAAGTAATTAAAACTAAGGGATGTGGAAAATTTCAGTTGTTTTTGCCATGTGCAAAAGTTAACATTCAGAGACAGACTGACCTTAACCAGATATCTCCAGTTTGAGCGACATAAGAAGTTTGTCGGTGACTACATACTTTATTATGGAGGAAAGATGGCCGACCTCAAACGCTCTGTGTAAGTACTATGTCTCACATTCAAGCTTGATGATCAGTCTTCTTCTCTCATTCTTGCCTCAAACTAATGAGAATACGTGTTACCATAACAAACCATTGTTTTCAGCCAATTATTAATCACAATTTATACTAGCAGTAATTTTATTGTAATCATTCTCCTTGTCTCTGTATTTGTGATGAAAAACCTGTGTCATTTAACTTTTTGCATCCCCCAGAGCTAAAGACAAAACCGATCTGGATGTGTTGCGTGAGAATCATCGCTTCCTCTGGAGGGATGAGGACGAGGAAGATATGACATGGTGATCATGCGCAGTCAACTACTAATACAGGCTACTTTAATATTTAGTTTGCTTTTCATTATTGTTCTGTTCTCTTCTGAAGATCAAACTTTGAATCCACAAGTAGATTAAGTCTGATGACAAAAATCAGTTATACTCAGATGAGTTTGTGTTGTCTCTCTACCGTACTTCTGGACTTACTCTCTTCCAGGGAAAAAGAACTTGCGAAGAAGTATTATGACAAGCTGTTTAAAGAATACTGTATAGCTGACCTCAGCAGATACAAGGAAAACAAGGTAGGATAAATGGATTGATTGATTTGTTGATTGATTTATTAGCCATTTTAGTCAGAAACAGCGTCACAGAAGGTTTAGTTGATGTCAAACAACGTGACAGCTCATAAACAGGTGGGTCATGTCACCTGATGGTAAATGACTAAGTTATCACATCAGTAGAATGCTGAAGAACTGCTTTCAGAAAAGAAAGCACAGGATGTTGCAATTTCAGTTTTCTGTGATGTCTTATGAGATTACGACAGTGTTGTGTGCAATATTTAGACATGCAAATAATAGTATGGCAAATTCTAAATAATTACAGTATCTGTCTGTGTATTATTCTCTTTTATAAACTATACATTGTTGAGTAATGGTAAGACAAAACACCTCTGGACACATAACAGAAAATGTTGTATGTTCTTGTATCTGTCTACTACTAATTCCCCTGTGACAACTGAGCTGTTATAGCAGCAGAGAAAAAAGAAGCTATTGTGAAACATAAGTTCTCATAAGGTGAAACTAAATTGCCATACCTACCATAGACTGAAAGGAAAAAAATATACAATGATTATAAACACCTCAGCTCTCCCAGACACCAGTGCCAGGACTTGGCAGGGTGATCCATTTTTGCAGTGTGCTCCAAAATGACACTAATTGTCCCAGTGGTGGTGCCATGAGTTAAGATTAAAATTTCATAACTCAGACCCTAATATTCACAGAGTTAGGGGTATGATGTGTTTGGCAATGCGCTCTGACTCTAGTGATAAAAGGGCCACTCTGGTCTGAATCCAAGTTTTAAAACTGACAATATGTTAAACCCAAGGACATTTTTTTTGCACTGATGATGCTGCACTCAAATATCTTTCAAACTCATCTGATATCTCAGGCTGTGCTTTTGAGGTACACATGCCAGTTGTCATAAGCACTTGATATATAATAATCAGATTGACCTATGATTATTAGTGACATTATTCTTCAAATGAAAAGATTCAAAACTGATCATAAATTCAGTTTTCTTCTGATTTGCCTAATGATTACAAATGTAGTGGTGAGTTGCATCAGTTGCACAAGTTAAGTCGCATTTTGATCAGTGGCGAGGGGTAAATGAAGTGTGACAGCATGTACAGATGAATCCACCGACAGAAAATGGGCTACACACAAACACTGGCAAACATATTCATGATTAAGCAACGAGTGCACCATCTGTGAGGGCCTGTTCACTGATTTGTCATTCATTTAATTTATGAAGCTTTTTAAGCTTCATTTAAGATAAAAACTAAGTTGTGCTGTGTGTCTGGATGTTTCATTGTAAATTATTTTGCTCATTTACTTGGTTCTTATTCTATTTCTGGTTCAATGTGCCCAACAGTTTGGATTTCGTTGGCGGATTGAGAATGAAGTGGTTTCTGGCAAAGGTATGGCAATATGGCTTAGGCTAATTTTATTTAATATTTGAGTTTATACCTTGCTCTATGTTTTTATATTTTTGCATATACTGTTCTCATAAAACACTATGCAGTGTAACATTAATAATCTATGGTTATCTTGATTAGAGAAACACTGAAAACATGTTCTTGTTTTGTTCGTTTGTATTTATTTACAGGTTTTTTACTATCTAAGGTGTCCACCCTAGAATAGTGACTAAAAGAAACATATTCAAACTAGACGGAATACTTAATAAAATTTAGTCTCTTTTGATGCAGACTTTTTTCTCTCACAATGCAATGCACAGAGGAAATGAAAAAGAGAAGAAAATAGGACATCAAAAAAAATTGCAGATGATAGTGAAACATCTCTAGAAAGATTTTAGAAAATGAATATAAGTAATAAAATTTAAGCTTGAAATTTTATTTTGTTAGGTTTGAGGTGACATTCCAATGCTGCAGTTTGATGCATGTCTGACATTACAAGTATTTTAAGTTTAATTTTGGTTGTGGATATGGGACAGGGATAAGGGTTCTCCTACCAACATGCTCACAAAACCAGTTTGCAACCCTTTCCACTAGATGGAGACAGAGAAAACGACAAATAGCGCAGCGGTATATAAAATAACATGGATTCTTCCTAACACAAGTTTCTCCTTATGTAAGACCATTTTACAAATATGCTCATTTCACTTTGCCTGAACTCACTGGCCTGTCAGAAAACCTTTCAAATATCTGACCTTTCAGCTTAACTTCCTTTATGTTATCTTGTTTGCTTCTGTTTCCCAACCTTGGCAAATTCACACTGTTAAACAATCAATTTATCTGTTGATTCACATAACCCCCCCCCATACCTAATATTTTGGTTCCCTGTCTCACACCAAATGAAAAACCTCTCTCTATGTTTGCACTCGTGATGGAGCCTACCTCGACAATGTGGCAGTGCCTCGATGGTTATGGTCTATTAATTGTTCATGATCAGTACACCCCCCCCCCCCGCCTGTGTCTACTGCTCCTTTGTGTGACAGTGACATATATTTTTAGGAAGGGCAATATCATGAACTCACAGAGGGTAAATCTGCCTTGACAGCTCATTGACATGCCTCGAGGCACACACAAACACACACACACACACACACACACACACACACACACACAGGCTCACATGCACTATAAATTTGAATAATTAGTTCATGTTTACATAAATAAAGCCCCACAAACATACACAATGTATCTGAGAGAGCTGACTAAGCCAATATATTGTTCCAGATTAAGGCTATGTAATCCTGGTCCCTGACCGATCACCCCATGGAGCAATACTCTACAGGAAGTGGGATTAGACCAGGTCAGAGTCATTTCACTTTAGCTGTCACGTCTGTGATTTGTGTACATCGATTATTTAGAGCATGGGACACTAAACACTCCAGAAAATCAATACTAATCTACTTATGTTAGGAGGAACCAACAAACAAATTCAGAGGTGGAGAAAACGCTCCTATTAATGGAAAGTTAAAAGTTTTGTGTCTTAAGATAGAAGTGGAGGAAGTCTCCATCGTGGACCCAATATAACATGTGTTTGATTTGACTGAGCTGATGAAGAGTATCATTCAAACACCAGCACTTGAATTCCTAATCTTAACAAACTGTAGCCCAGGCTCAGTTGTAGTGTTTGGTAAATAAGACAAGACCAAATTTTCCCCAGTTAAACTAGTACTGTAGCTCCTTTAAAGGGCCACTGCACTTCCACTCTGCCACAGGCACGTTTTTGGAAAACATCCTCTTATCATTTCGTGCTCTCTGTGCACTTCAGGTCATGTTGGTGTTAGGTAATGCTGACTGCTCTTCACCCTATCAGGTGGATTAAGAAGAGCACCGACCTTTCTTTTCATGGCCACGGTGTCGTATATGGGATGTAGGATAGTGCAGTGCCAAAAGGTTTCCTTTTCTCTTCTTTTAGAGGTTGAAATATTTTAACTTTAAAAAATTCAAGGAGGAAGAGATTAGAAAGATTGTGTTCTCAAAATCAAGTACACGAGCAGGATCAGATGTTTTCCTTCCCTGAATTCTGTAAGAAGTAGGAAGACCTACATCTTACAGAATTCTTGAAGAATGAGATTTACTTTTATTTCATGCTCATCCTCACCCTTTTTGTCTTGTCCAGAAATATTCGTACCTCTGAGGAATTCATGTGAATTCTTCCAGTTGTGTAGTACAGACAGAAATGCCAGACAGACTTCCTATAAATAGACCTAATAGGTGTCTGATGGATTTTGTACACAAACAAATCTTACGTTTAAATTCAGTGTTTCTTGTAAACGTATTTGACTTCTCATAAAACATTTGCAAAGATGAGCTTTTGAATATTGTAAATCCTCCATCGATGTTCTTTCCATTTTGCTAGCCTACAGTGTTCTTCCTTACTTAAGTCGTTGCCTTGCTATGCTTCTTTGCACGTCACTGCTGTCAATCAGTGGAATAGCGTGAAGCCAGTGGCAGGAATGTAAATGAGCTCACCTGTGTGCATATGCATTCTTTAGATCATGGAACCAACAGCCTGTGTCATTTCTTTCTTGTGCACTGCATTACTCATCAGTCCATTAAGCTGTGAGGGAAGCATTTTAACTAACATCGTCTTTGCTTCCATTGAAATGTCAGTATGTGAGACAGGATTTTATGATAAGAGAAATCCCTTATTGAATGAGTATATTGAATGTTAGATCCAGATGTATGCATGTGGCCCGAAGCATGCGACACTTCATTCCAAGTCATGCTTTTCTTTGGGTTTCCCCTCCGCTATAAATTGAGCTTCAGTCTTGCTGTCAGGAGGAGGTCAAAGGTTAAAGGTAGTTAAGGCCAGGCTTATTTTTGGTGGGCCTCCTGTCAAAGTAAATGGATTATGAGAGGTCTTGTCTTGAAAAAATGGTTTTAACATGCTGGCCACCACACGCTTACTTACAGTACAGGAATCAGGCTTGACCCACCTCTGCTGCCTGTGTGATACTAACACTGTTAGCTGGGGCATGAGGCCACTTCAAGCCATCACCGGGACGTGATAGTTTTCACGTGCTCACCTTATATTATAATATACTTTTGGTATTATCATTCATTTTTTGAAATTTTAGTTTGTGACAGCATTTTTACTTTTTCCAACTTACCCTTACATGAGTTTCTACCTGTCTGATTCAACCTCTACTCCATCCTCAGACTCATTTGTCAAGTTCATATACAGCATTTAGTCCACTAACAAATGACTTAGTTCGAATAATGTCACATCCTGTTTCATCCTGGCACTTTCCCTTAATTTTATGTTTTAAGTAAAATGAAAGTGACAAGCCAATTTAAAGGTAAGACTGTTTCATTTGCCTTAAATGATTGCTTGGGTTTGGCCTGGATTCAAACATAGGCAGGGTTTACACTTTGAAAGGATATTCTGCTGAGCTCTGTTTTGCCAGACAAACTACTTAAGCTCCAGAGAAGTAACTGAATGTATTTTAAGTGTTAGAAGTGATAGCTCATTAGTCCACAGCCTATAAAGCTTTCGGAGTTGCCAAGCCTAACAATGGAAGTGCAAATTTCTCTGTCCTTATTATTTTAATGTGTTTATCTGTGGTTGTGTTGCAGGGTGTTGAGCATTAAAACTAAGAAATTTGAGTATTTCTCAGTGGTATACAGAGGGAGAGGTCTTTGGACACATGCTGTATAAAAAATCATCTCAGTGGCATGTAATGCTCCTTATACTACTTAGTGAGCAGGACGCTGTGGAGTAAATAAACGTTTCGAAATAGAATGAGTGTTGAACTACAGGTCAGCAGTCTGGACTGCTTGTCAATGTGAAAGACGGACATAAAACAGCTAAATCCCATCCAGAGTCAGAGGTGGGTCAGTGTGAGAAGCTGCCTTTGGGTTGCCAGTTACATTCCCAATATATGAAAAACCTGCCCGAGGGCAGTGAGTTTTGATTGTTTCCCGCAGGCTGAGATTTTATTGAAGGTGGTCGACCCCAAGGATTGGCAGGGGAAGGGGGTGGTGGGTGTCAAGCGTTGGCTGCGAAGCAGCACTAAATTCTCAAGATCAATAAGTAGTGCACAGGAATGCAGGCCCTCTGACAGACTTTTCAATCAGTTGGCATTGTTTTGGATGGAGGAAAATCCGTTTGTTCAGACCACCAAGGGAAAATTTTATAAAACTAGCGCTGGTCACTCGCATTCATTACTTTCCATGTACCTTTGAGCAGAGCCTTAAAATTCCACATGTTACTCACTAGGCAGCAGTGGAAGCTGATGAGTGTATTGGGCGTCTTCACAGGAATGTGCAAAATATTGCAATGAAAACTATTCTCCAAAGCCATGCCATTAAAGGAATAGTTCAACTTTTGGGGGAAATTTACTTATTTGCTTTCTCACTGAAAGTCAGATGAGAAGGTAGGCAGATTTTGTCACCTTCAGACAGAGACAGGCTAACTGTCTCCCCAGTTCCCGTCTGTAACCTAAGCTAACTGGATTCCCGGCTGTTGCCTCATACTGTACCTAACTCACAGATATGGAAGTGGTATTGATCTTCTCATCTAACTCTGCAAGAAAGAAAATAAGCATATTTCCCTAACTGTCAAATTTTCCTTGAAATAAAATTGTTTTTTTCAACTGGTCAACTGGTGTTGTCAACTCAGTATGTTAGGCCTAATAGCAACAGCTTCGCCAGAATACCCCATGAACTTATATCAGCTTGTTAATTAAGAATATTTTCTGAAAAACAGGCCTAGTTTCATAATAATGTGTTTTCAGCAACAAACGTAATTGGTTCTTCCCTGATCCGTGCCCAATCCCTCCACCAAGTTTGGTGCAAGTCGGTTCAGTACTTTTTGCATAATCCTGCTGACAAACAAACAAACCAGCAAACAGACACGGGTGCAAACATAACCTGCTCTGGCAGAGGTCATAAAAAGTGAAAGAGCACTGGCTCAGGTCACTGCCCTGTGACTTCATCCAGTGAATGTTAATCATTCAGCCATCTGTCCTTTTGTGTATCCGTCTTGATCTCAGGCTGCTGGCTGGTGGCTTTATTAACCATTGACGTAGGAGGACAGGAGTTTCCTCTCTTAACAGGTTTGCTCAGCCAATCTGGTGCCAGCCTTCCTCATGGATCACCTGGCCTGATGTGTGAGGATACCCGGTACTTGTCAACAAAACGCAGTGGTGATCCTTTTTTGTTTTTTAACAGGAATCCGTAGAAAAGCTTTTGTGTGAAGCTTATTTTCTAGAGCAGGGATGCCCCATGTGGCCCTATTTTAAAAATCTACCTTCCGAGCACAATAGCAGTGACTAATGTTGTGCTTATTACCTTTCTTGTGAGAAATTTTGGGGCCCGGGGGCAGAAAACTATCAAAAATAAGAAAAAATTGTTTCCTGATGTTCGTTATATTTAGCTTTTGACATTTATTTAATCAAAGAAGTTGCCTAGAAACAGATTTCCATTCACTCCATCCTGCCATTGTTGTGGTTATGAGTAGCTTGAGGGTCGGATACATTCGTACTCTCCGTGTTGTAATTGTAACCTTCAAATATATCACATTCTTTTATATTTGACACTGTCCATTTCTCTGCAATAGCAAGGGGATTCATTCAGCGCTTAGTTTTGTATTGGCAAGGCACAGGCTTTTACCTCCTTTCTTACAGATAAAAGCTGGTCTGTGCAGATAGGGCAGATGCGTTTGATTGATTCATTTTTATGTGTAGGTGCGTGATGGAGAGAGCAAGATGTCAGGGGAGAATTCCAATGTGATCGTAATTGATGTCCCTGATTATGGTGAAGACAGGACAGGTTTCTGTCAGGTCGCCGAGCTCCTGTCACTGCTCATGGCGTCAAGTTGGCACAGAGTTTAGAATAGGGCCCTGTCCCAGGTAACACCGATGTAGTGTCAGAAAAGACCAGTCAGCAAGGATTTAAAGTGCTCTGCTGTTTTTTTTTTGACAGGTAAACATATACATATAGCTGCTTGCTAAAATTGTTTTTATTAAAAAAACAAAGTAAACATAATTTGAAATTATTGAATTAATCCATCAAATTATTTCCATTTTGATATGATAAGGAATTGGTTGATTTATTATATGAGTATAAGATTTAGCCATGCTAGCGGCGTGGCTCTAGGTATGGCAACTGTGTTTAGTCAGTTATGTTTGACAATTTGGATCCAGATTGGAATATCTCAACAACTGCTGGATGGATTGCCATGAAATTTAGTACAGAAATTCATAGTCCAAGTCCAAGTAATTTAATAAACTTGGTGAGAAATTTTGAGATTTTAACTTGTGATGCCATTAAGCTGAAAATGATCTGTTTTACGTTATTTACTGAATCATCCTGGTAAGTAGCTATAGAGTTTGAAATACAGGAAGCCCTGGGTTCAGGGGGTAACAGAAAAACAATATTTAAAATATAAAAATAATATTTATGGGCTAAAAAGCCACTGGTTAGGTATTCGGGAATATAAATCAAATAGGAATCTTAACTGTGTGGTTTTTCTTGGTCAAGAAAAATAAAAAATAAAAAAAGTATTCTGCTTTAGCGCTGCATTGACATACTGATTGGCCCTACTTAATTTCACCTCTAAACTAATTTTTTTTTTTAAATTTCTTTTACCATCTGAATATAATATCAGCCCCTTCGAAATAAACCTAGTAACCCTGATCACAAACCAGGATCAGAGCCAGAAGTGTCTTTTTTAGCTGACGTCATAGGACCTTAATCTGTTACTGCACGCGAAGAGAAAGTCTGCCTTATGGTCAAAGTCGCCCAAAGCCATGACATCCAGCGTCACCTCACCTGAATTTTCTTACCTGATCTTAGGCAGGTGAGGGCAGGCATCACTTTCGTGTTGTCCGTTGGCCAAGAATGGACTGCTCTGACGCACTCACTCCCTCTGCTACAATCTGGAGGGGCCCCAGAGACCAGATCAATGCCACCTTAAGCTCCTCTGGGGATAATAGGCAGGCTGTGCAGTGGTTGGAGGGAGGTCTGAGGAGATGAGGGGAGGTGAAGAAAAGGAGATGACAAGGAGCAGTGGGATAAGGAAGAAAGGTTGCAGGACAAGTTCGGGGGGGGGGGGTGAAGGAGAAAAGTGCACTTTCAAGTCTTTGCTTTTAGTACAGTATGAAGCTACATCCAGGGTGACTCTGAAGCATTTGGAGATTTATAGTCTGAGTTTCTAAATTCTGAAATAAAACATTTGCCTTTTCTTCAGTAACATTATCTTATATCAACTCTCTTTTCTTATTTTTCCTCCATTTCGTCACATAATTATACTTTACACCCGAGAATATTCACAATATTCACATACACACACACACATATATATATAAACATTCACGGTCAGGGGTCTGCTCGCTTAATTTTTACTTCTTACTAATGTATTAACAACATGGAGCATACGTTTGTATGTTTACAGTGCATTCGATCTCTGGTCTTCCAGGTCAGTTCCAGTGTGGAAACAAACGTTGTGAAAAGCAGGAAGGGCTAAAAAGCTGGGAGGTGAATTTTGCTTATGTGGAACATGGCGAGAAGAAGAACGCATTGGTCAAACTCAGTAAGCTAAAAGACAAATTATTTTTCCTTATTCTCTGGTCATTCCTAGTAAAAGTTGTGTTTGTGTGTATGTAAATAAACATGTGTTTGGCCTGGTGGGGTTTCCCGTCTAAGACCTGGCTCATAATAATCCTCCTTCAGGTATCATAGTGCAGAAAATCCTGTTAGAATAATTACTGTAATTGGAGGACCCACCAGTCATAGTCAACTCAGTCAAGCAGGAAATGACAGGCTCTCTTAACAAGCTAGTGAAACAGGTCACATCTAGATGTGCTGTTTTTCCTCATTAGCAAAAAAAAGTGCTTTCAGATTTGTAGTAATTCTTAATCCAATGTTTTGACCGTCCCACATGTTTTGACAGCAATGAAATTTGATCTGGAAACCTTGAAACATGACCTTGTTAAGGTCCAATGGAGAAATGTAATTGATAAGGATGATGTTGCAAAGATTTAATGAATTAATAAATGACTTTATTAAAAGTTTAAAATTGCATCCATGAGCAGTGTTTCATTTTTAAAAGTCGAAAAATGTATTTCTTTAGGAGTGTAACAGAAGTTTCACAGGGGCCTCTCCTTGGTCCTGTTCTCTTTAGTTATACACATGATATTTATTTATCTCCTGGAGAAGGTTTCCAGATGAATGCTGATGATTCTGTCATATGTGTATCAGGCTGAACCATTTTGTCAGTTTATAGTCAGGTGTAAGCTAAATTTAAAATAAAACTCTATTTTAATGCCTATGGGACGATTAAGAAAATGTGCTTTTCATTCAGGGGTCTATATCTATATCTACGTACTGTATCTGTCCATAGAGAAATAAAGATAAATAACAAATAGAACAAATTCTCATGTTCAACCTGGACCTAATTCTGCTTTTGCTGGCTTCGCAAAGGTTTAATGAGGAAAAAAATGCATTCAATACATTTGTTAAGCCTCAAGGACACATGCAATTTGTTTTAGTGAGAAATTGAATGTAAACAAAACTGTGTGTTCACAAGAAAACTTCAAAAATGCACATTCTACAAAGTTCATTAAATGTAAATATAAGAGGACTATTAATTTCAGTGTATTTAATCCCCCAAGTACTGTACATAAGTGGTTGAAATACAGCGACTTATTCTGAATGCAGCGGCAGCTGTAGCTGTGGCTTCGTGTCCCTGTTCACCAACATTACAATTAACCTTTTTTAAAAGTGCAAGAATTAATGCAACAGCACCCTGATAATGGATGTAATAATAATAGACAGTAATAACAATGAATCCATTTGTACAATCACTACTAGAGATTAGCTGGTGATGATGATTCCATGCTCCTTTTGTTCTAGGACTATGCCCTGAATGCTCTTTCAAACTCAACTACCATCACAAGTAAGCCAGCCCACCTTTTACCCTTTATGCATTTTCTACAATGTAGATCTTTTTGCCCATTATGAGTGATTTTAGAAAGTGTGCACTTGTCTGCAAAAAGTAGGACAGCTCACCGTGGACAGTACACACATTATTTCGTAGCACACGGGAGTTTAGAATTCAAACCACGATTCACATCTCCTGTCTGACCTTCTTACCACTCAGAGTATCATGATTTTATCAGAACGTTATGATTTTCGCAAGTGGAATCTGGACACGACTTAACATAATGATGCATCTCGAGATGGTTAAAGTGGAAATATGCAGTGAGATGACTGTAATCAGAAAATCAAGTGTTAGATGTGTGATGCCATGTCTTTTTAGTGTTCTTTTGTGTGTGCTCCAGCAGACGTCGTATCAAGGTGCACAGAAAGGCGATACCCTTTCAGCACTTGAACCTGGATTTGTTCATGCACCTTTGAGAAGCGCCTTTGGTCGTAAAGGAGGGGCATAGCTGGGCCGCTTCATGTTGTTGATACAGTTTGGTCAACTTGTGATTCTGTTTGTAGGAGGAAAGAGGTGAAATCACAGACAAAGACTAAAAGGTTATTGGAGGAGAACCAGGAGCCAACACAAAAGAGGAAGAAGAGGAAGCGATCGTCTTCACATTCCAAGAAGCATAAACACAAAGACAAACATAAGAGGCACAGAGGTAAAACTCCTGTCAAACTGTCCCATTAATTACAGCAGTAATCTCATCAGATTGGATCAGCCTTTGGGAGCATCCTTGTTTACGTTTTGCTCTTGGATGTGATTTCATCTTATTTTTCTCTTTTGTTTGACATTATTATTTTGTAATGACCCTCTTTTGATAAAAAACATACATTATCTCATTTAACAACTCGGTCTGTTTCCCTACAGATCGCACTTCCAGCAGCTCAGAGGAGTCGCTGAACTCGGACAAAGGTAATGTTCATATCTCTCCCAAATACGCTCATGCAAGCACAAACACACACAAACACACACAAGCACCTCCCCCACTTTAAAATGCACACTCCTCCAGACTCGTGGAGTGAAAACACCCTGACAGTCTTTTCTGGAAACAAATCCATCAGCTCTGTATTTAATAGAATTAGACCTACAGCAATTCTGCTTTTTGTCAGCTCTCTTTCTCACCATTCCTCTCAACTATTTTGGCTTTTCCCTTGGGTTTTTGCCCTTTACTGTGAGCAGCATGAAATTGAAATGACCTATGTCTTTACCCCCATGTCCCCGTTCTGTTTAGTACAAGGTATGGATGGATGGATGGATGGATAGGTGAAAATATACACAAAAACAACTTGGTCTGTCCAGAGGGTTTGTCGTTTAGTTCAACATCCATTTGAATCCATACACAAATACTCATGTTTTTTTTCTCTTTTTTTGTCTTAGTAACACAAATTTGAAGTGTTGTATTAGGCTAAATGTGATCAGATGTAGGAGACCTAGAATATCATGCAATTTGTGAGTGATGCATTCAGGGAGGTTTGGGTGCTTTAAGGTTATGCAGGCACTTTGTGTAATTGAGGACTGATTAATATTACGGCCACATCTACAGGGGGTTAGCAAATCTAACTCATAATTTTTGTTTTTGCACAGTGTTATCTGTATTGGCCCGTGCCAGGTTAAACTGTTAATGGGCAAAAATATTCTCCTGGGCCCCCAGTTGAGACTCCACCTATGGCCCTCACTGCATTGTGAATGTACCTTATTGCCTTCAAGTTCCCATCCAGATCAGTACACTCAGGGAAAATACAATTGGAAGTGTTATCATAAGACCTAAGTCCTAGAATCCCATTTCTGAAATACTACGTGCCCTAATGTTTTTCTTTTTGACAGTAACTTTAAAGTAGTTTGATGTAAAAGTTATTTAGGAATTGGCACCGTTTGTAAATGTTATAAACCAATAATAATATATGCTTTTAAAGTAAATTATGAAACAAAGATGCAAGGTAAGACTAAAATACAATGCCACATGATTAAAGAGTAGCGCAGGACCCACCTTACTTCATAATATATTGTATTTTAGTGTTGCAGATTTCTTAAAGTGCCTAAAGTCCTGTTTACCAGATTGCAGCAAACAAACTGACCCACAGTGAACCCAAGGTATTTTGGGCTCCCGGTTGTCTTTATCACCAGATCACAAACCAATTTGTTTGTAATTCAGGCGATGGCTAAATTAGGCTGGACAAGAAATCGACTTCCTGAGCTGTCACTGTTATTTGCCCGTGATTAAAAATCTAAGAAAATACTTGGTCTGGAAATGGTCCACTACTAATTCTCGACTGAGACTGAATAAATTTGTGCAAAGAAATGCAGAATCGTGCTATAGTGATTCATAGATATACAGTACTACAACTATATTTATAGACTTTTTATACTGTAGTTTGGGAGTGTGTCGCTGATTAAACTGTCGATTACCTGTTTCCTGATTCCTTACAATTCAGCAGAAACGCAGCTAGTGAAACAACTTTCTGCTATGAAAGGCTTCCAGCCTTATATTAAACCCGATGAGCTTAATGGTCGACCTAGTTTTTTCTTCCCGGAACTGTGACTGACGGCTCTCTGAAACTCTGAAACTAGACCCTGGAGCTGAAGATGAGCAAGAGGGCCAATCAGAAGCTGAGCACTGGCGTGGACCCGCCCCTGCGGTAGAGGAAAAGTCAAGGTGAGGTTGACAGCTAATGTTCATATTAAATCACACCCAGTAAGCTGCTGTAAAACCATCACAGGCAGTCTTTACCACCAAGCTTACATAGGTTACTGATCTCTACATAGCAGAGTATGTCGACCACTGAGATACATTGCACGAAGCTGTCCTGAACAGACAGGAAGGTCACTGAACGTTTAGCCTTCTCATGTCACACCTCTCCAGAGATTTAGATTTCTGCTCTCAGATACAGCCGCATGGGTCAACAGTAAGGCAGTATTTGTTAAAGCACATCTACTATACAAGCAAAACTCTGACCTCAGGACAAGACAGGTGATAATATGAAGGTAGTGCCTCTGACCCATTGCACTAGATACAAATTACTTCAGCACAGAATCAGTCAGGCTCTCTAATTAATATAAAGATAATTGTGTTTTGAATTGTGAGTTGAACTTTGTTTGTCTGTTAGAGGTAGTCGGGGGCCACCCAAAGAAAGCACCTAGCAGCACCTACGTATGCAATGACAGAAACTAACATTTCTGTGATTTTGTTTATCTGTTTAGGGAGGAGGAGTTTGATGAGTACTTTGAAGACATGTTTCTTTGACTGCGCTGGTATTGGCAGAAACCCTGCTGTGACTACGCTTCCCTCTGTGGGCCACTGACATTAAGCATGTTCTGTTCTGTCTTTTCTAGACTGATTTTTATTTGACTGTATGTGTCATTACTGCGGCAGAGATAAACAAATTTTTTCCCCTTCACCTGTCAGAGTCTTTGATATCACATGTCTGTCACCTTCTCAGTTTCAATCCCACCACAATCTCTGCAGAAAATAAATGAAAATGGTTTTAGGGACGGCGCTTTCTGTCTGAAATTAGGTACAGGCATAGAAATCCCTTTTGGATGAATTGTAATTACTTCAGTGATTATGATGCAAATTAATTAGCAAACGATAGATAATAACATGTTGATGGTGGAATGCCTGTTACCATCGTCATTGTGAGCACGTTAGCATGCTTATGTTAGTATTTAGCTAAAAACCCCACTGTGAAATCCACAGGTACAGTCTCACAGAGCCATTAGCATGAATGTAGACACTTAGTCTTTGTTATTTATGTTAGAATTATCTAAACTATGAGTTTTCTCTTATTAATTGAATCTGTGTGCTATAGTTTTGATACATTGTCCAGACTAATATTCTTTCTGTGAGTTGAAATGAAATGGTAATCTAGTAATACAAAAACAACTCCGCTCTTACTAACAGTTAACAAGGATTAGCTCGAGATGTCCCTCTGGCCAAGGGCAGATCGAAGCACTGCCTTGACTTCCAACCTGCAGAGAAGGAAACTGTGAGGTTGCTGGGAGATTATAGGCCTTGTCTTAATTTAAGACAATTACTGTCCCTCTTACTGCTCTGTCTGTCTCGGTCTAACTTTCTTCACTGCTTTCTCGGGAGAGGTCATTTACTACATGGTTGAATGGCAACATAGAATACCAGGTGGTTAAGTGGAGCAAAGAATACTGGTACTTTGAGCAGTAATGGCTTGCTGTTTAAGAGTGGAGGTGGGAAACGATGATTTAGCCCCTGGCTGTACCTGTACATTTGGATGCTTTTACAGATTATCAGTTATGTTGTCCCCATTTGCTTTCTCAGTACAATTTTTTGCATGCAGATGTCTGCAAATCAAGGCCCTTACCAATGCCCTGGGTAGTGAAATCTCAAATAGGAAAATCTTTTTATGAGTTAGAGGTCTCCATGCGCCCAGGTTTAAAGACACTTAAAAATTATTTGTGTTAGATCTGACTTTTCAACTAGTAAAATTTGCTCTTTATCCCTCATTGAAAAATCCAGAAATATGTAGATATGCAAATGAATTTAACTACTGATCACAGCATGTCTCATACTTTACTGAAAAGTCTGTTTGCAATGTACGTATGTAAGAAGCAGGTTTCAAGTTTCCAAATCACACTAATGTAAGTTAAGTATTTGAACACATTTGGCCTTCAAACTGTTGTGCTGTGATGTCACAACCCTTCAACATGTCAATATGAAAACAGATTTTGTGTCAAACCCTGCACAATTTATAAAACTTCTGCACAATGGAGGTCAAAGTTCAAGTGAAGTATCAAGACGCAAAACACGTTTTTGAATGAAAGGGCTCTCTTAATTTAACATTAAGCTATTTGATGCTTCAAAATGACTGTCTCCTTGTTAAAATGATGACATAACACCACGCAATCTCAGGTCTTGTTCATGCAGAAACTACAGCCGGCAGGACACAGGATGTTGAACAAAGCCAGACAACACTGTATTGGGCAGGGATCAGAACCAATCCACTGATCCTCTTTCCCCCAGAGGCTCATCCAGCTTTGGAGCCTCTAAGATCCCTGCACGATATATGGCTAAGAAAGAGTGCACGGCGCTGCTAAGCCAAGGGTTTCTTAAGTTCACTCTCTGTCTCTGTCTAACCTCCAAGTGCACGAGTCAGGTGTGAATGAGAGATAAAGTGTCGCCCCTGTGCATTTGCTATGCTATCGTCACATTATGAAAAGGTGATTCTCTCCATTCTTACACTTCCATAAATTCCTTTATTTGCTTACATATATTACATCACACATAGATACAGTGGAGGTCATTGCATACATCAAATGATAGGTTTGTAATGTTGAAAGACAGCTGATGGGATAAGTAGAAATTATTAAGTGCATTATTTGGTGTGTACCAAATGATCGCTGAAAGAGAAGCAGGGAGCCATTTTTACCACTGGAGCCAGAACCAGTCCTGGGAATGTGTGCAGCAGGAACACTGAGGTAAATTTCAAGGGGTGATTCAGTTGATGTTTTTGTATGGCTTCAGCTCCACTGATCACAACAGCTCCACGCTTCACCACAAGCACCAGAAGAGAAGTTTCCAGGTAGTCACAAAGCCCATCTGATAGGATTAGGTGCCTTTGATTGATGCCCCATTGATTAGAGGGGATGACATTGTGTAACAGGAAGTGGAAAGCCACAGCTTGCCTTTTCCCCGGGAGGGACGTCACCAAAAGTTTTTTTCAGAAAGTGCACTGTCATTCACATGCCTGACCAGATCAGGTTCAATGCAGGTTCACATGGAGAGGTTTTGTAGGGTGATATCACACTGAGCCGACATCAAACAACAGTTACAGCTCGATTCATCTCCCTGTTGCATCAGTGAAGAAGAAGAAAGCAGCATAGGACTTTGGCCTGAACAATCAATGATGCTACGGCTGCATCTTTATAAAAACAAGTTGTCTGCACATTCACATGATGGGCTTTGTACAAAGGGTATTTAAAATCTAGAGCTGCGTGGACCTCAAACTCTGGCTGGCGATCAAATAAAATCCTATCAAGTCTTGTTAAGAGAGGTAGGTCTAATGTACCCTGTCTGAATGCGACCCTTGCATTCTTAGAAAAAGCATATGTTGCTTTTACATCCTTCAAATCAATTTTATGCTTCAGTTATTATTAAGTTTACACAATTTACATTTTACAATTGCTATGTTAAAACTATATACATGTGAAATCATGCAGGTTCAATAGAAATTTTTGTGACTCAATATGGTTTTGTAAGTTAGCTCTAAATTATTGGTATAAATATTATGTATATTACCATTTTCGGTTATTTTTCCAGGTGATTGGACATAAATAAAACAGCTCACAGGTGTTTATCAATAAAATAAACCTGCGCAAATTCAAAACCTAATCTTGATCCCTAAAAGTGATTTCAGTGTGTATTTGTTCACAGATTCAGAACACCATCTCTCAAAGCTCGCCTCTAACTGTCCATCATTGAAAACAGATCAAGTACAAAATTCTCAGACAAAGAATCAAAAAATATATATGTATGTAGATAGATTGCATATTAAAATGAACATACCCTCACGTTACTCATCTGTGCCTTTGAGGTAAGAAAACATCAGCCCTTATTGATGGAGCATTATCACTTGCTGTATTGTCAGCATTACAATATTAACAGATCCTTCAGATTGCATTTCCCTCTTTTTTTGTTTTTTTTTTGTAATATAAATAATATTACATCTCATTAAATGTTACCCCTGCTATTTTAACAGTTAACCAAAAATAAAATTTTAACCCCATTCCTCTGATCCCTGTAAGTATAAAGTTCTGTGGTTAGTGTCCCTGCCTGCTCCTCCACCCTCCGTGCATGGCCTTCCACTGCCAGAACAGCAGAAGCTAAGTGCATTGTGCAACCTACAGAACACCTATACTGTGTGGTAACTAATAGCAGCAGGAGTAGGAATTCTGTGTGAAAGCTATTGCTTTGGCATGTGGGGTGGGACACACACATTTGAGCAATTTCCACTTAAAGAGTTGTACTTTAGCTTGACTTGAAATGTGATTAAAGCTTAAGAGCTTCTCTAAATGGTTTCATACCACGCATGTCAGGAATGTTTAAATTATTGCTATATTAAAGGGAAAGGGAAATACATGTTGTCCATGTATGTATTGCTTTTTCAGATGTTAATCTTGTTCACGGTCTGTTGTATGAAGCAGAGGAAAGAGGAAGGTTCAAGTACATCACATCGTCAGAGTAAAACGGCTTCTCTTGCATTAAGAGTCCCAAAATTACTTCTTGGTGATGTTTCTAACTCTCCTCGCAGAATCGTTGACTTGGCTAATCCAGAACGGACTGTAGACCAAACCTGACTACTCTAGACTGAAGTAGGCTAGACAGAACCAGACCAGACCAAACAGGGCTGGAGTGGACTGCTCCAGAGCAGACAGCACCTAACCGGAAAGAACTACACTGATGTAGATCAGACCAGACCAAACCAGCCTAGCAAAGGTCGAACTACATGACTCGTCAGACCAAAATTCTAGGCTAGTTTAGCCTAGATTAGTCCAAACCAGATCACATCAGTCCAAATCCAAGCACTGTAGGAATTTAGCAGATGGTGCAGGTCTTTGACTTCCCTCCTTCAGTCCCGCCACCAGCTAGATAAACACGCAGAGATAAAAAAAAAAAAAAAAAAGATGTATAGATACAAGATCATTCTCAAATCTGATCGTCTATCAGGTCATCAACAAGACCAGTATGCACAGTTCCTTTTTTTTTTTTTACCTTTCTTGGCTTCCTCTTCTTCCAGTTTCTTCTTCTCATCCTCAATCGCCTTCATCTTTGCATTGTACACCTCAGCCAGCTCGTTCCAGTGTGCCCTGTTGTTGTTCAGACCATCAAACATGGGCTGGATCTCTTTGTGGAACCTGGCAAACTCCTGAAAAATGGTGGTAAAAAAAACAGGATGTAAGTATATGTTACTCACAGTGTGGGATGCATAGAGGGCGAATAACTTAACAGGCCCACAGGGATGCCGGACACATGTTCATTGTTATGCATGTTTGCCCATGTGTTTCTTCTTGTCCAAATACCATCCAGCTAGCTGAAATTCCATGTGAGGCCAGCTTGGTTCAACAGGTTCATGTCTCTACATCTTGTTGTCCAACCTAAGATGGTTAAAGCTTCAACAACACCTCTTTAAAGCTAATACTAAGACTGTATGAGAAATTGTTTAACTCAGTGGCCATTTTGTACATAAAGTGTACACACTATTATGTGTTCCCATAAGCACAGTGTGTGTACAGATCAGTATTCACTGCACAGTCAGAGGTAAAAAATCTTGAAAAAAGAAATTAAGGCCTCAGAGAAAAGCTAATGACTAAGTGCAGTTGCTTTTATGTTCACATTTGTAGAGTGCTTACATATTATAAGTATCAAAATTGATCAGTTGAACTGAATAAAAACAACTCATTGGCAGAATCGGTTTGTTTTGTTGTTGTTTTTTATATAACTCTGCTTTTCTTCCCTTTAATGAAAATCAAAATCCAATCAAAGCTGGAATTAATAGCTACACCCCTGTTAGACTGGTAGCACTGCTTAAACCCCAGTATTTACTGAGGGACTGTTGCAACACAGACACAGGGGCAACTCCCTATTTGTAAAATCCATGTCTGTTTTCTTTCTCGCGTCCTCATCCATGTTAACACCGTCACTTCCTCTCCATTGTTTATAATGACCATAGTTATCTTTAGAAAAAATTGTGGAAATTTCTGATGTAAAAGCGATCATTACCTTGTATACAAATGAGCACACAAAGTCAATGAAACCGCACTGCATCTTGGGTAGTTGCTCGGCACAGTTTCTGTCCATCATGGGCTGAGAGGGACAGAGGAGAGATTTTCTGATGTAAAAAAGGGGTAAACAGCTTTCCTACAATCCTGAGAATGCTATAGCGAAAACAATGTGAAAAGAGGGTAAGGAGTACAACTCTTACAATTGGTTGTTGGTCCAAAACCGATCTCTCCAAATCTCCCTGTTCCCAGAATTCAGCAGCGACCATCAGAGCCACCTGGAGACAGAAACAAAGACAGAGGAACAAAGAATGACAAAGGGAAAGAAAAGACAAATAGACAGAAAAGGAGATTGCAAATAAGAAGCAAAAAAATAAACACATTTCAATCTCAGGATCTTCTTCTTAATCTTCTCTGTAAAGCTTTTAGTATCTGATCTCAAGGTAACAATAAACGCTGTAATTCTAGTGGCCTATTAAACCCAGCTTATTTTGGTTGTTGTGGCTTAAACTAAACCAGTTGGTTTTCGCAGTACAAACCACATTAAAAAAAACCTATTATTTCTACAATCTTCTCTTGTACTTTCTGTGTCCTCTTTGCTTCTTGCAAGCTTCTCTTTATGTTTTTTGAATCAGCTCATGTGGAGCCTGCTCACCCACCTTGCTCTGTACCTCCCATGGTTTGGTGATAGCTGACAAGTCACAGCCCGTCATCATCATGGCCCTGGAGGTGTGACACACACAGACAGTCAGGGAAGAGAAGATGACACACTGCCGGTGATGCTGATGATTTGCAAGGGCCTGCTGTTTCAAAAATCCTCTGCCAAATGTATTTTAAAGTAAATTTGACAGATTTGCTCTGCTTAAATCAGATACATACATGACAATTTCCTTCCTGGTAGGGTTGTTGGAAATGTAGGAAATGGCGTCCTTTTCTTCTGTCATTGGCTCGGTGGCGTTCACTATGTTTTGGAACATGGTTCTCTTTCTGCGTGAGGACGGATGGATAACAGACAAACCAAATGAGCTAAACAAATACAAAAAAACTGACTCTATAAAACGAACAGAGTCAGTCAGAAGGAGGGACACAGGGGCGCGGACAAACACACACTGGCTGCAATTAAACTTTTAAAAAACATCAGCTATGGCCAGCCAATTTTCCTTTAGCGCGAAAGCTGTTCTAAGTATTTCAGAAAGCCTACTTGAAGTAAAGGGCCAGATCAGTGGCGATGATGCAGACGTCAAACAAGTGCTGCACATTCTCAAACTGACGCTTCTGGAGGTTGCAGAAGATGTTCAGGCTCTGCAAGAGACAATGACGAGGGATCAAAATGTGTGTCTGTTTCCCTGAATGTATCTCTTATTGTATTATTTGGCCAATTATATGCCGTACCTCTTCCGCCATGAGGGTCTTGCTGTACTCCAAGTGGTGCCTCTCCATAATGGAAGAGCCGTGCAGTCTGGCCAGAGGAGACGCACTCCTACAGAGAAAAAAAAGAGACAAGGATAGGAAAATAAATTGACATGCGGGTTATAAGCATGCCTGCACTTTCAAAACTCACACAGAATAAACTGATTTGACTTGCTTTGTCTGGTAGAGGTTGTTGGTCCCTCTGTGGTCTATATCGTGGCAGAAAGCAGCAGCCACCATTGCAAAGGCATCTAGATCAGAGTAGTATCTCCTCAGCTTCCCTGTCTGTAGGAAATAAGGGAAGAATCAATCATTATTATTTGCAGGTATTTGTGTGTGTGTGTGTGTGTGTGTGTGGTACAGATTGTAGCAACCTAAAAAGTGATCGGCTCCGTCCAATAGAACAATGTTACTCTCATTTGTACTCTGTTTCTTGACCTTCTAAACCCAGAAACAGCCAAATATTGGACATTATTAATATGCATTTTAAGCACAATAATGTTTTGTGGTGCGGCAACACTAATATATAGTTACTTAATGTTACCATTATTTCGCCTGCAGTGGTGCTATTCTCTATGAAGACATAAAACTTGTTATGAGCCTATGTAAGTGGTTTACTTTCTTGTAAGACATAGCAGCCTGTTTAACCGTCACCAGATGTAACATCTTATATACTGTGTCATAAGATGTAATGTAAAAGCAATAAGGATCCCTTGCTGTCTCTATGAAGCGGAATGAGCCGTCTGCAGCTGTAAAGAGGGAAACGGCCAGAACAACTCAGAAGATGCTCCTGTTCATTCGTAAGCTACTGGTGGCTCCGCAGCAGATGTCGTGCAGGTGTTACCTGGAGCAGGCAGAACATGGTGTGGCCTACGTTGAAGCCGTGCCTCCAGTTGTGGTAGGTGATGGCACGGTACCCCTTCCTCACTGTGTACATCCACCTGGTCAGTGTCTGAGGGGGAGAGAGGGTGGTTATTACCCAGTGAACAAGGCAAAAGACAAAGCGATGAGGATGAAAAAGGTTATTATTTAAGAGGGCTTTCAGATGAGCTGTGACCCGGTGTGATCTACCCATGTTTTAAAGAGTACACGTTAGTCCCTCTGCCCAAGGAAACCCTCTCTGCCTTTACAGCATCGCTGCCGGGTGTCACTCAGATAAGAAGCTACAGCATATTATGCTTCGAGAGGCTAGTTAAGGATCACAGCTACTTATCTCTCTCTCTCTTATCCTTTTTTGCCTGTCACCCCAATGGATTCACAGATGATACTGAACATTTTGCGTCTCTGAGGCTCATTTTCACACTACAAATTTTAAAATACCAACATTTCGTAAAAGAGGTAAAAAATGTTAACAAGGATTATAGTTTGTTTTTCCATTTAAAAGTTCTCTGCAAGGTCAGATAGTAATAAAATTCCAGATTTTGTGGGAAAAAATAAGCCCAATGCACACAGTTATATCCAAGCTGGACAGAGGCAGCTTCTGCAAAAAAAAAAAAAAAAAAGGCAGCATTAGGAGCTTCTTGTTGGGGCAGACTCATCGACACGAGCGTCTAACTCACCTCTGCGGGAACTTTAAACTTTTCAACTACTCCGAGCTCAAAGAACATGCGAATGCCGGCTTTGATGAGGTCAAATTCTGTAACAGGGAAGTCACTGAAGGAGAACAGGTACAGGCTCTCTCCGTTGATGTTGTCAGCGACCGGGCAGTTTGCTCTCTGCACAAAAGCCACACAGAAGGCGCCAATTAATCCTTCAACACTTGGAAAATACAGATGACTACATGATTACACTGCCTGGGTTTATTAAGTGACAGGCTGATGATAGTTAACAGGGAAAACATTTTTTATTTTATGTTAGATGTTACATTTTACAGTGGAAGTTAAAAGTTTTGAATGGTCATTAAAATCCAATCCAAACATCCTCAATAATGCTGGTAGTTAATATGTGACTATAATCATCATACTGTATGTATCGTTCTATTTCATTGCAAATTTTTGTCCTGATGGATCAAAAAAAAAAAAAACCCAAAACATACCAAAAGTTTGTACATCTCTTTCTGGTCGCAGTCTTCAGGCTCTGCGTCAAACTTCTCTTTGGTGTTCTGGTTACAAAACAGGGAACAATCACTTGAAATGACATTTAAATTTCTACCCGTGGACATGCTGTCATAATCTACGGCAATCTACAGCTTGAATTTCTACATCAGCAACAAAAAGCAGAAAATACGAAAATATCCTGATGCCATATCACTTCAGACTTCAGACACTTGCTCCAAGCTGTAACTTTGTAAACTGTCGGGTCATCGTCTCAAATGTTAGCTGCCAAGTGGATAAATGATCCACCAGAGCTTCTATTAGTCCTCTAATAGCTGCTGCTACTCGGAAAGCTATCCATGCTCCATTAACCTTTGACTACTTATAATTCCCGCTCGAGTGGTCTCTCTAAAAAATGTTGAGGGGTCAAAGGTAGGCCACTGGAAAGAAAATGTGGAGCGAAGTCAAGTTTAAACTGACCAGAATGCTCTGCAGCTCTTCTGGGGTGCATCTGGACTGGTACATGAGCATCTCCTGGGCAATGTCTTTCCTGTACTCCATACGGTTCAGCTTGTCGTAGGTGTCGCAGTTCAGCACCGACCAGCCCAGGAACTGTGTCAGGGCCTGGAACAAACAGTGAGTGTGAGAAAGGCTGAAAGAAAAGAAACAGACCCAAACAAGAAAAACAAGAGAGCCGATCCAATATCACCCCCATGTATAATTATTGTTATCACATCATTAATAAAGCTAATGAATGCACTGAGTGTATTATTTTCTTTACTTGACACATGGGTGGTACTACATCAAACTCCCAAGTGTCAAAGCTTGATTAAGTCACTGCTGTTTTAGGGCCATTTCCCCATTAACATGCAAATTTATGCTGCAGCACACTCCAAAAAAAAAAAAGACCAAATCTTTCCCTCTGTAGGGGAAACCTGTGGTGTGGAGTGCTGACAGGACTGTGTCTACACACAGACAGACTGACTACAAACATGATATGCAGATAAGACGTAGTGTAAGATGATGACAAGATTAAAAATCTGAGGTAGAGAGAGAGAGAGAGAGAGAGAGAGAGAATGCATGGTGCTAACCTCCGTGATCTGTTCATCATGTTCATCAAACGGTTTGCCGTCTTTCCTGTTGAAGAAAGTGGCGATGCCCACAATTTCTTCCTTCTTGTTGACAATGGGCAGCGACAAGACATTCTTGATGACAAAACCCGTCTCATCCACAGCCTCTTTCTGAAAGACGTTGAAACGAAAAGTCAGGGAAAGTTTGAATGTGTAAGAGATAATCATTGAGAGTATAACAAAACAGATTGTGATGTTCATTCTATGGTCTGGCTATGTGGAGTCGGCTGTGCAGCGCATTCCATGGTGACCATGCACAACTGCATGTTTCCTGTGTGTTGCTATAAAACGAATGGACGGTAAGAGTGTCCTCACCTGGAAAGTGAAGAAGTCATCTGCCGCCACGTTCATCATGTTGCAGATCTGCGGTTAGATGAAAAACATTTAAGTTTTTATGAGTGTTTGTTACTTTTATATTTTTATTCATAACTACTATTTCTAATCAAACTTTGCAGCTGTTTTCATGTGTAGAATATTTGTCTATCCTTAGTTTTTCAAGATTAATCTGTTCATTGCAGTATGTTCTACTTCAATTTTTACAATTCTTTTTAAATCTCAAATGTGCAGGTATCCTGTTTGTATTCTGTGCCTTAAACTCAACCAAAACAGCAATAAGAGAAAAATATACTCCACCAACCGAAAATCAATATAACTCTAGGTTTTTCTTTGGACAAAAACCACTGAGTGTAGAGTGACATACTCTTTTGCCTACTGTATGTATGCTATGCTCATTCACACTCTACTGAATGTGTCCCTCTACTCTGTCTTCCACTTCATTTACATGTTACCGCCTCAGTTGTTGATATGTCTCTGTGCCTATTTCACAAGTCAGTTCCCCTTTATTGCCATTCATTTATAATTCTAGTGATTCTGATAATAAATTGCCCTGCAGAAGCCGAGAGAGACTTACAAAGCCATTCTCTGCAACGTAGGTCGGTAGTCCGCTGACTAAAGCCCAGTGATCTGCAGGTGGACCACTGAAAGAGAGATACACGCACAGAGCTGAGCAAATTACTCCCTGAGAAGCATTTTAAACAGAGCTTTCACTCATGCAGATGTTTTTTCCGCAGCCACTCCACCTTAAATTCAAATTTACTGAGCTATTGCTTCATGTTATTCCCCAAATAACACTAATAAGAAACCCTCAGAACTGTCCATGCTACAAATAGCAGACAGATGCAAAATTAATCGGTCGACAAGGATGATTGCTTCCTGAATTTAAAAATATATTGGATGCCTCTGTGTAATAAGCTATAACAGGTGGACTTAAAATTTTGTTCATGTGACTGAGATGTGAGTTGACTAAAATTAAAGTCCAGGAATTTTACTTTGAAAAAATTTGTATGGAATTAGTTTGAATGCATGTGTAACACATAGTTATTTTCTGCTTACGGTATGACTTTGATTTCTTCTTTGCCTTCCAGGAGGTAGTCAATGATCTTGTAAAATATGACTTCCTGTATGAAATGGAGATCCCTGTTAGAAAAGGCTTGTAATCTTCAAACTACGTTAGACAATAGAAAAGTTAAATACATTTAAAATGCCACATGTGACAAAAACTGATGTAATGAGGAGGAGAACGAGCTGGTTACCCTGCCGTCTGGCGTTTTTGGTCCTTTATAGGGTTCCACATCTCCCAGTTTCACCGGCCATTCATCATAAAATTCCTACAGGAAAAAAAATGCAGACCATAATGGTTGTTCGTTATTTATGTCGGTTGCTTTGAATGCCATCTATTCAGTCCTGTAAAACTGAATCTATTCTGCCAGGCCAACCTTCTCCTTGGTCATGTCCAACAGTCCCACTGAGTATCGTTCGCATTGTAGATAGGTCCTCACAGTGTAGAGCGCTTTGTGGAACTGTCTCTCAATGTCTGTCAACTCCTCAAACACTTTACTGGCTGACCAGAGGAGCACCTATGAGAAAAGATGTAGGTGTGAATGGAGGTAATTCATTGTTTATGATTATAGTACGAGCACAGCTTTGTGCCTTAGAAATATCAACAGGCAATCAACAGGGGACATTGTTTTCATAATGATGGGATGAGATCACAGAGTGACACATCCTGTTATTTATCGCATAGCAGCGGCTCAGTTTACCTGACTCCTCCTGGACTCAACATTGAACATGTAGGTTGTGTAATGCTGCAGAGCGATGACTTGAGCAAAGCTCATGTACTTGTGGAAGAACTAAGGACACAAATCAGAACACAGGTTTCAGTGACACAAGACAGCAGATTTAAGACGGTGGCGCATATTAACTTTTTAGATATGCCTTAGAAAAGATTTGATTCATCATATACAGTGAAATCCATGGGAACAATATAGTGGTTATAAAGGGTGTGTGTCCTCAGAATGTTGCTCACATGTGATAAAATATAGATTTGACAGATCAGTAAATAAAGATTTAAACTAATCCATCTCTTCTGAATTAAACATCATCTCATCAGTCAAGTCCATATTTGGCTAATCTTTACACAGATTACACAGATTTTTTACATGGCCTTAAATTCATATACAATATATTTTACTAGCCTTTGCAGGCTGATTACCAAACCCATTGGTGATCCATCAAGTAAATATGAGAGACTTTTTCTTAAATACTGAAGAGGAAAAGAAGTAAACAATCAATGTCTCTCTGTCTTTACGCCAAACACAAAGGATACAGAGATATCAGACATTATCATGCATCTTGGCAGTTAAAGCCTTTTCGCCCTTTGCATCATCTCTGCCAACCTTCTCCTTAAATCTCTCTTCACTCTCCTTTCCAGCTAATGTGAATCACCATTATAGCTGACAATCAACCTCATCAGTCTGTAAAAGCATCATTTCCACATGACCCAGTTCATTCTTTATGGGATAGTGCTGCAGGTCCGATTGACTCCCACTGACATAATGGGAGTGTTTTGAACCCTACTGGTGAGGTGTAATTACAGCAATAATCTTTATCTAGTTGCAAATTTCAAATTGCAGAGCGCAGACTTTTAAAAGCAGCAGACATGTAACTATGAACGGAAAATTCATGCAAATCAGTGTATTGCAACTGCTACTTCTTTATACAAAGAGGACACAATAAATGCAGTAAAGTGACCTCTATCTGATACTGTAACGGTCAAATTCGAGTTTAATTTATTAGACAGTCAGTGTCTGACATGTGTCAGCATGTGTCCAAAACACAACCCTGTTAATACCCACTCATTGAGCCACGACTGATAAGCGTGAATATGCGTGTTTAAGTGTGTGGGTCTTACAGCCTCATCCTCTGGAGAGAAAGTATCAGCTCCTATTTTGTTTAGCGCGATGGCGACGCCAAGGCATTCTTTGTCAGCCGTCAGAGGGAACGTGAGCATGCACTTGGTCTTGTATCCGGTCTGTTTGTCCACAAAGTCACTGAACTTTGGATTCTGGATCAAGAGGAAAGAGAAGACAGGTGTCAGGTGTGGTCACATCTAAAAGGATGGATACAAAACAACGCCACTAATGTTCGACAACATAGCTACCCTGTTAATTTCATTCTGTATGGTTCAATGTTGTTCTCATGTGCTCACCAACAGCCATTCACAAGGATAGAATTGTATTCAGTAATAAACCTTCTGTTATTTACTACAGTCAAAAACAAAGTCATTCAAGCTGCACTCACATTTTTCAATCGACTAGAGGGGTCAGTATATTATTATATTCTTCACCTGACCATTATGATAATCAAATGATGGAATCATATGGGGAAAATAGGTTTCATAGTTTTCATGAAACTTTTTGCATTCTAAAATGGATGCTTCTAACAAAAAATAAGCATATATATATATATATATATATATATAATTGTGTTTTGCAACAAACCCTTGCCTTAATATGCTTTTATCATTGATTTTGATTTTGTGTACTACTCTGTTCAGTATCATTATCTGAAGCTATTTGAAACCCTGCAGCCTACAAGCCTACAAAACAGCAACAAAGCAGCAAGAATTTTACTCTATACAAATATAGGCAGAGAAGAAAATGAAACAGAATTAAACGTAGGACACTGGTATCAGGGCTACAGCAAACAGAAACAAGCGTAGAGGTAATTTATTCATCTTTCCCAAAGTTGTGCATCTGATACTACGCGCGTTCAGAGGTTGGCTCCGTCGGGGACGGTGATTGGTGTAGGACCAGCCGACGAGCTCCGAATTTAGGTTTAGAAATCAATTCATTAGGTGAGTCCACCTCTCCACGGGCCCACCAGGCCCACGGAGCTCGTTCTTTTTCATTAGCAACCTTGCAGAAAGAGGCCCGCACGCACACGCACACACACACACACGCAACTTTTCTTGGAAAGTGCGCGCTCGCTCTGCAGGCGCAGGTGCGGGTGCGGGGGCGCGCCGCCGCCGCCGCCTCTCACCTTGGACACGTCGGGGACGTTCTGGGGCTTTTTGGACTGCGCGGTGAAACCCACGATGCCCATGTCCAGGGGGAACACGATCTCGGTCTGGGGGTGCACCACGTTCGCCTCGTACTTGGACGTCGGGGTCACGTCGAAGAGGGAGGTGGCGAGCTCGGGCGTTCCGTTCCTGGCCCGGCAGGTGTAGTAGCTGAGCCTGTCGGCCTGCATGATGAGGGCGAGTCTCTGCAGCACCTTGTGCATGGCCTTCTCCATCTCGCCCTGCCTCTGCAGCTCCTGGACCAGCTCGAAGATGAGGGTGGCCTCCTGCACCGAGTTCATGTCCTTGAAGGACGCGGTGTCTTTGACGTCGACGGAGAAGGCGGCGGTCAGGGCCTCGGCGCGCAGCTTCTTGTCGAAATACTCTTTGGCGAACTGCGGGTTGTTCTCCAGGTATTTCTCCACGCTGTCCTTGTCTGCCATTGTGAAGTCCTCTTAGTTTTCCTTCCTCTCCGTCCTTCTTCTGTTTTCTCCTCTTTTTTGGGGGGGTTTTCTTTTCCCCTTTTCACTCGAGCATCACCTGTGGAAGCGGAGCGGCGAGCTTTGCTGTGGCCTGCAGGCTTGGGCTGGATCAGTGGCGTCCGTCTGCGCCGACGTGCATCCTCCTCCACCGTCCGCCGTGGGAGTCACTGAGGCGTCTCCCGGGGACGTCCAGGGACGGACCAGGGACGGAGGACGGCTTAGAGGCTGAAGGGATCAAGGGTGGCCGCTAATTAATGTGACGTCACGACATTAAAACCCCCGGCTCTAAGCGCTCTTAACCCGCAAATCCCGGCGCTGATCATTTTATATCGGGCGCTCCTCCCAGTCTGAGGAGGGAGGCAGGCGAGAGGAGTCTGTTGTGGGGTCAGATGCCAGGTCTGATGCATGGGGCTACATCAGCAGAGGATCAGAGCTATCTGTCTTTGAAATGTATTTAAACCTGGAGCTGGGAGGTGGGGGGGGGGGGGGGTGAAGGCCAACCACTGTACAGCTGTGCAGCTCCATTTCTAAGCCAATTACTGGCCTCACATCAGTTTCAGTTGCGATATTTCCTCTATCGTCCCTGTTTACGGCTCTTATTAAGCAATCCCAGCTGCCTGGAGACATGATAGCAGCCTCACCCGCCTAAAATAACCTCCCGCTGAGCCGAACCCTGCATTACCGCTCCTGCATCCTCGTTGTCGTTGCTTCAGTTGGAGGGAAGGACCCAAGCAGTGTCACCCACTGACAGTGATCGAGCTCAGAGCCTTAATGGTGCCCTATCTAATGCTCTAAATGTGTAAGCGGTCTACCCCGCATGCTCTAATGAAATCACCATCATCATGGAGGTGTCAGTCCAGGAACTGGAAATTAGCCAATTACTGGGGACTTGGACGTCTGAGAACAAGGCCCTAAACAAAGATGGCTGGCTATTATTAACTGTGCTGCGCTGTCTCGTTGGCTGCTGGCAGGCTGGCAAGACAAGGGGTTCCCCACTATTTTTTGCCGTGCGGATTAAGGCGAGCTTATCAGAGGAGAACTACAAAAAGTGTGTGTGTGTGTGAGTGCGCCTCTGTGTGGGTGGTTGTGAGCCATTGTGGAAATAAATTAGAGCAGCTGATTTCACAGTGGGAGAAACTGGTTGGGTGCTTGTGTGCGAAGGAGGACAGAGAGGCAGGCAGACAAACAGCCAAAAGGCAAGGCAGCTAAATATAATCAGTGAAATATTTCTGGTAGCCAATACCAGCCAGTTGTTTGTTTGTTTGTTTGTTTTTACCTGAATGGGATTGGCTATTATGTCCTTTTTTAAGTATTCCTTTTTCCACTGATTGTGTTCAGGTGTTCTGCATAAATAAACGTATGTGATAAAATAAAGCAGTTGTGTTGTATTTTGTGTGTTTTGGGCTGCAGATTACCATGAGACCGCCTTTTACCAAGCAGTAGCCACTGTGGTCCGCAAGTATCAACTCCAGGATGATGGGGCATGCGGTTCCCTACAATTCCCAAGATTCATTTCACTCAGCGGCTTTAAAGACTCAAAAACAGTCAGCAAACTGACTCAATGAAGTCAGTTACACGGCAACATCTATACAATCTGCTATCAAAGACATTAAACACCGGAGGCTACTGGTCATACCAGACCACATAAGGTTTTAGCAGTAAAACTGTTGAAGGCGTTGAACAGAGAAAAGATGTGTTTTATTGCTTTTGAATTCGAATTTTAATTTCTAAGAGGAACAACGTGGTATTTAGTTGTTTAGGTCATAGGTAATGGTGGTGTTGGGTTGGATTGCATTTTTTTTATGCAAATGGGCGACAACTGCCAAAAATACTGCTGCCATGTTGTGCCATTGCCCAGCTCGAACCTCCAAAGCTCAGATAGAAGCAGTGTATTTAGCCATGGGGTCTTTGGCCCAATCCCCCAATTTTATAAGGGATCTCCTGGGATTTCAAGCTACTTAAGTATCACAGCCCACCAAATCAAGAAACCAGCACTCACTTTGAACATGACATTCCCATTTACCACTACACCACCCAAAATATTAAATGCAAACACAAACCTAGCAGGGTATCATAACATATACAGTTTTCTTGGGCAGTCTTCAAGATTTTGAAATTCTGCACTGCCTCTGGCCAAATTCCATCCGCTATAATTTCTGCTCAAACTGAGTTATTGCACTGTTTTTTGACTGGCCGGGGCTTTGGTTATGCAAGCTGCAGATGTTTGGCTGTGCTGTGCTCTTTTATTCAACCAAGCCCTCGAAGGACTGGTTACATGATCGCAGTGCAAAACAACAGCACTTTGTAATATATAAAATTATTCCACCGTGGATTTTTATTCAGATGAAATACAGACCCGTGTTAGAGACATACTTTAACTGGAAAAGCAAAATAAAAAGAGTCACGATCTTACTGTGCTCTTGGGAAAACAGTATGATTTTTACTTAGGAAATAAAGAGGTTTTTGAATACACGAAATTATCAAATTTCTTTAATGCTATAAACATTTTCAAAAACTATCAGAATTGAGTCTGAATCTCCCCCAGCAATTGTTGGACTTGCCTGTTGTTTACAAAGATTTGCACAAAACTGTGTCAGTGTACAAGCATTTTCAGCTAACACACACTATTCCTTCTTCATTGACTGCTGTTTGAAACTCCAGACTTTGTGCTTAGAAAAGATGTGACTACCTCTCTTTCACATTGATTAGTTTCTGTTGAAAGTCCACCACTGTGTTCATCATTTATACAAACAGTGCACAGAAGGAGTCCCTTGAAAGCATGATCACATCAGCTGATGCAATAACACTGATGCTGCAGGAGGCAAACACACTACTACTGTAATGTTTCTTTGCTAAATAAGAAAGGAGAAGAGACTTAAATGCACATTCCAGTTTTTTTTTTCGTATAAAAAAGGGGGTTCAGTCCAAGCACACAAAAACATTTCACTTAGATTTATGATGTTAAAGTATAGGTTTGTGCCTGTTCATGTGTGCACACGCTCACTGAAAACAACACCAAGCTATAACCTCTTGCCAAAATAAGTTGGCCCCAATGATAAATGGTAAACTCACTAACTTGTTTTCCAAGAGTGTAAGCATTTGTGTGTGTGTGTTTGTATGTGTGTGACTGTGTGTGTTTAACAAATGTGTGTATCTACACATGCATCGTATAGCTTAATCCCAGATGGTCCTCTTGGCTTTGCTAGTGGTTGCATTCATAAGGCCAAGAAAGCCTCAGCAGTTCTGAGAGGAAAACACATTTTTTTGGGGGGGGGGTATAGAGGGGTGGTCGGCCAAATGTGCAGAACACACAAATCAATAGGACTGGGACCCACAGTTATGTAAATGTTTGTCCAATGGAAGGCTAGCTGCGGGAAGAGCAGGGGAGGTTAAGGTCTCCAGAAGTCATTGCGCAATATGAGCCAACCATATAAAAGGCCGAAACAGGACAGAACACCGGAGGATCTCTTAGAGCTGCCCACTTCTTTTTGGTAACAAGGTATGCGCTGACAAAGGACTCGTGTTTTTGCTTCTAAAGCGAATGATTGGTGGTTTTGCTAAAGATATTTAGAGATTTTTTAAGTGTTTTTGATTACATGGATTGTTTTTTTGGATAATGAGTTTGTAGCACGTAACAAAATATTTTATGGAACTTTATTACACTCCACTTGCCTTGAGGACTTGAAAGGAAATGAACTGGTAATGTGGCTGACATATGTGTCCGTCTTCTCTGTTCCCTGTTATGCCTCCCAGCCGCTCTCCTTCTTTCTTCGTGCCTTTCCTTCTGTCTTTTTCCTTCCTCTGAGGTAGAATGCTACGGTGCATTGTGGCCCTCTGTCTCCTGGCTTTGTCCTGGGCGCAGGACTGCCAGGTGGCCAACATCCAGGTCATGCAAAACTTTGACAGGACCAGGGTGAGTTGGTCAGAGATATATCGGAATATCAATTTTGTTTGAAGGACTTTGTGCCAAGATTTGTTTCATTTCTGTTTCCCTGCTTGGAATATTTTGTGCTTTAAATTATATTTTAGAATATTAAGGTATGAAGCAAACTTACATGTGGACCTCTCTCTAAAAGTATGCCGGGACATGGTATGCTGTAGGAAAGAAGGACCCCGAGGGCTTGTTCCTAATTGACAATATCGTGGCCCAGTTTAATATTGAAGAGGATGGCAAAATGACTGCCACTGCTAGGGGCAGAGTCATCATCCTCAAGTGAGTTTTGTACTTTACTGTAATGGCAAAATCGGTATGCTTCCTTGCCTCTGTGTCTCCTCCATTTTGTCTCCCACTCTTTGTAATGTCCTCCATTTCTTTTTGACCTCTAGCAATTGGGAAATGTGTGCTGACATGTTGGCCACCTTCGAGGAAACTCCTGACCCTGCCAAGTTCAGGATGAAGTACTGGGGAGTTGCATCCTACCTGCAGTCTGGAAGTACGCTGAACATTAATGGGACCTCTCTTGAAAATTCTGACTCGAATGTATTAATTTCTGGGCAAAAGTATGATCGGGTAGCTTATTAGCATAACCTTTTGTCTTAGACATTTGGGGCGGGGCAACTTTTTAACATTACAAAAGGGATTGTTGACTTTTGGATTTTAATCATCAACATCAGCACTTTGTTATCTGTGACTCTGACCCTGGAAAATGAAAGAGGTCAAAATGTCCTTCAGAATAAATCCGTTGTAACCTTTACATCACATTAAGTATAGTTTTGCAATCTCTAAAATATCCACGACCACAGTACTGACCCAAACTACTGTTTTTTTAAGTCAATTTGAACATTTTTAGGTGAACATTTTCTTTATAATCTGTATTTTTGCCCATAGTACCAATCTACACTGTTGCCTGATGACTGTAAAGTAGGATGTAGGATGTAGTAGGATGTATCTTGTAAAAAAAAAAAAAAAAGCTGCAATATACATGTAAATACAGTAAATGTCCATTGTAATCCATTGTGTCCATTTGTATAATGTTAAAAATCTAAGCTCTCCCCCTTACCCCCCCAATAGATGATGACCACTGGGTGATCGACACAGACTACGACAACTACGCCATCCACTACTCATGCAGAGTCATTGACAATGATGGCACCTGCCTGGACAGCTACTCCTTCGTATTCTCCCGTCATCCCGGCGGCCTGAGGCCAGAGGACCAGCCGATCGTCACCCAGAGGAAGATGGAGCTCTGCCTGCTGGGCAAATACAGGCGTGTTGCACACAGCGGTGAGTTGAGTTCAGCTAAGTGCTCATTTGTTTATGTAATGATTTATTGATCAGTGCCTTGTGTGAGTCAGAGTCACTCAGTGAGATGAAAGAGCAAGTGAATGATTAACTGAATTAAGTTGTGCAAGTCCTCCTGACCACTTTCTAACTTGATTGATTGATAAGACGGACCTTATTCAGAATTAAAAAGAAAGCAAAACGTGTGTCCTCTTTCTACTGCAGGCTTCTGCCAGGAAAGCGGATCTGTGGACACACAGTGACCCCACTGGTCTTGGACCCGCTCCGGCCAGAGTGTCTCTTCTCAGTCTCCTCTATTGTCTCTGTGTATCTCAACTGAGGAAGTAGCCCCTTCTTCTTTAAAAATAAACAAAAAATGACAAACTAGAAACTGTCATGTTAACTTGACTATACTGTAAATGAAAAGGGAGAGATAACTATTGATGCCAGTCTTTCCAACATTTACTCATTAGTAAAAGAGACTATGGGACTTCTAATATTTTAGTTTCATCCTCATTATCTGTAACTCTGGGTTTTTTGCATAGGATCTTGAGTGTATTGTGAAACAGCCCTCCCTCAGGGAAACCAGACATATCAGACCAGGTGACTGAAAGAAAAAACCTTTCAGGCCAATGTGACAAATAACCGGTTGTGAACATCACTCATAAGTGAGGCTGAACCTTCAGCGGCTTTCGACTATAACCAGCATTTTTACTTAAAAAAAACAAAAAAACAAAAAAACAAAAAACAGGTTCACAAGTCACTGGTTTTACTTTTACACTGAAGAACACACAGTATCTTGTAGCATAAAGTAGATACTGTTAATAAACCTTAATACATACATGTTAAGTCGTGCTAAAAAGACATAGTAGTTTGGTTGTTTCTTGATTGTATGTTGTGTACTTCTTGATCCAGTTTTTCAAATAAAATATTCATACCATGTTGGCTCATTCAATTTTTGATTGCCTTGAAATATTTATCTGTATTCCTGGATTGCTAATAATGAATTCATGTTGTTGTCGTCCGTTTCAGTCAGACAAATAACATCAACATCCAAAGTAAATGCAGAATTTTGTTTTATTTTTTTTTAAATCTTTAATAATTGTGCAAATAAACTACATCAAACAGAAACAAGGGTGTGGAACAAGCTTCAAGCAACAGCTTGAAGCTTGTTTATATATATATATATATATATATATATACACACATATGTGTACTTTATTATGTCCAAATAAAACAAAACGGTTGGGCAGGTGTAAATACCTGGAACTGTGGTAGTGTCCCACCATAATCAGCTGGGTCACTTTGACCAGGTGTTACACCAGAATTTGTGTTTTTCTGATGTCTTTGCCTCTTGTTTTTACTATAGTTTTGACTACTGTTACCAGCCGTTGCCAAGATTTTTGACATCATCTTTGTTTGGGGAATCCACAAGCTTTTTCCCATAAAATCCAAGATATTACATTGACCAGAGCTTTCACAGGGTCACGTTGTCACAGATTTTCACAGGTTGATGTTATTGGCTTTCAGTGAAATGTCCTGACAACCTTTGGATGGATCGCCATGAGCAGGCCCAGGTTTTTCATTTATACAAGGGGATCTTTTATGCCCATCCACTCAACATCTGCTGAGTGGATGGGCATAAAATTTGTAGTTATTCGTAGATCTCAGGGGGTGAATTCTACTGACTTTGGTCATCCCGAGCTTTCCTCAATTGCAACCATGAGGATGGCATTTGTGGTATTAGGTGACATGTCTCAACAACTGAGCAGATTACCATGAGATTTGATACATATATTCATGTCCGCTTCAGGATGACTCCTTTACTTTTCATCAGGCCTTCGGTTTATATTTCCAGAAAAACAACATGCTCATCAGCCTGAGCTGTACTTTGTGGTTAGACCTAAATAGCAAATGTTAGCATTCTAACACACTTAACTAAAATGGTGAATATAACACTACTGTATACCTGCTAAACAACAGCATGTTATCATACGGACACTAGCATTAAGCTGAAAGCACCACAGCCTCGCAGAGCCGCTAGTGGCTGTGGGCTCATGTTTCCTTTTCCTAATAGCCAATCGCTTCAAATAACTTTGAATCTAGTGGGTACCAAGAGATTGTAGAGATCGTTTCTACATGAATACCTTGTTACTCTGTGGATTAAGCTAAAATTAAATCCTAGATTGAAACATCAGAAAGTGTTAGATCAACTAGATGGTAAATTGAATGCACTTCTTATGCCTGGCTTTTTGACTATCAAAACACAGTTAACGAAACAAAGTAAGGGCAAAGCAAGTTCAACATCATCAATCTTTATCTCAACTGTCACTTTCCCACTGTGGACCAATTATAATAAGTGCCATAGAATCCATACTTTAAGATGGAATGAAAAAAAAAAGGACAAGGAAAACAAGCATTGATTATGGATTCAGCTTCACGGGGTACAATATCAAACTATACTCTCCATCGGTTTAATTCAATTTCTATTTCAGTCTACCTTTCTACTTAGTAAAAGTTCCAAACGCCATTGGTCTCAAAATATACCCTAATGTGACACAAAGTACTCAAAGGAGTCCTGCATTGGAAGGAGATTTACACCTTTATTGCACATTTTTGTACAGTACAGTGCATCACAAAACTTTGGAGAGCATGATTAGAATAAAACAAACATGACTTAAAAAAAAACACGTAAATAAACACAGCAAAATGGACAAGTCTCAATACGTGATTCTCAAATTACATTCCTTTAAAAAGATACGTTGGCTAAATTAAAACACAGCTCTCTAAATTATGACAGTATAGCAGTGTCTCTCTGCCTTAAGTCTATTTAGTCAGATTGCCAGGGCAGCAGAAATAAAGGCACCTTAACCCCTTTTCCCCTACCAAGAGGACCTTCAATAATCCCCTGCCTTAAATAGTTTAGTACAAGGAATTAACACATGCAATCTCATTCCAGCCTCACCGGGCTGCAGGCTTGAAAAGTCAGGGTGGCGAAGGAAGGGAGCTTCACTTGGAACAGGAAAGAATACACAAACAACCTGGCACCACGTGACCGATTAAGCTCCCTGATGCAGTATGTTGAAGGTCTGTTAAGTTTAGGCAAATCAAACTATGTGGTTACAGTTAGAGAAAGATCTTGGTCATGGTTACAAGTCACATGGTTCTGTAAGGTCTGTCCCACTCTCTGTGACAGCCTAGACAGAGAAACACTGCTACACACCGTACTCAAGCACAACACTCGGGATATAATAGGCAACACATGGCAATAAAATCGAAAGGACAGTTTGATCCACATTTAAAACTGAATACACATGTAGCTGAGAACATAAATAAGCTGGAAACATAGAATTTACCCATTATTTTGTCCTTCAGCCCCCTACTGTCAAAATGGCAAATCACCATTGCTGCTTGTGGGTAATTTCTCTTTCTTCAACACAATGCAAATATGCTTTCAATATTACAAATGCTAATGAAAAATGTTACACGAATTACTGACAAACTAGGATTGGAGGAACAGTGTGTTTACAGCTTTATCAGTGGAACATATTAGACATGTTTGTAAACTTATACAAAATACAATAAGGTTTATCACATGATGACACAGAAAATGCCATCATAAATGCTGAACATCATATAATATTACATAATCATCATTGCTTACATTTACTAAAGAAAAATAAACAATTTAATTACCTAAAAAGACAGTAGCTCACTTATAAAACAACCCAAAAATAAATAATTTGATCAAAAACACACAAAAAAACCCCAGTCAGAATTCACTAAGAGCTTCATAAAAACCAAAACTGAAAAATACAACTGCGCTCAGAAAATTAGGCAAAGACCCTGGAAATAAACACATGGAAGTAGTATGATAGGTAAATGGTCAAATCGATCTTTGGCCTGCCGACATGATAAGGGCAGAAACAACCGGAATACAGAGCCGTGACAGTGTCATGCCATTTTAAAATAATGAAAGACTCAAACACTTTTGAAAACTTCTGAGGTCATTTGGAAACAAAAATATGCAGCATGTTAAGAATGTCCCTTGATTCCCATTTACATATATTTAAAAAATGTATATTTACTAAGGACTAAATTATTCCACCGTTTGGAGTCTTAAAAAAATCCTCAAGCCAACGAACCATGTGAGCAATGAACCATCACAGCCTATTGTAGTGAGGAATTGAATGATTTTTGGTCTACTTTTTTTTTTTTTTTTTTTTTAAACTATACACACTATCACGCTCATCATCATATCGGTGTCTCAGTATTGAGTTAGACACCACTATGTCTCATTCAATATTTGTATCCAGTGATCATTATGACAGCAGGAGTTGTATTTCAAATTTATCATCTCGCCTGAGGGCTCAGCAACTTTGAAGTTTAATCAGCTTTTTCGAAATCATAACAAAAGAATGTGACGAAACCACGTGAGTGTAAAAATGCTTTTCACTCACATTTGTTGCTCATTTTGGAGCATTTTGAATAATCTTAAACTGCCTGAATGAATCTTATGATCTGGTCCAGTGGTTCCCAACCTTTTTAGTTTATGATCAGTTCAAATGGAGCAACGTATACTTGTTAACCATTGTCAACAACAGCATGTCTCTATGACCAGGTTAACAAAGTAGGGAATTTTCTTTAGAGATTGGTTTAAAAAAATAAAATAAAATTGTGTGTAGCATAATATGTTTTATGTCTCAACACCCAGGCTGGGAACCACTGATCTAGACTCTGTGTGAGCTTAGGCCAAGCAGTAGTCAATGTGTGCCAGGAGCTCCCTGTGGCGGCTGGTGGGATAAGGGGTGTGACACTTTGGGCACTCTAAGAAACTTTCATCCAGGAGACTCATTACTTTAGAAGGGCTTGTGGGGCCAGGAGGGTCATCGATAGTAAGACACTCAAACTCAAGCTTGTTATAGGAGCTGGGCTCTGAGAAGCGAGTATTAGGCTGTCTCTGAAATAGAAAACATAACATTATATTCCTTTATCACGATAATTAGGTTAGACTTTAAGTCAGACAAACTAAACCGACTGAGTTTTTTGTTTTATCTCTCGTGTGCCTGTGATGTTCAGTGACACTCACCGCAGACTCCAGTTTAGCAATCTGATCACGAGCCTTACGAAGCTCCTTCAGCACCTTATGTAACTGGTGCTGCATGCTCTGACGATCAATCTTTTCATTCTCAAAGTCCTTGGCAGAGAGTTGGATCTTAGGAGGGGCAGAAATTTATGAGAGTTGGACTGATGAGGATTTCCCTACTTAACTTCACTTCAAATAATTACAACTATATGTGGACAATAACAGCAATATAACAGGGCTGTGCTGATGGCCAATGAAGGCTCAAATATGTAAACTATGATTGCTTATCACATGGTTTGCTTTGAACTGACACTTTGCAAAATAAAAAAAGACTGCTTGCAAAGTGTTACCTGTTGCTCCAGTGCTGTGATTCTCCTCTGCTCCTCATTTTGGTTCAGGAGAGACTTCTGCAGCATATTTACCTTTGAAAGCCAAATCATCAGTCAAATACAATGCTATATATGAAATAATTTTTCATCTCAACAAACCTGGGCTAAATTTTTAAATCTTTCTCTAAATCTTTATATATTCTCAGATATCTATCTGAGAATATATAAATTAAATCTCATCCCTCATTGAGCTCTTCCACTGAGTTGAGTAAAATCTAGTTCTGGATGGATAAAGTCTTATATATCCAATCATATAAATACAGGCTTGCTTTCATGTATCATGAGTGCTTTGATATAATGAACGGATAACTTTTTAAACTAAATAAATATTAAAGATTAAAGAGTGACTGCACGTGATATGAGCGTGAATGTGAACATTACCTGCAATAGAAGATCAGCAGATCTCTTCCTCTCCTCCTCCAATCTGATGTCCATATTCTCCAGTTCCACTCTCATCCTGTCTGCCCGCTCAAATGACACCTTTCTCTCCTCGGACACTGCCTGCCTGAACACCATGTTTGTGTAATCCAAATGAATATTCTGAATAATCCTATGTCTATGTGTTCTTTTTTACTAGCCAGCCCTAGAGTTAAAAGATAAACCGTGACGCTGAGTTGAACCGAGAGCCACTTCTGTTCGATATCTACAACCACAGCAGACTTTGCTGCTTTGCCTACCTGTTGCTGAGTTGCTCGTCCTGCAGATGCATCTTTGCCTCCTCCAACTCTTTGCTCTTTTCCTTGTACTTCCTAAGAAATGATGTCAGCTCGCTGCACTTGTCCTCGTGCATCCTCCGCAGCGCTAACATCTCCTCCTGAAGCCTGGTGGCCTGCTCCCTCTGAGACTGCAGCTCAGTCTGAGCTTTCAAGGCCTGAAGAGCCAAAGGAAATCATGCACTTTAGAACACTATACCCTTTTTGTCTACTCATTCCTCCCATGTAGTTCAATGGGTCATCTATAAACATGTCTGAATACAAGAAATGTGGATATTTAATGGGGTTGGTCCTGTAGCATGCAGATTCAGCACCAAACCAAATATCCGAATGAGGAGAATGAAATTTATTTGAACATTAATTTGAACATAGCTTAACAGTTTAACAGGGAGATGGCAGGAATGTGAGCAGCACAAGCCACGAAAAGTAGAATGTAAGAAATAATTAGGGAGTCAGTCTGTATTAGACATAACATCAGACCTCAAATCACCAAATAGTCATTAACTGAAATCCTATAGCCTTTACCTGTTCCCTCTGCACATTGAGCTCCTGTTGGGTTCTTCTAGCCTGACCTCTTTGGCTCTCAATTTCTTTCTGTGCCCCCAAAAGCAGCTGGTCATAATGGCACTTCAGTTTATCGTCCTTTTCTGGACCTGCCGCGTTGGCAGAAGCTGCAATAACAAGTGTTGGAGGCAAATTTAAAGGCTAATTTAAGACTACTTTTTGTTGACATCAGAATTTACAATTTTTGACTAAAAGCAGCATTGTTTATTTAGGAATTATGCCGTTTAAATGTTATAGCCCTAACAGTCACCAGCACTGATTATTTTGCTAAATAATTTTATTTTAATACCACCATTATTGTAGGGTATCCAATCCTTTCTTATCTGTTGGCTGTTTAATGTTTAATGTTGTGGCTAAAAAAATAATATTTGAATCGAACTGCATAATTTTTCCATAATCCGAATTTTCAGATACTGCATATATCAGAGCACAAAATAAACAACCACGTCAGTGGTATCAGATAGTAGATTGTTAAGTTCATTAAGTTTACTTTAACATGCCATGTTCCTAGCATACAACTGTAGTAAGTAAATTGATGATGTCAGAATTAGCTAATTCAGTCCCTCTTACATTTCTCACCATCTGACCCAGCCTCCTGTTTGGTCTGTTGCTGCTTTGCCAGGGCAAGCTGCTGCTCCAGCTCCACTGTGCGGGCAAGGACGGACTGGACGTAGGTCTCTCTCTGCTGGTCGTACACCAGCCACTGCTGGTTCTTTTCAAGAGCCTGGTGATGAGATGCACAACCCCTACTCTGACATACTGCATTTGAAATTTGGAAGTTAGAGCTGTTCAATTCAAGGACACTCTAGGAAAAAACTCGGTTTCTTTTAAATTGTAGATAACAGGGATAGGAGTTTGGCTTTGTGAGAAGGGTTTTTTCATCAAAACTGCTACGTGGATAGAAAAGAAAAACCTGTTTTGTTCTATCCAATAAAGCAATACCCAGTGCGTCCTTTGTTGACATTGACATAAAAATGGGCCCTGGATATTTTGGAAATGTTGAATGATGAAATTCAGGGAATTATTCAATGCCCCTGGCCTCAAATAGAATGTACTAGAATCAAATGCTTCAAATATATGCCCAATGGGTGCTATATTTCAGCTACAAAGCTATAATACAAACATTTTTTCAATAGTAATACAGTGTTAATTGAAAACAGGCACACTGAAATAAAGAGAGTAATTTGACTCACGTCTCTCAGTTGATCTTGTACCAGTGCCAAGTCTGCAGGAGGTACCTGTCCAGTCTGCTAAAAGGAAAAAACTATTTCAATTTTTTGTTAAATAAACCCCAGTCTAATATTACAGTATATTGGCTTCAGCCCTAAGCTTCATATCTACCAGTCATAAATGTATTCTTTGAATTGCAAAATAATCTTCTTCAAGATGATAAAAAAAAAATCAGTTATCAATTCTTGATTGATTTTTGTTATTAAACCTACTTCTGATTGATTAAATTTACAAAGAGTAATCACAGGCGGAATTGGAGGCTTTTGGTCCAATATTCCACCGCAGACTTTTGGACTTGTTTTGATGTCAATTCAAGTACAACTGGAGTTAGTCTATATGAAAATAATGGACCCTCTCCCTTTGAAGTAGTTCATGTTCATGTTATTTCAGCAAACACTAAAAAATAGAAGGTTGGCCACAGGCTTAAAAACACTAGTAGTTTGAATGGTTTAAATTATTATCTTCTTAATTTTTAATAAGGCAAGAAAAACATCGACAGGAGTGATCAATCTATGCACTATTTTTCCAGAGACAGAAGCCACATCACCCAGGGCATCGACTCTATTGTCAGTTCCTCGACATCCATCCTTAGAAGACAGTAAGTCATCTCATAATTCTGTAACTCTGACCCTAAGGTCTACATGTCTGATCCTCCTCAATGCCTAAGCTCGAGCAAACCCTCACAGCACTGTCAAAACAGTGGCCATCTAAACCATCATCTCTGTGCTAAGGCTCTGTGAGCTCTTACACTACCACTCAAGCATCATGAGCTTGTCAACTTTTTCCAGATGGATTTAAACGTACGTCCCATAAGCTAAGCCTACAAATAGCTTTTGTGAATCCAGGAACAACGGGGGAAAGGGTGAGTCGAGGTCTGTTGGTCAGATTATTTCTAGTAATACAAAAGGAGCTAAGCCAAGGGCTTGGAAAGTGGAGAGCATTCCTGGAAAATTACCATAAAAGACATAAATATAAGGAAATATACTTGAAGTGGGAGCTGAAAGACATTGACGTAAGAAAAGGCTATATGTCTGAGTAACAAATATTTCCATCCATTTATGTACATACCCTGATTTTAATACTTCCCAGCCTTGAGTCCAAATGTACAGACTTGAAAACCTAAGACGGGGTTATGACATAATCTGTGAACACTATTAAAACACTGCGTCTGTATCTTCTGTGAAGAATCTCCACTAAACTTTTCTTCAAATTCTCCTATTCGTTTGGCTTTGCCTCAGTTGAAACGACAATGTTACCACGAGGAAAGTAACGAGATCAAAAAATATCATAATAACATATAATTTAAAATATAACATGTAATTTGAAACATTAATTTAAAATTATTACATATGATTTGATAACTCTGTTTTGAACTATCAGAATTTTTTTTTTTTTAAATAATTAATTTGGATTAAAATAGCAGGAGAAATTATACTGAAGGAGAACTCGGTAAAAAGGCTCCCAACTATCGGGGGGATGGGGTTTAAGTGGGCATCAAAAGATATATTCTCTTCCATGAAAGGAAGGTATATTGTGTCTGAGTCTTTGGGAATCAAAATTCCTCAAGTCCTCACTTGTGATTTGGCATCTAAACCTCTCCAGGAGCTGAGGAGAGTTCTGATGCCTGCTCTTTAATGGTGAAGTGAGGTCCTGCTGGGCTCTAAGCATCAAAGGGCTGACCGAGAATCAGTGCTGCCTTTTCATAAGGAATAAAGGCCTACAATTGTGAGGGAACCGAGTGGTAACTAAAAATTTACGAAAGGCTCTCGCACAGAAAACTTCGATGATATTTACTGTACAAGCAGCACCATGGAAAAACAGGCATTTAAAATGTTTTATTCTGAACTATGTATTACTTGTGCCTTTAGCTTTTTCGTGTAACAGATTGATGAGGTTATTCCAGAGAAAGAGGGTAATGTCTGTTGTTAAGGAGAACAATCACAGATCCCACACTACCCCCTAGTGGACAAAGGAACAAGTGCATATGCATTTCAAAACAGTTAACCTTTCCTGACACTGAATGAATGAATGAATGAATGAATGAATGAATGAATGAATAAATAAATAAATACTGTTGAAATGTACAAAAACCTGTTTGAAAGGGCATGACAGGCACACTGATTCAACACAAGTGCCACACAACTCAAAACCCTGGCATACATCAGGGGCAAATGTCACACTAATTCTGATTAAGTTATTTACTTTATTTGTTCCTTGAAAGCACATTTCTGTCGATCAGCCTTTGATGTTGCCTGAACTCAAGTCAGTTAATAACTACAACAGAATTTTAATTTGACAAAAATAGCACAATTAGACAAACATGTCTCTAATGCATCAGCACTATAGATAAGAAAGAAGAAAATAAAACCTCAGAGATGGAAGATATCAGAATGGGAAGCAGAGAACACGAAGCCGTGGCAGGATTTAATCCCAGGCCGGGGGGAAATATGTTGTTAGAGTGAGGGATATAACCACTCAACCAAAACTGTTCATTGGTGGTTTCTGGCCAAAAAAAAGGTAACTTTCCCCTCAAGATTTCTATAAAATCTCATCTAGATTTTCTTCCTCAAATTTTTGTTACCAACAGCCTTAAACTATTTATAATATTCATTGACTAGTAACCAGTAATTAAAGTTAGAAGAGAACAGGTTCCCCTTAAGAAACTTTCCCTACTAATGAGAACATTTAAAAAGGTACAGAGCCTACCGTCACCTGTGTTTCCAGGGACTGGCACCGGGCAGAAACTGTGGCCAGTTGGTTTTTCAGGTTCTCTGTCCCCTGTGACAAGTTCTGGAACAATATGTCTCTCTGCTCTGCCTCCTTCCTCCGCTGCTCCAGTTGGGCCTGCAGTGATGCTACCACCTGAGATTCAAAATAATATGAAGTAAATGCCAACTCGACTAGCCTCCGCAACAACCATGTGAAAACGATTTCCTTTAAGAAGGAACAGTTTGCTAAGGGTATTTGCTCTTTCCCAAGCCATTATCTGCTTCATTCAAATGACAGTCTGCTGGCCTTGCCAACCAAGCAGCTATGGTTTTAGCACTTTTTTTGGTTAAAGTTAATGAGGTGGATTAAATCACAGTGCACATTCACAATGTCTTGGAAAAACAAATAGCTGATATTCCATTTACCAGCATGTCATCTCAAACTTTTAGCCTGATGCCATTCTGACCAGCCCAATTTAGAAAACAATTTCTGCCACAATAGAAAACAGATTTCACATGGATAAGCAACAACCTCAAATAAATAGCATCAATTTCTCCAGCAGTGTCATCAACAGTAACAAGTCTTGAATGCTAATTCATACACAGACCCACTAGAGAGAAATATATTTGGTTTATTTATATCAAGTGAACAGCATCCACACCATGTACTGGTATGCAGTTTTCACTGGCTGTCTAAACTTCACTTAGCTGAGCTGCTGTCAGAATGGGATAGAAGCAATGTCCGTCCCAACTGTTTTTTTTGGCAGCTCAGCGGAGTTTTAGCATGATTTTTCCCTTCTGACAGAAGGGAAAAAAATCTCTTGTCTGCTACCAGCAATACATATGCCACCATTACAATGCCAAGAGTGCAACAAATCTGCAAAAGATGAGGAGTACTCTCAATGACACAGCTGTCGGGGTGTCCAGTATGTGTATCTACGTGGCCATGTTTACATACATACATACATACATGTTTATATACATACATGGGTCTACTGTAAATGTGACGTTTAACCACATTTTTCTTCTAGATGTGTCATGTGTACATACCTCTCCTCCTCTAGCTGACAGCTGCTGTCTCAAAGTTTCTAATTCCTGTTCTTTGACCAGCAACTGCTGGTTGTTCCTCTCCCGCAGCGTCTCAAGGGAAAGAATCCTCTGACATAAATCGACACGGGACACCAAACAGACGTCAAAACACAGAAAAACGATAGCACAAAAAGGCTTGGAGACACGCGGGAAAATCTGAAGTTAACCCCGAACCCCCTCGCTTTACCTCCAGCAGCTTGCTTTTGTCTGAGTCGGGTGGTTTGATGTGCCGTTTGGCCAGTTCATCAATCTTCCTCCTCAGGTGAGCATTCTCCTTCCTGACTTTCTCCAGCTCCGTCTCGGCCTTAGAGGCAGAGCTGCCGGTTTTGAAACCCAGTTTGCTGACGATGGTCTCTTTGGCACCTCTAGAGGTCATGGTTGCTTTGTTAGTATCGAGGCCGTAAACCTGGAGGAGTCTGGGGGACAAAAGTAAATTTGACAAGAGTCTTGTTTTTTTTTAATGTTCGAATGGCCGGAAGGTATTTAGTTTATTTTGAATTAAACAATCTGTGCCAATATTTAGGAATGAAGAGAAGCTCAAGAGACAGTGATGGCAGTGACATTTGATGCTGCGTTTAACGTTAATTAATAAATTGCACATCAGTTTTTACAGGCTATATATTTGCATGCACATCACGCTTAATTAAATACATTCATTTACCCATTAGTGTCACAAACATACATTTCTCACTAGCAAAACATTTTCATTGCCTGGATAATTCAAAAGTAGAAACAGATAATTCAGCAATAAAACGCCAGGAACATCCTTCCACCTGCATTTAGTCGCTGGTAGACATAAACCAACGTATCGTCATCTAAACTACCCTCAGTCCAATTCGAAACATCGCTATCAAAACAAAGATCGGTGGCACAGATGAACCCAAAAACATTTGGGACTCACAGAAGAGACGATTTGAAGAAAACCCTTCGAAAACACTCGGTCTCTGACAATCGGTCGCCTTCACCGACCGGACGCTCCCGTTTCCTGGAGTTTGAATTGCGGCGCGCTGACGTCACGTCCGCTTCTAATCCCCACTTCCGGGGTGTCGCGAAACGTCGTTAAAACACCATCGCTGCCATTTCCATTCATTTCCAATCGCTTTTGCAATCAGATGCTTTGGGAAGATGTTTTTCTTTTATTTTACTTTAACTTTTCCCTACACGCTTCCTCTGGCATTCACTGATTAATTTTGTTGAACCCCTTGAATAAAGGCTGAAAGTCTAAGCTTCAATCCCGTCTTGATGGATTCCTTTCAAATCCACCGTGACTGTGTACGAAAATGTTGTCATTGTCCAAATACTTAAAAAAATCCAAATACTCAATAAATAAATAAATAAATAGTATCTCCTCACTGTCTGATAAACTCTTTGAACTTATTGCATCAAACTCTCATATGCGAAGAAATCAGAAATCAATTTATAATGTGAGAAAAAGTGTTTCGTAAACCAACAAACCAACCTCACTCTTTTAGCATATTCTTTCCGCTCTGAAAATGTTTGTTCATGTTCCAGATAATCTATCAGTACAAGTGATGGACTTGTGTTCTTTCATGCACTTTTTTCTTCTGGGATCCAGTTTTTTCTTTTTTGCCTGTGGCCTTGTGCGTTTCCCACGCAGGCTACATTCAGCCACAGCAGCATCCAAGCATATAAATAATTCCACTAGTGGCACAGGTAATGCATTTCCAACCAAAAGCCAATCTTGAATGCAGTTCTTCAGTTCCCTTATGTAGCAAATATCATTTCACTCGGCTTTTATGGACTGAATCATTGCAAAGATGATAAATATCAAAGCCCTTAAGGTTTTGTTTTTATGCAAAGAAAGGATGGTATTGAAAATATTCCTTCCCTACTTTCATCACAGGGCAAAATGCTAGTGTTTAAGTATTATAGATCTGGTTTGACCTGAAAAGAGTGACAAATAAAAGTAAATACACATGACTGATTTTTATTAGTCACAGGCTGCTTTATATATTCTCTGGACCTCTCTCAGGCTTTGTTCTAAACAGAGTCAATCCATTGTACCAATCCCTTATTTGAAACTTTTTCAAGTACTTCTGACCTTGCCTGAGAATGTTCAACAGAGGGACAAATTCTCTTTAATATGTAAGACTGGCTGAGAGGGGGACCGAGCTTGTTATGCCTCGGATGGAAACTACTTGCAGTCAATAGAATGTTCCAGTTAGTGGCCTTGGTGTAAAAAGTGGTTGACAGTTATGAAAACGTGTGTCTTGCCATATCCATCGATATATTCAGAGCTGCACCTCATATCAAACTTTAAATTGTTCCATTTCCTATGTAATGTAGCAGACAATGGTATACACACAATCATTTTTGAATTCTAAAGGATAAATAGTTACAGTAAACTGAGGAATGTGCATGGATTTTCCATATATTTGTGGTGAAAAAATCAATTGTGTCTGGTATATATCAATTTATGTCAGTGAAGGACAAAATATACACGCCAAAGAGTATTTACTATATTTTTTAGGACACATTAAGCTGCATTGTACTGATTACCTCTGATGGATGTGATAGATCTGATTTTTATGGGAGTAAAAGTAGAAACTGTCAGTAAGCTCCATAATTGCAGCTATAAACCTTCACAAGCTAATTATTTATAAATGTAAGCAGAGCATAGTCTGTCTTGGAGGCTAATTACAGACTGCCAGGAGGGAGAATGACAAGAGACATGTCACTGATTGGAATTATATATGAAACATGTAGGAAACTGTAATTTATCTGGACAGTAAAACGTTAAAACCCCCTCCCTCCCCCTTTTCACCATTCATGTCTCTGGGAATTCACAGAAATGCCAGACTCTGACTCTGAGTCTGGCACTGGGTTTCCTCACCAAGGCCTGGGAGGAGCTTCGCTCATGGATCAGCCTGCTGATGAGCCATGTCCAAAGAGCACAAGCAGCTACTGTATTACCACTTTGCAGCAGACCTCCTGCCACCCTGCATCACTGACTGGCGCTGATCCTATGGCCTGGAGCTCGGGGCTCTGTCCCGGCGTCCACCAGCACCGTGCTGGCGGATGCCAGAGGTAATCAGTACAAAGCACACAATCCTTCACCGCAAGAGATCTTGTGCCCCGCAGAGAGCTGTAATGTCTGAGCCAAATCACCTTGATTAGACCAGGTCAGATGAAACTTTAATGACACTGAGCTGCAGCAGGTAAACAGTGTGGAGACTGCATCTTCTCTTGTGTTCCTGTGCTGTATTTTCCTCCTAATTTCAAAACAGATAGAAGTCAGGTGGATTATTGATTTTAAATTGTTCATGTGTGTTACAGTCTAGGCAGACTGTGCACAATATCTGCCAGTCTCCATCGTTTTGTAAATTTGGGTAGATTGATGCACCCATGCCCCTGAAATAGATGAGGGTAGAATAACCATTTTTTGAACTTCAAATTGGAAATATTAGATAGTGAAAATAAACTTATGTACCAAATATAGAGATCTCAGCAGTACTACCATATTTATGGTAGCAAGATGTCATAAAACAAAGTGAGATACATATACACCAACAACACAACATGTCTGAGTATGTCGTATGCTTTATGCAAATAAAAGAATGAGATGGCAGGCCAGTGTTCCTGCAACTCAACTTTCAACAACTTTCAAGTTAATATTACCACTGAAATCCACCTATAGCTCAGCAGTCTGCTTTCTCAGACTGAAAATGAAAGAGCACGATGCATTTTGCAGCATAGTTATATTAAACCACTGCCATTTCTTCTCTGCACGACTGAGTACCCTTGATGCCCTTCAGTTTTAGTTATTAATTATTTAATTTGTTTGTTTCCCAGCTTTACCAGACTCCTCCTTTATAGTTATTTCTGATAGGGATCTTTCTATTTTGTCTTAGCAGTAAAACTTAAAGTTAGTGAAAAACCTATTTTCCCAAACAGCTTCTTATGAATGGTGTGGTCCTAAGTTATAACAGTTTACATAATACATAATAAAAGTGACATGCAGCCTACTTAATAAATAACTACTATTACTACTCATATAAATAACTACACTGCATTACACTAAAATGCATCCAGTGAACATTTACCAAATAAAGTATATTAAAAGTGAAAAGTCTTCAACTTACATATAGTACACATGTTTCTTAATCTGCCATGGTTAGGAGGGAGGAGGCTCACAGGCTCTAAGGGAGGCATACGTCCCTCGGAGTGTCTCAGTTCTCTGGTGGAGGTCTGGAGTGACTGAAATAATAAATCGTTGCTGTCAGTTCTTATCACTCTCTCTTTCTTTGTCTTTCTGACCCTTTATTTCTTTCTCCTTTTTCATCACATATCTCAGTTAAGCGCTCTCTCCCTCATCCCTCTCTCCCTCAGCTAATCTCAAAAATGCTCATCAACTAAAAATGCAAGCAAGAAGAGTTTTTATACCATATAGATATTCAATAGCCATTTTCAGCCACTGAAATAATTATGTACACCATATCTGTCAGTGCTATTAATATCAATGTTTTTTTTCCTCTATGAATACCTGTACATCATTTTATCCATCTCCATGAAATACTTGCATCCCCAACTTCTTATTTTGTGTGTGCCCTTGTAAACTCATTGGTCTTATTTCAAACCTTCTTGGTCTAATGATTAAATTATTGCTCTTCACCCTCCACAAAACTAGCCATAGCCATGGATGTTATGACCCACTGTATACACCAATGAGCCAGGGCAGAAGAGAGCAGCGCTAGAGAAAAGATTGAGATGTGACTTAGACCGTGAGTTTGCAATCAATTAAAGGCCTAATAGATATTCCCTGGGCCTCTGTGTTTCAAGGAGAAAGAAAACTTATTCTCAAAACCCTGAAAGCTTGATTAAAATGTTCCATCTGATGACTTTAGGAAAGGCGTGTGATGGATAATTTTCTGTTGCCATTAAATAAACAAACCATTATCCTACTACTGTAATAATCATGTTCAACAGAAATACTCATTACAAAATGTAATTGATGTACAATCAAATCCTGCCAAGCCCAACTCTGATGGATTCCAAGCTTGATTTCCCTGTGCTGTTTCATGGTGGGCAAATTTAACAGAGATAAGGCTAATGAACTGCTCTGCTTTTTTTTACAACAGAAAAACCAAGCACAGTCTGTTTGAAGTTTGTTACACTTTCGACAGCTGGAGAATGAATTAAGGTAAGTTACATTCTGTCCTTGTGTGTGATTTTGCACTGCATGCACCCTGCTGTAGTTGAGTCACGTCCAAGTCTAAATCACCAGGAGGTAACTCTCAAGTATTGAGGTCTAAAATTGAGTCTGAGGAATCTGTGCTCACGATATCCTTGAAGAAACATATTAAAAACACAGTGCTGAATTATAAATTTACATTTGTTATATCAAAATCTAAACAAAGGCCATTTTTATTTTGGAATTTAAGTGCTTTCAAATGTATTGTGTATAAAAATCTAACTCCAAAATTAGCAAATCTTCTTCACTGATAATAACCTTTGCCTTGCTTTTCTTTAAAGAGCAGACCACTGAGTTAGTATTTTCTAACCTTACAAAAATCATTCTCAACATTATACCCAGATTTCTTTCGATTTGAAATGTGTCCCTCTTGTTGACAAGGCAACCATTTATTTTTATTTAGTTCCTAGTGTCTGTATATCAGCCATAGGGAAAATGCAAATACAGAAACGGCCAAATTATTCACTGACATTGTTCATATTGGGCGTTGGCAAAGCGGATCACCATGGCACAGGTTTTTACGCCAGATGTCACTCCTGACACAGCCTGGGTTCGAGCCTGGGGATTGATCCGCTAACCGCCCATCAGCAGCCAACCTGCCCTACGATCTGATCTACCGTCCCCCCGGTCAACTATCTCAACGATAAGGATTCCAGATCAGAAAACTACAATTTCCAATTGTAGTTAACAATACCGACTTTATATAATCAATTATGTAGAGTAACATATGGTTTAAAGTAACCTTAAATGAAGACATTTGTAACGTGATGGTCAGGAGATCATCAGACAAAAAAGATAGGAAATGAGTAATTTATGGCATCTTTAATAGTACATTAGTACATTACCTGCCCTGTTAAGAATAAAACAAGACGCTCATATTCAAAAAATTCAAAACTCCTTCCATGTATTCTGTATCAGCCAATCAAAATCAACCCAGCCCGGTGCCGCCCCATAAATTCATCAGGCCTGTGACTCTTTGGTTTCTGCTGGATGTCTAATGAGCAGCAAACATGAGACTGAGAAGAGCATGTATGATCAACACTTTTGACAGCAGTCAGAAAAGGGAATTTTAAATTGGCACAATTGGCTCATCCTTACCACTGCGAAATGTTCCCTTAATACTGTAGCCTTGAAGAGGCTCTTCACTGACACAAATTGGAGTTAAATACCTTGAAATATGACAAAAGACCCAACATTAAATATTAAGGGATAACATTTGGCTAGAGAGATTATACTCATAAGGTTTCCCATCACCTCCAAATTCTAATCAATTATATATTTTTTCTGTTTGTGTGAACAACTAACATTATATGGAAGGTGAACAAAAGACATTGGTGGCTTCTTCATTTCCTTTTTCCTTCTTTCCCCAATATTTTATACTGTTCCAGATTTTATTAAAAGTTTTGATGTCCATAAGAAGATAAATTTGTGGTTTTAAGTACCAAAAACCTTCCCAGTATAGTTTTACGTCGCCTCTTTTACGCTTTTCTCCGGAGGTCTAGCAAGTCTCGTTATTATTAACGAGCCTCCCTTCTGATTGGCTGACTGTTTTCTGAGTGAAGCACAGCCAGGCTGACCACAGGCAACAGATTGTAGCCTATTGTAGCTTGGTAAAACTCTCTGATAAATGCAAATGAAGATGGCCACGGAAAATGTCATCCGACCTTATGTTTGAGCTGGAGTCAGACACTGAATTGGACACTGCAGGGGACGACCAACCACCTTCACAAACACAATTACCAAAATGGCAATTTATGCTATTTCCAGGTTTTCTTTAAAGCATGTTATTGTGGGAGAATACATAACAGAGTAACGATTATGGTACAGTAATACTGTGTGCAGCCGTAATCAAAAATTGTCTCTTAACATACTCATGACTAATTTATTTTGTAAAATGATATGTGTACTATATGCTTAATTCAATGCCATTACATTTGCTTCGCAGGATAATAGGTAGCAACGTTGACACCAATCGCAGTTACTTTATAACCTTGTAGCTACATGTTTCCTACGTTTCCTAAACAATTTTCTGTCCTATATCTTTTTAGCCCAACAACTGAATGACAACTTGGTGTTGTGTTGTTACTTGAGTTAAAACAACACCAAAAAACAGCTGGATGGTGGCGCCGTGCTGAGGGCGTGGCTGAGGGCCATGACTGTGTAGTCCCAACTGCTCCTTTAATGGCACAGTTTCTAGATACGGGCTCAGTGCATTTCTCCGTGGATTGAGAGCTTTGATACTTTCACGGTATTTATATAGCATCTATAACATGCTTTATAAAAAAAATAAAAAAAATAAAAATGGAAATCTCATTTTTTTACATTTTGGGACCTTTAACAAGTTGCCCTCAAAATCTTTCTGTTTTACTTTGCTGCAAAGTCATGGTGGATAATATTACCTGGTAGGAATTTTTGTAAGGTTCTTGTCATAGTAAAGAGAGAAATGCAATCACAGTTAGTCTACACAATGATCAGTATCTACATCAGAATGTCACATCTGATGAGTCTTTGCCTCCCTTTGGCTGTAATCCTAACAAAAGGGAATAAACCCAGCTCCTTAGTGTGCATGTACTGAGAAAGGAAGAAGTTGCCATGACAATGCAAATGTAAAACTATGCCCAATTATCAACACCTGTTGTGCAAATGAGGTTGTTGCAATTTTGATGCTTTCTGAGGCTGAACTGTGATCAGAGCACCCGATTAATGGAAGGACAAAGAAGGATCATCATGAAAGGCACAAAAACGCCCAGAGAAATATATAGTCTGTACTTTCAGTGTTAAATTATTGATCCCTTTTCCCCCCTAATGCATTGATTGTCTCATGTCCACTTTAGCCTACAAATGTGTGTAATATTCATATTTTATTACAGGTATATATTTAAATATATTTTCTTTCATCTTTGTTAATATTACGGCTTACACGCTACGTTGGCAGATACAATTCACAGACACTAAGAGGTGTAACTGAGGTGTTTGATGACATTAAAATATATTCATTCTAAACTAAAATACAATTTTACTAGCTGCCTGTTCCGGAGCGAAAGCATGGCAATACACAGGTTACATCAACCAAAGAAACTGGATTCATTGCGGCCATTCTGCAGCCATTCTAATATTTACTTCACGGCCTCTAATCTGATTTAACCTGAGGGGCAGGCAGTAAATTACCTGATGTTTCATCGACTCACTATTATGGAAATGAATATGTAGTTATAAGTTCAGCTCCCTTTATGTTGCACTGGGCCAGCTGAATTTGTGATGGGTATAAATCTTTGTAACCTCTAATTGTGGTTTCATTTGAGGCAATGTGCACGGACTTACCATTACTAATTGAGCAGCTGCCAAGAATGTACAGCTGCACAGTGCTTGACTAAATCAACATGAATATGTGCTGAGTTTCTTTTGGCGGCGGCTTCAAGACCAAGTGTCTGAAAATTCTAAATCAAGTAATAAAGTCTTTTGAGTATGATTCCTTTATATGCACAGACCGCATGTAAAAAGCTGCAGCTTATGGATGAGACCTAGGCGACCTGTGAGGGAAGGTTCTTAACATTGCATTTGTAAAGCCTGTGTACACAGTATCGTCCATTAACATCAACCTAGCTTGTCAGTGCTAGAGCTTGACTAAAGTGCTTCATTATAGTCTAACAGCTTCCCTGATTGTGCATGAAAGGAATAGTAAAACAAAAAAATTAAAACATTTTACTCAATCTCTCTTTTTCTGTTCCTTCTCAGATCTTCTCCTCTGTCTTATTGGCTCAGGTCCTCTCCTCAGTACACAAGACATGTTAAAAACATTATTGACGTAGTCTACAATATGCTGGCAAACTTTGAAACTTAAATTTCAGTGCTTCAGGATTAAATGTTTATGATTTTGTATATTCGCTGTCAACTTCATTTACGTGTCCTACTTAAATGGTAACATTAATGTGTGTAGCAGCAAGAGGTACGAATTTAAAAGACGGTCAGTCTGCCTGATAGTGCCATTAAACAAAACAATTAGGTGGGACATCTACTATATGTGTGTAGTTAGCAAACTTAAGCTTTAAGCATAAAAAAACAAGCACAGGATCTGAGAGGATAAAACAATTCTTTGAAATTTGATTGTGGCTGAAACTTTAAATCACTTGACAATGTTCTTCCCTCTGGATGTTTAATTTTCAGGAGGCAGAGTAATGGATTTTAATTTAAACTCATCCATTATTTGGCTTTGGGATATATGGGCCATGGGTATTTTTTATGTTTCTTTTCTTCAATATGTGTGTTGATTGGACATTAAGGACAGTAAAACTCATATCATGAAATTATTACCTATAATTACTGTCACAACTCTACATCAGAACAATAAAATTAAATTGAAATTTTGCCTGAACCTTTATCAGGATACATCTTTATCTTGACTGAAACTACACTGGCTACATCTAAGCATCACTTAGAACCCATCAAATTTCCATAGCAGTCAGTTGGCCCAAGCGCCTGACACCACTTACATGGTCAAAGAGGCACGAGTAACCAGAAAAAAAACAAATAAAAACAGAATTTGGCTTGTTTTGTATTCAAATATTTAGACTAAAGTTCATACCTTAAAAAACAAAAAAATAAAAAAAACAAACTGCTTAAAACAGGTCTGATGTTGTGCATGATAAATATATTAGTCAAAAGTCAAGTCAAAGATGTTCATTAACTGTATATTTTCTTATGTAATGTGTTTTAAAGCACAGTGGCCCTGTGGTAACACTTTACTTGTACCTTTGACTCAGTTATAGGCCTCCTGACCAGTGCAGTAATTTAATTTCCATCATCAATCAAACTGTTCATTATTTTTCCAACTAATTATTGTATGGATTAGGCACTGAAAAGTTTAAAAAAAGAGTAAAAAAGGCCAATTAGGCCAATTAGTTCCCAGAGACTGCTTCCCTTAACCAAAATTCTAAAACCCAAAGATATCCAATTCATTGTAGAACTATATAAAACAGAGAATAGCAGAAAATCCTTACATTTGTGAAGCAGGAACTCACAAATGTTTGGAATTTTTCCTTGATTAATGACTTACATGCTTAAATCAAGCGTGCTGTCAGTTCACTTTCTGTCACCTGACTTAGCACAACCCTAAACCATATGCATCATTTATCCGAATCGTCTCTATCATATTGACATACTGCAAATGCGTGAGGAAACTTCATACTCTTGCGTTATTTCCATCTCTACCTGCAGATATTAATCCCTGCCCTCATCAGCATCTCAAGATCAGCGGATAATATTATTTTAAGTTTTCTCTTCCCAAATCAACCCTTTTCGACCATCTTAATCATTAACTTAACATTTGGCGAGATCTCATGGATTACTCACCTGATTGGCCATGATGAGTAAGCGCCAAGAAAGCTCAAAAGCAGTATTATCTAATCAGTTGCTAAACTGCTACAGTTCTGCTAGACTTCTGGTGCTCTTTAATCTCTAATCTTTAAAAAGTGGGATAAATGTATAATTATTATCTTCACAAAACACAACACCTTATGAGAAATGCCTAACACATTGTGCAGATAAAGTGTACAGTCCTGGTTTAAATGACTGGTACCCCTGAATTTGTAAAATTTTTGTAAAATCAAAATATTTTGATAAAGTGTCCAAGGTTCCTGAACAAAAGCAAATTTAAAAAAAAAACAAAACAAAACACTGTGTAATAGTGAAATAATATCAACACAAATTGTACCCCAGACAATTATCAGCACGCTTCCCTAATATTTTGTTGCAGAACCTTTGGCAACAGTGGCGGCCTCCAAATGTACCTTGTAGCCATTTAGAAGCTTCTTGCCCTTGTCTTCTTGCCCCTCTTCACTTGTGATGCATTCTAGCTCTTTTAAGTTTGCATGAGTCCTTTTTACAAGGGCAGATTTCAGCTCCCAGACATTTTCAATGGGTTTTTGGTCAGGACTCATTGCTGGCCAGTTCAAAACAGCCCGTCTTTTCCTTTTCAACCATTCTATTGTGGATGTTTGCTTTGGGTCGTTGTTCTTGCTCAAAGACCCAAGACGTCTCAGACTTAGTTTTCTGACACTGGGTAACACGTTCGCTCTAAAATACCTTGGTAATCTTCAGACTTCATCCTTCCTTTGATACTTCCAGTGTCTCCAGGACCTCTACTATGTTTTCCTGTAGGTAGGGTGTTCTTTTCCTCATGGGCTTCATTTCATCACCTATAAACAAACAGATTCTCCTCGGCCTTCATCCATGGAGCCTTACTGGGTTTAGTGTGTGATGTTGACGCTGAAATCACCACTCAAGATCGCTCCAGATAAGCCTGAAGCTCTTTAGATGTGTTGAATGTTGTTTTTTTTCCACAATCCAGATCAACCCTCGCAGACATCTCCCACTGAGTTTATACTTCGCACCACATCCTGGAAGCGGCTGAACAGTTTTATGACTGTGAAACTTCTTAGTAATATTACAGTCAAGGGATTTCAAGATCTTTTCCAAATGCCTTGAGCCTTTGGAATTGTTTTTTTGATAATAGCATTTCTGATAATCTCAGACAGCTCTCTTGTCTTCACCCTTTAAAAAAGAAACTAGAAACAATTAACCCCCTTTTATGCTGCAAGACTCAGTGGGAAATTCAGGTAAAGTGAAGACTGAAAAAAAAGAACATCTGAGTCTTATTTATTTATTTCGTTTTAGGAACAATTTTAAATTCATCAAAAGGTTACCAGTAATTATGTCAGGCGTAAATTGTATCCTGTATTTTTAATTTTCGCCATATGAAAGCATTATTTCATTGTTGTTGTCATATAACTTTGGACATTTGATTAAATAATCAGATCATACATATTTGGTTAATTTGCATTTATAGCTGGAGATATTCTGAAAAGGTGAAGAAACTGGTTAAGGAGTATTTACTTGGCAGGTGAGCACTTGAGAGATTTACAGTCCCCCACAGAGCATGCTGTTAAATTTTGCCTAACTACACAATGTGCCACTGTTATCTCTGATCCAGTAAAAAAAGCAGTATTAAATCCTGAACAAGGTAAGGCTTCTTTCATTTTTAAAAACTCCTCCTGGCAGAGTTTACTTCCACCTCACATCACTGATTGTCTATTCTTCATCTGCATGACTTCTCCCTTCCTTCAGCATCAATTTTAAATTCTTATTTGTCGATGCAGGATGGAAAAGATCATCAGTGAGATTAACGCCTCTGAGTTGCTGAGGGCAATTCTGTTGTGGACACAAAAATCTGATATTTTTGAGATTGATCGACTAGATTTCATCCAGCAAATTTGTTAACATTTCTCATCTTGTACTAGAAGCCTCATTCCAGACAGTGTGAAAATAACAGAGGGGGAAAGAAAGGAGATCACTGTCGTTATTATTACTGAACTGAATCACTGAATAAGAATCTGATTGCCCATTTTTAATGCTGAATGTAATTTGTAATTGCTGTTTTCAAACTCAGTAATAGGATCCCTTGTGGTACTGATTCCACAGGCTGTTAGGTTTCCACAAAACAAAAACTAGGCAGTTGCTTGCAAAGCTGAAATCAGGTTTACTTGCAGAAATGGCTCTTATACAAAAATAAATGAAATAGTGTGGATTTACATACTATGTTTTCTGTTGAAAAAAATCAAAAAGTTATCTAATTGAATGAGTTGTATTTCAAAATACTCAATAATTTACAAATATTTATCCACAAATTTCAAGCATCTAACTTGGAATAATTAACAGCATGTAAAATATATAGTGGCTTTTTGTACTCCCTTTAGGTTACAGTATATATTCAGCTTTCACTGTTATACTGATGACGGACTCTTCTACCTCATCAACTGTGATGACAACACTAGCCTACGAAGTCTGTGAACACTGACATGTGTTCTGACATGTCAGCATATCTCTAACTTGCCAAATGCCTTAATTAACCACATTTACCGTCACAAGTCAGTTAATATCTTCTTAAATGGGTAATTGAAAATTTTTTAAATTAAGTTTTTTTTTTTAAGGGGTCTAGGTTTTGCCTTTTAAAGAACCAACTGATACACCTTAAACTCATAGTGAAGGGACTATGTACTTCTTAAATTGTACTTCATTTGTTTAAGGGCTTTTTGAATGAAGTTTGTTTAAAGGGGGCTTTTGAATTGATGGTACAAATTAAAGGAACTCTGGCTCTCATTCTAAACAAATTAATATGCCCTGCCTAATCTAAGTAAAGAGGTTTTTGATTTTTACCCTGCTGTCCCACAAGTATTGCTTTTAGTGTGCCCAGAACCACATGACAGACAGATGAAATTACAGACTAGCTAGTGAACATAGTGGATCATTGAGCCACTAAAGAACCATAGAATTCCCCCAGGGATCGGGGAGAAAAAAGCTGAGCTAAATGACAGTGAATAGTGATCTTGCATTCGTCAAGTAGACACAAAAATGACTGTAAATGATTTTCTCTCCATTTCTGCTGGATGTTTACCAAACTGTTTGGAGACAATATCAATTTAAAAACATTAAACTACCCTCAGAAAGGTCCGTCCTGTCAAATGAAAAAGCAGCACTGATGAATACTGAATTCGTCACGTCTTCCAAGTGTCTAATCAACTTTGTGTATGAACACTGCTCTACAGTTTTCCCACCAAGAGGCATTGTCTCAGTGCAGCCTTTAATCCGTTGTACCAACATGTGGTCAATTGCATGAGGGAAACCATGCATTCACCTGCAGAGAACTCCAGATGGAGGAAGACATGCCAACTCTTTTATATAGGGGATTCTCACCACCGTCTCCTCTCTCAACTTGTCATCCCTCCTGCAGAGATTTCTGCTCTACCTTGGCAGGCCTTTTCCCAAGCCGGTAGAAAATTCTGTGTGAAAAACGACCAGCAAGAGGAAATTAAAGAGAAAAAGAAATGACAGAAAGAGGTGAGACAAGTGCCTGAGGGGAGCAGATTCATTTGAATTGAAGATTAAGCTGACCAGAGTTTAAGCAAGCAAAGCATACCTGAATTGGGAAGCAGGCTCTATGTGCGGGGCATCAATGCACACAGTCACACACACACATGCTATTCAACCCCATGCCTCGCTGTCTTTCTCAACAATTTTCTCGTTAAGTACTCTCCTTTCTTGACATTTTCTACTTTTATATCCAAGATGAAAAGATCTTTATATATCTCTTTGGGAATTTTCAAAAAAAAAAAAAATTTCAATCACTCAATGGTATAATTCCTATGAGCCCGGCTAAAAGAACACTAACGTTAATTTAGCAAAAATATAGAAATGTACAAATGCACAGCCCCAGGCTTTTATGGTTCACTGTCTGTGCAGTACGGTGGACGTTGCTACAGCCTTGATTCCTCTGCATAGTAACCGTGGCACAAATCAGAACCCAGGAGAGTTCCTTTTGCTGCCCTTAAAGACATTTTCTTTCCAGTGTCCTTCCACAGGTGACTTTCCTCATATCAGCCCCCAGCTGACTTGACAGGAAGCAGACAATGTCATTAAAACACACTGCGACTGCTGAGGGGGTGGGGAGGAATGTTAAGTGTCCTGAGATCTGCCACTTAATGTGACAAGGGCATTTCAACATCAAACACAGAAAAGACACTTTTTTTAAAAATAGAGATGCTGGCCTATAGGCCATGCTGTGAGCTTTACCTCTAAATGCTCTTCAGCCTTTTCATTTTTTTCTTAAGCCTTTTGTATCCAGGCAGATGAACAAAAAACACATTTTAAGTCCCCCCACAGCGTTTTATTAGGCATAAGCCACGAAATCATGGCCTATATACATGAAGAATAACAAAGTCTATTTGCGTTTTGGGATGTCTATCAATTCATTTTTCCATCTTCCTCGGTAGCATGAGCCATATGACAATGTAACATAGTCTGTCACACGACTACAAACTATGACACAAAAGGAAATTATGTTTGCAGCAAAGCAACCTCCTTGTGGGAACCAGGAGTGCCTCCAAAAAAAAATTCCATTGTCACTTCTGCTAAGCTTCCCTGTCACTTGAAAAGTCCCCTTGCGGTAAGAAAACAATTCCCTTGTGACTCTGTCTTCGAATCTCCATGCACATATCGGAAATAAGAGTGTCATTTTTGACTCTGCACTAAAATTTGACAAACAAATTGACTCTGCTTTTGAATGCTTTCCTCACATTAGGCTCATAGTGAAAATAAAACTCTTGTGGAGAGCTGGAGATGATCATACATTTTTTTTTATACCTTCACTTCTTGAATGCAGTAACTGTCTCCATGTTTGTATCAAGCTTTCTTCACATGCCTGCAGTTAAACATAAAGCAGCAAGACTCCTCACTGGGACCAAGAGGAGAGACCATATTCCCCCTGTACTGGCCTCCCTTCACCAGTTACCAGGAAAGCAGATAACAGTTTATTCCTAAAATGTTTAACAGTTGCTATAACATCGTTTTATTTTTGACTTAACTATTAAAAGTAAAAATTACTAATTTCTGAGTATAAAGTATCAACAAATTCAATAGTAAGCAGCAATTTATTTTTATAGCTATATATTTTATGGGATGATCATTTTTTTATGTAAAAAATTTTATCTGCATGCAGTTATTAACACCCTTCAGATACAGCGATGGAGTCAAAAGTGTAATTACCTTCTGAAATATGATACAAATAATCCCAAAATGGATATACTCAGGAATACCTTAGGTATATTGCTAGTGTAGGCATATTTTATACCTCTTGTTGGGTTTTATATCTTCATTTTGTTGCCATAAAGATCAGTATGGCAGCACAACTACATCAGTCAGACTTCTCATACGAACCGATTTACTCAGAATGAATGACACCACGTACAAGGCTGACATTTAGACGCTGAGGATCTGAACACATCATTCCTTACATACAATTTAAAGCTTAGCTCTAGACGCACACCAGTGTATACTTTTTCCCAGCTCTGATCAGACATCCACGTACTTCCTTCACTGGATCTACTGATGCTGAATACTTATATATGTATTAGTCATTCTCCTGTCAGACACATGAGCAAATTTATTGGGAGTGAATCTCAGTATGTACAGGGGTTTATATTTAGTGTGTAGGCTTTTAACTTGTCACTTCCTGTGAGAATGTAGCCTATGTTAAAGGTACTTTATGTTTCCTTTAAATTGATTATGGATGAAAAATTATGGCTTTGATTTGAATCATGCAGACTGTGATTCATGTAGAAATTTGATTTTATCTTTCTTGACTCTCCCTGCATTCGAAAGGAGTTTTGATAGCAAACTCGCCCATAGATGCTGCTCCTGTTTTTCCATTTTCAAGGCGCGTTCACCATGTGGCCTTGCCGATATCCCAGATGCAAGCCATGCATGGAGGACAAAGCAAGGTCACTCTAACATCACATGGAATTTTCTATGTCTGGGCCATCTTGTGGCCGTTCCCCTGCGCCACGTAAGTGCAACATACTATCAAGTGAAGTCTATTTGTGGCCGTCTCTCTGATGAGAAAATGTCCTGATGGATGCAATAAACATGTTTACGTTATGCATCAGTCAACAGCAGCAGGAGTAAAAGTGAAGCAGATCACCTTGCAAAATGTGAGCATGTAGGCTTTTTAATTGACTGCCAAATCAGCGCAGTGAGATGTGATGGGTGTGGAAGGCTAGCTGCTGTCAGCTGACACAGCTTAGTGTGCTGCAGCTCGCTCAGTATCTTTTGCATCCTCCTGATTTCTCCCTGAATCAGAGTTAAACAAGCTATACCTGAATGAAATATAGCATTGGCAGTCATTTTGTATGCCACACAAGCTTTGATGCCCTTCTCATCTGTATCACTGCAGGACAGGAATTGAGTTTCCTCTGGAAAATAGACACACGCTGCTTGCTTTCATGTTTGTCAACAGCCCCTACAGACATCGCAATGGCAGGATGCTGCCAGTTTTGGGCAGAATACTAGGGAAAAGGATTTTGTGCCTGAATACTTCAGACTTAATTCAAAATGTGATCAGTAACTTGATCTGTCACAAAACTCAAAAACAAATTCAGAGTTAATTTATATTATACTCAACAGGGATGGATTGGTGCATTTGCAAAGAGATTAAAGACTGGACCAATTTCAATATCTGAACAGAAGTGTATGAATAATTCACAAATGGAAAAACAATCTGTTACAAGTATTTTGTACACACAGATGGGCGACCAATTAAATAATAATAAAAAAAACAATGTAAAGTGTCATAGTAAGGTGCTGGCCACCATAAGCTGCCTAATCAGCTTCAATGCACCTTTGTGTTGGCTCTACAAGTGTCTGAGCTCTACTGGAGGGATGGACACTGTTTTTGCAAACGGCTTTCCCTCATTTGTTGTTTCGATGATTGCGGCGGATGTGCTGTCTAACATGTTGGTCCAAAATCACCCATGGGCGTCGGGCTGGGTTTGGATCTGGTGACTGTGAAGGCCACAGCATGCGATTCACATCACTGTGCTGCTCAAATCACTCCCATCAGGGCAGAAATGTTTCATCATAAGCTGGTGATCACTCAGAACAACTTTGTATTGATTTGCAGTGACCACTTCAAGGGGACAAGTGGCTCCAAACCGTGCCAGAAAAATACAGTCTTTGTGACCGAAGCTCCTGCCATCAGTGCCCCAACAATTAACCTCTTTTAAAGTCACTTAGATCTTTTCCTCTTGACATCTTGATACAGAATCAGAATCAGCTGGGCCTGTTCAGCATTTTCATACAGGCCACAGAGCACGGCTGGATATTGCATTACTGAACCATGCAGTGTACCTGTATGGAAGCATCTACATTTGTTTCTCCACTTATTCATTCAGTGGGTTTTTCTTTAGTTTGTTACCATCTGTTTTGTCTTTGTCTTACCTGCATACTTTGCTGCATCCTCTGACAGAACGGTTATGCTTAAAATCTTTTCGAATTTAATTTACTTTAACTAGTAGATACACCGGAATATTTCCCCCAAATTATTTCACTCATTTGCCTACACCAAAAATTTTTTGTGTTTTTCAAGCATGCCAAACAATGAAGGTGACTTTATAGTTAGTTTCACCGCCTTAAAATACTCTAAGCCACACTATAACCAGAGATTAAACTCCATCGCTTGTGTTTTTACTCAGAGAATTAAGGATATTTAATGGGCAAATGTCTCGTGTCACATGTTTCTGCGCAGACTAAATGGGCTCTAAAGCTGCATCCAGGAATTGATTTTAAGGGAATATCTTTAGAACATTTTTTCCCCTGTGTTATCCATTTATTTATTTCAAAGTCTGAACCATTAGCCAGACAACTTCAAAGACAGCTAAAGATCTCTTGTGAATTCACTTTATCCAAGACATGTGAATCTTACAAGGGTGCATTTCCTGCTGTATCATCACTTTAGCTAGAATAAAACACACAGCCCTGTTTCTAATTACTGAATGATATGAATAATCTACATTCGGTACAGTATGTCTGTTCCAAGGCAAAGCTTGTGTGTAAGTGATAATGTGAGGAAAAGAAACTCTCTTCTGTATCTGATCAGATTTCATATGTGATCAGTACTTTTCAATATAAGTTCAGTGTCAAAGCTGGACTGAATCAGTGTTGGGTTTGTCAGTAAAACTGTAAATCTTTGGCTTTAAAGATCAAGGAGGCCATTCATGTCTGACGCCACCATTTTTGAATAGAAGTGGAGTTAAAAACGTCTGCATAACATCAACTAAACCAACTCCATGCCAACTTAGCAGCTCCATCTGCTGAGGTTAGCCACAAAATATAGCTGAAATCTAAAGGAACATCAAGTATTAATATAGGAATAGTTCAGAACTTCAAAATACATTTACTATAAATTACCAAAATTAAAAAGTACTTTTTATGCAGAAATGATATTATATCATTGGATTATAATTATTTATGCATTGTGTATATCTCTTGTTTTTTTTCTAGCAGGTCAAAGTAGGGCTAACTGTGATAACTTTATTGGTGCTTGGTAACATGTGAATTTCCCCCTATGGATCAACAAAGTCTTATCTTAACTCATAACATAAAATATTTTTTATATGTAGATTAGATTTTGTATTATTAACCTGAATCTGCAAAGTAACTTGGGTCTGAATTTGTCAAATAAGTGCAGTGGAGTGAGAAGTATAGTATTTGCCTCTGAACTTCAGTGGAGTGGAAATATAAAATATTAGAAAATGGATAACCTCAGGTAAAGTAGAAGCACCTCAAAATTGTACTGACGTGCAATACTTGGTTGAATGTACTTAGTTACTTCCCACCATTGGTCACATGCTTGTTTGCAGTAAGTCTGTACTTGAGTATTGTCTTTACTTGATAAGTATAGAAAATAATGCCCTTTCTATAACAGTAAGGGATAATGGCAACTCTGATGTTTGAACAACACATTTTTTAAAATGACAAGATTTTGTGTGCCATCTCAAAACTTTAAAAACTCAGAAAATTCCACATTTACTTCAAATTCTCATCCTGTTTGTTAATATTCCCCTTCATTTTGTCTGACATATTCAGAGGGTAGACGGGATGGGACATTTTTGGGAATACAGTAAGATTTACCGTATATTCCCTCTTTTAGCTGATATTCTATATTCATTTTTATGCCTGAAGGCACGACTGCATTTGTGTACTCTCAAGTCTTACTTCAACAAATTGTTTTAAATAATTTGTCATCCCTTTGACACTTCGGCTTTCTCTGTATTGAGATATACAGTAACATATTATTCATGGATATGACTGAAGGTAACCGAGGTATTTACAGACCCATCAGGGTGTTGTTCAGCACAGCCGTATATGAAGAGGCTCTGCACCTCTGCTAGCACATCAGCTCTTACAAGGCTCAGATTGCACTGGTGGCAGAACTTATCAGGCTTCAGCAGAAAAAGAGGATCCCACCTGAGGTGACTATTGAGAATATGACAGACATGCTGGTGGAGCAGAGCAAAAGCAGAGTGTGCAGCTCTGGGAATTTGAACTTGAAGCCTTTGATGATGCTGATGCAGGGTCTTCTCTCATGCTGGTGTGGGAGGTGAACACCAGCATGAAGATGAGATATTGGATTTGAAGCAAGAACGTTGCGCAACTTGCCAGAGGCGACCCCCCCCCCTTGTTTTTAACATGCAAAGATCACTGATGGGGCTCAGAAATATGCCAGGAACCTGATAAAGCAGCAGCAGGAGGTGCCCAGCTTCAAACTGCTTTGGCAATGGGAGGTGGTGTTAAAGATGGTTCCAAAAGTTCCTCAGGGCTTTTGGGTGCCTCCTCCGAGCGCCTACTTAAACATGCCTCTGCAGCAGCTCAGTGAAATGGCTGTTGTGTCATAAACACTGTTCTGGACCAGGTCTCTACTGCCCTGTCCACTGTGCTCCACATAAGATCAGCTTATCCTGCTCCACCAGTGACAAAATGGTCATGGTTATCAAAGAAAAGATTAGAGACGTTCTGGTAAAGAGATTGGAATGCTTAGTAGCAGATGTACTGACCAACATCGCTGATCGCAGAAACATTTAAAAGATGACACCGTTTTAAACCCCAGTTTCAGACTCATGCAACAGTGCCTGCTAATCTGAAAACAAAAGAACAGGATGATTGCACTTAGCAATTAGACGTGGTAGATGGTGCAGACACCGTAACCAACCTTTTGAATGATGAATGAATTTGAATGAAGAGTCCGGTGCAGAAGAAGTCACAAAATCCATCAGAGAACTAGAGTATGCTGTTGTTTCTCTTCCACCAGCTCTTCTCACCCCTAGAGCTGAACCTCGTGCCAGCACTGCCATCCAATATGGTGTGAACTATGGCCTGTAAGAAGCAGAGGAAGAGCCAATGTTCAGCTGAGAAGCAAATTTTCCTGTGGTTCCAGTTCCACCGGCTCTTCGGATCCCCCCTGATGAACCTTTTGTCATCACTGCAGTGCAGGATGACATGACAACCAGCCATGGGGACACAGAGCAGCTGGAAGATATAAAAAAAAAAAAAACAAAACCACAACAGAGGTCCAACATGCCTCAGCGCCCCCCCCCCACCCCGGCCAAAACAGACTGAAATTCCTTTTTTAATTTTCCTCCTTTCGATTTGTTTCCTTAGTTCCAGCAATGGAAAAATAATAAATCTATTCTTGTACTGCAGAGAGATAAGATTTTTATTTTTAGAATGTACTGCAGGATAGTTAATCTAAAATAAGAAACGTAAACTCAACAACAATGGCTTGTAGAGTTTTTTTCTACAAATGAATTACAGGATAAATTGGGGATAATGTACGCAAAGTACTGGCTATATGTATTACCCATATACTAAAAAACACACAGCTGAATAGATTACATTTACATAAAAAAGATAAAGTTTTATCAGAGGATATGGAATACTATTATGAAAATATTCTGCTCAATAATAATAATATTTCTTCTTCTTATTATTATTATTATAAATAAAAGATTCAACATCAGCTGGGTCTTAAAACTGCTAGCTGTTTGGCCAGGGCTGCAGCTGTGGTCGCAAGGGTTGCTCATGTCATATTATCAGCCATAGCAAATGGTGTGACTTGTGCTGCTGTGTCACAGGGTGTGTGCCTCACTCCACAGTAAAGTGGGGGACTCCATGGGAGACATTTCTGCAGCCTGTGTTCCATTGTGCCATCTGGGTTATATCTGATTGCCCTCGCTTCATGCACAGTGGCATCTCCTGTTCCCTCTCCTGGACTGATTGATTTGCCGGGGCAGTGGCTTTGTAAGTCTGAAAAAAAAAAAAAAAAGAGAACAGCTCAGGTAGTTCACACAACAGGGTCTGGGTTTGGCTCCTGCCTTATTTATGAATGCAGCAAACCCAGCTGGTATGTGGACACCCTGATTTCTCATCTTCCTCTTATGGGGTCACAGTCCATTTTGCATGTTACTTTCGCCCTAGTGCATTGTAGCTATTAGGGACTTGATGCAGCCCTTTGTAAAAAAAAAAAGAGTGACACAGGGGGTTATTTCTCCTGCTGACCAAACAGCAATTGTTTTGTCATACATGTAACGTCACTGTCAATCATATGGACAACTGTAACGATCAGTTTGCTCACAGAAGCCTTTGCTTTGTATTAGTGAGGTCTGGAGTCAAGGGAATGCTGCAGGCTTTTACACCCATCGATATAATGGATCACTTAGCAGCTTCTTGAGATTTCTGTATTCTTTGAATGTACTTTGTAATTATTCTTTGCATTTGAAGGGATCGTACGTTTATTCTTCATTAATATTTCCTCCTCTAAAGGGGCAAAACCTTGCATATTGATCCTTCTTAGGGGGATTGAGTGAGAGGCTCGTCTGATGGATTTGTAATGTTGACATACTCCCATAAAATTCATCAGGACAGTTGAAAAGATGTCATAAAGTTTTTTTTCCCCCTCTAGCTGACCTATAGTAACAAGAATGAAAAGCTTTCAATACTTCTGGGGCCTTTTTACATGGTTTTTCTTTTCAGCTTTCTTGGGCTTGATGCAGTGTAATGCAGGTCAGTCCACCAAGCAAACAAGGTGGCACGCAGTTTTTTCAAGTTCCACATACTGGGAATGAGATGATTCCTCGCTGGACCCTTGCCTCACCTACATTGGGTATCATGAGTTTAATCGACCACCCAGCCAGATAAAATTCATTTTTCACTGAGAAAATATTTTTCTGATAGTGCTAAAAAATATGGCCATCATTGCTAAACTAAGAATCTTTTTTTTTTTTTTTTTTTTACTGGTAAAGTTAAAGCCTCATTCAAAAGTTCATTTAATGTGACAATGGCCTAATGCAATACGAAAGTGTACAACTATGACGCAGTGTTAATCAAAGCAAGATTACCTGTTAACCAGCAGTCACTTCCGAGACGTTTCCAAGCCTCCACACTGCTTTGCCAAAATTTTATCATGGTGATGTTGTCTAACAGAATCCTCATACACATACTAATTAATTCATAGTTGGTTACCTTGAATTTAATGGTATTGCTAATAAAATCGAGAAGAAAATAGAATTTTAGAGAAACATTTCTTTGCTTTGGTTTGCTCTCATTGGTTATTCGAATTTATCCCTAGATCTCTTTGAGCTCAGCTGAATATCAACGTGTGCATCTTGACTGTCTAGTCTGTGCATAGGGAGCATCCTGATTAAAGCAGACAGCAAAACAGAGACCGAGGTCAAGACCACAATCTGTCTTGCAGGCTGACTTGGTCTTGCAGGCTGTCTTGGGAGTCCCAGAGGATCAGGGGACCTTGGCCTGTGGATGACCCAGCAATCATAGATACCCTTAGGGTTTATATGTGATGTGGGAAATTCTTATAAAAAACATGCAGCAGCCTTCCTGTCATTCCTCCATGTCAGCAGTTTATCAGAGTTTAGAGGATTGTTCTGTAAGGAAAGATTTTTTTTCCTGGGAGTCTTCAAGAATTTGAGTAGACTGTGCTTTGCTTCACTACAGAATTGATTGGCTATGGATTGTTGAAGTGCTTCATAGAGTGTACTTGTGGCAACTTGTTGGCTAGATTCCACTATTATTTATCGAAACATAAAAGACTGTGCTTTATTTTAAGTGCGGTCATAAATATTTCCTCTCCCTCTGCGATGATCCTCTCTGTGCTTATTAGGACCTCACCTAATAACCACTAGAAATGTGTAAAGAAAACAAAGTATTCTACTATAAATCCCATAAATACTTTGAATATCATTAATTTCATTTCTAAACAGTGGTAGGAATGAAATGAAAGAACTTTTATATCAACCAAACATGTTCATTATTCCCATTGTCAAATATCTAAAATGTAACACATTATTACATCAGTGTAACAACACTAATTAGGTTCCATCGTGTCCTCAAAGTCAGAGCTGACCCACAGATCAAATGCACATGAAGTCTTTCTACTTTATATTATGTCCGACTTTCTACATTGTCAAATGGTTTTTTGACAAGGTTGGAGTTAGCATGACCTTTGACCCACTCTGCACCTATTTGGTCCACCAGCGGACTGTACCAGTGTTGTTGCTGTATACCGGACAGAGAATGTTTTGACTGCAAATCTCGCACATGATCTCCATTAAATTGTATGTCCTGTGCCTGTTGGGTCAAACATTGACACTTAACCGAACTTCATCAAACCTAGATAATACTCAACAGACTACACAAGTAAAGAGAACATTGTTATCCCACAGAATATGGCTGCATGGCTGATAATAAAGAGATGATAAATGATAGAGAAGCCTTGATTCGTTTTATTTTTCACTGACATTAATGCTCAGATGCTGCGGCCTTTTTTTTTTAAAACATTTTTTAAAAATATTGCATATCACAGTAGTAATCTAATGGGACACTGAGCATGTATCACTTGATGAAGTATGAGTGAGTAGATCCTAATGATACAGAAATTGCCAAAACACATCGGACATTACTCTCTGAAGTTTTTGGGGTTCTGTATTTTACTACTGTGCAACCAGGAAATTTAAACTGTCAACCATAAGGAAGTAGCTCTGTCCAACCAAATAATTTTACAGGCTGTTTTTGGATGTTTTAATTAGTTCTCCCACATCCCTATGTCCAGGCAAGTCATTAAGCAAGGATGATGTCAAACCCTGTTAAAAGATTTGGAAATGGCATGACACCCCCTGACCCCCCCCCCCCCCCGCCCCCCCGCCCGCCTCTTCTGTCTATCTCACCACTATGACTATCCAAATAAGGCAGAAATGCCAAACAGAAAAATATGGAGATATGATTCCCAATGGTGTGCTTAATGACCTGAATATGTTTCAAGATGTATAAGGCTTTTGTACTGTGGTTTTCAGAAGCCTCATGAAAAACAGGCCTGCTGGTTCTTTACGGACCCTGACTCCAGAACTCGTGACAAATTCAACTCACCGCTGGATGCCAGTGGTGCGAGTATGAAGCCTGAGGTCACACATTTCTGAAGAATCCAGTGCACCTCTGCCTAAATACCTAAATTTGTTTCGTTCTATCAGGTATTTAATGCGCGGTACAAACCGGGAACATGAATAAGAGTCGCTTCTTGCAGTTTTTTCTGAATTTATTTATATATTCATTTTTGCTGTGTCACACTGGAGTCCCGTTGCCCATTATACCAGCACTATGAGCAGTTCATTTTCTTTGTTGTTACTAAACATATGTTTATTGACTCTAGCCCATAATGTCCTGGCAGCATTGTAGCAAGAGGACTATTGTAAAATACTGCTACGTTGCAATAACGGTGCTACGTTGATAAACTAACTGCACGATAACCGCAGTGAACTGCTCTACCAATCCCTCCAAATCTAAATACAGCATTATATAAGATGATATATTGCAAGTCTTCCTAATGGGAAAATGAGCCTTCGTCATATTCCCATAGATAACGGACCGTAAGAATTATGGGATGTCACTGTGAGGTACTCCCAGAAGAGCCACATTAGAGTTTAATAGGCAAAAAAAATTGGCTGTCAAAAACATTATTGGTAAATGTCAAGGTTTTCTCAGTTGCTTAGACTCACAGAGGAAGGTCTTCTTTCTGCTTCCCATTGTGCATAATGGTTCAGAAATCCCACAAAGAGGAACCTCTTATGTTAAAAGCAGTAGCCACAAAAGACCAGACAATGCAGACACAAAACAAGATGAGGTTTGACACCCTCTCTTTAGCGGCATGATAACTTTTTCTATCGTGTGCTTTCACTTACGGGGGAAAATCTCCTGAAGATATTGCAATTTGGAGTATTTACAGTACATTCGGTACAACTATAGTCAAGGCAGTAGCTATGCGAGGAAAGTGTATTGAGCTAAATGTTATGGTCAGCATGCTATCATACTCACAATGGCAATAATACAGTAACATTCTGTTGTTTAGTAAGTATATGTACTATATTCTGCACCGTATTTTAGCGTATTAGCATGCTATCATTCGCGAATTAACATTAGTAATTAAAGCTGAAGCTGATGGGAGTGTCATTAGTTCTGTCATTAGGTATTTCAAGATTCAATAGATGCCAAGACATTTTTTTGCAAAAGACAAAAAAATGTAAGCCTCATGGTGTTAAGCTAAAAGAATACGATTCAGGAGATCTCAAAAGTCTGGGTATCAGAAGATGAATTATTCAATACTCATCCATCCTCTCACTACTATAATAATATTTCAGTCTGGACCCAAATTGGCAGGCCGTCGGCCAGCTTACATTGCCATCCCCAGAAACATGCCACTAGCAGGGCTCAAAACATTAAAAAAAAACATTGCTCATATGCAGGTAGTTAAAATAGTTGGATATAACCCTTATGAGACTAAATATGCAAATATTATGTATAGCATGTCCCCAAAGTATGTCGAGCCATATGGCAGACAAGGAAGATGGCAGGAAAAAAGCAAACTTTATTACTTCTACCACGTTAAATTTTAATCAGTGTTAAAAAGAAGCTGCACCAAAGCATTGAGCACAGAATTGTGACAGAATAACCTACTGTTTTATTGTTTTTACTGCGTGTGTTGGTGCAGTCGAACCGTAGGCGATCCCGCTTCAATGTCCTGCTGTCATTTGTTACTGAAAACAAAAAAGGAATAATATTTAATCCGGGGAAAGAAATTGTCACCTGTATTAACACAGCCACTCGTGTGTTAAATATTATCTGATATGCCACAGTAGAGTGGATGAGAGATGTTGGCAGACATCCACAGTGGTAATGCTGCATTACACATGCCAGCCTGCTGTCCTCATAATCTCCATGAAATCTGATGGGGGAACCTCATCGTCCCCCTGCACTTCTGGTGCATTAGTATTCCTCTCACACCGAGCAAGGGAGGCCAGTGTGTGTGACATTCCTCAGAAAAATAAAAGAGTCAACACCGGTGAGGATTAATCGAATGGCTACAGGGCCCAACTCCAACAAACCTGGCTCATTTCAGGTAATGAGAACACTTACTTTTTAATCTTCCCTGTTGTTGTCCTCACTCGTGCGCGTTACGTCCCCTTCGCAAAGTCCTCTCATGTCTCCCACAACTGGACCCAAGAAATTTGTCTATATTCCTGTGTAAGATTGTGGGCTAAGATGCTCTTTTACACTGGTAAAAGTGAAACTCCTTTGACGTTCTTGGAAAAATGTCTTTTAGAAAATGCCTAATGTAATTCATAATAAAGGCCTGGTGACCGCATGACATGTGAAACAATATGACATCAAAGTTATATGATTTCCATTGATTGAGCCTTGGCTGTTGCTCAAAGGGATCTTTTCTGAGTCTTGAGTACAGTAACAGCTACAGTTCACCAAGTCACGTAGACCTCAGACGGGCCTTCCCTGTTTCAGTGGCCCAGTGAGCAAACATTGAGACCGGGACTCTTTGGACTCGCACTTCAAACAGTGCTTTCAGTCTTCGGTGCAAGCTCCGATCAAAGACCGATCCCTTACTTTTCAAATCCACATGGCCTCTCATTAGTGCCACACCAGGAGGAGACTTGACTACAATACTAAGCTTTTTGGTGTTACGTTTCATGTGTGGTTTCACGTTGATTATATAAATTTATCGTTAAAGTAAAAATGTCGACTAGGGAGACCAGTAAGCGAAAGAGATGATGTGGTTTGGAGCTTTTCGATTTCAAACAACCTGGCATCACTACTGACAGTTTTCTATGAGAAAAGATCAATGATTTCTTTTTTTTTTGAGCTGTAGGATCCAGTGTTATAGGGTATATGACTGTTGGTCTCCTGGACAGAGCCACTTGAGACCAAGATGTCTAGGAATCAAAATCATTTTTTGCCATTTTGCAAAGCTGACTTTTCATAACCAGAAAAAAAAATACACAGCAGATGTTGCAGTGCCCATTTAAGCTTAGTGTTTTATAAAGAGAAAACAAAAACAAAACACAAAATGTGCAATATTTTTATATGCATTATGTAAAAAACATTACCATTAGCATTAATGTTGAATAAAACATCTAAAACAAATTTGATATTATAATGGGGGACTAAGTTGCTGTCTGAATAATAAACTGCAGGCCATACACATGATGATGATGTTGCGTGCATAGTAGTTATTACTGTAAATGTTACCGTTGATTTTTTTGCCACCCTGTGCATCTGTATCGTCAATATCATACTGTGAATTGACGGTGATACACAGCGAGGGGTGTCTAAGTAAGGTGTCAGGCTGCCATGAACGTCGGAGACAGCTTCGGTGCTCCCGCTAACAGTTTCCACATCAGGAATCCTAATGGAAGGACGACTACAATTCTTTCTAAAAATATTCCCTTATTTGATATTTTGATCATGGTGGCGGAAAATCCAAAATCTCCAATCGGTGTCCACTTGGGTTGAGATCCTGTGCCTGTGAAAAGTAATGAGTATATCATTCACATCATTTATATATTCATGAAACCATTCAGTGAACCCTCGTGCCCTGTATGAAAGCAGTGAAATTCATTACATTTCTCCACTTATTTTGTCAGGTTCTTCCTTTAATTTGGCATTCGTCTATATTTGCACACCTTCTCTTTGCCGTTTTGCACTGCAGGGTAAATACAGAATGTAAATCCGTAAACATCTGAAAATTATGTGAAATTTGCAGTTAGCTCTGTCTAGCCAACTCTCACTGAATATTTTTTTTTAGAATCCTAAATATTTTCTATTTATGATCATTTTTTATCTTTCCTTTGCAGCTGCCTTGGCTCAATTTCCCCTTGGGGCTCAATGAAGTTCATTTTAATCTTCATAAAAACATTCTTATAGAATCAAGATAGTTTTATCCTGCAGAGCAGTGAAGAAGAAATCTCAGTAATACCCATTTGTAAGTCCTGTACTACTTACCTTGCTGGAGTCACTGCAAATCTGGAAGAGTGGAAAATCAGATATACTGCATTTGACGTAAATGAGGCATAAATAAAGAATTGTTCTCGGCTTGTATGCAGACGTGCTTCATTTCAAGCCACAAACCTCATGGCTATTGCTGTAATTCAAAACAGTGAAGTGGTTCCTCTTTTGTGTTTGTAGCCTATGGCATCAAGTGCATCATGGGAAACATGGGAAATAAGTGTACTGTAGACTGTAATGGTCTCTCAGTGAGAACAGGAAGAATCTCAGATGTGTTATAATCATTTACAGCATCTGAAACCGATTTCTTTTCCGCATGGGCGATGTCGGTGCTTCATCACCAAATTTTAACAATTATTCTCTGCTCATTTTGAACCATCACTGTGAGACGCTTGTAGAAACTTCTTTTCTTAACTTGTAAAAGAAGAAGATACTTTCGAGGGAGCGCTCGATCCTACCGGATGCACTGTCTTTATCCTCATTAAATCCAGCGGTCATCTCGCAAACCCACACAGACACATCCACATATCCACACTCTCACACACACACACATACACACGCAAACCTGACAATCAGTTACCAAAAGACATCTGGTAAATATCTGAAGCAAAAAATAATGAGCTATACTTAATTAGTAACTGTCTTTAGGGTTGGGGTATTGGGGATAGCTAACCAGATGCATGATTAAATGCAGTCTGAAAAAGGAGGAAGTGCATGCCACAGGTGTCTGTTGCCAAGGAGATAAAGGGGTACTTCAGATGAAATTTGTCGCAATATCGGCGTAAAATTTATGTTAGATGTGATTTGATCATCTTTGGTATTTATATTGATTAACTTATACAGTATATCATTTACAACAATTTGCAAACGCAAGTACAGACTTTCTCTAGATCGTGTGGTGAGAATGGGTTAAGATGAACAAAGCCCTTACTTAACACTGTTATCTTAGTCTTTATTTTGTCACAATTGTATGTCAAATATATATACGTCTATATGACATATATTATATGACATATATAATTTCATTTCTTTACATTAGAGAAACAACATAGAGATGACACACTTTTGGTTTCTAAGTAGAAGCTCCTTTTAAATAGTGGCATTTTTTTCAGTACACTGTTTAAGTCAAGCTCCCACTCAAGTCACGGTTTTTGTTTTCCTTATTGAGTCACATTTATTCACAATGTGTGTTTGTTTGTCTCTTTTTCTTTATAATTTGATGTCTTTTGTTTTGTCAACGTTTTTTTTCATTTGCAGTTCGGTCTGTTCATGTTCTTTCAAAATCGATGGCCATCTGTTATTGGTCCATGTTGGCACACAGATGGTCCCACCTGCTATCCATCCTGTGCCTGTATACAGTTATTGGAAATAGTGTCTTTGAAGCTTTACAGAGTTAATCCAATCAGCTTGCAGAGGGCCTGGCATAGGCATTTCCAGTTCCTTTGCAGCTGGGCCCTTTGGTGGTCAAGGAGCTGTGTGCGCCTCCATACACAAGGGATGTCTGACCTTGGCACCGTCCCTGGGCTTCTCTTTGGCCTACTGCCTTCAAACCCCTGGCCCCACTGCCTGTGTGCAGAACTCTCGCTGAATATTGGACACTTTTCCGTTCTGACTCCCGCGCAGTCCCAGTCTGGAGAGTGTTTGTGCCACTGCAGTGAATCTCGCTGTGAGACCCGGACATTTTCATTGAGCTGGAAAGGATTTTCTGTTTTATTTCCTGCGCGAGTTCCACTGTAATTTCAATGGAGCAATGTGTTTGCGCGGAGCCGAGATTCTTCTCCGACCCCAATGAAGCAGCGGCGGTGGAAGGAGGGCTAACACTGCTGGGCATAACACCAGGTGCCATCCCTATAGTCTCACAACAGGGAGAGGGAGAATTGCTAATGGGCACCGCTGACTTTCCAGCCAACACAGGGTGCCACTTGAGGAGCCCCCCTTTGTTCTGCTCACTCGTGTCTGCCTGCCCTGCTTCGAGGTCAGTTGCTTGGAGTGAGGGGATGATGGGCACAGAGCGGGTGCGCAGGGAGGGTGGAAGGAAGGTTGTTCCCTTATCTAGACGGGTGCATGGGACCTCAGTCCATCCTTTTCTGGCTGCGAAGTGAGAGAGTGAGGTCCTGCTGAGGAGGGCGCCGACCCTTCCACTGGCAGAATCACACCTTTAGGCAGAAGAAAGAATAGAATTGGCAGCGTAAGAATGAGAGACCAAGTGATTTATATTGTGACCTTTCCGTCCTAGACACTCATGACCTAAGCGGAATAAAATGGGGTGAGTAATCCAGAATATGGAGATACAGCTACCATTCTCTTGTGCTTTTCATTATTTTATTTCAATTCAGCAGAAAAAAAAAAATAACACCAACAAAATAGTCATTATTTAGGTATTGTTCTTTCATATTCTTTGTGTAATTGTTTATAATAATATAATTCTCAGCATGAGCAGCCTGTATTATTACTGCATGATTGCTTGGCTGAAAAATCAGTTTTCTCATGACTGCCTTATCAGAGATTGAAGGCGTTAGAAACATAGCTACTTGATTCCTGAACCTGGCCTCGGTCAGTATGTGAAAAATTACATATTGCCTCCTTGGACCGCTTTACATGTGCTCTAATTTTAGTGTTTGAAATGCAACTCATTACACAGTCTCACAGAATGCGTCTTGTTTGACAGGCTCATGATGTGACATTTGGAGTGAATGAAGGTGCGCTTTTGGCAGTGAGAATTTCAGCTTGTATATTTGCTTGATAATACAACCATCAATCATGTATTTGAAAAATGTGAGGTGTTGTGAAACATTGCAGACAACCTTGAAAAACATCATATTCAGTGTGAAAGTAATATATCAGAGCAGGAAACTTATTCAGAGTCAAGTGGCTAAGTTTGTATATACGTATGGATGCGCACAAGGGTTAGGATTGTTACTGAAGACTCAATTCACATTTAGAATCACCCTGGCACAGCCTTAGGAGACGGCCAATTTTATTGTCGGCTTTCAGAGGCTGTTTGTAGCATAACCAAGTTTAAATAATTGAATTACTTTCCCACTCCTCCCTCGGTATTATAAGGGCAAATGCAAGCTGGAGGTAAATCCGGCAGATCAAAACATATCTAAAAATAGCTCCCATAGCAAATTTGCCTTCAATTCCGTCCTTATCTGCAATGGGTAAATATATGTTTTGACACTGGATAATTAAACTAACAATACTCTGCAGGGATTTGTGATCACAAAATGGAAAACATGGAAAAGTATTCCGATGTTTGTTTGCTGTCTTTGCCTCCTTTTACAAAAAAAAACAACCCAAAACAAAACACTTTCCGCCGGACTACATTCTGTGCCTCCATCTTTACGTCGCCGCACTCTCATCATCTCTGCACAATCTTCCTTCTTTCCTCACTTTCCGTCTAGTGTTCTCTCACTCTCCTTTCCACCTCCCAATTCTCATTTCCAGAGATGAGACGGTGTATCCATGGCAACAAGAGAGAGGTGGGGGCCGGAGGAGGAGGAGGAGAAAGAGGCAGAATGGAGGGGGGGGACTGTAAGCCTGATAGCTTGGTGTGGCAAGGCTGGTAAGTCAAGAAATAGGTCATTTCAGCCTCCTGAAGGCCAGTCGGAACGACATTCGACTGATGGATCTTCAGGGGAAACATCAATGGCTAATAAGATCTAAACTATCTAATCTAAACTGTAACTGTACAAATGCTATCTTATCCCCAAGGAGAAGAGAAGCCCTCTCATTTCAGCTCTTCTCCTAAACACATGAAAAAGCTGTGTTAGATTTAATTGCCTTTAGCTTACAGATTTAGCCTTTGTGGTTTTGAAAAAGAATTCTCATTAGTTTCTTTATTAGTTTGTTTGTTTGTTATTCTGTGCGCTTGCTTGTGTGTGTGTGTGTGTGTGTTTGTGTGCGTGTATGTGTGTGTTTGTGTGCGTGTATGTGTGTGTGTGTGTGTGTGTGTGTGTGTGTGTGTGTGTGTGTGTTAAGAGGGTAACTGTTATGGTCCTGGAGGATTTCTCTGTACAACCATTGGAAAGAACTGCTGAGCTCCATGGAGCTTTGTTCAAAAATCTAAATTATGGAAATAGGTCACATAAAGAGTTTGGCAGCATACTGTGTATCTAACAAGTTACTGTAACACTCAATCAGGTTGGCATGCTAATAGGAACATTGCTAGACATTTTTAAGTGTGCGGAATGCACGAGGGACACTACTGCTTTAATGACAGACATTTCTGATAACAATGCCATCACTCAAGTTGCACACACTGACAGCAAATTAGGCTGTTTCTCAATCATATGCTAAATAGGGATGCCTTACTCTGGCTTACAGATGCTCTCTTCTGCATACCCAAATAAAAGCCTAAAATAATTCAGTGTTTTCAGTCTTTAAGAGGAAAAGCCAGTGGAGCTGCTTGACGTTATGCATTATTCTACTGAGGAAAACAAGAGCCTCAATGAACAGTGTAACATGAATATTCTCCAGCTTTGGTAGCTGTTACACAACAGTCACTCTTATTCATGATCTACAAATCTTCAAGAAAAGTTTAAACTGATGTAAAGTAATCGGAAACTTTGTCTCTATGTGGATAATCTTTTTCCCCCTCGGGGACACCAAAAAAAAAAAAGAATCTCCCCTTTGATAAAACAAAAAGTGCCAGAGATGATTTCTACCTTTTTTTTAACCCATGCCAGTGAGAATAATCAGACTGTACTCTAAAAATATAAGTTATTTTAAGCCCAAGATCACCAACTGGTGAGAAGCTGCTCTGCCAAAAGTCCTGCCGGCTTTTAGAGCGTCCTGAAACAGCGCCAGTAGCTGTGCTTCACTTGTGATAGCCATGAAAATAGGGCACCTTGCTCTCCTTATTTGACATCAGGATGAGCATTAGGAAATTCAAGATGTGCTTATGCCTGAAATTAGTCCTTTGCAAATGGTAGTTTTGTTCAGAAAGGCTTCAGTCACCCAGCATGGCTCCATGTTCAGCTTTGTATATGACAAAATATTAAATTATTTCTTTGATACGAGGACCATGAAACTTTCACTTAATGCTCGAGCCAAAATCAAAACATTCTGGAAATCTTGAAATTCACGTGAACTTGTGCATCATCTGGTAATTAGCTTCGCCACAGTTGTTGTATTTTTAACCATGATAAAACCATGCAGATAAAACACATTTTCATTTGCAGCAGCAGCCCGGTGGCAAGTGTAAGGAGGATTATACGCAGACTCATATCTTGGACTTCCCCAGCACCATGACACTGTTGAGCGGTTGGGATCAAGTGTGTTCTCCAAATTAATTGTGACAGTCCCAGTTGAAGGAGGGCACAGCAGATCTCATTTATTTCCCTGGATCAGATTTCATAAGCTAGTTCACGGATTCGAACTGAGAGCATTTCAGTCATAAACTCATTTCTCCCAAAATTATCCTTCTGCCACTCCAACTTAACCCCAGTTAGTCTGGGTGTCCGCATCACTCAACTGGCTTTTTGACCTCAGTGTAGAGGGAGGCAAAGAGAATTTTCACTTCGAGGAACGAACAAACATGACAAAACTAACAAAAAGACAGAAAACGTTTCACCTTCTTATGGAGTCCACGTCTCTTGACTCATCTTCCTGCAAGTGCTTGTAGACAGGTCCAGCCACTCTGGATCCATCGATGAGATTGGTCGATATTATGTGTTTCCCTCTGGACACAGGTGGGGTCCTGAAATAATTAGTCTCCTTCCGCTGTTGGGCAGGACTAAGTGAAAGGGAACTACTTCTGCAACCAGAGGGGAAACAAATAAAGAGGATAAATATCACTGATTTAATAGACTCTGTCACAAAAGCTGCATCGATTGAAACAAGGCTCACTAATTCATTTATTGTATCAACTTTATCTCATCTCTGGTGTTCATTGATGTAAAATGGACTGACCTTTCCGTTTGATGTTTGACTGAGAAACAGCATCATATTCCACATTCAGCTGACTCTTTGCATAAATTAACTTGGTATTGAAGTCTAAGCAACAGACTGGGGTATCAGATACACAAGTCTAAGAAGAGTAATTTATCAGTCAGCAGTACAATTTACATAAACATTAAATAATTTGTCATGGCTCAATCAACAAGAGGAGAGGAGAGGAGGAATGGACTTAGTCTTCTGTGCTGGCAGCTCTGTGAGGCTGTACTTAGGCACGAACTTAGGCATTTTGTCCTGATGATAATGCTGGATGAAGCTCAGGGGTTCATCAAAGTCAGATTGTTTTTGTGCCCATCCATCTCAGGGTAGTAATTCCGCTTAGAGAATTTTTTTTCTTTTTGTTTTTTTGTGAATATTGAGGGATATTTCACCGAATACTGTTAGTGAAATCTTGAAAAAGTCAAATGATCACCAAAGTCGTTACCCTCTAGGGACCCCGAATATCTGCAGCGAATTTCACTACATACACCCAGTACATCCAGGAGTTGCCAAGATGTGGACCAGAGTGGTGGTCTGGCTGATTGACATGGCCACCCGCAGAAGATCAAAGCTTGCATGGCTAAAAATTAACGTGAAGCATATGTAAAAATTTAAATGCCAAAATGTCTCTTTGTATGAACTTTAAAATCTACTTGCTAGGTGCTCAACTATATATGTTAGAATATACTATACAAGGACAAATTTCTTATACCTCTATCAAAAAGACCAGTATGCATTGACATATTTCTGCCTTTAATAACAGAAATGGAAGCCCTAAGAATCACTGCTTTCTGCCCAGGGAGACTCTTTTTTTCCAATTGTTCTGTGGGCAGTAGGCGGTTGATTTCAGAGCAGATCCTCGCACGTCTGCAGCAATAATGCAACGACATAAAATCTGAATTAAAATCGTACTGCACCAAATTGTAAGCTGATGTGTGAGTATATCATGCAAGAACAAACAGCTCCCACAGCACACAAGAAATACAGACCAAAGATTACCTTTGGTTTAATTGAATGTATATATTTGATACCAAAGCTCCCCTGTTGATCACCTCCTTCTGTTTCTTCTGTGAGCAATAGGTCACTTGATTGTGTTAGTTAAACTGAACCACTAAAAGAACTTGTGACATATAATTACCTTTGAGTGGAAATGTATTCTTGTTGAAGTACTAAACACAAATCAGTAACAAAACCTCCTCCCAACTTGATTTGGACTCTAAGTGGTGGACTGTTTGATTGTTTATGCAGTTTAAAAAGTAATCAAGATTTCCACATTTTAAGATTTTCTAGCTTGTCCTAATAACTCCTTTATTCATTTGAATTCATGCAGTAAACTAAATAGTCGGGCCACAGTGGCTCAGGTTGTAGAGCGGTCACCCACCATCCAGAAGGGTGGTGGTATCGATCCCTGGCTCCTCCAGTCCGCATGCCGAAGTGTCCTTGGGGCAAGATACTGAACCCAAAATTGCCCCTGATGTGTGCCATCATCAGTCTGTGTATATGTGCAATAATGTTTAGAAAGCGCCATTTGAATGTGTGTGTGAATGGATGAATGTTACAGTAGTGTAAAAGCGCTTTGAGTAGTCAAAAACACTAGAAAAGCTATATAAGTACAGTCCATTCACCATAAATAGTCCAGTAGATGCGTGGTTATTAATTGATGGCTGAGTGGAACACTATGTAGAAATATTCAGTTATAATAATAATTTCCAAATGTCCATGGCTGTGGAACAATATGCATGGCTAATGTTGGCTCTAGTCTTTGCCAGCATTAGCTTTTGCATTGACTGATGTTGTAAAAAGTTGATATGAATAAAGCTGAATTATGTCACTTTTGTTGCCTATTAGCATGCTGATTTTTTAATTAGGATTAGCCGAAAGCTTGAAAAATTAAAACATGTTTCCGTGGACAAAATCACCAGGCTATTGTAATTATTGAATGTTAAATGTTAAAGGTCTCAAACTGAAAGGCAGCTGCTTATCTCTACAATTCACCAAAAATGTGCAGCCTCCTGATGTTTAATGGGTAAAGCCTGGCTGGGAGAGTAATCCAGCACGTTTTTTAATCGCTGCGTCTTTTTTCATGCCTTTATTTGACACAGTAGAGACAGACAGAAAAGACCAGGAGACTGAGGGGGATGACATATGACAGTATGTCACATGAACAGTAAACACCCTTCTCCGCAGAACCACAGGATACACCCACATAGCGTTCTTGATGTTCACAATGGAAACTGAATGTTCTCTACTCAGCATGCGGAAAACTCTTGCTTACTGACTCGATCGGAGCGTATTGATTAGAATACAATACTACAATTTCCTCATAATCCAACCACGGCAAAGGAATCTTGTTGTCAAATTTTACAACAGCACACGAAAGCAATGACCGCTGATTGGCACGGTGATGATTACACATTGACTTGGAAGGTGCTATTTCTGTGCTATATTTTTTCTGGCAAAACACCCAGGAAACAGGTCTGAGAACAGGCAGAACAGAGTGAGTTGTGCTAGTCAGTTTATGATGGATTTGTTCATTTTCCCAAAATGACATGTATAAGACAAGTACTATGAAACAAAGAATAGGCGTTAGTCCAACTGCTTAAAGTGTAAATTCATCAATGCAATATTTTTTAGCCACGCATGCCACAGAGCTCTATGTTGTGCAATCAGTCAGTTGGTCCACCGCTTTGGTCCAGACTGAAATTTCTCAACAACTACTGGATGGATGGACGGACTGTTTCGGCATTTTGTGCAGATATTTGTAGTCCCCAGATGATAGGACCTGCTGACTCTGGTGACCCCCTGACTTTACCTGTAGCGCCATCATGATGTTGAAAATTTTAGTTTTTAGTGTAATTTCTTGACAGCCGTTAGATATATTTCCATGATATTTGGTTCATGTCCACTTCAGGATGACCCATTTTGCGCCATCCTCAGGTCAAATGAACACAGACCATCAAAACTAATTACATTCCCGTTAGCCTGTACTTTGTGTTGGCATGCAAAAGTTAGGGCGCTAGCACCTTAAAATATGATATAGTGATTGCTACACAGTAACATGTTAGCACTGTCACTGTGAACATGTCGGGGATGCAAAATTTCATATTTAGCTCAAAGCAGTTCTGTGCGAATAAAGCCTCACAAAGATGCCAGAGTGGCTCTCTTGTTGGTTAAAGAACAAGCTACAAGGTTTTCTATCTTATTATGTCTTTATTTTCAGTGATATATGCCTTGTCTACACTGTCCTGAAAAAAATCAGATTCAACAGATATAGTCTGCATTCAACCAGGTGAATCAATCTGCACACGCTTATACCCAGTGATAAAGCCTATAATGCACGGGTAACCTTTTGTAGAAATATTGATGGGCCATATTGACATGTTTTTATGGGGCATTTCTCTTGATAGCTCACAATGTGGTCTAGTTTCTCAGGTCAATAGCTGAAAGCATCTCAACATCATCCATCACAGTCTAGTTCTCCCCTGCCTCCCTCTACTCTGAGAGCAAGCCGAACAGATGATTGACTGTCAGCTGCCCTCCATGAGGCACCTGAATGACACTTCGGAGAATAAAAAGCCAGGACACGTTGGCACCATCCCTGGAGCCACACATGACAACGTGCTGGAAAAACGTTCCTCTGCCACACAGCAGCGGTCCATTAAAACAGAGAACATCCGCCGCCTCTGTGGGATTTTCACTGAAGTTGTCATCATAGTCATCCAGACATCTAAAAACTCTCTCTGCCTGTGTATACACAACCTCTGAGTTCCCCATTATCTCTCCAAACATAGCTGCCTCTAATCACTGTACATCCTGTGCTGTTCTCACTACATAACGCTGAAAGCTTGTCTAACGCAAACAGCAATGTAATGAGAGTTTCAATGAACACATGGAGCCTTATGACAGTATGTTCTCTTAGAGCTGCAACACTCTTATCCAGAGCTGCTTCCAGGGCTGCTCAACACCATCAGACCAGGAGACATGTAGACAATCACCAGCAATCAAACATTTTTAGTGACTTGCCAACAATGAATGCAATAGGTGCCAGGGGAAATAAACTTTTGTGAAATCAGTCCTTGCACATTGCATGGCTGAATGTCATTAACTGTCAAATTGTGCCTGCACCCATATCATCAAAGCAAATTAACCATTTCTGTAAACATCCCAGACAGAGCCATTACACCGCGTGCTATAGCCACATCCCTATGTACTTCTGAGGATTTGAAATAGCAGCATTTGATACCAACCACTGTGATCACAAAGCACAACAGCTTCTGAGGTCCCTTGTAGTAAAATGTTGTTAATTTTGTTGAATCTTCTGTCATTTGAAGGGTGGCATGAAAGGAATTTGGTTGAATCAATGTTTAACTCTGCACATTAAAATCCGCTTGTCCTCAGAGGATGTCTCCTCTTCCCTGTATGCTCTTCCTTATCCTGTGTGCAAGTAGTCATTTTAGAATCTGCTTGAGCACACATTTAATCACTTTGCACAACTTACTGGAAATGCCATGTAAATAAAGACATCTACTTTTACAACTATTTCGAGATACTCTAATTTTTCAATTTATAAAACCAGCTAAGCCCATAGTGCTCCTATAAAAGTGCTTGAATCTGACTAATGATATACACACTAGAAAAGCTTATGGTTTTGGCAATCCATCCAAGATGTATATTAACATAGCCACTTCCACTTATAATCACCATAACTCTTTCTAAAAATTTTCACAAATCTTTTCTGTTCTGTTTATTATTTTGAGGGCTATATTTTCTACCACACTGCAGGATGATTAAATTTCTCACTCGGCTGCTCGGCTCTTATATCCGGTCATAGGCTGAGTGAGTGAAAGATATTGCATAAAACAGGGCTCAAAATAAGAGGACGTGTCATTTTCACCTGAAGCGTTTCCCTTTAGACAGCGCTCTGCTGAGAATAGGTGGGGCCACCGTTGATGTGCCTGATGTCACGCTGCCGCCCTTCACAGACGATCCATGAGAACTGCAGCTCTGCAAAAATAAAGAAGAGTAGCCTGTGGGGTAAGTGGTTGGAAAAAAAAAAAAAAAAGAATCATCGTGGCTTCAGGATGTTATCTTCATTATGATACCCTTGCTGTGTAGAAGACCAATTAATTTAGTTTCTTTATCATAACTTTGCTTAGATTAATTTGTTATGATGATCAAAATCAGAAACAAGATGTTAAGGTGTAATGATTCAGCACAGGAAATAAGCTCAGGGTGTAACGCAAGTAATGCCGTATGGCTCTAAGCAGCAAGTCCCTACCCAGGTTTGAGTCCCCAGTCAGGTTGAGGATGTTCTCTCACTGATGTACACCCCGTAGTTATCATAATAATGAAAATCTTTATATATGGAGCACTTATCTAAACCCACAAAGTGCTTCGCATAAGGCGACTACTTCAAAACAAGCAGATCATAAAAACAATTTCCGATAGAGTAATAAGCAAATAGTCAGGCTTAGAGTCTCATTCAGAGTGTCTTTAATTACACTTTACATTTTAAACGGCAGATTAGGAAGGGACGCTTTGTGAATAAACTCCACACTGGCCCTCTCAGCACTCCCGCTGCACTCAAGAATTAATCCCACACAAGATTACATTAATGGTTTCCTAAAGTATTTCCCCCTCAATTCTTTCTCTTTATTCTTATCAAAATGAACACCATTATCTTAAAACAGACCCCAGACAGAGCTCTTGCACAATGACCACAAATGCTCCGAGAGCCCCCCTGTGAAACAGTAAGTTAGGAGATAATTCTGTTACTCCAGTTACAGAACGTCCTGCTCTGCCCTTTCTCTTCTGTCTGATTGTACATCATTAAAGCTATTGCATGTGACTTAGAGCGGGTTCAGAGTTTCCTTTTTTTTCACCCTTACGCCCCTGAATCCCAGAGGGAGCTGTTACTGCTCTTCACTAGTTGTGCAAGAAAATGGCATCATATTGGGCGTCCTCTCATATACCCTGCGGGTGGAGAATGCTGTACTTTCTGGAACAATTGCTGTGGCAAAACTTTCCTGGAGGATGATATCTGTGTCAGGGGATTAAATAAATAGCTTGTGGCAGACAATGGTAGACCTGCATGGTGTAAACCATTTCACTTCTTCCCTCCTATCTCACTTTTGCCTTGTTTTATGCCACTTGTGAAAGCCTTGGATAAACACAAAGCAAAGTGGATTTATTTCAAGGGGAAACCAAGGGAAAATACAGAAAAATAACAGAAAAATCTATCAATCTGGGGACTATCAACTACAAAATAAGGAGCAAGGAAAACCTATGCATTCAGAGCAGCATTAATCCTCCTTCGATTACCATCAAATCACAGGTCCTGAACTGAGCATAATAGGATATTTGACCATTCTTCAACAAGGACAGTCCTTGGGCCAGCAGCATAAAACACCACCACATCTAGTTTTCTACTAAAATTGAGATGTATGTCAACTCTCTAAGCCAAGACCTGACGACTACTGATAGCAAGCACAATTTTGGCTCTACCTGATATCAAAATTTTAATGATTTGTTTTAGAATTATGCACTGGCATGCACACGAGCAAGGAGTTTGTGACTGTTGACAACATTATTAATTTTCAAGGTGCACTGGCCTGTAATTTTATTAATCATGGCAATACCTACAGAAGCTTTCACGTTATCCCCGCTGCTGTCACAACATATACAACAAGAGGCAGATATTCTTCTGCCACCTAGTTAATTCTATGATTGCAGTGTGCCCTCAGTTTTTCTTTTCCCTATGATTAGAGCCACAACATAAAGGGACATACAGCACATTCATGCATATGAATTTCAGTCTGTTATTAATATTTCAATACTGAAAATAAAAAAAAATGAAGGGTGCACAGCCAATTCACTGATTACTTGTCCGATGTCTGTTAATTTAAAATAAACCTCAGTAAAAGACACTTGAACAAATGGCAATTCCGGGACAATGATAAATGCTAAAACATTGTGTAACAGTAACACAAGAAGAGAGGGGCCACAGTCTGCAACCTAACTCTGTAATGTCTAGCAATGGTCTCGTGCTTTTTGCTTCTGATGCTACTTTTTTTTGTATTTCCGACAAACATAACCTGAAAGTTACTTGAGTATTCAAAAACCGATGCAGTATTGACTTGTAGAGAGCAGAAACTGTTTTATGACCCCATGAGTTTTACGAAATTGACTTTGGTGTATCAGCACAGAGCCTTGTGGCACATTAGAGGTTTTGTTTTTTGGTACATAATGCTCTGGTCTGTGGCCCTACTCATTGTCTGTCCCTCTGCAGTATTCATACAGTATTCTCACTCATAGCTCTGCACCGTTCCTGAGGGTGACTCAGTTTCTTTTTAGAGTAAGGCTGGAACAGTTCGTTACCACCACTCAAGCTTCCGACTGGTGGGAATTGAGTTTTTGTGTCTTGTCTTCCTGGCCTGTGTGTCCCTATTCCTTCATGTTGGTGCATGTCTGTTTCTGTGGAGAGTGTCTCGTGGGTGTATACTCTATTCCTTTTTGTTTGAGACACGGTTTTATCGCCACTGAGGTGTTGATTTAATTCTCAGAGGTAGTGGGAGGTGTTTAACTATGCAATTACATTTCTATTCTTCTTTTGATTTCCTTTCTCTTAAGAGTGTTTTGAATATGACTTCACTCTTTTGCAGGTCTGTGCATTTAGAGTTAAGTGCAGTAGCGTATGCAATTCACATGGCTATTCAAGCTCAGAATTGCAGATGGAGAGAGCATATGCACACTAATGCTTCCAGATGTGCAAATATGTATGGGTATTTGCAATCACAGATGGAACAGACACAGAAATATCTACAACTGCTGCATGTGCCAAAGCTGGTGCACAGAGCAGTCAGATGTAGGAGTTCAGGGCTGTAAAATACACGTAGAGCAGAGGCAATGCAAGTGCCCAGATGCCTATTTTAAAAAAGATGCCAAAATTTTACTAATCTCTAAGCTCGCTAAGACTTGGAGCACTCCTGAAGAAATCACTGTCCAATAATGATGTCAGCATATACTTTAGAATTCTTATAAAGCAATAGGATTGCTACTCCACACACCTTTAGGGGAAATGTGTCAGGAGTTTAAGGAGTTGAAATACTGTATTTATAGGGAGGTTAAAGATACTGCAGTGATACATCAGTTTATCATAGAGATGTTATGAAAGACGCTGACCGAAATCAGCTACAGTTTCATTCTCCCCTCTCTACCTGCCTCAACAGAGCTTAAGTTTCCAGCTCATTGTGCTCATCCTCCACCTCACTGCTTCGAACGCACACAGGAGAAACCACTGCGTTCCTTCCGAGGCTGAGTAGTTATGCAGCATGCACAAAATGTTTTGAACATCCTTAAGAACACTCTGCTCTGTTCTTCCTTCCACGGTATTTTCATTCTCAGTCAGTTTAACTTTAAAGAAAACCCAGAGAACTCGTAGGACTGCACCACCCACAGCACATGTCCTCTCACTAGATGGTTGCAAGCTGAGGGAGTGGGTGGAGAGAAACAGTGGTCTGGGGTCGCCATGTCAAATATGTGGAAAAATAGGTTTTACTTGTTAATCTTTCTTTGGTCTATTCAGCTCATGCCCCCTCCTGGGAGCTTATAGCCAGTGATCTTTCACATCCCACCTTAAGCTTCCCTCACACTGTTCTACTAAAGCTTGTGTTTCTGTGTTGTTGTGTTATAACTGCCTTTTATTTTTTGTCTTTCCCTTGCTCCAGGTTTCCTCCCTATGCCCAGCTCTGAAAGCATTTTGTGGCTAGATACAGGATTCACTAAATGCTGACCTTCTCACAGACATAGTGTTAATATAATGGGCTGCTACTGTGCTTTGGGACAATAGGCCAGCATCTGACTGTAAAACATTAAACTGGGCTCCCGTGCCCAGAGAATCGGTTTGGTGTGAGTGGAACCTTTACAGTTATAAGAGTGTTATGAACATGTCAGTGTGGTACTGGAATTTTATCCTGTGCTCTGTCTTATTTGAATTTGTTTTGTTGTTTCATTTAATCACAGCTTCTTAACAGCTACAACATTTACATTAAATTTCTAACACTTGTCAGTTGTCAACCGCTCAGAGCCATAATTTCGAATGACACCCTCAAAAAGCTTTCAGATTGTGCCAACTGCATTTCCGTGGGTGGGGCTAGCTTGAGGGGTGTTTGCTTCAGTGGGTGACACAAGACGCTGTTGCATTATTTGAAAGCCTCAGTACAGGCTACATTTGGCAAACACATGAATGACACAACACGACCGAACATGAATGAGGAATCTAAGACAACAACAAACTTAACTGTGTCTAAAACAAATGTTTTAGAGGATAAATTTCCTTTATACATACAAAATTTCCACCTCTATAAAGAGCTGGTGCACACGAGGTATATGATAGGAAAATGGTGATGGGTATAACTTCCTCAAACAATAAAAGAAAGATGCATGTTGAACAAATTCAAAAACAAAAGAAAAATTACATCTTATTTAGAAGGAAAACATTGAGGAGCAAATAATAAATGAACACGATATAAGACCACTTTCTAACACCAAACAAAGAGGCTGCATTAAGGGAAGCGCTAATGCGTTAAGTCAATTGCACTCCTGATGAGACCTTTACAGCTGTGCATTAGGCTGCAATTACCTTGGGAGTCAATGGAGACATCAGCCTCATCAGTGCCATCTACACCCTTCACCTGCTCTGCCATGAATGTCTGGATCTGTTCTCTCTCCCTCCATCTCTCCTGACTTAACCAGGAGTTTTAAAATATATCTTGGTCTTGTGTTACTTCGTGAATCAATCATTTGATCACATAACTTTGAGGACTTTTTTTTTTTTTTTTTTACTTCTCGATCATGACGCAAATTTTCAGTTCTGCTCCAAAAATGCAAAAAAAAAAAAAATCTTTCTGAGTAGTGAAATTCCACTAGTAAAGTGCCATTTAACATTATTTCTCTGCTCTACAGTATTGTTGCTGTGCTTGCATGGTGAATTCAGGATCTCTGACACACTGCAGATTAGAATTTCCAATCTGCAGTTTGTCACGGGAATCTGTCATTGAGAAAATGACAAGCAGATTTTTCCTGTATAACAGAGAAGGCATTTATTTTAAACTATAATTCCCCACTGTCTCTTGGCTCATGTCAGATATGAGTGTGAACAAAAGCCTTCAGTGAGTAGAGAGACTATTAAGACATGTATCATACATCATCCTGTCAAACACTCTGTAAACTCTGCTTTCTTTGCTTTTAGAGAAATACTATAATATATATATATATATATATATATATATATATATATATATATATACATATATATAAATAAAGATGAAAGTGATGATAATGAATGATCAAGATATCTCTCACTAGAAATATGGTGTTTCGTAAAGGTTTACCTTTTGAAGTTGAAGGCTGTATTGAAGCCTGGGAGGAGACTTGGACATGAGACCGGAGGCGTTGACACTGCAGTCCCTCAGGCTGCGACTATCGGGGAAATGAGCCTGGAGTTTCTCCCTGTGTCTCCTGTGGAAGAAAGGAGGTACAGAGAGAAAAAGAAATGGCAATATTATGACTGAAATAAAGAGTTAATCTAGGACAAGACAGGGTTTCTGAACAAAGATGACCATGGTGGTATATTTCACTTTAAAACGTCTATTTGCTATGTGCTGCGGTCAAGATATTTCCTGCTTTCTCTCTGTTGATAATACACTCTTGTGACTGTCTTTGGTCCAGTCATTGATTTCTAATCTTGCCCAGCTCTTCATAGACACATTTACCAGCAAGCTGGTGATTACATTTATTGATCTTTTACTTAATCGGAACATACATCATATAATGTGCATATTATAAAAACTGTAAGCTAAGCTTTCCCAAAAAACTATCGTACTGATCTGTTCAGAAGAGGATTTCACCTAAGAACTATTCATTTTAGACTGGTATGCATGTTAGAAATGTGACACTGAACAAATATAAATTTCCTTTAATTGAATATTTGACCTTTAAGGACTTTTGATTTATCTTACAGCGAAACTACGAAATCTGACAAACGTTTGTCAAATGTTTTGAACATACAGGTGTACAGGCGCTTTTGAAAGGCAAAGGTAAAGAAATTCAAACCAGCCAATGGGCAACTCACATGTGGGCCATTTTTCCAGAGGTGTAACTGAAGGTTTGATGGTAGTGAAAGGTGCTCAAAAAAGCTACAAAAAATAGCTTTAGGAGAGGAGATGTCTTGCACAAGGGAAAATTTAATCAAGGCAATGTACTGTGAAATGTCCATTTCATGCCTTTATGATAATATTCTGGCAAAGGAAAGTTAGAAATGCAAAAACTTTACAGAAATACCACCAGAGACACCAGAAGATGGATTCTTATATTACAAAGTGTCTCTATGAGGGAATTGTCTGGTTGGTAACATGTTTTGATGTGTGGCTAATGCACAAGTACGTATAATCTATGACAGTGAAGTATACATCACAGTCATGGTGCTGGATACAGTGGGTTTGAATTTATTTTTGCATCTGTGACTTAAGCAGACTTTCCAGTTTCCCTGCACAATAAATAGATTCATTTCAGTATCAAATATAATTGCTTCCAATCTTTACCCATTACCATAAAAAAACACTTATGAACAAAGCGTGTGAAAGAAAAGTAAAATGCCATCTTCTAGCCATGCCAAACATAAAATTTGAGAATGGGCCTTCATTTTGGATTAAGTTTGATTGGATTAAAAATTAATTGATGCTTAAGACTTTGGGATTAAATGTTAATTCACCATTAAATGTTCATTTTTAAATACTAGGTTGCTCAACTCTCTCTAGCCGAGGCTTGTTACATGTTTCCTGGCAAGAAGTTAAAATTTACGAGGCAAATGTCTTAACTGGGGCAGCACATTGGTGCAGTGGTTACCACTGTGGCCTCACAACAAGAGGTTTCTGGGTTTGAAGCTCTCTGTGTGGAGCTTGCATTGCCCCCCCCCAATGCCTGCATGGGTTTTCTCTAGTGGTGTGAATGTGTGTGTGACAGGTTGTTTGTCCCTATATTTCAGACCTGTGATAGACTGGCGACTTGTTCAGGATGTACCCCCCTCCTTTCGCCCAGTGTCAGATGGGATAGGCTCCAGCCCCCTCTAACTACATCATATAGTATATTATGATATATTACAGTACTTATAGTTTAATTAAGTTTTTATTTCATAGTCCAGCCCATGATAATCAGCATGTGATGGTGGATATTTGGCAAGCATCAGCACTATTGAGATATGTGATCCCACTTCCACATCCATCCTCACTACTTTATAACCACATATAATTAACTTGGCTTTGATTTTCATTTTTTTTTTGGTCTTTAAAAATGTTGGAGGACCTCTCTTATCTCTAACCCCACTGTGTAGTCCTAAAACAAAATCAAGATGGCAACTGTGCTAATCTTTTCTGTGAAGCACTGATACAAATACAATTTTAGGTCTTTGCTGGAAAGCAGAATGGACTTAAGTATTACCAAGAGAGGCTATCTATCTGAGCGGCAATGTCAAACAAAATTGGGGGAAAAGAGATTCAGTTTAACAAGGTTTCTGGGTTTGGATTAATTTCCGGTACATTACTGTTGATCCTGGACTCTCTGTTCACGCTCACCAATAGGAGCCGCACTATTTAGAGCGCTACAGTGCTGGTAATAAACCCCATTTCTGTTTATCAAGCCCAATTCAATAAACTCAACCTACATTAAATTCCCCCTTTACGCTCTGCCATTACTTTTCTTTGTCTACATTTACTTTCCATCTTTGTCTCTGCAGTGAGTAAGTGATTTTGGTGGGCTGCTCTGGTGCTGCCTGGCACCCTCCTATCTAGTCACAAACATACACACACACGTACACTTAGGGTCTTATGTTTTTGAACTTGCTTCAGCTCATGCCTTGTCCGTATATTTTTGTTTTCTGTGAAGCATTTTGCGACACACCTGCTTGCTAAAGCCACTTGAAAAAATAAATCTTACATGAGTATCTGTCCCAAATGTATCCTACACAATTTAGATTTGATGCCCGGCTAAAACACCGTCTAGCTGACTCACACTTAGGAATTCAATGGGCTCCATGCCATGGTAGTTAAGTGCTTTTTCTGCACAGCCAGGGGCATATTCTACTAATGTGGTGGTGGCTGGCATCACTCACTTGTTGCGACGGTAGAGAGCCATACATGCTACTCCAAGAAGACAGATCCCCGAGGCAATGCTGAAGATGGACAGCACCTGCCTCTGGTAGGTGTCACCACTCTCTGCGGGGGAGAGAATACAGTTCAGGGCATTGAATTCCTACAGTAATGCAAAGAATATGGGCTTTAGCTGTGACTGATTAAGGTGGAGATGTATTATGAGTTAACATACAAAAAACACACAAATGGCGGTGGAAGTAAGCTCACAGCACAGTACACACAGACATCCACCCACAATCTGCATTAGCATAAAGCGACCAATGCTGCTGTCAGTAAATGTCAATGTCTGAGCATGGGACAGGGACATGGCAGACACAGGCAGGGCTCAGTGACATGTGCTAACTGAAGTGTGATAATCATTTCGTCCAGACAAACCCAGCAGGCAACACCGATGGACTGTCTCTGGACAGCAGGGGCCGCACCGACTGTGTGTGTGTCTGTGTGTGTGTGTGTGTGTGTGCGTGTGTTTTATGTGTTTCTGCACGCGCAGGCTCTTGTGTGTCAGCATTCAGAGACTGATGGCGACAGGGAATTAGCAGAAAACGAACGGTCCTGGTGCTCCTTGTCAGACCCCTGCACATCAGCAACGGAGGCTTAAGGTCACAGGCAGCTGGGACAAGTAACGGTTCATCCCAGCAGATATCTATCTGACTGAGCAGCTGGACTGGGGACCTGCACTACTTAGGCGGTGCATGTACTAGCTTATCAAAAAAACTCTCACGACAAATCGTCTAGGGGTCAAAATGAGCACAATAAAACTGTCCATCTAAAACCTGCTACTTGTGTAATGTAACTAATCCACTGACATCCACTGCCCAGAGTTGGACAGACTTCACTGTCCCATTGTCACACATGACCTTGGATACAACCTCCTGTGACATCACTCACTCACTCAAAAACAATAAATCCCCTGTGTCTCATCTCCCCACCTTGACAACTGCAGGGAAAAGTGCAGAAAACATCACCGTAACCTGTTCATGACCTTTGCGGGCTTGTTTGGGGCTTTTGATGCTGTCAACAGGGAACTGTCCTGGGAGGTCTTCTTCATTCGTGCTTGTCTGCCCAGGTCTATCAACTTCCACCAACTCTTTTTTTAAGGGCATGGTGACTGTTGGAGAGCTTCCTGTGTTCAAAGCTTATACTGGAGTGCAACTCAGCAGTCTGTTTGCACACTTTATTTTTTCATTTTCTTCCTGTGCATTACATCAGTGCTGCATCAACATATTTAGGGGTAGTATGGTGTAACTGGGTGCAAACTGTGGGGGAAATCTTTTTAATAATAGAATGCTTCCGGCAAAAAATAACATGTGAACTCATCCTGGGGCTCCAGTATGTGAATATACTGTATATGTATCTATGAGATCCAAACTGCCCACTCAGCTCCTGGGAAAGAAGGTTGGACGGATTTGAATGAAAAATAGAGTCAGTCCAAAGAAATGCTGCAGAGGTGGCCAGATATGACACACCAATTCTTATTCAATAATGGCAAACTGACGTATTGCTAGATGGATGATTTTAGTTTTAATTAAAAAAATGGCTGAGATATAGTATATACATTTCATCATATTTTGAGCTTTGCTTTGATATAGCAAATAACAGTTTGAAATTAGGAAGAATGTTATGGCTTAATCATTTTTACTGCCACATAATTTTCTTTTTTTAATGAGCAATCTTTCGTGTGACTAACTATTTAAGGAGTATATTTTGTTTTATAGTCTGACTGGTATTTGAATTGTGATGTTCACAACAATATGGAAATTTGAGGATAGTATAAATTTGATAATACCTAAATATATGCACATATACAGTGCATTCAGACAGTATTCAGACCCCTTTCCTTCTTTCACATTTTGTTATGTTTGAGCCTTATAGTTAATTCATCTTTTGGTCATCAATCTACACTCCGTACCCAATAATGAAAAGACAAAATTGAATTTTGGACTTTTATTCAGGAAAAACTGAAATATTGCATTTACATAAGCATCCAGACCCTTTGCTATGACACTTAAAATTTAGCTCAGGTGCCTCTCATTTCTAGATTGTCTTTGAGATGTTTTTACACCTTGATGATGGTAAATACAATTGATTGGACATGATTTGGAAAGGCACACACCTGTCTGTATAAGGTCTCACAGCTGACAGTGCATATCAGAGCAAAGACCGAGCTATGAGGTCGAAGGAACTGCCTGCAGGGCAGGATTTTGTTAAGGCACAGATCTAGGGAAGGCTATGAAACCATCTCTGCTGCACTGAAGGTACTTAAGAGCTCAAGGAAAAAGTTTGGAACAACCAGGTCTCTTCCTAGAGCTGGCTGCCCAGCTAAACTGAGCAATCAAGGGAGAAGGGCCTTAGTAAGAGAGGTGCCCGAGAACCTGACGGTCACTCGGGCTGAGCTCCAGATCCTGTGCGGAGATGGGAGAAACCTGCAGAAGAACAGCAATCGCTCCAGCACTCCAACAATCTGGGCCTCACGGCATAGTGGCCAGGCAGAAGCCTCTCCTTAGTGAAAGACATATGAGAGTCTGTTTGGAGTTTGCAAAAAATCACCTAAAGGACTCTCAGGCTGTTGGAAAAATGATTCTCTAGTCTGATGAAACCAACATCGAATCTTTTGCCTCAATTCTAAGCATCATGCCTGGAGTAAACCAGGCAGCTATCATTACCTGCCCAATGCCACCCCTGCATTGAAGCATGTTGGTGGCAGCATCATGCTGTGGGGGTGTTTTTGTAGCTGCGGGGACAGGAAGACTGGTCAGGGTTAAGGGAAGACTGAATGGAGCAAAAAACAGAAATATCCTGAAGCTTGGCTGAAGGTCAACCTTTCAACAGGACAATGACCCTAAGCACACAGCCCAGACAACATAGGAGGGGCTTCGGGAGAGCTCTGTGAATGTCCTTTGGTGGCCCAGCCAGAGCCCTGAATTGAACCCAATCACATATCTCTGGAGAGACCTGAAAATGGCTGGCCACTGATGGCCCCCGTCCAACCTGACAGAGCTTCAGAGGATCTGCAGAGAAGAAAGGCAGAAAATCCCCAAATCCAAGTGTACAAAGCTTGTTGCGTCACACCCAAGAAGACTCAAGGCTGTAATCATTGCCAAGGTGTTTTAACTGAATTTGATATGTCGGTTTTCCTTTTTAACAAATTTGCCAAAAATTCAGTTTTTGCCTCATCATTAATAGGGTACTGGGTGTATTTTAAAAATAGGACTAAGATCCATTTGATATTGTTATAAAAGAGCTGTCAGAAAGAAACGTTTGGGGCAGTATACTTTCCAGGAAAAAAAATAAGTCTATTAAAATAAATCCGTTGACAAAACTGAATGTAACCTCAAATATAAGATATAAGTCAATTTTGTATTGAGAAAATATTGGAAATTTAATAAATAATACCTGTAAATACTTTATTAGAATTACATTACCTTGAATTACAGAAAAGAGGGTAAAGTAGCATAAAAACAAATGCAGTCTATAAACAGTTCTTTGCTGCAGTTCAGTCCATTAAAATGTCTTTATGTATATCCAGTAACATATATGGTGACATACACCAGTTATATGGTGATCGGCATGTATATCTACAATAACTATTATAGGTGAAACTGACTGACACTACCAGCTCTGAGATCTGTCAGGCTGTTTTGCACATAGTAGAACCTAACACCTAGGTGATACTAGTATTATAATTACTATGAGTTTTGGAGTAGGAAGTTCTTGACTTGCAGATTCTTGACCCATCCTGCAATTTGTCAGGAGCTGAGAATGTCTAAAAGCTGCAAATTACAAACCACAAACATTGCCTCTGTTATTTGTATATAAGTAATATGTCACTTGTATACCTGTGACCCCGTAAACCCTCCAGCCTTTACCATTTGTGAAATGACCTTTTGACGCATGCATGTTTGAAATATGTTGGAAACATCTTTCTGTGCTGCCAAATCATCAGTACTTATGTTGAGTGCCACCTGAGACAGGCCTCTGCCTTTTATTTGGATAGATGAAATTGGCTTTTCCAAAATCTGCATATAAAAACAGCTGTCTGCAAAGCTCTGCTGAATGGCTGCAAGGAGAAACCAACATCCATTCTGTACATAAAACCATTACAAGCCTTTCATGCCTGATGCCTACAAGGCATTCTTGAAATTAGATGCAAGAGCATGTTAGAAAAGGGAACAAACTGAACAGCCTCACATATAGTGGCTAAGCCATGCCATGTTGACACAGGGACAAGAAAATCCCATATGGCCAGCAATGCCATAGCAACCACTCTGTACATGACTAGAAAAAAATGCTATAATGAGGACCATGCTAAAGTATCCATGGCAAAATGGGGTATTTAGCCTGAAATACAGAACAAACTAGTGAGACACACAGCTGCAGCTGCTGGGCTAAAGAATACAAGGAAATCGAAAGACAAGATCATATTTAGAGCACTCAATCCCACTTCAAACAGAGCTTTGCTGTATTCTGACTTACTGTCTCTGACTCTGACTGTCACATTTCGGACTTATATAACAACTATCAAAAGAGTCACTGCTAAAGCAGAAAAGGAAGCCATAATGGAACACAATGAATAAGGAAATGATGGTGCACAGTGCTTACCCCCGAGAAAAAAGAGAGAAAAAAAAAATCTGTGCTTCTGTCTGTCATCTATCCACATATCAATCGATCAATCCTGTTCTCATTTTCTCTAATGCATCCGCCCACCACCAGTAGCATTCTGAACTAATTTAGTCCCAGATTTAAATCATTGAACTGGGGAATGTTGTGTGCAGGAGCAGGCTTCTCTTTCAGAGTGTCTTCTCTTCCTTTCTATTTCCTGGAGCAAGTGTGTGATGTGACGACAGCGTATGAAGCCATGTTAATGGAAAACTTCACAGTGTGCAATGTTGGTTTTCTATGTATGCACAAAAGGCAGTCAGAGAGCCAAGGAAAGACGGCAAAATAAGAAAATGAAAAACAGTATGAGTGTGGTAGAGCGTGTGTGTGGGGGGTGAGATTGTATATTCCCTCTGGACAATGAACAGTGTGTCATTATTAAAGAAAGAAGGCTGGATAATTTGGTTTTTAAAGATTTGTTAACCACCTGGAAGGTGGAGAGGTACCTTAAGTAATACCAGTGGAAATCCAGAGAGGTTTTCATTGTATTTCCATTACTGCAATCCACTTATTCAATTGGTAGACTTTTTTGTATTTGTAGAGGCTTTTAGATTCATTCTTTTGCAAATCCACATGAATTACATGTAACTCAAAAAACAGGCAATATTTTTTCACAGCATATATAACATAACTCTTTCGGAAATTGGTGCCAAACTGACTATACACAGGTTCATACATGAACTGCTGCAGTCTGACTTTATTGCTTTATGCTCACTACACAACACCTCTCTAACAGTACAGTTCCTCATGCAGACAGAATACACCTAATTCACCACCACGATGTTTCCATGGAGACTAGCCCACATTAATTTTCCAAGGTGAGAGGCCTTGTTGTGCTGGATTGTGTGTATTATATGTGGTGTTTTGCAGACATAAGAAACATGAAAGATTGAACACTCCATGTACTCAATAAAAAGTTGTCTTACCCATGAACTCGATCCCAAGTTCATCCGCTGTTCCATTCAAGGCCGGATAGCATGAGAAAAGGGAGGGAAAGGGTAAACAGAGACAGGGAGAGGGGGAGAGAGAGAAGTATAAAACAGTTACAACATGATGCGCCTCTATCTTACTAGGAATTCACCTTGGGGAGAGAGACGTGCGGCAACTAGACCATAAAGTTGGTTTGACGTTTTTTTCTGACATGGCCCTCCCTTGTGCACCAGGTAATGAGCCAGCCAGCCCCACATGCTTGGTATGCTTTTCCATGAAACACTCTGAAGTCACACAGCCTTCAGTTGCTTTGAATGAAGAAGGAAAACAACAAAGATACGGGGGCTGAGAGGATTAGAGGAAGGATCATGAAAATAAAAAGTTGAAAATGACATATCATATAGCTTTATGTCACTGACATTGCTTTGCACATGGCCTTTTATATTGACTTGAGCCTGAGGCATTGCAGTAATTGTTCTCCTCTGTCTCCAAGCATAGCTTTTCATTATTCACACACTGGTCGCTTCAAGATGCACCACACTAACACACACATTCACATGCATGCGCACCCATAGGCATACAGTCTGTTCCACTCCTGTCTGTATTTCTTTGTCTCTCACTCACACACACAGACACGCACACAAAGTCTTTCTTCATGCGGTTAAGTCTTTCCCCCCAATGCCAGCGCTGGGAAGAGAGATAAAAAGAAGCACTCGTGTTCTTTCCATCCTGACAGTGCCCCCTTTTCATGTCACTGTAATGTAATCTCATTTAAATTAAAATGAAACCCTCACTAGTAATTGCTTTCCTGACAGAGGTGGTCTGAGTTTTAAATAGAATGCAGCTTGCCAAGCCCCTGACAGATTAAATGTTGGGGCTTCTCTTTCTCTCTCTCAAAAAAAAAAAACAACAACAACAACAAAAAAGCTAACAGAGAAATTAAAATTAATAAATACATAGAATAAAAAAAAAGTATATCTACATTTTATTGTACCATGCGCTGTCAATGCAGTGGCTTTATAAGTTTGGGGAAAAATAAAAAAAACACAGAATTTGCGTTTGGTTCAGAAAGGCAATAGACAAATGAACATCTGGATGAGTGGATTACCATAGCTGCACTGGGTTATCTCATTCTATTGAGGGATGGGATTTGAGAAAACTGCTTTTGTTGTGAAATTTAAAATCATTAGCAAACTTATGACATTTAGAGAAAGTTACAGGGAGCATTCAAACCTAAATATGTTAATATTAAATATGATTATAACTGTTAAGAGACAATCAATTCTGGGTGGTGCACATTATGCTTTTTGCCATGAGGAGTTTTGAGTTATAGCTGCATGATTAAGATATGGTCCACACTTACTGTTGCTAGACACTTACTGTCACTGTGGTACAAACACTTGGCAAGGCCAAAGAAGTGAATGCAGCATCTTATTGATGTTGCTTGATCTGTATTATCCATTCAAGCCTTTCCCTATGATTGCCCATGGCAACAGCAAACGCTTTTCCACTCTAAATCGCCCTGACTGTCACAGCCTGTGCAGATGATGTCATTACGACACCGATACACATCCCTTCCTCTGGCACTGCCTTGTCTGGAGACCTTCACCAATCATAATATGTGCAGGATCCCAATCCTCCGCACTGGCAACTCAAAGCACCCAGGGGAATCATTTACGGCGTCTTGTGGGAGCCTTGAGCAAGCTTAGAGAATACCTGTGCATCATGTCAGATGCCTTTGGCCCGATTAAGAGGCAGGAATCTGGCAGGTGGGAGAGACAATGGCAGGAGTGAATCAAATCCTTAATCCCCTCCTTCGCCTGGGTGAGCAGGGAGCTGGGGAGTCAGCATGTGTGTGTGTGTGTGTGTGTGTGTGTGTGTCTTGTGTGGCTGGTGGTGTGTTGTTGAACTCAATATCCTGTGTAGCTATTTACTCCAGGCCTAATATCTACCAGGGATAAATTGTTCAAATTAGGCTCGCTTTTCTTCTTCTTTGTAAATCAGCTCGGTAAAACCAAAACCTGGCTCACCTTCGTCTTCCATGTCTTCAATCTTCCACCAAACATCACCTCTGTGGTCTCAAAGGTGCAGTTGGCCAAACTGAACATCATTAGTGGCATGCCCTAATCTCTCTCACAGTTAAGGAAGAAACTCATTGCTGTTCTTTATCAGGTATAAACTAAATTGCAGCCTTCCTACTCTCCCATGCCTCCAATTAAAGACCTTGCCACTTCCCCATGTGCACTAATATATAAGACCGCAGCTCCCTTCTCCCATCCTCATTTCCAAAGCTGGGTGCACAGCAGTATAGCTGGAGTACCTGGCAGGGAGCCCCTTTTTTCTTTTTGTCCCTGGGCTTTTGAGATGTGTGCGACAGTCACCACTTGTCTTTCCACCTCTGTAAAGATGTGTGTATGATGGAGTGGCACTGCATGCAAGCCAATCCAAACTGCTCTTCTGTGTGGCTGTTTTGTACCCAGTCAATACCAAGACAAAGGATGAACGGCGACGGATGATTTGTGACTGTAAGGTGCGCAGAGATTGACTTCAGAAAAGAAAAAAAAAGACAGGAAGAAAAGCATGCATGGTGGATGAAATCTCTCACACCACAGGGTGTGTTTTGTGTCTAACACTGATACATCAGAGAAAAAGAGATATAAAATTAAGCTCTGCTTGCAAATATGCATGTGAAAACAAACACAAACTCACACATACACACAATAAAAAGAATTTCACTGGAAATTGCCCAACTTGTAGTTGTTGTTAGTGTGTGCATGTATGTGTGTATGATTTGGCTTTTGAAAGCAGGATAATCCTAAAAACCCCTGGTAATCTGGGAAAATTTTAGATAACTCTGTATCAACAGACATCAAAATAGGCTTCATTCCTCTCTAAAATCTTCCAGGGTACAATTATCTCTTATAGTGGTTCAACGACTGTGGCCACAACACAGCTTACTGTGGTGAACAGGTGCTTGTGCGGGTTGGTAATACAAGGCCATTTGTATACAGTTTTCTATTACAGATGTTGATATTTTATTTTTTTCTGATAAAAGAAATAAAGGCTGAGTTAACGGCACAAAATTATTACTAAAGATGTTTTGACAAAGCTACAATAGATAGATAGATACTTTATATACTTCGATGAGCATTTTATAATATTTTTTTGTATTCATTTGATGGATGTGATATGCTTTATAGTCATCTTTTTTAATGTACCAGCTTGTTCTTATATTCTATTAATATAAATGACATTAATGATGCATAACCATTATATATTTTGAACTAACACAAGTAAGTTGTGCATCAATGACTACAAAACAAAAAGGAGACAGTACAACAGAAGGGAATAAAGAAAACATGACGAAAGAACAAAATGAACTTTTAACACAACAAAAGTGCAAAAAGCTGGCATTTACACAAGATTGGGGTCTGGCCCTCATACTCCCAAAAAAAAACCTTTGTTACAGGAAAGCAAAAGCTTCTATAACCATAACAAAAGATGATCTATCCTTGCTTTTCATAAGATTTTTATATACATGACAGGTTTGGCAATGCTGCTGTTCAGATTATAACATATTGTTCATTGTCTATATACTGTATATGGATATGTAGATAGTGTTTACAGCGTATACAACATGGGTGGGTGGTGATGATTATGGGTCGCAAGAGTTCATTATGGAGCCTATTGGACATTTCTGGAGCCTAATTTAAGGAAACATCTGTGATGGGAGGTAGGATGAAGCACTGTAGATGTGACATACCAACACTCATCCACCTTCATCCCTTAGCCCCTAAAAAGTTTTCAACCTACAGCAAACAATCTCTCCCCCTAAAATAGTACCTGAATATTGCGTCCATGTGTACATTCAGTAACATCTGTGACACTGAGAAATGTAATTTCACATATTTATTTTTGCGCATTTTATTCCCCATAACTATTTTGGACTCTAAAAAGAAAAGCAGTCAGATTAAATATTCTGTAATTTTAACTTTTTTCTGTCATCTTCCTTCGTTTCTTTCATGAAGTATTATAAATGAACAATTCCGCTACACAGAATTCTGTTTTCTTTTCAGAATTTGCTTTAATCTTGGCTCCTCCATGCATATTACTAGATAATTTCATTAATAAATCAATTGAGAGGGAAAAACAACTCTTTGCTCTGACTTGTTGTTCTCCCTTCATATGTATAGCCATATACAACCTGTGACGAGGGGCAACTAATGAATATAACTTCGTTTAAAGAGGTCATAAGGTGTAAGAGTTGGAAATCTCTGTCCCTAACTACTCTGGACACACTGCAAGCAGAATTACAGTAGGATCAGGCACAGTGCAAATAAAGTATTTTTAGGCCAGGACTTAATGCTAATGTCTGAGATTCCTGCTCTGAAGTGTTGTGTTTTCCCAAATACCAATCAACCGGTTTTATAGGCTTACTTTTAGCTATTGTTAGAGATGCATGCCCCTAAAACAGTTTTAGTCCTTTGTAAGGTATATCGTATTATATTATGTGTTTAATCCATTGCTTAAATCCTACGTATTCATAATAATATTAATAGAATCATCTTGCCAACATCCTTTCAATAAACCCACACACTGCAGGAATATTTAAAGTTGTAAATAGTATCAAATGTATAAGCAGTAAATTTTACTGCAGTCTTCAAAATAAGTTTAGAAGTGTATAGAATAACATAAAAATGCATATAATACATTAAACAAACCTTATTTATGTTTGGTTTCTGATGCCTATTGCCTATAATACACGTTTAATGAATGAAAATGAGCTATAAATCTGCCGTAATCTATTTGTTTCTTCGAGTGTCCATTTTGGTGTAAAACACAATAAGATTCAGTTTATCTCAAAGAACACCACAAAATCTCCTGATCTGGACACACAGGGAAAGTGATGTCTGCCTATAGAAGATAATATAAATCCCATTTTGAAAACTGGGTGCCATGAGGGAGCATGAAACATGCTTCGTGACACTGGCTTGTGACCCCATTAATGGACTCTCAGTGGACCTGGTGGCATCAAACAGAAGGCAATAGGAGTTAAGTTTTCTCTCTGACTCTTGGTGCAGAGGAGCCAAGTCACTCCATGAAAGAGTGTGAATTTGTAAAAGCCGCAGTCTCAGGGGAAAAGCTCGGGGCCTCCAATTTCTTTTCCTAGTACCTCTGACTTTTGCTTTATTTTTTAACTACACCATGCAACTGTCATGGGAATTCAAAGACTTCAGGGGAATTGTTTTTCATGAACAATAGGAAACAGAAGACTTCCCTTCCTTTCAGCTAGACTAAAGCAATGCAAAATTAAAGACTACAATAAAAGATAAAGGAGGTTTTATGCACAGGGTTTAATTCTAATCAGGACAGTAGCACCTCCTGTGCATAGGACAATAAAGAAATGCAGTCCCTTGATACTCATTTTGACTGTGTCTAGTTCCTAAAAAATGTTTTTTTTATTGTGTTAATAATTGCTCATACTCAGTTTCAAATAAAAATCTCTCCATTATGACAGTACCGTATTAAAGTATGACAACCTAGTATGAAAAAATGGAAGGCAAATATTAAACCTAAAGTAGATAACGCAGCAATGGCAAACATCTATATACTTAAGAATTAAAAAATATACCAATGTTTACGGTAACATCCTTCTAGACTACATTCTAAAGCAATGTGGAGAAGTTCTATGTACTAATATTAGGTTTTAATCTTCTACGCCAAAGCACACATGGCATTTAAGCGTTTAAACAAACCTGACCAAAACTTTTTATCTCAGGCAATTTGCAAGTCCTTTTTGTCTGGGAGTTTAAAGGCCCTTTTTATTTACTGGATGGTGTTTTAACCAAAAGGCCTGACTAAATAAAAGCTTTTAATATAACGTCTCCCCTTGCTCTGCCTAAGAGAACCACAATGTTTTCTTTCCTGTGACCAATTTTTTTTTTTTTTTATCTTCAAGAGCAAGTTAAGGTTTCTACATGTGAAAATGAGGGAGTACTTTGCTCCTTCATAATGCTTTTTGAATATGAAATTCTACCTTATACACATTGGGATTATACAAAAAGAAAATCCCCCGGTGACTATTCTGATTTCTCTGTAATTGCAGTGTCACGTGCTGCACGAGTTCATTTAAGGCTACTCTTCCTTGATTTATATTTAACTTACTGAGACCATGCAATCACTGATACGCTCAAAGCCTGTAACATGTATTTGATATGAATTTTTTTTTTCATGTCGTAGATCAATACTACAATACTGTCGGATGAAAAAATAGAAAAGAGAGCGTACTTGGGTCTGACAAGATAGCATCTGTCTTAGGTACAAACTGGTCACAGCGTAGTCCGTGGTAGCCCTCCTTACACCTGCAAGAGAGAGAGCGAGAGAGAAAAAAACAGGTAGAAAGATTTGAGATTAGAAGTAAAACAAACCAAGCAAAAAGTACCAAAGTACAACATGACCTATCAGCAGAGGAGACTTACAGATAAGGAAGGTTGAGGGAAGGAAACCTAGATGGAGAAGTGAATGGACAGTAAAAAGCCTAGTGCTCACTGAGGACTGAGGTGGTGAAGGGAGATACACAGAAAATGTCGAGAGGGGTGGGGTGAGAAGAAAGAGAGAAAGGGGAAGATAGTTGGGCAGGCCTAAGCAGCGTCTGCAGTCTCACTGATAGCACATGACTGACAGGAATGCCAGTTCCCAGAGGAGGAAATGGGGTACTGGGATGGAGAGTACTTGGCGTGATGCAGTTGGAACACTCATATAAACAAAGTCCTGGCAGAGTCCAGATATTTGCCTTCATCATCAAATAAATATCCCTGCACTGTTGATGCCTGCAGATCCCTCAGCAACTGTCATAAATATATCCACTGAAATTATGACATTTGAAGTCTGGGCTGTCTACATTATGATGCAATCTTTTAGAAATATCCTCTAACATACACAAATTCTGTATGATTGTTATAGAGTATGATGCATATCTAATTTTATAAAATACAGAACAAAAAAAATAAAGTTTGGAATTGATTCTAAGGACTCAGTCCTAGTTTGGTAAAATTCAGTAGTTTCTTGTTTTTTTTTTCAAAGAGGACGTAGGCATTTTTTTATTCCTATCTTCAATAACGGCAACACTGTGAGCGCATTCATTCGGCTGCTCCATCCATCTGCTTTTTCTCAGCTTAGGGGAGACAATTGGGGGATTTGCTTTGATGTGTCTGTTTCAACATAAACTCGTACATGAGTGAGCGATGTGTCAGAATTGTCTATAATTTCTTAATTCCATCAGTCAGTGACTTATTGTCACTAAACTAGAGGGGGATTTACACTCAAACGTTGTCCATCAATATCTTTCCACCACATTTCCACCTGCATCACAGATCCAATATACCATGTAATGTATTGGATGACTGACAGGCAACAAGTGGACCATTCAGTCTCACTCAGCTTAGAAAAATGAAGACAAAACAACACTGCCGCCAACAAGTGAGTGATAACACATCAGAGCAGAAGTGGAGATCAAAAGTTGTTGGTTAAGGCTGGGACCAGAGTGAAAACTGTGGTGGATGGTCATCTTTCTTTGTTTTTACATCTCAAGCTGCAGTTTCTGCTCCATTTGTTCAGTGTGTCTCGGCTCCATATGTGCAGTTTGTTATCTCTTCTGTTTACTCTATAATGCAGTAAAGTTGATGAAAATGAATAAAATAAATGGTCCTCCAATTTCACGCCAGCTCAAAGCTGATGGTAATGCTAATGCAGCGGCATCACCATTTTTATTGGGTGTTCATTTTTTTCAGTTTGTGGCTTTTTGGTTTCTTAGCTGTCGAAAAGGAACCTGATACTGCTATGCTGGTTGGAGAGGCATATTTTTATTATTACTTTTCAAAAATCCTTCAGTGGGGGATCCAACATTTTTTGATGAAACTTTCAACCTGTATTAACTTAACTCATTATAGCCACTAAAATCTTAAATTAAAAGATGTGAAAAATACTTTAAATGATGGATGTGCTAGATATCGAATATGGAAAGCTTTTGAAATTTCAGTGCCATTCAGAGCAATCAGCACTCCTGTCAAGCTGCAGGGCGTGATTGTGGAAACGGTCATTTTGTGTTATGTGGTAGTAAAAATCTCTCTAACTGCACTTTTAAATAGTGGGACTCATTAATGTTCAACTGATGTGTGAAAAATATCCTTGAATAAAACCCTATAAATCTTAAGCCTCAAACTCCTTGTGTCATTTCATTTCTGAGGTAATAAGCAAAACACAAAAGGTCTCTGTAGTTCACTGCCCAGGCAAAGGAGGGGACAGAGAAGTTGATTCTCTAGTGTCATTGTCTCTCCTGCAGGCAGACTTCTACCTTTCAATCAACCTGAAGGAAATACTAATGCAAATATCCTAGTAATCTCCAGAATCTCTCTCAGCAGTTTCCTTCATGCATTTATACACACATATACACACAATTATGCTATGTTATGTTGTCCCACAGAGCAGCACATGGAGCTATCAATTGATTATAATAGGGCTAAACACTGACCACTCCTAATATGACAACACATTTGGGCCAAAAACCACAATATCAATAGTACAGCTATATTGTTGGCACTTCCTGGAGACATTTAGGGGAAGCCGTGATTAGTGATATGGGTATGATGACCTAACAGCCCACAAAAAAGTCACAGAAACTTCTGAGGTTATTGTAATTCAGGTGTTAGATGCATTTTCACAAAATGCTCAGGAGTTTACCACTGTGTTTTTGTAAAGCAGGGCTTCTATATGTAATTATTTTCATTAAAAAAATTCCGAATATAGTAACAGTTTCTGTGCCGCATAGCATCAGTTGGATTCTTATGGTCATTTTATCATGACGTGCTTATTATGCATTTTAGGGGGGAAAAAATAAATAAAAGTCAAAATAAGTGATATGAACAGATGCATTTATGGAAATCTGACACAGAATATCCATTTAAAAGTTATCATTAATCACCATAGAGTTAGACAATTAAATCGGACTGAGCATTTTAAAGTGAAATGGAATATGCAAAATAACATGCCATATGATGCGTAAAGCACCAGTCTAAATGACGGATGCAAAGATACTGCATCAGATTAATTAACAATTTAAAACTGCTTTTGTATGGGAGAAATTAATTCAGGGCCACAGAGGGAGATGGGTGGAGAAGTGATATACACACTCATATAACATCTGATGTTGAATTTGCATGTTTGCATGAAGTATTTGTTAGAAAAAATGTCAACTAAATAGCAAAGGAAACAGAGAATCTTTAGCTTTGACCAGTGCTCTTGTTGCTGATGCTTACACTTTGTTTGTGGTCAGATATTGTGTAAACTTTGGGCATCCCTTTATTGTGAGTTGAAAACTGAATCCTTAGTTAAATACAAAACACGTGCACGTTCTCCTTTTTCTGTATGCGTGTCAATCGGAGTCAAACAGCCAATGATGTACCACAAAATTCGGGGATGCACTCAAGGCAGCCAGTCACATTTCAAGGGTAAATCCTTCCTCCCCTTCCATCGCTTGGCTCTGCCCTACCTCACAGCTTCCCTCCCTGGGTGTGAGCTGAGATGCCTTGTTAGTATTCTGAATCACAAACCCAAAGGCAGAAAGCCTGTCTGGCTATCTGTTTACGTCTGGGCTTGCTTTCTGTTTGTCTGTGTCTCCATCTCTCCCCTCCTACCATCTTTGTAGCACTGTGAAACAAGCTCAGCCATCCCTCAATGAGATGCAAACAATGCTTTGTAAATGTGTTTGTGTGAACAGAGCGTCGAATGCCTGAATAGATGATAAACAATATGAGATAACGACGCGCTTTGAGTATGTGTTTGGGTGTGTATCTCTAGTAAGGGAAAATGGGAGAACAAGAACTTACATTTATGTATATGTGCGCTCATGTGTTTCAAAAGTATGAAATATCTTGAACCTTGATGTTCGTGTGTGTTTGGAATGGGGCTCATATGACAGCTTCAACGAGAGTGTGTGTATGTGTGTGTGTGTGTGTGTGTGTGTGTGCGCACGCGTGTGTGCTTATATCCTGCAGCCAGTGTGAGCATGAACAGCAGCTATAGACTTGGAGCATGTTTTCCCCCACTGCTCCAGAGCTGTCAGTGACTACCCAGCTGCTTTAAACACATGTTCAAGTCACAGAGAAAACACACCTCTAAATCTGGAGGATGACAGAGGGGTGGGGAGCACTGCCTCATGACTAATCACCATCCTGCCTGTTAATTAGCGTGGAGCAAAATAAAGGATAGTTTGAGTGCAAGGGGAGGGATAAGAGGTTCAAGGAGGAGAGAAGGGTTGGGAAACTTTTCATTTAGCTTCTGATGCCCATCCATATTAGCTTCCACATGTCCTATGAAATAACACCATATGAGCTAAAACTGATGAGGCACAGGGGAGGGACAATAGCTTTCAGGAAGTGAAAATTGCTCCTAGAGTGTTTAGCACTTCATGACAGGATTAACTCTTGCAACTTGCTTTTTCGATGCACAGTATCTGGTCATTGATAGTTTTGACAGGATACATTTTAACATACAGAATTTGAATGGGGCTTAATTCCTCACTTTTTCCAGCAACCAATTGACAACCGATTGCGACGACATGGACAGATCTGTCAACAGAGGCTGTCATGGTCTTCAATTGATATAATACAGTCAAGGTTTAACAAGAGAGTTCAGTAATATAAGCTAAAGTTCAAAGTTCACCCTTGACCTTGGACGCAGCCCTTCCAGTTTCAAATTTTTTTTAAAAGCAACAGTTTTTGAAAATGTGCTGCTCACACTCTTGCCAAGGCATAGATGGGAAGATCAATCCCACCCTCGCATCATAAAGACTGGTAACAGGAGAAAATTGTGCCTATCCAAGAAATAGTCACACACATACAACCCTGCCTTAAGCTGCAACAAGTAGTTTTTACACTTTGGTTTTTATGTGGAGTAAACAAAGAAGATACAGTATGTTAATCAGTCTGAACATTTGTTACCTTTGGACCCAGCGAGGCCAGATTTTTCCAACTGTTTACAGCCTGTATGCTAAGCTAAACAGTTCTGGGCTGTAGTTTCATATTTACAGTACAGACATTAGAGTGGTATCAATCTCCTCCAACTCTAAGCATGAAAGCAAATTAATGTGTATTTCCCAAAATGTCAAACTAATCCTTTAAGGACTCCCCTGAGGACTTGTCTGTGCTGATCTCGAAGCTGATGTTCATTTTTTTGCCCCACAAGTTATATTCAGAAAAAACAGAATGTAGTATTAATGGAAATATTAACACTTAAATCCATAACGACTGGGCAAACTGCATCTGCTGATGAGGGTCATGAGAATGAATGCGTCAGAGCAGGTGCTAATTGTCCTTGTGCTGAGATTGTTTTCTCATTTGAGTAATTTATCTTATTACATCCATCAAAACTCAATATTCCATCCCTGTGTATCCTGTAGGGCTCAATAGCATGGTTGTGCCACTTAAAAGAAAGGGATAAACACTGTCACAGCCTAAAAACACACAAATACGAAAAGCTCTCCTGCAGCATATCAGGATTTATGTGGCTGACATATGTAGAGCTAGAAGTGGCTAGCGCTGAACAGCAGGAATTTACTATCCCCAACTTTGACATCGTTGTTGTTTGTGCCAAAATGAAATGAGTAACTTTTCATGCTGGCACAAACACATGACTCAGAAATACTAGTAAACCTGAAGAGGAAGAGACACTTAATGCTACCAAGAAGTGGCACTTGATCTAATCTTTGCAAAACGATGATTGGGAAGTTGACGGGAAGCATCTACAAATAATCTGAAACACAGATAATGTTGGACTGAATCCATTTTCCCTTAATTACCTGACTTCTTGGAAATGACTTTCTTCGGTCTCCCTATCAAAGGCAATCATTATTTGGCAGCAGGGGTTCTCGCCACACTCAATAGTCAAATTTATCACACTGCACCAAGCTTTTGACTCACTGCCACATTTCATATGGCACACCAACTGGCGCAGTTGATATTGTTAAGTATTACTGAATTGGGCGTTACCCCTAATTTCCATGACTTGACCTACAAGTCATGCATAATAAAACCTGCAAAATTTGCATATGCACGGGAAGCACTCATGCAATATGGCATTATGTTAATTGCTAAATATTGAAATAGATCATTGAAATTCCATTCACAGTGTGGAATGGGTGAATACTGTGATATTTTAATTTGCTCATTTTTGAGATATAGCACCTGCTGCGGTCCGTGATACATTCCTATTTTATCAAGTGTATAAATACAGCATAGGAGGAAGCTGAGGGCACACAGTTGATTTAAGCTGCATTTGCTTTCCACCACAGCCTAATTTTTACCACTGGGAAGGTCGAGATGACTGACTAAAATTCATTTTTTATGAGCAGAAAAAAGTAGACCTCAAGTGATCTAATTTCTTTTATAATAAAAAATACACACATACACATAACACATACACACCCAACGCACACACACACACACACACACATGCATTCATACACGCAAATACAGCCATCCCTGCTTCACTCTCAATATCAAAGCCTAATCAGCGGCTGACACTTCTCTCATTGTTATTGATGGGCTACGAGGGAAGAATAGGCTATGAGTTGGCTGCAATCTGCCAGATTGTTCTGTGGTTAAAAAAAACACAAATCAAGGCCAAAATGCCTCCAATAAAGACAGTCCTCTTCCTTTATCACATACACCATACATATTCCTATCTGTCTGCCGCAGCAGTGCAGTGGGAAAGGCAGGGTGGACATGATTTATACCTTGAGCGGATTTGATGGATGTCTATTACTATGTGTGAGCTGTTTACATACAAGAGTGATATGCAGCTGCCAGAATGTGTGTCTGTGTTCAAAAACTTTAATGCTATACCAGGAAAAGAGCAAAAGAAGGTAAAGTTAGAAGGACAGCTGTATCTGAGGCACTTTTCTTTCTATTGAAATAACTGAGAATATGCGGATATACACATAATGCAGCCATAGCCGTTAAATAACAGTCATCATAAATATAAGTAGGTTTAATTAGTTTGATGACATAATAGTGCAATAATAAAGCAATTTCATATGGTACAGACAGGGAAAGTATGATGTATGATATAAAATACTATAATAATGTGATTAAAATCTAGGCTACCATTCAAACAACTGTAGCCCATGCAAACACAACTGCAGTTAATTAGAGATTATTAGGCTTCTTACTAATGAGCCTCTTTACTGTTGAAATAAGTAGATGGTGAGTGAACCTCAGTAAGGTTATACTGCCCTCATTTATGTTATAAGGTTTCACGACTTTTTTGGATCTCATCCTGTATACATTTAGCGGCCCTGCTAAATAGTGTTTATAGCATATTGCATTTCCTTGAGCTGTGCCCTGGTATAATTGCTGCTGCAATGTCCCCATTTTGTTGAAGGTATCATTACATTTTCATCAGCTAAGACAGTAAACAAGGCTGCTGCTGCCATTTTATTCATTAAGATAAACATACACTTGCACGATCGCGCTATCAAATGTCATCTGAGCTAAGTAGCAAAATAAAATATTTCAGTAGGCGCATGGAACAAAGGGCAACACCGCACATGAGGCCCCGGTCTGCTGTGCTCTATCTACAATACTCTAAGAAGTCATTAAGCTCATGGAGGATGAAGACGTCTCGCCTTGTTTGCCTTGCACATCAGCGGGGCCGATCGTGAAACTGGGAGCTGGCACTGTATCACGCAGGAGTGCACACTACATCATGACGGAGCTCCCCAAGCTGTGAGTCTGTAACAGGTGCTGTTTCAAAGGACTAGAGATAACAGAGGGGAAGAAAAGGGTGAGGGGAGATGGACACAGTCAGAGAGGGGGGATGCTGCTGAAGGGGATATATTCCTCTTCATCTTCAGAGATTTCTTTTTGCTTTCTCTTTCTGGATGTGTGTATGTGTATGCACATGTGCACACTATAGTAAAAAAAAAAATACTGGCAGACTGGGAAATTGTATTCTCTTTTTGAAGAGAATAATACTTTAAGCTCCGCTCTTAGAGATTACAGATGAGTTTTACCAGCAGTCCATACAGGTTAAATATTTATATGATTTGCACTTCTAACCTTGTATAAAACCAGACATCTGCATTGTGTCTAGTGATACATAATTTAGAGATTTACTGGAAAACTGCTTTTGTACATCTATACTGGACTAAAGGAAAACAAAGAGATTCTCTTTGCTGTTTGGGAACAAAAGACCTTTTCTGATGTACTTTCTGACGTCTTTTGAATTCTTATCTCTAAATCACAGAGTGAATCTAACACAGCACATAAGGGAGAGATAAAATGATCATCCATCAAGTCTATTTATGATGATAGTCTGGTGTGTTTGCAGAGGACTCGCTAAACATCATCAATTAATATAGTCTGTTTAGAAGTACCAAGGCAAAACCATTGAAAGCTTATATTCCATAGAGGGAAGCCATGTAGACAACCAGCTATCACTTTGTTTCTCTCCAGCTGTCACCCATATTGTATGAGTCCTTACACATGGTCATCTTCAATGCCACCATGAAGATACAAATCCCAAATGACATCTTTATTAAAAGTTATCAACTTTTTTTACTGTAGTATTTGAAAACTACCCACATTTATTCTGGCCAATGATCAAAGAAAAAATTGAAGCCCAGGGCTTTTTCTGATTTCGGTCTGAAAAGGGTGCAATTGTGCATAAATCTTAAAATGCACGCTGAAGTGACAAGATGACAAGCTTGGATGTCTATATTATGAGTTACACATTTTTCCATGCAGTGGTTTCACAGGGTAGCATTACCTAAAACTGAGTTATGATGCATCTATCCTCATTGCTCTTGATTTTATATGGTGCGCTGCTAACTAAAAAAATGGCCTGAGTCCGACTACAGGGGATACGGATATGGGTTTACAACCTTATATCAAATGGCAAATTTCCTCTTAGATTACTTGGTTTTAGTTGAATTCCCTCTAATTAAAGCAATTACGTATAATTATGCAATAGTGTCTGGAGTTATGCCTCTGTGTGTTAATCTAATGTCTGAGACTTTGTATGCATTAAACTATTGCCAACACAGATGATTTTAACTGTGTTTGTCAGTGTGGTAATTTGGGATTTCTAGGATGATAAGAGAACTAACTGCCTGAACATTTTGACTGAGATCATTCTGACTATTTTAAAGAAACCAAAGAGGTAATGAGAGCCATCAAAACAATATCTTCCTGAATCACCAGAGACATTTCTGTGACTTTTATTATTCATTACACTTCTTGTTTTGCAAGTGACTGCCAGTGCCAGACAGCCACAACACAGACTCCACTTCCCACACTATAATGCTGTACATTATGAATTTAGCACGGGTGTTGGAACTGTACCTTGAGAGGACATAATGTGATTAATAAACTGTATTAAGAATAAAAAAAAAGGTAGTGAGAGTGAGGAAAAAACCCACCGGAGCCACTACTTGTCAACGAGGTGTGTAACAGCTTATTCTCTTTGGTATCTTTTTCATGCCCCTTTAGGACTCATGGCATTAAATAGTAATTAAGTTCAACTGTGTTGTTTTTATCCATGACAAAAGATTGAAAAACACAGTCCTGACATAACTCATTACTTGCGAATGATTGAGTTTCATTTTTTATTTGCTAACAGCCTGTTTTACTCTGCTTTACCGAAGGTGCCAAGAGCTGTAGTAGGTGTCGCAGATTACATCACCACAGCAGGAGCAAGAGTGAGCTAAATAATTCACCTCCTTCTCTAAATGGGTAAGTGAAGATGTATGTCACATCATAGTCTTGTCTGGACACATTGTATAAAAGGGGGCTTTTGTCTTTGAGTTAGTGAGCCTCTAAAATAATGCAGATCACTTGCATGTTCTGTAGAGGAAACATGACATGAGCACATTCAAATCTTGAATGGATTTAAAATGAGTAATGCCTCACAGAGCTGAAAGAGAACTTGTGTACATTTTACATGCATTTGCTTAACACGCTTTCTGATAAGGGAAGAAATCACCTGTCTAAAAAGTAACTCTGTATGAGAACTATTTTTATATACTAAATCATTTAAGCAATTTTTAAAAGTAAATTTCATATTTGCTTATGAAATCTCTGACACCACATCAGCCTTTATTCATCTATATATCCCTTCATTTTCTTATGATAAGACCAGCAAAATGCAAATAACTGTCAAAAAATGACCCTTTATCTAAACAAGTGCCTTTGGATGTAAATATGCACAGTGTTAAATGCAGAGATTTCTCGATTATCAGAGGGTGAGAGGGATGTTTTACTGTAAACTTGCAATTTATACTTGAAAGAGAAAGCGTCGCCATTTAAACATGATTATACCGTGATTATAGGATGAGAGACTGTGGAGTGGGAAAATGACATCTTCTGACACAAAGTAACACCATTTCTTAGAACACGGTCATTAACTGTCTCCTCAGGAGCAAAGACATCAACAGCACCTCACTTTATTTCTGAGTTTACCTTTGCTCTGTATGAGATTCACACTCGCACATGACTGGTTTACATATATTTTCCCTCTTTCCAAAAATATAAGGAGTGCTCTCTGTGTAAATTACAGGAAATATCTTTGGGTTTACTGCCATTGGTTGGATTGAACAAACAATTGGACTCTAACAGATTCTAGTGGGCATTTTTCACTATTTTCTGATATTCTACAGACCAAACATCTGGTAACATTAATCGAGAAAGTAATCAGCAAATTAATTGATAATAAAAATAGTTGCAGCCCAAGTTAAAATCATCATCAAGATATTAACAAGGATATTTTAAATACTGATATACACTCACTGAACACATTATTAGGAATAATACTAATACTGGGTAGGGCCTCTCTTTGCCCTGGCATTGATTTCACATGATGTTGGAAACATTCCTCAGAGAATCTGCTCCATGTTGACAGGATTGCATCACATCATTTCTGCAGATTTATCTCGCTCCACCACATCCCAAAGGCGTTCTATTAGATTCAGATCTAGAGACTGGCAAGGCCACTGAAGCGAAATGAACCTATTGTCATGTTCATGAAACCAGTTTGAGGTGACTTTTGCTTTGTGACATGGAGCATTATCATTTGGAAGATGGTAAATTGTGGCCATAAAGGGATACATATGCTCAGCAACAATACCCAGATAGATTCTGGCATTCAAACAATGATTGATTGAAATGAACAGGCCAAAAGTGTGTCAAGAAAAAAATCCTCCACACCGTTACGGATCAGGCTGTAAAGAGCCTGGACTGTTTACAAGGTGCAGGTTGGGTCCATGGATTCATGGTGTTGATGCCAAATTCTGACCCCACCATCTGCCGCCTCAGCAGAAATCCAGAATAATCAGACCAGGCTGCTTTTGTCCAGTCTTCAACTGTCAAGTTTTATTTCGTCTGTGCCCACTGCAGCCTCGGAGCTCTTCCAGCTCCAACCAGCCTGGCTATTCTCCTCTGACCTCTCTCATCAACAAGGCGTTTCCATACTCAGACCTGCTGCTCACTGGATGTTTTTTTTGTGCTTCACACCATTCTGAGTAAACTCTGGAGACTCGTGTAGGTGAGGATCCAAGGATATCAGCAGTTTCAGAAATACTAAAACCAGCTGGTCTGGCACCGACAATATGGCATGGTCAAACTCGCTGAATCACATTTTTTCCGCCATTCTAACGTTTGATGTGAACATGAAGCTCCTGACCTGTAGCTGCATGATTACATGTACTGCTTCCTCATGATTGGGTTGCTGGATAACGAATAACCAGTTACACAAGTGTTCAAAAGAAATGCTAAGTCAATGAATACTACAATATGGTAAATTCAAAAACTGTTTACTAACTAATCCAACTATTGTTAGGTACATGAGTTGTGTTCCATTGTTATAAATTGAAAGTCATTTTTTATGTGTCAAACCAAAACTACGCTAAACAGTTTTGTAAAATGAGAGCATGAAAAGATCATGATTTTGCTTTATGATTTTGCTGGAATTTGATAGCCAATGACATTGAATTATCATAGAATAACATTGCTTTTATATTCTGGCCTTTTTTGAATTTCAAGATAATGACAGGAGGGGTGCAGAAAGTAAACATAGGGATGGAGACAGAGAGATATGACATGTAACATACAGTAGGCCCTGGATTGGCATAGAACCTGGGATGTTGTGATTATAGGTTATGCATTATAGGTTACTAATATAAAAATAAAATATATTTTCTATACAGAGAAAATTTAAGTCAAATAGCAAAAACAAAATGAGGGAAAAGGACTAATAAAATGCCAAAATTCATGAACACACACACACACACACACACACACATACACACACACCAGTGACATTAGTTATGCCCATCTCCTCGATTTTTGTCCTGCCCTACTTAATACCAATCTGGCTCTGGTTTTCATGTATCTTTGGGATCATTCTGTTCCATGATGCATAACAGAGTGCAAAAGCCATGACACCATGTGGCTCCAGGTGTTTCCTCTGATCTGCATTCTTATCAGGAGCTCATCAAAGAGGTTTTGTTAACTTTCTGAGCAGTTGCTCTTTTTTTTTTCCACATGCAGGCCCATCCATTGTTGGAGTCACTGCAGTGTTTTTTAGCTTTTTGAAAATTATTTTCTGTAAAGAACGAGGGCAGTGCTGCCTTTTGTGCCCGGTGCTTTAGATGCTGCTGACATCTGTCTCTACAACCTTAATCCTGCCTGTATCATTGCAAATGCTAATGGACTCCAAAGAACCTATACATACGCACTCACAAATGCACACACATACAGTACACACAACATTACGACCAGAACAGACAAAGTGTGTACAACACAGTCAAGGCACAGCTTTGTCAATAGATGAACTGACTTGAAGCTGGAACCTCTGGCTCAGCTACAATATCAGCTATAAAAGATGGATAAGGGTCCTCTATAACTAGTCTCACATTGAGACACACTTTAATAAGTTGTGTGTGTGTGTGTGTGTGTGTGTGTGTTTCTGTGTGTGGGCATGCTAGGGAGGAGAGGGTACATCTTAAAGTGACTGGCTGCACAACGGGCTTCCTGTGTGTCGAATGTGGTATGTTTGCTCCTGCAAGCTGCCTACAAGTATGAGAGGTTTAGCGGAGTGTGCTCTGATAGAGACGACTGGAACAGCTTACAGTGCTCTCTAACACAACCCAAACAAGTGTCTTGGGGAAAGAAGAGATTGCCCCTATTGTGATCAATCTGACTGCCTTAGCCAACCAGCCTCGAATAGACGGTCGCATTTCTTTACCCTGCAGGCAGAACGCTGCTATGCAATACACTGTCACACACAATAGGAGACATCTTAGCCCAGCTCAAAACCTTCTATTAAAACTCATATTGTGCCTGGTGTCTTTGTAATTATGTCTATACAATTTCTCACGGCATGATACTGGCTGAATGCATCCTAAATGTCTCCAGTCATAAACGCATATAAGTAAAGTATAAGACCTGGCTTTTGTTAGTTTGTCCATCACACCTGCAGTTACTTGGAATGTTAAACGAAAATGATGTCAACCTCAAATGATTGATTCCTGCAGCTATATAGTGAAAACAGTGTTTATCGCAACTGGGACCTTTCAGGGACGTCACAGATGCTTTAGAAGCTCTAGCAACAGAAGAATTACTGACAGTCTGAAGCAGTCACAAGAATGTAAAAGAGAAACAAGGAAAAGCTGGTAGTGTTGTATGTCTTAACTCCTCAATCGTCTATTTTATATATTTTACTCTCTACTATGGCCAACTAGAGTACTGGATCGGCATCAGACATAGTTTTTTGCAGTTGTAAATTAATGTGCCAGTTTAAACCATATTTTATCATTTAATTTTTTTTAACAAAAGCAAATATCCAAATAAACTTAATGTATTCAGCGTGCACATCATTTGGTAATATCATTACTTATTGATGATTTTCTAAAATATGCATGATAGATTGCTTGCTTTAAAGAAGCCATTTGTTTTATTTCATGCTAGTATGAATCTGTAATTGCTGGAGGTCAAATAAATATGGTCATACTAGTGGTACTGTGGACAAATGCTGCACAAGAAAATGTAAAAAAATGAATTAATTAAGCAACACTGCATACTTGCAACGGTCTACTTGAACAATCTGAATATGATAACCATGATTTTAAAAATGTGGGATGAGTTCTTCTAGCATACTGATATCATATTTGTAACATCAGATCCCAGATAAATTGTTTATAGCTGATCCAAAAATATCTGTGATTTGAAATGATAAAATACATTACCCTAAGCAAGTCAATGCTTTGACACAACACAAATACAAGTCCTGGGATCCTGCTGGGGCACACGCACAACCACACACACAAAAATTGGTCCTTAGGAACTGGGAAAACAAAATCCCCCCCCTAGAAGATTTAAGGAATGGATTTCAGATTTAGAAATGAAAAATGAGGCAGCAGGGCAAAGTTATAGCTGCAATGCTAATTGGAAGAGAATCGAGCCAGAGAAATAACCTCACAGTCTCACTGCAGATGTCAACCATATAGATTTTCTGCATGGACAGTGATCTATATTTACTATACACTCTGTAAATACACCAATATTTTATGATTTACCTATCTGTGAGTTTTTCACGTGAGCAAAGGCTATTTTTTAACTTGTGGACAGCTATGAATTGGTATCGATTAAATTCTCATTCAATTCCCAACGTTTTGCTGTTATTGTTGGCAAAAGCTGAGATACATCGCCTGTTTAGGCAAATGTAGCCCAAGCACAGATACAGATGACCTCTGTTGCTTTAATTACCCTTGATACTATGAAGCTTGGTCAGTGTGTTCTTATTAACTTGCTCGGCTATATCATTTATATTTATTATTATGCAGTAATACGAAAAATTATATTTAACAGGAAAAATGTCCTCAGTAAAAATGCTACACATGCACGTTTCATGGCTGATTTGGGCTGAGTTTTCAGTTAAATGACAACATATTAAATGAATGCAAAAATTCTGCAGAGATCCAGATGATTCATATATCATTTGTTTCACTGTCCGAAACAAAATAAACCCAAATCATGCATCCGTCTGAGGCAAGCAGAGCTCCATCTCTGCATTTGTCAGGGGATATGCTTCTGCATTTAGCCTTTGGTTAAATTCGGTATATCTATCTGTGTCACACTTTAGAATCATGGCTAAAAGGATGAACATGAAAGTGATGGGCAAAAGAAATGAAAATGAAGGGTGGGTGAGTCTGGGAATTTTAAGAGGGAAACCGTCAACGTGGAGTGCATCAATGTCAGTCAAATTCCAGCCCCAATGATGGTGGCTAATTAGATTTTCCCATGCTCAACAAATCGCGCTGATAGGGAGAAACATTTTGCAACTCAATAGCCAGCTGACATACACTGATAGCATTGTCAACAGAGTCAGCTGTGCTGCCTGCTAACATGGTTTCAGTGGAGAAATATGGTTGATATCACAGATGCACATTCTGTGTACACACAGTGACAGGTCCTGTGGAGGAGAAAATGTAATGCGGTCCTGAAATGAATAAACATGCCAATATACAGAACTGTGTATTGACAATTATTTCCCCATTCAAATATTTTTGTTTCCTATTAAAGACAAATGTATATATATATATATATATATATATATATATATATACACATATATATATATATATATATATATATGTGTGTGTGTGTGTAGTACAACACTATTGTGGTGTGGTGGTGGAGTATGAGGGATTCACAGGTAATGATTAGAATATATTCCAGTGCAAATTCATTGCATTGGTAACAGTCTTACTTTTCACTGGGCACACTCTTCACACTGTTTCAAAGCTTTATTGAGTTAATGCTAAAACTAATTGAACATTTCCCCTGTTCCTGTTTCACATTGGAAGCATTTAACTGGTGAAACAAGGGCTGACTTTTAATGTGAAGCAGTCACAGGAAACGTCAGCTGTCACTGATGTTATCACTAACTGCAATCGTTAGTCACGAATGTGTAAACAGAAGAGGACAACCATTATGTTTGGCGTTGTCTTGTCAGGAGATCATTTTTAAACTCTTTTTGGTGAATACAAAACTAAACTGTAAACAGATGCACCAGCTGCTCTTCTGTTGTATTTCTAACATAGCAGATGCCCAAGGAGTGTTTGCTGTAGTATTAACCTGCACTTGCTGTAACCACAGGTGTTGCAAAAACAACCAGAGCTGAAATGGATTATAACTTTAATTACTGTAGTTGACATGCTAGAAAAATAGACCTTTCAAATCCAGTAATGTTTCACTTGACTGCTTGACTTGGCTGATAACCTGACACTTTCATGAAACAAACTTCAAATCCAGCAGAATCACACTGCAAAGGAAAACAATGCTGCCCCTGATTACCTGCTTTTCAGTGCAGAGTCTGTGAACTCCTGGTTTGATTGCTGTGCCTCTGTGTTTGTCAGAAACAACACCCACATTTAAGAAATTTTTTTGGGATTTTGTGAAGCAGCAAATACATAAATGGAAATGAATCCTTTAGGGAAAATATATTTATTCTATCCATCCATCCATCCATCCATCCATCCATCCATCCATCCATCCCTCCCTCCCTCCCTCTAAGCCTTAAAACCATCTGCTACATGCATGATGTTTGTCCAAAATTTTTAATTTCCATCTCACTAGTCACATCCTTGTTTGACCTTGATGCTGCAGAAATTCTTTTGAATGTTTTAAAGAAATTCAGTTAAATGAGCTCTAAAGCCTTTAGTACATACTGTCATACTGGATGCCATACATGAAGTTGCTAGGAGCTTATCTTACAGGCTTCCAAACAGTGACTTGTGCCGATTTGTTGAGAGAAAGAAATCTTCATTTTCAGTTAACTTGGCATAGACAGAATTCTCATTTGGAATCCATGATGCAGCAGTTCACAGCAGTTACTTGGCTTGCTCTTAACAGCTACAATAATGAGGACAAATAAAAATAACAACGAGGCTGAAACGGTAAAATTCAAAAAAGCCAAATGAACAGCAAATAATGGAAGAATGATATCTTCTGTATATAGTCAAACAGATATATCTTTGATGGTATTGTACAGCAGTGGAACTACTTTTTCATTTTTTTTTTTAACCAGTAACTGTCAATATTATGCAAAAATATATTCCTGTCACTGGCTCATCTTGAATGTGAGGTGCTGTCGTAGCTACTAATTACTTTTTTACACACTGCTCATTATCTTTGCCTGGAGCCCAAAGCTCCTCGTGAGTGCGTGGGTTTTACACGTGTGTTCATATGTAAGGATCCTAATAACTGTTGCCACTAAAATAACAACATATCTGCAAAATCAGTTTCATTGCACACAGTGAATGAAAATTAAAGTTTTTTTTTCTACTCTAAAACCAGCAATCATTAATGCTTGTTTCCGATTTTGAGATAACTGATCATGCATCTAGTGAATTAGCAAGAGGTCGCTCAAGATCCCTCACTCTATCCTTTTACTCTGAAGCGGCGGTGATGATGAGATTACATCATGGGTCGATCATGGATAACCTTCAGCATTTTATCTCGCCAGATCCACCCGTTTGTCCTCATCTCTGACACTGACATAGTCACCTGGAATGTAACACTGCCAGATGTCTGAGCTTATTAGCACTCATTTCAAGAGAGGAGTCCTTTCTGTTATTAGGTCTGTGTGAGATGTTTATTTCTATCATATATTTCTAAGTGACCCCCGTTCCTTGCTTTATGGATGCTAGTGCATTTGCTATGGTGAGGTTTAAATTTAAGAGTAAAGTCAAGCAGATTACAACGCCTTTGTAGGCTAACATGCTTACTTGGAGGACACACAAATAATATTTGTGGTTACCTTGACACCTTGGTTTTACTTTCTCCACTACTACCACTAATTCTCCACTGCTATATGCATAAAAATAATAAAAACTGCAAAATTAATCAATGTATTCCCTTTATTTATTTATTAAATTCTTATTTAGCCTTTCCTCTTACCACAAAGCATTGTCATGACACCAAAGAATAAATTATTTTTATATGATATATTGGTTATGCTTGAACAAATATATATATTGCTTTGTTTGCTAAAAAGTGCTTCACAGACAAACCAAAGTAAAACAATCTATCTCACAAAATTATGTTACATATGTTTTGGGGCGATTCAACCTCATAAAAATAAACTGATATAAAATTTTAGTAACAGAAATCCATATAGACTTATTTTGGACTTCAGAAGTGTAGTGCTGTCTAAACAGAGCTATCAACACCAGTCACAGATTCACAGTAGGGGCTTCCCTCTCTATCTTCAAGAATCTCTTGAGGACTCATCTCTTCCGAAAGCACCTCCTCTCCTACGCCTCTAACACCCTAACATGGCCATCTCGCACGTATTCTGCACTTTCTGTGCTCTTCTTTACCTGATCTCCTCTTACTTTTTCTTATTGAACAGATTTAGTACCTATTGCTTCCTCCAGGGTTTCCTACTGTACTGAAGCTCAAGTGCTCCTCACTTGTAAGTCGCTTTGGATAAAAGTATCTGCCAAATGAGTAAATGTAAATGTAACAATATAGAGCTTGTGAAAAGCTAGGGCCTATGAAAAGTTATTTTTGCAGAGAAATTCTGAAATCGATCAGTTTAAAATGCTAAGTTGGAAAGTATTCAAAACAAGGCCAACAAATCCTCCATCAATGAATCTCAGAGTATCGAACCATGTTGTTCCTTGCATGACAGCGTCAGTTAAACAGGTAAGCAAAATAACAAAGAATGAGTTTCATAAAGGCAATTATCTGAGCAGAGCTTTGCTGGTGAACGTATTCCACTCTTGACTTCTCTTTGATGAAAGCAGCAGGAGCCTTCTCACTCCCTACGTCTTATCGCACTGTCAAGCCAGCTTGCCTGCTCCCACACTGTGCTTGCCAGCAGAAAGGGCACTGCTCGTTAATGCCAGTGAGCTGGAAATGAGTCACAGCACCTTGTCACGTGGCTGATCTCTCTACCCCGTCGGCGCCCTCTGCTCAGGAACTAAAGAACATGGTTTTCCCCACTCGTTGACATTCAGTGCTGCTATCATGACTGCTGTTCTCATCAAATCGAGGGAAAAGAGCGAATGGGCAGATTGAGTTAGATGTGGGGAATTGAACTGGAGGCCTTGCCTTGTGGATACTTGATCCTCTGCTGGTTGTAGAGTTTGATGTTTATTTTACATTACATTTTACAATATATTCTCCTTCATGGATATAGCTCATGGCAGATTTCAAATGACTATGATTAACAACACAGCCATGAAAACTAGAATTACCGCCTCGTGGTTGTATGCCTCTGCCAACCAGTCAAGTTGCAGGGAATATGGTCACTTTTCCTCCTGAGATATGCATTGAATGAATGGCCAGAAAAGTGCTTTTTGCAGAACATTATGAGATACAGTGAAGCTGACCACCATTTTATCCTATTGGACATTTTTGTTGAATTTTTGTCATAATTAGCACACAAAGTTATGGTCAAAAACACGTTTTGTGAGGGTCATAGTGAACTTGACCTTTGACCTTGACCACCAAATTCTAATCAGTTCATCCTTGAGTCCAAGTGAATGTTTTTGCCAATTTTAAGAAATTTTCTCAGGGCCTTCCTGAGATATCCTGAGAAATGCTTGGATTCTTTTGGATACTACAAGCTAATCAGTTGAATGACAGATGTTAATTAATAAACAGCCTCATACACCACCAATAGATTGTATCATCAATTTGTGATTTGTGTTCCCTGCTTTCCAGAAGTTAAATTTGTGGTAAAATGCAGTCATTTGGTCTGTTTTGTACCCACTTTATGTCAGTCTATTTTTTTCTACTTCATTAGGTTTGTATTCAGCATTGAGATAAGTACTCAACTGCAGCTGAGTCAATGCACCAAAGCTGTTGTTAAGCAGATATGTACACGCGTGGAGATTACCAAAAGGAGCTGACATCATTGAGCCTCAGACCTCAACGAAACTTCCTCTCTAACGTGCAATTTTTAGCTCTAGAAAATAGATGGCCTAAATATGAAGTACTTTTGGTGATCTGCTTTAACTATTATTTTGTATTTGTTAAGAGAACATATGTATAGCCAGAGTGATCTGGTGAGTGATATGTGGTCACTCTAGCCTGCAGGACTCTGCAAGATTTGTAAGACTAACACACTGATGTATGTTTAAAATCTAATACCATTTACATATTATCTCAACCAAGAGTAAATGCTCACAATGACTATGCCAACATGTTTCTGTTTAGCAGGTGCAATTTTCACCATGCTCACCAAATTTCACCTTAAACCATCCAGTAGTTAATAAGATATTTCAGTCTGGACCAAAGTGGCGGACTGAACAACTGACTGGCAGGAACACACTGTGATCCTTAGAGCCATGCTGCTAGTGTGGCTAAAAATCAAGGCGAGTTCAAGCCATCATTTTCACAGCTCCATGATGGTCCTCAGAAAAGACCAGTGAGCAATGACTGTGTTTAAGCACTCTTTTCATTTCTCAGGGTTGACTAAATCTGTAATCTTTCTCTCTTGTTTTTCTTTGAAATCACCTTACTATATACAGCAGACTATTCTTCTAGGCCAGGAAATATCATTTTTTAGATGTAAGATATAGAATTGGGAAATTGAGAAACTCTTCAAAAATCTTTAATATGTTTTCTTTTGTCTGGTTTAAATAAAATCAAGCGCTGCTTAAAGGATAAGCCAAAAAGGGGTAATTTGGCATGCTTTGTCTTCCCAATTGATTTTATATGGTGGCATTACTCAAAGCAGCAGCTGTAATGAAGTTGTGTGTCCTCAGCCAGGTCTAATTGAATGATTGAAGGAGGAAGACTTTGAAATCTGAAAAGGCTATTTGTTGGAAACAAATTCAGAGTTCATGGTCAAAGTGAGCCACCTCACTAAAATCATTAACACTTTAACAAACATACCAGTGTCAGAGTACTAGCATGAACTGCAGAAGCGCAAGAGGTGTGTTGTGCTTCGTTGCACTGAACCTCGTTGGCAGTAGTACTATATTCAGTGCCACTGTTTTGCATATTGCTGTCAGGAGAACAAAACCTCTTACATTTGGGGTAGTGACTGGCAGTCTGAGCCTTTTCAGAGGTTCATTCATTTACATCAGAACATCTAAACGAGTCAAACTTTTCCTCAGAATTAGATCTCCGGTCCTCTCTGTTCATCTTGTATCCTTTAGGCATTCTTTTTTATTAAGTGCTGTACAACATTAAAGTGTTTTTAATTTACTTGAATTGATGTACATCTATCTTATCATTCATATCGGCTATAATGCAGTGGAAAATGGGGTAGCATGTTGTGATCCAGTTGGATTTTAACCTGCACACAAGCAGTAATACTTGTGTGAGTGAACAGCATAAACACAACTGCAGTCTTCCACTGATACTACGGACCAATCTACGGTAACTGCAGCAGATGAGGACTAATGCTTTACTCATGCTGGTTTTTGAGGTGCAAACGAAACCTCATATATTCACTTCTTCCACCTACAGTTCATTCTCCAATTTGCTCAACCCGAGCCTGCTGTCTCATTGTGTGAACAATTTTCTTTAATCTTTGTTTTTACAGCCAAGGAGTCAGGAAAATGAGAACGGAGAGGAAAGCTCAAATACAGGAACATGTAACCAGAGTGTTATTGCAAACCAAACACAGACAGACACTCTATATGCACATCTCTCTCTCCAAGCTTATAGTGACCAAATTATGCTGACCAAACAAGCCAAAAAATTGAGAGTTAACCTGTTAAATAAGCGCTGTATATGGTCCCCCAGATAAAAGCAACACACTTGGTTGTATTGGCCTGATTTATTTAAAGTTAAAATAACTAACAGAGACATGACTCACCTTGCTGCTTTGGTGTAATCCAACAAAGTCACAAACAATACACACGCAGCACACACATCATTAACACTGCTGGGCTGCTAATAGATAGCCTGCAACACTGTTTATGCAGCTAATACGTAAATCCCTCAGGCACCTAAACCTGCCTTCACTGTCCAAGAGAAGCTGTTTCAAAGCCTAATTGGTCAGTGAGCAAAAATAGATCTGGGCTGAGTAATGAAAGCTTGTACCCTTCTTTTACTGTGCCACTATAATAAATATAGACAAGTTAATGATACAGGTTTAGCCTTTATGTTATAAATAAAAAAACATACATAAACTGAAATGACAATCTAGAGATGCAGCAGCATAGCTAACAATGGATGGTAATTGAATGGGTCACTGGTAATTGCTTGATGATTACTGATGATTAAATTAATCAATAATTCAATTAATGCCTTTTTCCATCCCTTAATTATAGAATTGATTCAACAATTTGCTAAACTGATTGTAAAGATTCAGTATCACCATTTGGTATTTAAATCTATGTATTTTTATGTGCCACTACAATAATATTTAAAAATGCTACTATTTTGAGGGATATTTTTGCTATTGTAACATGGTAACAATGCATATATAGATACTGAAAGTCAACTTGAAATGCACAGTATTTACATCATATCTATATCAGAGAGACATCAGAGATTGTGAGCAGGTTAGCCATGGAAAAGAGTTAAGTGAGTGATCAACACTACATGTCAGTAAATGGAAATGAGCTTTGTGCAAATTAGTGATGTTAGGTTTTCGGAGACGCTAATGATCAGATTAATAGATGCAAACTGGGGGATCCCTCTGGCATGGTTTGAAACCTACGGATTGATGGCATGAAAGTAGATTAAGCCTCATTTAAGCAGTGAGGCGATTATTCATGGGTTAACTTAGCTTAATGTAATGCAAACAAATAATGCTTACACTTTCAGCTAATTCAGAGGACCCAAAATATCCTCCTATACACAGGAGAATAACATAGTTCAAACAAACTGGGTTAACACTACACTGCCAAAAATGAAACTCAAAAACAAGTTGTCACTGGAGCAGTCTTTTATTGTGTGTATCAAGACTACACACAAACTATCCAAAAAAAAAAAAGTAGCTACAGTATTTTATCCTGGCACTTTATTATATTAGTTGAACCACTTTTTTAGGTCTGCATACTGTATTTATTACAGGAAAGTGTCTCACTCAGAACCTCAGGAGTCTCACTCTAATTCAATCAAAAACTTAATAAAATTCAAGTTAATTTCTGTGATATTCATCACTGATTTTAGTTATGAAAGATTATAAGAATTTGGAGAAGAAAGAACACAAATTCTGCCATCTTAACTTCATATATTTCAAATTTAATTCTTTTGCTAAAACAATTATCAGCCAGTGGACTTAATATTGGTTTTATTGGATGAGCAGTGAGAAGTAGCCTGATTGATGTTATTCCTCCTGTGTTTAATGAACCTGTAAGGCAAACACAGACAGAGCCTTTGAATCAGTTACTAAGAAATACTAGGTTGCCAAGTGTGTGTGTGTGTGTGTGTGTGTGTGTGTGTGTGTGTATATAGAGTGAAAATAATAATAAGGGCAGCTGACCTGATGTGTTTTTTGGACAACAGAACACAACTTGCTCAGTCCTGCACAAACCTGCACAAATCACTGTTTTCATATGAACAACGCTTCAATTTAATGGCCGTCATGTGTTAGGGGTTGCTTATAGTAGCAAACACAGAGAGTTATCTCTTGACCCTGCACTTACTTTTAGCTCTATGCAGTTTGAGCTTCTTCTAGCCCTTTGTTTTGGTGTAGTAAGTTAGTAACTACCGGTCGAGCATAGTTATTCCATAGCAAGCTAGAGACCAAGGTATATTTCATCAATAGCTGGAGAGGAATGTGGAGACCAAGACCATACTCACTGGGTCACAAGAAACGTCTACCAGATATACTGTATATGCATGCAATAGTATGCTAATATGTTAGCAAAGTCAGCTAAATGGTTCCATTACATGAGCAAAGCACATTTTTTTTTAGCTGGCTGGGCAGCAATGGGAAATAAGAAAAATTTAATCAATGCTGCTTTGATTGATACATTAGCTTTGATTCCGATTATCTTTCCCCATTTTTGTCATGTCCTTTGAAACACAACATGCCTTTAAAAAAAAAAGAGCCCATGTCTCTTACCCAGATGAGTCATTATTATAGTTTTTTGATGTTTGATGTGAAAAACCAAAAAGGGGTTTGGGGCTTGGCCATTGTGTTGACAAAAATGGAGGGATTCATTAAAAAAAAACTATACAGCATTCCATCTTGCATCATCTGTGACTTCTTGACTACAACTCATATGTGAAGTTGCCATGGCAACCCTATGATCTTCATTAGATAACTCCATTCAGAAGCACAGAACATGTGATAGCCAATGACATAATTATGCAAACTGGGTGCTGCATATTAAACACCCTATACACCTAACTAAGTCAAGGGAACTGCCATTCTGGCCTTGACAGACGAGTAGGGAAAAAAAACATCTTGCCAAGAAAGTCATTTCCGGGAACAGGTGCTGGGGAAATTGTTAGAAAATGGCATGGGAATTGAAATTGAGATTGAGAAAGTTAGAGAAACACAAAAACAAACAGTTGAACAGGTTCTGTTCTGGCAGGTAAGATGAAGAAAGCGGTGGAAAATTAAAGCTTCTGAAACACAATCGGGGCCCCACACGTAGTCTGGAGGACATGAGGGGAAAAGAATGAGATAAGAAGAAACCTTACGAAGTACAACACCAGTGGAGGGTATCGAGGGATTGCATAATATTGTTGCAAAATATTTGTTCCACATCTTCAGGTCAGACATTGTTTAGTTTTTTCCTGAAGGAGTGATATCACTAATGTGATGTTCATATTTCGGAACAACCTATTTATTTACTAATTCTGTCCTGTTGCGGAAAAACAGGCAAGCCCCGAGATAACTTCTCTTATCATGAAGGCTACACAGATGCCCCCTCCATCAACTCAGTGTGGAGAGGGTGTCCCAGGTAGCTCTTATCAGCACTCTAACACATCCCCCTCGCCAGCCTGCACTATAGATGCAAACCTCTCAGTCACTTCAGCACACATGGCACACTGCCCGAAGTGCCAGTGAGCAACCTGGGGCGCATTAAACCCAGAGAGTAAACCAACAGGGAGATGCCAAGAAACAATAATTTGTCCAACTGACTGATTAAGAGACGGAAAGACGTCAGATAAATGTTGTACGTTTGATGATTCATGGACAAACTGTGATAATCCATTTCTGGATATGAACTCAAAAACAGCACCGCTGGCAGAGAAACAGAGAGCGAGCGGCTCAACCAAGAGGTGGCAGAAATTTTTTTTTTTTTTGTTTTAGTTTTTGTTTTTTCTTTTGTGTGTGTGTGTGTTGAGGCCACTAATTTGTTGGAGTCTGAATTAATTTTGAAGTCAATCAAACCAGGCTGAATAACCCTTAAAGGTACAATACTCCATATGAAAAGAAAGAATTAACTCAAGTCTATAGATATTGTTACATAAAACTAAATAATTAAAAGCACTTTATTGGTTTCCTTTGGAATATCACAAGCTACATTGTGTGTTTACCATACTTTATAAGCTAATCTGAAAATCATATGCATGACTATATACTGCCTTATTATATATTTCTGTCTGAACTTGTAGATTGAGAAAGTTAGAGAAACACAAAAACAAACAGTTGAACAGGTTCTGTTCTGGCAGGTAAGATGAAGAAAGCGGTGGAAAATTAAAGCTTCTGAAACACAATCGGGGCCCCACACGTAGTCTGGAGGACATGAGGGGAAAAGAATGAGATAAGAAGAAACCTTACGAAGTACAACACCAGTGGAGGGTATCGAGGGATTGCATAATATTGTTGCAAAATATTTGTTCCACATCTTCAGGTCAGACATTGTTTAGTTTTTTCCTGAAGGAGTGATATCACTAATGTGATGTTCATATTTCGGAACAACCTATTTATTTACTAATTCTGTCCTGTTGCGGAAAAACAGGCAAGCCCCGAGATAACTTCTCTTATCATGAAGGCTACACAGATGCCCCCTCCATCAACTCAGTGTGGAGAGGGTGTCCCAGGTAGCTCTTATCAGCACTCTAACACATCCCCCTCGCCAGCCTGCACTATAGATGCAAACCTCTCAGTCACTTCAGCACACATGGCACACTGCCCGAAGTGCCAGTGAGCAACCTGGGGCGCATTAAACCCAGAGAGTAAACCAACAGGGAGATGCCAAGAAACAATAATTTGTCCAACTGACTGATTAAGAGACGGAAAGACGTCAGATAAATGTTGTACGTTTGATGATTCATGGACAAACTGTGATAATCCATTTCTGGATATGAACTCAAAAACAGCACCGCTGGCAGAGAAACAGAGAGCGAGCGGCTCAACCAAGAGGTGGCAGAAATTTTTTTTTTTTTTGTTTTAGTTTTTGTTTTTTCTTTTGTGTGTGTGTGTGTTGAGGCCACTAATTTGTTGGAGTCTGAATTAATTTTGAAGTCAATCAAACCAGGCTGAATAACCCTTAAAGGTACAATACTCCATATGAAAAGAAAGAATTAACTCAAGTCTATAGATATTGTTACATAAAACTAAATAATTAAAAGCACTTTATTGGTTTCCTTTGGAATATCACAAGCTACATTGTGTGTTTACCATACTTTATAAGCTAATCTGAAAATCATATGCATGACTATATACTGCCTTATTATATATTTCTGTCTGAACTTGTAGATTGAGAAAAAGTTATAAAGTAGGAAATTGGAGAAAAAGTATTTCTGAAATACTGAAGTCTACTTATATTCTACGGTTTCATAATGTCAACCAATCCAGCCAACAAGTCCTTAATGCTGCTGCTTACTGGTGCACTAACTTTGATCCATTGCTGAAAAAAAATGCATTATGCCCAGCAAATGCACTATTTACTCCTGTCGGAGTTTTTTTTTTAATTACCTGTTTTCAAAGATTTATGTCTTCTGTAAGAAAACATGACTTGGGGTCAAGTGGCAAGTAAACTACACATTCATAGGACATAGTGAGAAAACAAAAATACAGAATAAAACCAAGTTTGCCTTTTAAGCCCTGACATGAAAGTGAAACTAAATAAATTATATTGACATGAGAAAGATAATTATAATAGATTGCATAAAGCAAATCACTTATTAATGGCACAAGCAGCAAAAAAGAAATAATTGCATGACTGACAGATTGGTTGATTTATAATTCATTCATCTTTACATTTTCATGCAAACCACATGAAACACACATATCAGGAACCATCCAAACATTTCTGGGTAGATAACAACAGCAGCTCTGAATTCTAGCTTTTGACGTTGATCTGGTTTTGCTCGGCTTCAATTGTATGAATACAAGTTACTTTCCGCATGTTTATTACGATGTCCTAATGTGTCCATGCCCATTGTGACTGATCTCTTCCTTTTTCAAAACCTCCCTCTCACTGGCACACAACCTGCTAATGAATAATTTACTCTGCTGCTGCGAACGTCTTTAGATTAGACAGAGAAAATTGTTTCGGGAACACATGAATGTTTAAAGACGAGTCACTGAACCTCTGTGGCGTCTGAAGGGGCCTCACTGGTGTCATTAATTTGTGCCCAAACTGCTATCAGAGGGTTGAAGCAACAGCATGAGGCTCAATGCAAATTCAGCAGAAAAAAAAAAGGAAAAACTCCTTTGATTTGACGCGGGGAATCATTTTTGTTTCTGTGCCGATACCTTTGCAGACTGATACAAATGAGTGAGAATCTTTACATTTCAGTGCGAAATGCCAGGCTGCTGTCATCTTTAGCGGGAAATGGTGGGTAGGCGGGTGAATTTTAACCCACCTCTTAGCATTGTTGGCAGTGTATCTGCATGTCTTGGCAATATTTCCTGTAAGCTCTGCACATGGGGATTCACAGTGCATGTCCACACACTGTGCTTGTGCACACAAACACAAACTCTTATCTCTGTCCCAGTCCTTTGCAGGGTATTTACGTCAAAATTAAATGAAATGAGAAATGAATTTAGAAAATAACTGTCTCTCAGAATGTTTTCATCCCTCGTACGCTGAAATGCTGCAGAAGATTCCCAGAGGATGAATCAGAACATTTTTCTCACATCATGCTTTTGTCTGTTGTTATACAGAGCGAGGCTGCCTTTTATAGCGAAATGAAGTTTCACACGAATCAGGTGTTTCATTTGAGAAGGCAAACCGTTAGTTGCGTATTTCTCAGAGGAGAAGAGCTTCCTTTTAAATGCTTTACTATTGCTCTTACAGCTCCGAAAAACACCACTGCTAAATCATTTTACACTTAGTCTCTATTTTTCTACCAACATGTGTAAACACACTACTTAAAGTCTGTGCATATCATTACCGCATTTAATAGCAATACTTTGGTGTCTTTAAGTCAACCTCTTACCTAAAAGTGGCAGGGCGGTTTTAAGTAACATTTCACAATCTCTGGAAAAGCTTTAGTCTCGTTCTTTTTCATTCCTTCTAAATACTTGAATTCAGAAGTTCAGAGAAGTTAATTGCAAGTCCATACATATCCTCTTAGAGTTTTAGGCTGTTTTGGGGGTGTCATTTAGAAAGGTAATTGTTTTGGTTGCATATTTTAGCGTCTAATTTTTTTAATGTCAATGAAACTGGTATTTGAGGGACTCTTAGTGATGATGCTAATAGTCCTGCAAAGGAGAAGCGAAACAAACTGAGCAAAAAAATTTTTTTTACTTCTTTTAAAAAAAAAACCAAAAAATTCTTTCACCATCCTTTTCAGACAAGAGAAGAAAGTAATTTTAGTGAGTTAATTTTAGTTCATATCCTAGTAGATCTTATTCATACTGGTGTTATTCAACATAATATAATATTTCAGGATGCAAGAGTAAATGTAACATGAGCACTCAAATATGAGAACATTACAAGAATTCATGGACCAAATACATGATGATTATAAAAATCTTTTTAATTTCTTTGCTTAGTCTACTGTTTTGGCCATGTGCCATTAATTTTTGATTTAATCTAATGGTTACATTTCTATTTTGCTGTTTATAATTATATTTTAAATCAAATAAATAGATCCTGATTCCGATGTGCTGTAATTACTCCAATGACAGTGTATTTTCCCTCTTTGTAAAAAAGATTATTTAATTCTTGGCTATAACACTTTGGGCTGTGTAGTTGTCTAGTCAAGACAAAAATGGAAACTAAATCCATCTGACTATAGCTTCCTTCTAAAAACTAATTTAATGTTGATATCCCATTTGGTATCAGTTAAAATAATTATCATAAGTGAACATTCCAATAATATTTTTCTGGCTTTATCTTGCAGTGAGTGAGTCAACTGTGCTAAATCTTTGAAATAGTAACTCTCTCTATTAAATGCATGATCATTTGGTAAGCTATGCATATATTTGAAAGCCTTGTAGTTTGTTGTTGTTGTTGTTGTTGTTGTTGTTATTATTCCATAGTTTCAGCCTTGTCTTTAAAAATATTTAATGAGTCACAAAGATATTTTGAGGTAGAGTGAACGCTTTCTGGTTTTCACAGCATGGCGTGTCTAAGCAGTATGGACACAAACTGGGGACTCATTGATGATACTGTGTTGGTATCGTGTAAAATAAGGACGAAACCATTCTCTCTCACAGCCACTTGTAGGTCTTCTTGGTGAGGCCAGGTCAAGGATGATGATTTGGGCTGTCAATTCAAGTACTTTCAACTGGAAACACTGTCAGTTTAAAATAGAAAAGCTAAAAAGGGGTAAAAGCCTTTTGAGCAAACTACTCAGAGTTAACTGACATATAGTATGAGTCCAGCGCCTACTACCCCTAAGGGCTTGATGGAGAAAAATCCAAAAATAAGAACCCATTTGTAAGCAACCCAAAATAGCACATAAGTAAACTGATTCATCTGAGTGGGTCACAATGCAGTACTTCATTATTCAAAAAGCACTGGGATATGTAGAACTGCAAATTCTTTTTTTTTTTTTTTGAGTATTTAACTCATTAGTTCCTTGGAAAAAGATTTTATACAATACAAGCATGAATTTGTAGTATAATAGGACTTTGGAGGACTGTCAAGCTGCCATTAATAAAAACTCAGTGGCTTTAACGTTTAAAAGCCAATGAGAAAATAAACTGATGAGAGCTTAATTAACACTTAAACTGCAATTATCATTCTCATCCATGCTGTGGTCACAAGCTATTAAAGTTTTTTGTTCTTAATATTGAGTCTATTCATTCTGGTCTTGATTGCCTTTAACTATAGCTCTGCAGATGGAGAAAGTGAAGCTCAAAGACAAAATCACCATCATTGTTTCAAAAACATCATCTATCAAGCACAAGCATGAAGTGCTCGCTTAGACAATCTACTGGATTTTGTAAGATAGAATGCTGAAAGACTTTCATCGATTAGTTCAAGGTTTTTTTTAGTGAGTACAGATTTGATGATGAAATAAATCGGTTTCATCTTTAACTCAAGCAGCAAGAAAGACTGTTGACAGATTATACAGTTGATCGATTTTGCTATTTTTCAGTGTGAGCTTCACTGGCTTTATACAAACATTGTATTCAAGCAGGCCACTGCTCCACACTTTGGTCTATTTGTTTGCCATCAACTCCATATTTTCCCCTAGATGAAGATGGCTCTAAGAATTTTAACAGACACTGTGGTTTAGTAGGAACACTGTAGAAACACCACAACTGCTACTGCAGAGCAAAGACTAATGAGAGGGTTAAGGAAGTGTACCCACATAATGTTTGTATTGCATGCTTAAGCAGCACAGGGGTGTTGTGATTCACATTTTTCTAGACTGTAGAGGCGGTACTGTGAATACATCTTGCAATGTATATATAAACGGAATGGAAAGATTTACAAAATGATCAATTTGTAATCTGCAATGAAAATCGACTGGAATTGACTGGCTGATACCTAAAGTTTGAGCGTGAAACTAAGCATATTGCTTTGCGAGTTTATTAAACATGCTGATCCTCAAATATTCATTTTATAAATAGTTTACTCAAAAGACAAATGAGGATTGTACAGTAAGAAATGCTTAAATTTGCTCATTGCTAGCTTACATGTCAAGTTAATTGATATGTGAGTTCAAAAAACTGGCATTTACCTCAAAATATTGCTATCAAATTAAAGTTGTTTTACAATGTCCTCCAGTTTCACAACTACAAATAAAGTGTAAACAACAACTGATGTTAACATGTTGTTAAAGTGCCAATAAGTGAAGAGAAAATAAATGACTACTAGCTACTGGAAACTTTCGAAAAATCAGCTTTGCAAATGTTTTCTGAAGAAGGAAGCGCATTTAACATATTTGCTAGGTTGCATTTGTTAGTAACCTATCTTAGTACCCCTTTGAACTAAAATAAAGTATAAATCAGTCTCTGCTCAGTGCCTCATGCATATATACTGGGTTGGAAAGGGAAGAGATGACCATCTGCTTTCCACCTGCTAGTCCAAAAACATGTTTTGTTGGTCTCAAAGAAGGCCAACAAGCTGTCAACTGAAGGCAGTAAATATAATTAGAAGTACTATTTACTTATGTCATTTAAAAATTTAGCAACTCTAGTTTCTGCAGAAACTGGGTCAAGGAAAAGCCACTAAGGGACATTTTGAAAGATGAGATGTTTCTTAAACTCCAAACAGCCATCAAGTGAGGAGGCCTTTAGCTAGACAGCGCAAGGCAAATTACATAGTACAACACCTAAATAAGCTCAATATTGTGCCCATTTTTAAGATGGACTTATAACACTAATCAAGAAATCAGTGCACAATAGAACTTAATCAAATTGAGAGGACAATGCCATAATTAAACTATTGTTTGATAATATTTCCAAAAGACACTTTTTTAGAATGAACAACAGAATAATAAGATATCTCAATGGAACTCAATAAATCTTTCAGGTGATACTTATAGAAGACTCTTCCACCTGAATATAGTACTTCCAACTGCAGTCTTCACTCCACGGTACATTAACAGCAGTGTCTTGTCAGTCCCATTCCTAGGCAGCAGCTCAGAGAGGCAAATTACAGGACAAGGATAAGTGGGTTCCAAGAAGTGGTCTCTTGCCAGATTACGTAACAATGGAGGATGAACTCAGGCAAGCACGTCATGTGAGGACATATACCCGTGATGAATATTTTCTCCTACACGTGCGGAGGGTTTCCTGTTTTGCGAGATCACCCTCAAGCACATCTTTTGTGTCCTAGTCCCTGCGATCCCCCTCACATCATTACCAGTCATTGTGAAATAAGTGGAGCATCATTGTTCCAGTGATGTGTCACAGAGTAATTCTGCTCAGTTGTACTACAAAGGGATCCTGTCACAAATGTGACTTTGGAGCTATAGATTTTTGGGTCAATTTCTGATGCAGTCAGAAACTCTGCTCTACTTTAATAATTCCTCGGAGCAGATTAAGATAAGCATCTCCCTTCCTGTCCTAAATTCAATGAAATGACAACCCCTAGTGTGCCCCTGATGCTGAAAAGAGAGAAAACTCGAGCTGTGATATGTCTTGCTTAAGAAAACTTGCACTGAATTTTCAATAAGTTTGACCTGGGTCAGACTTAGCTGAGCCAGCCTAACCTCAATCCCAGACTTTCAAGCACATAGAAGAAAACCCTGCTGAATAACCTCACAAAGGATGAGGATAATTAGGATGACTGGAAGGGTTTTCAAAAGGCTGTGGTTACCCTGCAGTTCTTTACAATATGACTTTTCTCTTACAGTCACACCAGGATTTTGCTTGCAGTTTTACTGCAATGTCGATGCCAGAAGTGAATGTGGCCAACTAATTAGAATATCATATTGTCTGCTTCACTCCGGGGAAAAAATGTAGATGTAGGTACGATATGTGTCAATTCATTGATACGTCAGGACATTGTGAGGGAGTAGGAAAATAAAGTAATAAAGGCATAGATCTAAAAGCACACAACCTTATTTACAACAGCTATTTACAGGCAATTGTTAACATGATGTACAATGTGAACTCACATTATCTTATCGCCAGAATCGGTTATCCAAAATCACATATGTACGACAAGACTAACAGAAGCCTGAATGGCATTCAGTAGGAAATATAACAACCTAGTGGGATCCAAATTAAATTTTCTGTTTACAACACCTATTGTGAGCACAAAGGGTCAGCAGGTGGCCCTCCGAGGTTACCGTTTGATTGTTCATTTTGTGGTCTGAAATATTATTCAGTAGTTTTAGTGGCCCCACTGAACAGTGTTAACCTCTCCACGTCACACAAACTTTATATCAAGAATCAAGGAGCTCTCTGTGACCAATTCAGACTCCGCTGCATTGTATTGATCCGTCAATACAGGACACTGGTGCTAATAGAGGGCAATAAAGTAACTATAAACCCGCTGGAGCTCACTAGTGCATCACTGTAAAAGACTGATAGCGGCACACAAGAGCCGCAGAGGCAAGAAGACTAACAAATAAGATTTCTACTTTTTTTATTTTATACCCCCTCCATAAACACAAAGAGGGCTTTTATGGATTCTTTGTGAGGGAGACAATAAGACAGCATTTCACCACAGAGAGCAACAAATGTAAAGTGTACAATTTGGGGTCTTTTATGGTCTCTGAGACTATAAGCTCAATTGAAATGGTTGCTTTCCATTTGAGCCTTAAATATGCATGTGCTGAGAGCCTGGTGGGGGAAAATAGTTGGCCTTTTTGTTTGTTTACCATGTCTCAGGGGAATTTTTGTAAAATGGCTGAAGAAAGCTAATTGCCTTTTTTGTTACTCCTAACCTTTAACATTTCGATGCATGTAACTTCCTGCAATTATACTGTGTGCCAAAGGATATGTGATTTTCCCATTTGATTTCAGTAATCTGTTCCCTTTGGAGTCAGTTGTATGTGTGGTACGGAGGCCCAGCAGTATTAAACAACCGTCTAAGTGAAAAGTTTTTTGTCTTTGCCAAATCTTATTTCTGTCAGTAACCATTAGCCATCAAACACACCATCTGTAAATTAGTAGTGTGATAATAATTGCCAAGGAGGAACTCAAATTTAACCTTTACTCTCATACTGCAGAGTCATACTCAATGAAGCCTCAGCTCTGGTTTGGCCAGTTGTACAGTCATCTTTCTGACCACCTGGCTATCCTGCATAAACATAGCCACATATTCTTATGATTATGGCAGCAGGAGAGAGCCATGTAAGAAGAAACACGATAAAACATTGGGGAATGCAGAAGAGCCAGATTAAAAGAAGAACGGTCAAAACTGAAACAGTAGTTATCAAAATATCCAGGCTGTTAGTCCTTGGTATGGGTCAAGCTCCAAAAACATTGGATCCGACATTCTCCAACTCAAGCCACAGCATAAGCAAAAGTATTATCACAAGTACTTGTATATATATATATATATATTTTTTTTTTTTTTTTTTTTTTGGGGGGGGGTGTCAGCTCTTTCAGTGATGCAGAGTAAACTCTGAACATAACAGATATTTCTGAAGAAAGAGCAAATGCATAATCAAGTAATTATTCCAAACAGCAAGAACTGTGTGATCACAGTGTTGATTATACAGTATGTCCCAAAAAGAAACAGAAATTGAGAAGACAAACAATCAAACAAAAGAATACACTGATTTTTTTACATTTACTCTGACATTTACTAGATTTATAAGCTTCCTTGTAACCTTGTGGTGAGCAGAATTTCATTCTACAAGAGCCTTAATTTATCTAATGTTATCTCCAATTATCCGTGTTATAGTTATTCATATAGTATTTATACAACAAAAACCACTAACGCCCTTAAAGTATCCCTCTTAACAGAAAAGGGACCTGTGTAACAAGCATTTCTATGTGTTGAGTGACAGGTGAGTTAAAATCAATGCTGTCAGAGGTTGGATAGAGTCACAGTGGTTGCACAAGAGCTTTGATACGAGTTTCATACATTTTTACTAGCTCACAGTGAGAAGACGACAGTTGACTGAAACAAATGTTTTGGACGCATAATACACATATATCATAGATAATGGGTGTGTACAAAATAGATGTTGACAAAGCACTGGAGTGAGGAAGAAAGGTTTAATTCATGAACTTTTTAAAATCAATTTCAATGCAACCCATCAGGGGAATCCAACTGTTACACTAATTTTGAGTGTATTTAACCCCCGAAACGTTGTCCAGATTTTGCAGTAACCATAATTCCAGTTATCAATGGAAAATCAACTGTAACGGAGAGAAAGGTATGATCAGATATATTATTCCTCTAGGCCAAATGATGGTCGTAATCTTCATATTCAACCTTATTTTTTTTACAGAGGTATCTCACAGTAAACTCACTTTCAGAAGACAGTAACACTGCAGATAATACTGGCAGAAAAAGCTTTTGAAACTATTAATTGAGCCGTACTTGAGCATAAAAGTAAAATATGAATCCTGAAATTGACTGCTATTCCCCCTTTTCTGCAGTGCTATCGATAGCTCTCATAGACTTTCTGCAGTGTTAAATGGATGGCTGATATAGATTTCTATTAAGATGGTGAAGCAAATTTTATTTTTCCTCTGAACCGTTCTGTCAGACTCTTCTCAGCATAGTAACATTGGATGTGGTGTCTATTTTTTTTTTTCTCTGTTTAACTCCAAAGATGCTTAGGTTCGGTCTAACCGAGCTTCACATTATCACCCCCTAGCAGAAGAGCCCGTGGCATCTTTCCAACCTTCTTGACCGCACTAATCTCACTTCCTCCACTTGACACCACTGTCTCTGTGAACTACCTACACTAAATCCATATTTCTATATGCCCCTCTACTTCCTTTGACCTTCTCTGTTCACTTTCTTCTAGACTTCCCTGTCAATCTGACTGCCGCTTTGCTGTATAAAGCCTTGCAAATGACCTGAACACGAGTTCAGGTTGCTGGAAGAAAGTGACTCGAATCTGGCTTGTCTGATGACCTCTCTCACTTTCAGTTGCTACCTGCCTTCTTATCGACATTTATTCCAGCTACTACCTCAACCCTCTTCGTCTAATTCCAATCCTGTGCTTCTAACCTCAGCAAATAATTTTCTGTATACCTCTCTTCACCCCCATCGTCTCATGCCTCCCTGCCCTCTTCCCTCTGAGGGTTCTGTCACCTGCCTTGATGAGAAGTTAGACAATGTTCAAAGATCTTTCTCTTAACTACCCACTGGCCCCGTCCTCAATTCCTTCCACTACTTCCTCTGCTGGCCTTTATGACTTTGGTTTAAATTATCTATCTCCTATCTCCACAGATGGGGTCCTGAAACTGATCCACAGTCTTGCCACTTTTCCTGATTGCTATCATCAGTACCTATCTGACAGCAGAGCGATTACAATCTGTCTTCAAGTCAGGTGAACTGCTACTATGGGAACACTTCAAAATAATGGAATTTTACATGCTTTAAGAAAGTTACTCTATATCAATAAGATGATATGTATAATACTATAACATTTATAGTAGTGCCTAATCATATAGAGAGTTTATATGAGCTATAAGAGGGAAAAACCACTGTTGGTACATCATTTACAACCATACGTCATCAACTATTAGGACTTATATATGTGGTTAGACATGTATTCTCTTATTTAGGAACACTGCAAGTTTGAACCATTTTACCAGTCGTGATGGTCATCTTTATACATCCACACAAATATTCATCACACACAACATCCCAGGGTTTGAAAGACAATTCTGCAGTAACGTATGGACGTAAGATACTGTTTCATTCTAGGTGGCATTCTCAGCCAACTGCATCAGTTTACTGTATTCTGATGACCTATAAGCAGCACTAATGTGCAGAAACTACGCCTCTCTTCACAGTAAAAGTTTGCTTATAGTTGCCTCTCTCCACTAGTGTAAACAACTTGGATAATGCAAAAATCACCTACAATTTTCCACATGACATGATAGACTGACTAACATATTGATACACAATAATCAAACCTCTTTGAGTCCACCTGTAGCATAAATCAGAATCAGTTCTATTGATGTACGGGCATTTGCTCTGGAGACTGGTCTAATTTTGGTGAGTTCTGGAGCTTAACTATGGTGGTCGATATGTGCAGCAGACCAGATGAGCATAGAAAATCAAGATCTAAGTGTATATATATATATAAAATATGTATATATATATGAGTATAGTGTATTTCTTGAATATAAAAATGATGATAGTAAGTTGTGTCAAATGTATTATAACAAAAAAAGTCTGATATGATGAGTTATCTAAAGCTGTACTAAACTCTTTTCTCTATATAAACAATGACAATGTGCAATGTGAGTGTGTTTGTACTAATGAACATACAGAGAATTATCATCCAACTGCAGTTCCCCCCACCTCTATGGAGCATTTTAGCATCTTTAATCTCATTGTTTTGGTTTTCAGACACACAACTTTTTAACAACCAGAACTGATTTCGTTCAGCCTCACAGTTTTCTTCAATCTCATTTCCAGATGCAGCAGGCAGCTGTTCTCTGCAAAACAACAACTGATAAACTGACTCTACATTACCTGCTGATCACGGTGGAGCACTTGGAACCTAAAGAGGTAATTATTTGATTTATATAATCCAAGATCGATTAATGCCTCTTTAATAGCTTTCCAATTCAGTAATTTAAAATTAACTGGTAAAACACTGGGTGGACTAAATAGCATACAATATTACTGTTAATAAGGTCATATAGTCATAGTCATATAGTCATTGCAATAGTCATGAAATAAAATGCCACTTTTATGAGGGTTGAATTTTAAAAATTAAAATTGTATGAAGCTCTTAGTTTTTTTATGAAACAATGTTCATATATGGTTTTAGGGAATGAAAAGCATAGGATAACAGTAACCATTTGTACAACCATCTCTATCATTATAACAAAGAGTGAAATACCTAGAAAAGAATCTTGGACCTGCATTTCTATTTTTAAAAGACAACAACATTCTAGAAATGTACTTTATTTTGAGAAGCAGCTTAAAAACTATCAGGAAACATACGAAGAGGTTAGATTGATGTGGAATGTTCCCATCAGTCGTTTTCAAACATAAGCAAGACTAGGTCAAAACCTACTAAATGGCTGGAGCGTGTATGGTCAATGTGCAAAATTAAGGATGTAGTTGAAAACTGTGGTGAAACTGCTGTAAACAGCTACTTCCAATGGAAAGTAGTTAAAGCCTGCCCAAGAAGTTACTAAATGATGCTCGTTGATGTAACAGGGTAATTAGCATATTCATGAAAACATTGTATTGTAATTGTATTCTGCCTGGTGTCAACCTGTTTCAGCCCTTTGTCTGTTTGCTTCTCTCTTATTCTGTGCTCACTTATACAGTAAATCTTAATTAATTTTTTAAATCTCATACAGCCTAATTCCTCTTAAAACGGCTCTCATTTACATGTTATCCTGTTTCTGCTGTCAGACAATGAATTGGGTATGAAATATCTTTGTCAGCTGCCGTGTGATCAGTTGGATTAGAGGCATAGAGAGCTGTGCCTTCAGAGGGAAAGCCTGACCTCGCATTTGCAGGGCAATGCTGCCAACTCTCTTCCTTGGAAAGTAGCTTAGGTTTGTCCAAAAAGTTGTCAGAAAACTATCTAGGGAAGCTCAAATAGTTGGTAATACTAGGGACAAAAGCAACACTCCCTATAAACGCCCCCTAATGATATATAGAAAAATCTAAGCAGTCACTCTAAAAGAGCAAAAGCTAATGGGAAACTCCCTCGAACACTCGGCCGGCTAATCTATGGTGTAACTTCATCACAAAATGAACTCTACCACTGACTCATGGACATTCAGGGATCAACAACTGATCTCAGTAGTGAAATGTCAGAGAGAGAGAGAGAGAGAGAGAGAGAGAGAGAGAGAAACATCGCTTATATAAGACAGGGTAACCAAATCACACACCCATCCAAGCAGAAGTCTACAAGGAATGCCAGTGGCCTATGGTAACCATGGACCAAGCCATAACCAACCAACTCAAATAGTAAACACCAGGGGCAACTGGTACCAGTTTGTCTGGCTGAAGGGGGGGGGGGGGGCATCCCACGCATTTACACGCACCGTTCAAAAAACACAAATCTTCCATCTTGAAGAAAAGAAAAAAATAAATACCTATTCACAAAGTATTAATATCTGTCCTTCACTACATTTACTAGAAATCTAATAAAGGCCTTTGAGCTTTGTTCAGCTTAAGAGATCATACGCATCACTTTGAAATACTTGCATATTCACTCAACTGGCAATACACACACACATAAGGATACAAAGCAGTTGCAGATTGCACATAAATAAGTTAAATATAACAAATCCTTTTCATAACACTACAGGGTTTTATTAGGTGAGCTTCCAAAGAACAGTAGATGTTTTAATTATAATTATAATCAGCATGAATAAAAGTGAAAAATGTGAAAGTGAATAAAAAAAACAGGGCTTTCATTATCACATATGTAACCTCTGATATCAGTATATCAGTATTTTTGATTAAAGTTTGGCCATTCAGGACCATCATGCTCAAGAATTACAGACTACAAAATGTTGTCCCTCTTTAAAATGTGAATGGGTTGTTATTTTACAATATATATGTTTTATTTATATACATTAGTATTGGAGGTTAGCAAATATGTTATATTTAGGCACTGGCAAAACTTGGTCAAGGTTGGGGAAAGATGAAGGTTTTGGTTAACACATAAAAAGTTAAAAGTGATATCAGACACCACTGGTTTGTTTAAATTTAACTGAAACCACATCTTTCCCTAACCTTAACCTAAGTGTTTTTGTTGCCTAAACCTAACCAAAGACCGGACTGTGGATGCAAACCCAGGTCTCTGGTTTGACAGTCGTGCTCTTAATATGCCCACCATCTACCCCAATAACCTCCTGGCGACTCTGCAGCCGTTAATATATGTCATGCTTGATTCATTAAAAACAAAGTTGCTTCTGGAACCTAAGCCAGAAATTATATTGCCACCACAGTATAATTGGGAAAGCAGTTTAGTTGTATATGAATATAATTTGAAGGGGACAGGGTTATATTACTGGTGTGACTTATTTTATCCCTGAGGAAAAAAGGCTTCCAACATTTTTATTGCAAAATATAAAGTAAGCATATCACACTGTATATCCTGCACTTGTCATGTGAAACTGATATTTTGGTTCTGTGAAAAGAAATTCCCAAATTAAACAGAAACAGCACTTTGTCAAAGTTCTCAGTAGTCTTCTAGCCAATGAAAAGCACTGTGCAGCCGAAAGTGGAGTGCAAAGTCACTTCACCTCACCTTTTCATAAACCACAGCACTTTGTTGTTGTTTCCTTCTATTCCTTCCTCCTGCTGTGAACAAGAAGTTGGTTATCATTGATCAGCTTTTTGTGATGTTCCTATACAACTTTCAAGTTGCTCTAAGAGGTCCTAGATGTTTATGAGTTCAGGAGGGGGCTGCATATGGAGCAACCTGTAGATTTACCATAAAAGGAAATACGCCAAGCTTCATTGTCTCATGTTCAATTTATGACTAATGCATGGACAACATGTGACCATTGCATAGATTTCTACCCTACTGGAGGATGTGTTTGGGTAGAAGTTAAGATTATCTACTGGAAATAAGTTTTTCGTCTAAAGAAACACGGGAAAAGACGATTGTTAACCATTTCTATTGAGAGACCGTTCCTTTGACTTTCTGTGATAAGGTTTGTCTGTCTCCTATATTGTAACTTACAATATATTTCACTTTAACACTATCAGTGTATTGGTGTGTTTAATTGTATTCAGAGCCCTTTGTAATTTTCCACAACACTGCCTCATCTCCTCTCAGACAGACTACCGTTTCCTAAGAGTCATAACTGCTTTCAGTTTAATGTCTTCAATACCTTCTTTGTTGGTGATATTCAGTTCCTGATCTGAGAGAGTCACTTCTCCCAGTGTGTGATAATTTTGTGTTTAATCCATAAGAAAACATTATTGTAGCCATCACTGTAGGACCGCAACAATACTCCTAACATTTCACCCAGCCTGCATTCAGCTGCATGGTGGAAAAACAAGCTTTAACAAACAATATTGTAAACTGTTAACTGAGTCTGCAGCCATTTACAGATGTGAAACATACTCCACATAGCCTACATACATTCCCGCATGCATGCAAATTCATGCTCATTACCACACTTTCTTCACCTGTGTAGACAAGTAATGGTTTTATCTTTCATTAACACATACTACTCGACCATACTATTCTTCTTTTATACACATTTCCATCATGTTAAGTGCATTTTAATCTAATTCTCATTAGATATGATTAAATTCAATTAGATTAAATAGAGTGAGATGTTGTCTGGGAAATTATCTGGGTGCTTGTTATCTCATCTGCAGTTAGTTAATTTGTGTTGTGACTACTACAGCTAAATTTAATTTTGCACTCATTAAAAATTAGTGCACCACCTTCTTTTGAAGGAAAACGGACAAACCAAACTGATCAATCTGTTCATCATAAGTAGTAGACACTTGATATAGGGTGAAAGAACACACAAGAGCGCTACTTAACAATAAATAAAGATTTACGTAGGGCTAAATGTCTAAAAGCAAATGAATAAATGAGACATTAATAATGAACTCATAACAAAAATATTGGAATAAAACTCATGAATAAAGATGACAATAAAAGCCGACCACTAAGTCTGGCGATAGTGAAATTAAGTTTCCGGTTAAGAGTTATCAGAGAATAGCATGATGCTAGAGGGATAATCAATTCCACCAGGAAATAAGAATTTAGAGTACTATCTGAAATCAGCTCTTACCACAGGCAGCAGAAGTAAAGTTTGCCAACTTTTTTGCAGCATTGTCTGAGAGCTGAACCCCTTTTAGTTGGACCTGAAGGGGTTGTTTTGGTGAAAAAAGCGAGGGGGCGCTCCCTGGGACACAGCGGTCCCAAGCAATGAGGTTTAGGTAGCGGGGCTGCTCAGCTCATCTGGCGACCTCATTGGAAGGTAGATTTAGCAGGGTTAAGGCTGATGATAATTTTTGCAAACGGGTAGAAGTTGATGACATTGCAGCCGCTGCTAGTTTCTGTATTCATCATGTTTGTAGTTGGATGGAACTCTGCATCTTGTACAGATTCTTGAAAGTAATTTTGTTGGCCAGAAAACAAATCTTATAAAATACTATCAGAGCGAGACTTACTGGAACACAAAAATTGCACTCATTTAGCGGGGTATTGAGTTACAAACTGAAGCTGGTTTCAGCTAAAGATTAAAATGCATTGGTTAACAATGAGAAAAAAGAAAATCAGGAATACTTGCAAAATAAAAAATAAAATAAGACAAGAGAAAAGGTTTTGTGAGTAGTTACAACAAATTCTTGAGAACAAAAATAAAAAGAAAGAAAACAGAAGAAGAGCTAAAAAGTTAAAGAGTCTCTGACAAAGGCAGTCATGTCTATAATCATCTGGCAGGTCTAGTCATGTATTATAGGAAAAAGAAAGGACCTTTCACAACAAAATTTGAATTCGTCTCTAATAAATATTAATTCCTTTGTTTCAAGGACAGGGAGAAGGGGTTGATCTGGAAATTTTCTTCACTCTAGATAGATTAATTCAATTAAGGTTTTACATGCAAAGTTCACATACTGCAGCTCATCGTTAAATTCAATCAACAGTGATTCTAAACATAAACTGTAATAGCATTACTATAAGGAAAAGCATATGGTTTGAATAATATTCACAGTGCAGCACATTGAGGAATTATTTAGAGTGAAACACAGGACTAGTTAACATTCAAGAAGATTTTTCAAACTGCTAACAAATGAATATGGGGTTTAACAAAAACTAATTTAATTAACAATAAAAGGAAATACAGTCTCACAAAGATAATGAGCAAATACTCAAGATTATAAGAATTATAGACTCCAAACTGTTCGTGGTCACTTAGTGACAGTGTGCTCACACAGCAATCAGTTTATTAAAATTTGCATTTCATAACTTGGCCCTTTCATCTACACAGACACGGGACCATATAAAATAAATGCTGGGTAACTGTACTGAATAGTTGAACAGCTAATTCATGCTAATGAAGGAGAAATATCCTTTTTAGGTCACTTCAGGAATGCATCTACAATTTATGACAACTGCCTGTTAAGTTTCTATCTCAAAGGCCATTCAGGGTGTGAGAGAGAGAGAGGGAGTATGCAAGTGAGTGTAAGACAGAGAGAGAAAGAGAGAGAGAGGGAGAGAGATAGAGAGACTTTGTTTAATGCCGATGATTTTCTTTAGTAAAATATATTTCAGCTTGTTGAATGAAACATCAGTCTCTGTTCCATGCTCATTTCTATCTTCTCTGGTCCTTTTCCTGGGATCCACAGCAAGGAAATGGTTTAAAGTCCTGCTGTGAATATGACTTTCAAGTTTCAACATAGGCCTCTATGGGTAGGAGACGGCTGGTTCCTGGCCAAGCTCATTGTGAAAGGTAGGAGAGCATAAATCAGATTCTGAGCGATTCTTTAAAGGTCTATTCAAACCCAATGTTCCCTCATTGGAATTCAATGAAGGAAGGGGTCCTCACTGCATTTGTTTCTCATCTCTGTCTCATCATCGTGTTTTAAGACATAAATACTGATTGTATTTTCATCACTAGCTCATTTGCACAGTTGTTGGGTGGTAAACTACAAGTGACTAAACTGATGTAAGAGAACAGGCAGTTATTTATTCCTCATTTCCCAAACCCTTAAGTGTGAATCAAACTTTGCCTCAGAACAAACCCTCTGTCACACGTGAATTAAAAAAAAAAAAAAGATTTAACAAATGAATCACAAGCTTGAACAAATTGGGCCAGAGCAAGTGTCTGTGCATATAACCATGGTAACTGTATATGTGTATTGCACTGCGCAATGCCAGGACCATCTGTAGAGGGAAGTAAGGATACACTGCGTGGCAGTAGATAAAAGAGACTGGCTGAAAAGGTGGGAGTTAAGGTGGGTTGTATGCTGTGCTAAATAAATGGAGTCTGGACTTAAATACTGAGACAGCGTCTGGCTCCCTAACAATTGCGGGAAGCTTGTCCACATAGAGGGGTTCCTTTTGTCAAAGGGTTTTTTGTTCCAAAGCTATTTTTTCTTTTGAATGCAGACATGAGCAGTCCTTAAAGGCCATAATCGATATGTGCATTTGCACAAAGTCAGTGATGAGAGACCAAGAGAGACTGGATTGTGTTTGTGCCTAGTTTGTGTAGAAATTTGGGCCGTATATTTGTGGATGGCTGATTTGTGTGTGTGTGTGTGTGTAGCTGAAAAGGCCTTTGCATTACAGGAGAGACACTTTTTTTTTCTCAGCTAAAGAAAGAGACATTATTTAAGAAGTAAATAGACTTTTTTTTTGATAGAGCCTCAGTGCAGTTGGCAAACTATCAACCTTTGGGGTAATGTTATTAGGAAAACCGTTGTGCACACTTTTCATGTGATGTTACATGCCATCTGCACTGGAATGATAAAGAGTACTGTATCATATTGTGTATGTAACTGAGGAGTCATATCTTTTAGTTATCTATTAGTAAAACCAACTGAAAATGGGAGGGGACATGCCAAAAGGCTGACGGATACAGAGACTAACAGCATCATAGGCTACACTTGAGTCAAAGAGTACAAGGACTAATGCAAAGCCCTGGTCAAAATAGCAGGTCGTATGTCTCTGACTAATACTGTACTCTGCTTTCCGAGGCAGATTCACGAAGGTGATAGATACCGAGAAAGTGTGAGCACAAAACCAGAAATTGGTCTGTCACTGTTCAGGCTTCAGTGTTGCTGAGCCTTTTAAATTATGGCTTGAAAAGTGCTACTCTGTCTTACAAGGAACAAAAGATACGAAGAAAAGAGAAACATTTCAAACAATAATCAAGAGATTTTTCCCAGGGAGGTGAATTGTTCTTTCTAGTAAGTTTCTGGGGCTTGTGTCTACAAAATGGTGGCATATCATTTTTGCACTCTACGGGAGCTATCTATTCAGCACCACAATAAAAGCAAAAAAGACTGTCGACATAATAAACCTATTATTTTCTTAATCTACTGCTCAACCTGATTTGATGTTTATTTGAATTTTTATTTTCCTGGCATTTAATGAGAGCTTGTCCAGTCCAAAACATGAAGCAGCCAATCATATTTATTCTGACATGTATAAAAGTATTAACAAGTACCAAAATTAATATCGATAATTCTAGGAACCCACTTAAATTCAGATGCTGACCTTTATGATGGTTTATTGCCTTTAACTAGCATGTCATGCTGAAAGCACCATTTCTTTTCAAAGTTTCTTTTGTTTTCCAGAAAAGTTCATCGGTTATCTTTATAAAAATGATATTTTGAAATAAATGCCACGGTGAATATAGACGCTGGTAACTTTTTATCTAAACAGAAGTGAAAAAAAGCTGAAGAAAAGCACCAGCATCTGGTGACATTTAGAGTTTTTACTAGAAACAGTGACAGGAATAAGTTCATCTTGCTGTTGTAGGAGACAGAGATTGTGTCTAAGAATAGTTCTTCCAGGCTTTTGATTAGACTTCTAATTCATAAAACATTTCAACAATAAAGAGACTCTTAATATCAATAAGATTTTTTCTATTAACACTGACATGGGTAAATATTTAACCTAAATGTTTATCTACTAAAGAACTATAAGGCAACAATGCAACGACAATAATTCAAACAGTTGCTCAAAATTTCCAATGATAAACAAATTTGAATTCAGTAGCTTTTTGCAGTTTTAGGTTTCAGCTCGTCTCTTTCACTTATTCCCAACAGTTCTCATCAACACCCTCATATATTCTGTGAATATCATGTCACATAACACTGTGGCCAGCTGCTCCTCGAATGCAAACCCATGGTACGCTACTCGCATAGCCTCAAGTGGCAAAGAGTCAAAGTAAGAAAAAGTGAAGAAAGTCAGGGATGGAGAAAGTGAGAGAGAGATAACTTCCCAAGAGCCTAATGACAGTGGATTGCTGACCTATATTCAGTAGGTGAAAGGACAGAGAACTACTATGCAAACATCTAAATTATAGATATTATATCTAGGCTTTGTTGCTGTGAGTTTATTTTGAAGCTTTTCTTTTTTCCCCACAAAAATGGAACAGCAGCAAGAATCATAAAACCTATCCTCATCCTTTCACAGAATAAACACAGAGGGTATGATGAGTGAAATAATACAAAAAAAGAAAAGTTTTCTGAGGAGAATCCCCTGTTTCACCAATACGTATTGCGCTGAACTGAAGAAACATATCCTTGAGTTTATGTCACAGACCAGCTCGTGATACTGCAACCGACTCCTTGTTGCTGCCAAGGCAATTTAATTGTCAACTACATGTGGGCACTCACCGAAGCTTTTTTGGGCCAACTTCCACCAGATATATCCATCCCAATAATCAAATATGAAATCCTCATTAGAGGCTTGGTTGGGAGTGATGGTTAGGACAGATTATCTGGTAGCGTGAAGGCTTTACAGATTTATCCTTCCATCTTGATCACTCTAATTGACTTCTGGACCGTTCTGAGCTGTACCAAAAATATGAGAACTGTTGCATATCAGCAAACATGCGAGTCCTTCAAAGGGGATCAGTGTTTCTCACCTGCCATAGCAAATTCCATTCTGTAGGCTTTTCTTTTATCACTGCATATTAATTCATGCCTGCATCATTATGCATATTAATGCATATGTGATCACACAGAATGCTGCGAGATTAGAGGACTTGACGTCAGTGACATATCAGGAGTCAGGAGGATTACATCGTTGTGTGTGATCTGTTTCCTCTAATCGTCTCACATGTAAAGGAGTGAGTCAAAAAATCAGCGAACTTTCTGATGTGTTTCATTTTGAAAATGTCGAAGGATTTTAAACGTTTTCTCATGAGGCCCCATTATTCGAAAAGTAGCTGCTGTTCTCAATCTACCATGAAGTTATGCACTGTCTCTGTGCTTTACTCTGCCTCTTTTGTCTGGAACCATCATTCGTCTTATCTCTCATTGTGCCACACAGTTGCTAATTGTTTTGTTTTACAAGCAAACTTTTATTAAAGTTGTTAACTGCTGCGAAATGGATTTGTTTGCCATCTTTCTCCACACTGCCTATGGATTTGGGTGTCAGCTAAGGTTATTGGATCATTGATCTGTTCGTTCATCCCTTTATTTTTCTTGTCATATCTAGTAAGCTGCTCTCTCTTAAAAGTTCAGCTGGATTATACAGTTGTTGTCTTCAGTATCACTTCTATCACCATATTCATGCATGTACTTATAAATTACATTTTTCACTGTGACATACATATTGATTACACAAACATTTAGTAAACCAAGATTAATCTAGAAAGAGAGACTTATTTGTTGACAAATGAATAGAGCTAAACATGTTCTGGTAGAGGCCTGCACAGTCCTGTTTGGTTTCCAGTGATCTGAACTACTGCTAATAAAGTTATAAACATAACAACTTCCCTGAACTTTCACTATTTATAGACAAACACCAGCCCAGAATTTCACTGAGCTTCAAGTATTCGCCGAGAGTTTTAGGGGGTGGGTGCACACTCATTTGCACACATTTGCATGTCATTAGCACTTCAAACCTACAAACTTGAAAGGCTTTCCTTGTCAAGACACTCTAATCTTTCTCTCTCTCTCTGTCTTCCTTGGTCTCTCTCTCTCTCTCTCTCTCTCTCTCTTTCCCCGGTCTTTGCTCTCACACACAAGCAGTGATTAAGGAAGCTTGGGACATCAATTAGAAAGTTTAACCCTCTGTTTGGACTTGTGAGAGCTTCCAGTGAATTGAAACCTATGATGTGCTTGTGTCAGTCTACAGCTTGTGCCACACATTTGATAAACATGACAAAAAATGCTTCAATACACTAAAAAACACAAAAAAAGGAGATACACACCTTAAAAAAAACAAGCTAGAATCTAAAAACAGGCTAGTTTGGAGCTATCTGGTAGTTTAACCACTAAGCAGCTAAAAGTAGCTAAAAGGTGATTAAATTGATTGATTTCTGTGTTGTTGTTTTTTTTTTTTATTATCTATGCTTTATCCCTATAGTATAATCAAAAATTCTCCCATTCCTATGCAGCTCATGGGAAGAGAGATATTGCCCCCCCCCATTTAGTCGTCCGTCGTCACACATTCAAGCTCATGCTTTTCTGTTTAATTAGTGCACTCTGTTCAACAGTATTCACTATACCAAGAGTAGTGTGGTACCACACTGCAAGTGTGTACATGTGCTTGCACACTCTCTGGTATAAAGGGACAGTTTGTCCAGGGTGAGCAGGTGTCCGTAGGCTGCTACAGTAAAGATCCCATTTAGCGATCCTGGATAACCGCATTCACGAAGCTGGTTATCATCTGTCTCTGTTAACACTGGGGTTAACAGAGACAGGTGATAACCGCTACATTACAAGCCACATAATCAGAATCATGAATGAATGAATTATTAAGATCAGAAAAAAATGGTATTCAGTAGTGATTAAATGTCAAAATTTGGTATTTAGCTGCTGATATTCTTCCAGTTATTATGGCAATGAATCCGTACACAACCAGAAGCATCACCCCCACACACACACACACACACACACACACTCTCTCTCTCTCTCTCTCCACTCAGTCCCCTCCAAAGTCCATCCTTGCATATCATGCAGGATGTGCAGGATATGTGTATGTGTGTGTGTGTGTGTGTGTGTGTGTGTGTGTGTGTGTGTGTGTATGTGTCTTGCCTTGTGAAACTTTTTCCTTACTAGTGTTAAAAACCTCCCAAGCAAATTAACTGTATTCAATGTTTTTTTTTTAAGGATTGCTTCTAAATAATCTCTCAATGTTAATACAACACTATTTTTAATGAAGACATTACAGTGTTCATGAAAAGAAAATCCAATATCAGCTATTTAAAATAAACAGCAACAGCTCTGGACCCCGTAAAAGATTAAATTGGGGCTGTACTGTACTTTTGATTAATTATACAACTTACTGCTGCTCTGCAATGCCCTTTTTTAAAATATCAAAATATTGTAAAAGTTTTGGGTTTCAACACAATGCCAACATTTAATTAAAGGTGAAAGGAAGTTACTTAAACAGAGTTCTACTGAGATTAATGGAAACAGCAGGGGCACGCAGGGACACTTGCAAAAATACCAACAAAGCTTCAATGATAACATACGGAAACCCAGTGGCATTTCAAAACATGTAATCAATGTCAGGATGACATGATGTAAAATGTTCATATCCACTGATATTTTGGGAAAAAGTTTGGACAGCTTCATCAATTGAAAAGAACGTCATGGTGCAGACAAAAAGGGAATACAGGAGTGTCTGGTGACAAAGATCAAGGACTTTCTGTGGAATCACAGAAACGAAAAAAATACAATCGTGTTGTGAATTATTAATCACAGATATAATTTGCCTTTTTTAAAACATTAAGTACATTGAAGTATTTTAACTTTTTCTCTGTGCTTTGATGTTATTTCTGAGTATGACATTTACAAAGGCAACATGTAAATGTCAGTGACTATTTTAATGCTTATGAAATTGTGTCAGTGTGAAATGATGACCCTGGCATTGCTCCTTGTTTATTAAAACAAGATGGGATTAAAGTTCTGTAATGTTACTGAAAGTGCAAACATAACCTGAAAGAAGCCTGTACATTCTCTGATTAAAACCTGTTATACTTTGTAACGTTAAAAGAGACATATTTATGTGTGTTGACATGGCATGACATCAGAGCCACATACAAGGAGTTCAGTTCCTTTCTGCATTTAGCTCAAGGAAATTAGGGTGACACTCATTAGACAGACACTGCAGTATTTTCCATGCAGTGAAAGAAACCTTGTGGCTGACCGCACATACTAAATTAAGCAGAAGTAACACAATCACCAATAAAAACCAAAAACATACTGACAGATATACAGTCCGGAGCAGCCCCAGAGATGCCTAGGCAGATCTTAAGTTCATTATTCATCATGCTAAGGGTTGTGTAGAGGTCAAGCAGAGTACGGAGCATTAGCGACCAAGTCCATGCATCAGAGATCATCTGACAAAAGTAACAAACCAGTAATAAATCTCAGACTCCTAATATTAATGAGATCAGCCTAAGAATTTCCCTGTTAACAAATAAGACTAAAATAAAAGATCACTTTAATCTCAGAATGTGAATTTTCTCAATCTCCTGTTAAAGACGCAATATCCATCATACATGTCTGCCCTCACAGTTAACGGTAACTTTGTTTTTACTGCATGTCATGCTTTCAAATTTCAAATCACAACAACAATTTGAAAAAGTTTGTTTGTTTAAGCTGTATAATTTGAAGTTTCTGGTTTTCATAAGCTGCCAAAACTAATAACTGACCATTTGCTAAATCCCCAGCAATGTTTCCTGAGCCAATGTTAGTTTACCAAAGACGTTGTTTAGTAGTGTTTGTCAAAATACCAAATTTATGACTGCAATACTACAGTTTCCTAAATATCTTAATACCGATTGTCAATTTTACGTCTAATTTGACTCAACAGAAAGGTAGAAAATGCTCTCAGCAGAGCACAGACCTCCAACAACCAGGTGTATTGAATCATTTGTGTTCGGTTTAGTGCACTGTTGTAATGTGCAGGTTAATAACCCAGGGTTTCAGCTTCATCACCATGAAGTGCCAGACTTAACCTCGCTGTTAAGTGTTGTTTGTTAGTTTTTTCATTCTTGTAGGTTTGGTTTGACAATGAATTAATACATTTATGACAATAACAATTGGATTATTGTGAATGATAGTTTGAGGTCATAGTGCTATTTAAGCTTTTACACAGTATGCAGTAATCTGATGTCTGATGTGTTATAGAAGTTATTACCATAACCAGTACTGACTGAGCGTAAAATTATTATCTATAACTGGTGCATATTTGGGAAGGCCTGATTTCCAACAGCTTGCAAGTTATGGTAAAATTAACTTTACCTGTGTAAATGTTGCACTTGCGTATAAATATTTGCGCCACGTTGGTAAGTTAGCTAAAAAGATAAAGCCAAATAAACAGTTATAACTGACGTGTCAATCTCCGATGGTGAAAATCTTTGCTTGTCGCAAAATAAATCACACTTGTTTGACTAATATTTCAGGACATGAGCATGATGTAATTATTTAATTATGTTAGCGAGATGCTTTGCCATGTTGGTTGTTTTGACTCCCTTGGTTTGCATAGGTTTAAAACATCTTTTACAGACTGATTTGTTGTGCCCTTCAGCTTGCCCTGACTGCCAACTATGTAAATTAATTTAATGCCAGATTTAGCTTTGAGCATCTGCTTTGTCGACAAATTGTGGAGGACGGGTAAAAGCACTCGTTTTGTCGCTTTCATGGTGATTGGGCCCTCTGTCGCACATCAGCGCAACTATGGCTATAAGGCTGTTTTTAAAACACTTTCATTCTTAAGCTATCAGTACTAATAAAATGGAGTATAGTACCATTTTTAACGGCAAGATATTGCAGTACGTTTCTAGTTTCAGTATAGCGTACAACATTTTTGGTTAGTCCTTTTTGAACTCCCAGTGAATTTACCAGTGAAGCATAAAGCGTGTCATGCTTGCCCATGAACCCTCTGCACACCGGTTTTCCGTCACAAAAACACTGGCACAGAAAAACATACACATTGTATAGTTTTCTAAAAAGGTCCCTGAACTGAGATTTGCATATAGATAAGATGACTTAGCCTCAAACTGAGTGCAACCAACAAACTGATGTGCCTAATTCAAATTCACTGTGCTTGCCTCACTTGTATGTGAATCAGCAGAGCTGGCTGCTGGTCATGACATCCATATAGCTTTTTGAAGAGAAATCTTAATGTTTCATAATAATTTGATTTTTGATTCAAGATTTTAAAATTAAAAATGTTACCAGCACTTAGAGAGGACCCATTTCTGTGCAGCCATTCAACCCAGTGGTACTTTCAGCTCATTATATAAGGGATGTTCTATTATTACTATGTGGTGTTTACATAAATAATGATTTATGTTTCTTTTCATAACTTCTAAATGCTTTAATATCATTACATGTAGTTTATTCAAAATGTATTATATAGTTGGTTTTAAGGAAAATGGCTGCATATCAATAGGTAATAACCTCATAATTGGACTCCATAAGAAGATCACTCTTTCTGAGAACTATGATTAGTGCTGATTGGCTGTGTTTTGTTTTTTCTATAGTCTTTATTTATCTATTTATTTCATTTACCAGTTTTCAAGTAAAAATAAAAGAATCCATAAGTAAATATCATCCTTTCTCGTTAAAAGAAGGATTCTAATTAACTTTAATGTTTGTAACTGCTTGTCTGTAGTCAAAGCACCCTCCTTCTGTCCTGGCTCTGTTACTCAACTTCTATCTGTATTGACAAATGAATATTTATCCCCAGTTTGCTTGCTGTTTTCCTGAGAACATGGATTAAACTAGTCTGTTGCTTGATAATTAATCTAAGCCTGAGACAGGTTAAGTTGGAACAATGGGAATTCTTTCTGCCTCTCTGTCTCTTTTCATTTGCTACTTTACTTAATTCAATTCAAATTCAATTCAGGAGCATTCCGTCAATAAACATGGACAGATCTCCCAGTGCTATACAGAAGAAAACCCTATTGTGAAAACACAGCAAGTAGCACAAAGATATCAGGAAAAATTAAGAATCACGTCAGATCATTTGATGATGAAATATCACCTTGGTTAAGCACCACCAACTGCGCCTCCTTCTTCTGTTTTTCTCGACATTTTCTATTTCTTGTTCATGGGGTCTTTTCTCTGCCTTTTGTTTCCCAACTAACTGATCTGTTTATCTTATCTGACACCCTTCTGTGGATAAAATGTAGACGCTGCAGCTCAAGTAAAGCCAGTAAAGATGCTCTGGAGAAGGTCCGAGGCTTACTGTACTACCTCTGACATAGAAAAAGGAGGAAGACAAGATAGAACACACCAAAAATAGAGGTGAAGGTCTTCTTCCTATTTCACTACTTTTTCTGTGACTTGTCCCAGTGAGTTTCGGTGCATGTGCACATGACCATTTTATTATTATAAAGGCTAATTAGTCAACAATTCAGTATCAAAGCAAAACATCTCATGTGCAGTAAATAGAATTTGCTTTAGATGATACACTGTAACACACACACACACACTTAGATTTATCACTCATTAGCATTAGGAACCCTGATCAGAAACCGAAAAATTCCCAAGCAGAATATAAAGGAACTGAATTTTAAAATGTCTTTCTTCTCATGAAGTTTCTGTTAGAATGAAATCAGCAGAGCTCCCTCTGGTGGAGCACAGATTACCACCATTAGCACAGTTGAGGAGTGTATTTCAAGGTCTAATTGTACCTCAACTCCTGATTTTACAGATACTACTATCCGATAGCCCTAAGATGAGGGGAAGCTACATTCTTCTCCTTCACTGTTTCCCTATTAATAAAAAACAACACGTAACTATCAAACATCACTTAGCAACTGCCCTTCCCCTTCTGTCTGGTCCTCTCATCATAATGTCAGAGTAACACAGTACTGAGGAAAAACCTCCAGAAACTCCATCTGCATGTGGTGGTTACAGAGCTATCAAAGTCAGCTGTCAAAATGTTTTCTGTGCTCAAACATGATGATGTAGCCACTGTATAAGGTCTCTATTCTAAGTCCACTGCTGAAAATCATTTAGCCTAAACATCGGTAATGAGAAGCAGCTGTAATCCTTCACCAGCTGAGCTCAGAACAAAATGACAAGTAAAGTGCTGCAGGCAACTAACAAGGGCTGTGCTGCTGCCTTCAAATCCAATGCCGCTGCAAACATATTAGTGGCGGTAACATTCTGCTCTGTCATTACTTTATCGAAAAGTCTTAGTATACATTTGATGAGGGGGAAGAGAGAGCGGGGAAGAGCTGCTGTGTGGATGCTTGCGTCGGGTTGTCTGTCATCTCATTTGTGATCTTCTTTGGTTTTTCAAATGTATTTGTGCACAGTTCTCTGTGACTGCATCTTTGCAAATGTGGAGGCATACAGTGGAAAATTTTTTTACGCTCTCCGGTGGTTGTGGGGGTGAAAAAAAAAATCAGTTTTCTTCCGTTTATTATGAGGGTGATGTGAATTGAAAGAAATGTTTTTCCATTTTTTTTTTTGTCCAATTTCATATTCACAGGCAACATGGCAACAACAAAGGGATATGTTTTTGTGCTCAGTCCTTGGATAATATGTTTTAACGTAGCAATAAGTTCTTCCAAACTTTTTTGTGAAGCAATACTTATACTGCAGCTATTTTTCAGTTTTTCAAAACAGACCAAAACCTGTTATTAACATGTTTAGAGTTCTACTCTTCTGAGTAGGTGTTTCCCATTGCGATGTTTGACTTACATATGATGGCCAGCTTTGTTAGGAGACCATGGATGAATTAAGATGGATATGGAAGCACCTCTCAGCCTTTGGCTGGCCATTCACAGGGCAAAGGAAAATATCCACTGTGGTCCAAATAGCATTTTCCCTAGAGAACACAATTTAAGAGATATGCCTTTTTTTATTGTAAAGGTCAATAGTTACTCCATTATTACACTGAGGATTTCTTAACAGTTAATTTGATTTCAACTTAAAAAAAAAAAAAAAGTTTTATCACTTACAGGCAATTAACATGCCGGGGACTTGTAATGTGGTACAACACAAAGATGCATTGCTTGCCCATGAAATCAAAAAAGCAATTTAATAGACATTTTGAAAACAAAGCTGAATAAGATAAACAGTAAATTGTAGACCAACACGTTTTGAACGCTTGGAGGATTTCATGATGGCATATCTGTCCCATGCTTACTCAATATTGTAGCTTGAAAAACAAGACAGCCTTTGTTAGCTGAATTTTGACGCATGAATCTTTTATCTGTAGAGTTTGTGATGGGCCTATGGAGTGTAACATATAATGCTTGAAGAAACAAGACAGAAGCATGGATGGTGAAATTACTCATGAATGCATTTACTGGTAAGTAGACATAGGAGGAATAATAATGTTTGACTTGCAGATGCACATAACAGTCAGGTTGTATTGGAATAAATCCCTTATATGTTAAGAGATACTGAAAGATACAACCTTTCTTCTTGTTGGTGCTCAGGAAATGAAGGGATAATGTACTACAATTTAACGTTTTGGGCACCAATATTCTTTTTCAATTAATTAACTTGGATATCCTAACAACTATACTGAGTTGGTCATGGTATGTTGCAAACAGGTAAGTGTGCTCCCACGTTTATAATTGTGTTGGTTTCATACAGCAGCTGGGTGGGGCAGTGGGGGACATGGCCCATTGGCTTTAAGCCTGGAGAACGTCCTCCCTAGCAGGATGGATCAGCAGAGGAGCGACAGCATCGTGGATTAGTGCAGCCTGTCAAGGTCTGACGGTGCAGTGACAATTTAATCGCTGAACTGGCTCCCCGTAGAAAAAGGAAGATGAGAGGAAGAAAAACAGGAAGGGAAAGTTAAGAGGCTGTGGTCTTCATTTATGTGATTCATTTTGTCATATCAGATTCTGTTAATACTGCTGTCAACGTCTCCTGGGTCCTGGGGAAAAAAAAAATAACAAACAGGCTCACCGAGACACAGACAAACACACAACGGCACTCTCAGCCTATCCTTAAGCTTAACCCTACAGCAAACTACCAATAGAAATAGCTCTTTTCCTCATGGAGACTACAGAATAGTAGAGGGTTTTCTTTTATTCTTTTTGTGAGATTTCCTGTGCTTCCTCATCATGATAGATGAACATGTCCCCTAAGGCGTGTGCGAACGCGCACACACACACATACACACACACACACACACACGAAGTGCACGAAATACTGGTTTTATTGGTTATCCATGTGCACAGATGGATTTTGAAGGAAACGACTTAAAACATAATCAATGTTCATTTAAATATGAGCTAATATGTCAGCATAGCTTTGGTTGAAGCAATCAAATGTGCAAATTTTGTAATGAATTATTCATAACAACAGTCACTCATACCATAAGCAGACAATTATTCCCATATCTGATCAGTCAGAATCAATGCACAAAATATAATGCAAAGAAAAAGTAATGATAGAACATTTGAACATTACTGCTTTAGCAGCCGCACCATATACTGAGTCAACAACAATTTTTTTCCTGCTTCTGGCCTCATACTAATGAGGGTAGAAGTTACCATGGCAATAGCAGACACAAGCTACCTTGAGCTTTGCCAGGTTTTAATGCGCACACACACACGCACGCACGCACGCACACGCACACACACACACACACACACACACACACACACACACACACATTCAGAGGATAGCGGTTTCATCCATGCTGAGGGAAAATTCTAAATTGCTCTTATTTTTTTTTTTTATTTGATCAAAAGTAAAAAAAACCCATTCTCACAGGTTCATTAAATCTGTACTCAAACCTTTCTATACTACTTGCTTTTTCTTAGACATTCTTTTAAGACATCACAAATTACATATACAGAACGCTAAGAATTTATGGTAACTGTGTTTGTTAAATTCACTTCCTAAAATGTGAACTGTATCGTGTTTAATTCCTCCCCTTCTCAACTTTGGTTTGGTAGAGTAATTTTGCATTTTTATATCATTAGTATGGATTATTATTATTATGGATTTACATCTCAGTTAGGATTACAAATATTCAAATGCTATAATAGTTCACTGGGGAAACAAAAAAACAGTATCCATACATAACTTGTACTTCCTCTTCCTCTTCCTCATTGGTGAAGTGGCAGCATCGAGCGGTTTAAACAATAAGGCTAACTTGCAGCAGCTTTGCATCATCTATGCAACACAGCTGAGCATCTGTGTCAAGTGTTGTTGATACAATGCCTGTACAAGTTAGGAAAGATTATGTTAATAGCAGGCAAATGCTTTCAGTGAGAGGAGAAACTTTTCTACTGATTTTTGCAAGAGAACTCTTTTCCATTTAAGTCAAGAAAGAGGATTTTGCAGCAGGGGAAGATTTTAATGCAGAAAGAAAAATTGGTTTGATAAAGCAGAGACTTTACATGTAAGTAGGGGTTATTTATGTGTTTAGAAAGAGTCACTCTTGTCTTCGAACAAGAATCTACTTCTTTGCTGTGTTGCAGGCACCGAGTAAAGTGCTTCTCTGTGCCTGTTATGACCATTGCTGTGTGTTAACAAATCACAACTCAATGCTGCAAGTGGTGGCCAGAGACGCAGCGCTCCCTCATTTCAACTAATATATTCTACAATGTCCTCCAACCATGGCTAACTGCATGTTTTTGGTTTGCTGAGCACATGTCAGGATGATATTGCAGTCCTCATATCAAAGCCATAACCTGCAACACTGAACAGGTCTAGTATTTTTTAACTAGAGCCCGCTAGAATATCGTATTATAGAATGCAGAAAGACCGTTAATCGGGCTGGGGTGTGTGATCAGCAGGAACTAAGCTGAAAGAAGGGCATCCATGCAGAATGATCAATTACAACACAGTTATTTATTTCCGTAAGATAATATCAGAGGCCATAATGTCCTATTTTGTCTCGTGCAATTGGAAGACTTTAAGTGGCTCTGGCAAGGTCTGCTTCACTGAATTAGACACATACACCTCCTACTACGCACAGACCACAAATTCGGAGCAAACTAAAGCATTAAACTTTGCACCGCTAATTAACCTCCCTTAACTCTACTTGGAATTGTTGCCATTTAAAAAAAAAAAAAAAAGCTGATTCAAAATGAAACACACAAATCACGCATTTGATATTTTGCTAAATTACCATGAATGTGGCTGTGCTTTAGCGGAAGTTAAGGAATGATGCGGTGTGTTTCAGTAGCAATTATGCACCACTGAAATTCTGGTAATTTTTTACCATAATCACCCTTTTACTGCTGCCTATATAGCACAGAAAAAGTGTATGGGTAAAGGCTCAATTATATGTTATATTTCTTTAAAAAAAATACATGAGCAAATTGTATTCAAACTTTTTGCTGGGCAGTTTTAACTTGAGTCCCTCATCTGGGGAAAAATATTCAAAATCATTTAGGTCATAACTTAATACACTTGGGCTATGACTGTTATTCAACCAAGAGCTATCAGCATGCACCATTATGCATGGACTGACAGTTGTGGGGTTAGCTGTGTGCTCGATGGCACCGTCAGCACTGGCAGGTCCATGCTGCAGTGGCATAGCCAAAGTGTCCCAACAGTCAGCCGCAGGTTCTATTTGACTCTTCATGTACTGACACTGGCTTCTTACACTGGGCAGAAGTTCTCTCAGGATCACATATTTTCCCCCTTGAGGAAGAGCCTTAGCGGCTGTTTTATTCCAGACTCACCATCAAAAAACTGGAGTGCTATGATGCTGAACAGAGGAATGGGAAATCAGGTGACATGATGAGGTATGACGGCCAGCTCCACTACAGCTCCTGGTAATGTATTCCTCTACCTTTGGCTTTTTTTTATATTTTCATAGAATATATATATTCTACATTTGTGCCCTCATTGAGTCTGACATCTCAGGGCTGAAGAAAAGTGTGTCATGATCTTATAGTCTCTCCTTTGCTATCAGAAATGCATGTCAGAATCATGTTTCTCCTCCCCCTGAAGGTACAATAGATTTGATACCATGGATCTACACAGGACAATACTGAGATTTACAATTCTTTGATTCGTGCTGCTTGTAACTAATGCTTAAAATTTAAAGAAGTCCACTCAGTCCTTTACAAGAAGTCCTTTACATTTAGATTTCTATGAAGTAAACAGACCCTGCATCGGTATAGTAAAGCAAATTAGAAGTGGAGACTTTGAATACAATAACTAATATTTGCCTCATTAAAGTTTAACGACTCATTTTGGAACTTCAAATTAGTTTAAATCACATTTTTTTTATCAGTGTTATGCATCCTCATACTGACAAAAAATAATTTTAACTTGAATTAACATATCCAGTGCTTTTTGCATTTGCCATTTGTACAGTATTAACACCTGAGCAATCTAATTTCTGCCCTGAAAAGGTCCTGAGGGAAAAATAAACTTTCGATTTGACATATAGGTGATTTGGGAATGGTGTGATTTCTACATATCTATACAGTGATAATTCTGTATGTGGCTGGGCTGTCATGTTACGAACCCCTAATATCACAAGATCTTTGAATTATTGTACATTTATTGTACTTAGCATACATGAAGCCATGACACTGATGTGGAAGTAGGTCTTAAACTCACATTTGCATGTTTATTTTGGGCTCCTTATTACCATTGGCAAACATGAACATCCGGCAAAGGGGGGGGCGAGGGAGGAAAGCAAGAGAAATATTTCATAGTAAAATAAATCGATTACCAAGCTCAAAACCCTGTTCTCATCCAGTGTTTCAAGTGTTTAAAGATTGTTCTGACATCTTTATTTGTCTCATATCTGAAAACATCCTACCACCAATAATGCTCTTTGCACTGTGACTTTAAGGAGAAGAGGTTGTCAAAGGATGCAGCAATCACTAAACCTTTATTTCTCTCTACTGAAGAAGAACAACACCGAAGACAAGAGCAGTTACTCTCATGAGGAAGTTGATCTGGCATTACCTCAAGGGTTGATTGATCAACAGCGGTATCTGCAGCCCCCTAAACCTGAGTGTAAACCGTTTACCTTCTATTTCCTCAAGTAACAACATTTTCTTTTTTATTTGTATCCAAGAATGTGAATGGACAATATAAATATATAGTCTCGCTGACAGGAAGAAGAACTGAGGATAACACCATGTACAGTGTAGCATGAGTATCATAACAGCCCAGCAGGAACTCTACACCTATTTGCAGCTTTTACCTCATTGTTTTGGTTCATCAGTCCATATGGCTGAATCCCCCAAAAACAAAACTGTGGGCAGCTATTTTCAGTAGACACAAGTTGACTATATGTTACCTGCTCAGCATGAAATGGCCGAGATCCATGGTAAACGCAATACTGGTGAAGAGAGTTGAATATTTCACAAGCCAAAAAATACATAGTTTTTTAGGGGTTGTTGGAATGAACAAGAGAAAAAAAAGACAAGTGAATGTCGGAGGAAGGACTAATTTATGTCGTGGAAAAAATATTCATTTTAAAAAGGATTACTAGTACAAGTACAACTTGAACTTGAACTATACAACATTGCAAACACTTTTTAAAAATCACAAGCACACATGGAGTTCCACCTAGTCGCGATGACATTAACATGGCAGTTATTTTTGGGTAAAATTACAATGTTTTTCCGACTTGCTACCTAGGTTTCTCTCAGGCAAAGGTAACCTTTCAATAAAAGAACTAACAAACCTGTAATCATTCTTTAACACGACAGGCACTCAGCGCAAGAGGAATCGGCAGACAGTGACTCTAGATTAGGCCCTCCAGCCTGTCCTGAGTCCTATATGCAGTCATTCAACTGTCGCTAATTATAGCCCAGAGGGTAGTTGCTATGAGACTTCAGGGTTTCTTGATGCTGCCGTTGCACAGGTGGCACGTGGTGTAATTTTGACAGGAAACACACACTGACTCTCCCTCCTGTCATTTAATTATTCCCAGACTCTTACCTGCCTCACAGTGAAATATTATATATTTATTATATTATCAATATATTATAATATTATATTATAAAGGTGTTGAGAATGTGAATACTTATATTAGTAACATCTTATCATTTGAAAGTATATTTATGTCATGCAAATAATAATAATTGTACGTTTTTCATAGCTAGTTACTACCAAAATGTCACTTGTTTCTCCATTTCTCAAACGCTATGGTTAGTGAGTTTTAATTAAGTGCACAATTTCCTGACTGTTTTCAACTTTTTTTTTACTCAACATTTACTTTTCTGAGAAACTTGACTCATGCTCATGTGTCATTTATAATGCAGTTTTAAAGATTTTTAAAGATGAAGATTTAGACCCTTAAATTCCAGGTAGGTGTGCTAATGAGGTGTTTTTCAATTCAGCACCATTCAGCACAACCCATCCCTCAGAGAACATTTCTTATCATGTATTTTTAAAGTGATGAATTTTAAAGTGATTTATCAGAGTTATTGCAGAGTGGATAGTCAATCGGGCCGCGAGGGGGAGCAGACATGCAGGAACATATCAAGAGACAAGAGAAGCTGAAGGTCTAAGCAAGAACGTGTGGCAACGGATTAATGGAACATACAGTATGTACATGTACATACATAAAATAAGTTTACTGTATTATTAATGAATATAGGTTGAAGTCTGATTTTATACAATTCATTTTGCATTGCCTATATATATATATATTCCTCCTCTTTTCTCCCTCTTTTAAAGATCTTAGTATCTTTCGTTTTGAGTGCTATACAAACAAAGGTTGCTTACTCTCTCTCATGTATATGAAGAAACATAATTGGCATGGCAGATAAACAGTATAGGTTTGCTAGCTTAAGTTGTCAAAGGCATTTAAAATAGTTTGCGACTGGATTTGTTTTATTTTCAGGCCTTTTAGGTATGCCTGCCAGTGCATCAAGGGTATATTAACAAGAGTTACCTTTATTTATTCTCTTGGGTTTGAGTGACTGCCTGAGGGAAACAAGAGGAAAAAAAAAAGAAAGAAAATTCCAAAAAAAATAAAAGTCAGCTGCTTTTAAGTATGATCAAAGAGGGATCTTTCAAAGCCCCTTCTTTACATTTATCATTAAAATGCACCTCATACCAAAGAGGTCATATCAAACAAGATCCATGCAACGCTAATGTATAAAAAGCCTTTTTATAAGACAGCTACCACTATTAAAACTTTTGTCAGACCACATTGAAGGCAGCTCCCCATGTGCATCCTACCTGAATTTTTTTTCCATTTGCATAGTCAGATAATTGACTGCATCTAATGTGGCTAAAGCATCTCTGATCCCTGGGTTAGTGGTTTGGTGAGTACAGATCTTCAGTGCATTTTAACTGCATTTGCTCAACAATTTTCCTATGTTTTATCAGTCTAAGAACACGGCCTGTCAGGCTGGAAACAAAGAAAGGTGGCTTGAATTAAAATGACCCCAAGGTTAATGGTCGAGTGGAGGTGTGTGTGTGTGTGTGTGGGGGGACGTCAGTGCTGAGAAAGAAACCAAATGCCTCACGCACACACATACACATCATCATGCTCACCTGCAGTGTCTGTGGACCCCAGCCACGGTTTCAATAATGGAGCACTCTCCCTCATTTAGACAAAAGGCCAGGTCCTTGTCTTCAACACATGGCTTGAAGACCTCTGAACGTAGACTGGGAAGTGTAGGGGCCACTGCTAGAGACAGAAACAAAAAGAGAGAGATTTAGTTACAGCTGGACAAAAAACTAAAAATCGGGTCATTTCTGTCATTCTTTCAGCTTTGCATCTTAAATCATAGCTAATTCCCAAAAGGACTTTTCTCATTTCTTTAATCTCTTTGATGTGCTACTTCATTTGGCCATCATGGCTGTAGATCTTCCACAGTGATTTCCTTTTTGCACTGATATGACCACTCTCCTCGGTTTGAAAAAGAAGACTTTATTCCTTGTTGATTTTTGAAACTCAGTTTCCTAAAGGAGAGACAGTCCTTGGAACAACTCCCTTAAGTATGGATTGAGTAAAACTTGCATTTTTATGCCTAAACATTTGTGACTTTGCCCTTATCCAATTGAGAAAGTGAAGTAATGATAAAAACTTTGTTATTGGCTGCAATAGCATGCTTTAGTATAATCATTGTTAACAGTATTGCACTTCTTTTAGTGTACACGTATTTATTAATTGACTATGGCTCTCCAGGTCTTTTTGCTGTTTGTTTAAACTATGTAGTTTAACCACAACTCTTTATTAAAAGAAGTTCGAAAACACTGAAATAAATCACAAAGCTAAGAGAGTGGGACGAAAAATATTGTTACAATACAAACAAGAAGAACAGAGAGAGAGAGAGAGATGGGCCCGGTGATGTAGCTTCAGTTCTTTTCTTCTAGTCTGACCCTGAGCTGCTCTCACATCAAGACTATGGCTGCCATGTACAAACACTGCAATGCAGGGTTCTCCACCCTGTGAAATATGCACAGCTGTCAGGCATGTGGCCACAGCGACGTATAAATAACGTGGGCTAGCATGTGCAACCACAGGCTAACGTATGCAGATATTCTATCAAAATCATTCATGCACAAGTACACTCATGCACGCACACATACACACATACATGTACACAGTGACACGGAGATGATCACTCACAAGCTCTTTCACCCCATCATGTAGTCAAGTATTGAAATTGGATTGACTGGTATTATGCTCAGTATCTTACACATCTGATTCTGCTTTCATCCATTTATATTATGCACACAAACACACCATTTAAATGCACACACATGCAATCACAGAGAATATTCTTCTAATTGTAATTGTAGGCTTATGTCTAACATCCTTTTGTGTGAGTCTGCCAAATTGTTGTTGTCCATTCCGCTTTACGCGCCGCACCTTTGCTGGCCAATGGCCTTTTTCGGCTGAGGCTCTAGCGACCAATTGCATGGGGCAAAATAAAAACTCAGTAATCCCTTTGTTGTGCCCAAGTGCCCAGTTCAATCTGTGTTTTGTTTATGGTCATTGATCGATAAATCTGGGGCTCTTGATGTAAGGCCCAAGAGATGATGAGAGATCAGAGGGAACACAAAGAAAGATATGTTGTGCTCCTGGGGCCAACCAAGACTCATCTCTGTCAGACTAAAAACTTCAGAAAATATCATTTCAAGCAGTTACTGTAGCAGCTGATATCATATCTTCAGATGCATTCTTTTGTCTCTGCCTTTTTTTTTTTAAACTTATTTAAGAGCATGTATTTGACAGAAAAGGTAATTCACATTCTGTATCTGTTGTACATCTAGCTTCAGTTTGGTGTTTGGTATAATTTTTGGATCAGTTCTTATTTATTAGCCCCCTGAGTGTGATGCATATGAAAGTAGGCCTCTCACCCAAGCTGACTTTTTCACTCTATGCTTTCAAAGACACTGCATTACATCTTGTAATATTAACTCCACAAATTCCCAGAGTGGATTGTTCAAAAGGTTATCTATTCCAAGATGCAACTTTAATAATAGAAAATAGAACACAACGTCCCCCTGTGGTACGCACGTCCATGGCAATAATTGTCACTGTGTTTAAAGTCCCTAGTTGCTTTGATTCAGAAGGTAGCAGTGACCACATGTGAAAAAATAATACGTTTGATATACAAAGACAACCCCCGCTATGTTAGGTCAGTGGTTCAGGTTTAAGCACATGAGGTACAGCTTTTCTGACAAAAGAGAGAATTGATTTTGTGCTGTTTGCCTAACCATTGATGTATTTACATTAGAAAAGCCAAGGTCATGCAAATACCAAACACACCTTTCTGTATCTGTATCACAAGTAATATTATATACGTTCAAGCATTTCAAAAACTTTATTTTTTTTCAACTTGCCATCTTTTTTCCACCAACAACAGAAAGCTTTTGCTTATCCTCCATCCCTCCACCCTTTTCTTTATGGAAAATGGTTCAAGTGCACCATTGTTTAATTTGTCACACATTGTCGACAGAGCAGACGGGTAGGTTGCGAACCATACAAGGTCGCTATGGTACCAATGACGCAGCACTTCGGGAATCAATGATGATTAATGATGTTTCCGTACATTTTTTCATGAGAAACAAAATTCCAATAAAACTCCACGGCACACTACAGTAGCACCTTTTTTATATTGGTTTTCTTTTTCAGACAGTGAATGTGCCAGTTTCAAACCCAGAGGGAGGGTGGCACACATGAGCATCTTAAACATATTATGGCATACTTTAAATGTGCAAAGGAAATTTCCTGTGGCTTTTATTGTTGCACTTGTACCAGTACACAATGAATAATTTGACCCATAAAACTGTGGTAGGTAAATGCACACGTGTCAGCATGCTGTCCTCCTATAAACAGTATAAAAAGTGTTTAGTCTCTCACCTGTCATTCAACGAAACAACGGTACTGCTAGTCTTCACCAAGTGGAAATTCTACAAACAAACAGGCAGTACTGACTTCCTCTTAAAAATCTGTAAAAAAAGATCTTAAAGGATTAACTCCACTCTTTTAGCCCTGTTGGCCACATCAACGAACAAGTCATCTTCAGATATGTTTGGCCTCGAGCAATACAGGCTGTCAATTTCTTATGGGTTCCCTTTTCATCACTGTGACAGGCAAGAAATGGTAGAAAAAAAAATCTGCAACGTAGCAAGCACAACTTTGGCACTTTTGAATGAGCACCTGTCAAACAGGATCCTGTTGAAATTCTATGTTCTTTAAATATTCCTCGGTCAGGAAAAAGAGCGAGTTAAGAAAGCAATTAATCAGTTTCTTGAATGTGTCAGAGCAGAATGGTGATAATGTGGGCTTGTACGTTTTGATGTGATTTTTTTTCTTTGTTGTCATTGTCGTTAAAGATCAGGGGACCGACCCTGAATACGTCAGAGTAAACCCTCAATCTTCATCCCCCTTATTGAGGTAATAGTTGATAAATGATGTGTCCTATGCATGTCATGGCTGATTATAACAAACATATAAGTCGCCATTAGGTTCATTTATTAATACTTATAATGAAACCATGTAAAGCCCCAATAAAAACCAGTACCAAATAAACCCCCCACAAAGAAGGCTTCTAGCAAACTGTATGAAACTCAGACTGTTAGGTAGCTGTCAAAAGAACACCATGGCGGAAAATGTGCTAATAAATAGGGGCTGCAATGGGAGTGTGATTCATCCTGGACCCTTTGAAATCATTTTCACGTCTCTCGCTCTCCCCGGTTGCACAAAGGCAATCCAGACCGCCAATTCCCTTGGTAACTTTCAAGGAATCTACTGGCTGGGGATCACAGATTCAGATGATGCTTGAGAGATCAGAGTTATCTGAGAGGAATACTGAGGCCGGTGCTTCTTCTTGGTCGTTACTATTGAATCACTTTCAATCGATATCTTCAAAAAAGTCTAACAGCTTAAACTAAATATAGGATTTTTACATTCTGAAATGTAACATTATTTCTGATGGGGGAAATGTAACATTAAGTGGAGATCTGTTATTTCAACATAAACATTACAATAACTGCACAACAACAGAAAAAAACTGCAACTATTGAATCAAATGAAAGGTGAACGTCAAGCTGAATGCTTGCTTACATTACAAATGGTAATTATTATTGAAAAAGACAGGTGGGACTCAGACACTCTGTGTTTTTATACACTAAAATGGAAAAGGTCACAGTTCTACATGTTCTTGTGTATGTCTATGAATGTATACGCATACAGCTAATCATATTGCACCAGTGTCTGCAGATATTATACAATGCAGCATCTGGATCTGACTGTCTGTAGTAACCACTGAGACAGTAGCAATGTTTGCCTATTGCTATGAACCTTGATAATTTGGTATGTACAGTATGTAACAAACTCATAGCGTTTTAATAAGACATTTTTTATCTGATACAGATGCCTTAATATAGCCACGAAAATTTAGAATTTTTTATGCAGCAGCTCTTCATGCCCTGTGATTATCTTAAATGGAATAAATGGTAAATGCTCCAGTCATAAAGCTTTGCTGCTGTTACTGTCAGTAGCATATGTCACCTCTGTTTCATAGTCTCGCTTTCCCTTTTTTCCCACCTTCTTCTGATTACTTTCAACTGTAAATTATGGTGTGGCTTAAAGCGGTGGTTATATTTTAGTTCTTTACAGCCCCGATTTAAATACAGTTTTAAGATCTTGTATTATGCTTTCATGAAATAGGAAATGAGTTGGCACAAAAGAGTTGTCACACCTCTTTTTGTAAGTGTTCTATGGAGGCCTCCGTATTCTGTATGTACACTACACGCAAACAATAAACTGTATGGTTACAGTGAAATGCATGCAGAAACTAACTCTTACTGTAGACAGAGACAACACAAAAGACAATTTCATTTACAACTCTAGCATTTTCACTCTATGGCTTCCTTCTAATGTGCTCATTAGTGTTCTTGTGCTGAGCCTCATCCCCCAGGAGACTGTGGTCGTGAGAGAACTGCCTGTGTTTACTGCAGCACACATCAAAGAGACCCTTACTACGTAAAGGGAGAGTCCTGAGAGAGCCTGCTGATTGCCTACCCATCATGCACCACTGCCTTTTGGACAGAACCATATTCAGAGAAATATATTGTGCAGTGGATATAGACAAAACATTGGCCTTGACAAAAAGCCATAACATATTTATATCCACTGACACCTGTTGATATAATTTTACAGCACTTTCGCACCATATCAAAAAGTGTCAAAATGATAGTTTTCATATGCCAACTACAAAAAAGATGAATTATTTGATCAAAAAGATGTCAAATGAGAGATTCAAGCATTATTTTAAGCATCTTAAGCATATCTAAAATGAGATTTTTCTTCTGAAACATAAAGAAAACAGCTCCTAAGCTAACAGTAGTGCTTATGATCATCTAATGTTTCAAAGGTCAAAGTAATGTCACGCAGGGCGATATGGCCGTTGATACATATCTTTTTTCCCTATGTAAATAAACTGCTGTAAGTCTATTTTAGTTTTTGATTTCAAGCACCGTGAGACACTAAGCTAGCATTTTAGTTTGATGGTTAATTCACATGAAAGTAAATTATTCCAACTATGGAAAAACACACAAGTTGTGCTATACACTGTTTTCTTGCATAAGCTCCACAAAAACCAAATGCTGCATGAACAGTATACATAAATATTTAAAGCAGAAAAAAAATACATTGAGCTAGTGAGCACGAATAAAGTACCTTGAGAGGTAAAGCTGTAGGCAAAATATATAACAGTGGAAGAAAGAATAAGAAATGTAATGCTGTCACATGGCACACACACAGAAACATGCACATACATTCTGTACTGTACATCTTGCATATTTATGAAGACAGCAAGCCTTTGGAGACCTTCTGTCCCTGACCTGACACAAACAAATAGTAGTTGACCCACGGGACAGTTGGTTAAAGGTGGAAGTTGCTGCCTGCAAGTAGGGTTAAAGAGTACACGGCCTTGGTAGCCATGACAGCCCAGTGACAGGCATTCGATGGGACATTTGTCAGTTACTCTGCTTGTCCCTCACCCCATTCTCAGTGGTGGTAGCTTTAAAGCCTCGAGCTGTGACATACTGCATATACTGTATATTAATTGTCTAATTATTTTTCATATGTTCAAACAAAAAAGTTGACAGCAACATTTCTTTTTTACATCTGTGGGTAAGCAGTTGCAAAAGCTCTTGAATGGTTCACAAGGGAAATAACAGATATGCTTTTTAATACTATTTTCCGGTGCAGGGTGCTTTCAGAAGTTCAAAGTACTGCTTTTCTTTTGGTCACTATGACACATTTGAGTCTAGTCATTATCTAATTGCCTCATTATTAGATGAACCAAAAAAGGTTTTAAATGTGTTCAGAGTGAAAGGCCCAAAGCACCAGGTTAATAAAACAGACCCCCAGAAGACATCAAACATGTATTAAACCTCAAGGGAACAATTCACCCCCTAATCAAAAGTTTTAATTATCTACACGATCTCCTGACCCCGTGTCAGCTGAATCTTGATTAAAGTTTAGATGATCAGAATACACAAAACAAGTAAGCCCCTGTAGTTCTAAACTGCCCCCTTTCCCAAACCAGCTCAAAAACAGACCATAAAGTGACTATGAAATTTCTCTCCACAACCCACGCAACATAGTGCAAGTGTTTTGCAGCCCAGAGACTGCAATGCAAGTCCAAATCGCCTGTACTGTGCTCTATCAGGAGGCTCAGCTTGCTTGTTGTCTGATGTGCACTATACCTCTGTTGGAGATGCAATGTGTCTGCACTGTCAGACACAACCTGTATCTCCAATAGAAGAGGCTGTGCAAACATCGGGGAGCATGAGGCTGACATGGGAGGGAGCATGTAATTTTGAGTGGAACTGTTACTTGTGAAAAGCACAGAAATTCAGTGAACCAGTCTTTTGCAGAGGAGAGAAAAGACATAAGGGTTTTTTTCCTCCTCACCGGTGCTTTAAGAACATTGAAATCACATTAGAACTGAAAATACTGTATTCACAGAATCCTTTATTACAATTCCTTCTATTGTAGAGAGATGAGTAATGCTATGTTATTTGATAGACCTTGGACCTACAACTGTTGTAGTTACAGGTTAAGTATTATAAAGGAAATACAAAGAACATGGGGGGCTGAACAAGATTGATTGGAATTCTCTGAAATTTACACAAACATTAACATGAAGTTATTATCAGTCCTCCAAGCTCTGGCTATGTGTTTTTCTGAAATCGCCTTCAGGGCTTTTGGAGATAATTTCCCACCTCAGTTGCACATTTCTCTCACTCAGTGGTGGTGACGAAGCCACACTGCCAACTTCAGATGGGGATCATTACAGTGGCACTGTGACAAGAGGCAGCCGTGACTCTTTCGTCTTTCAACCTGCAGATCCTCCGGTGCCTGTTTTCTGGCGATCAAAGCCAAATGTACTCTGTCAGATGTTTGAATGCCCATTTAAGACCAGAATCAGTAATAAGGTTTATAAGATTGTTTAAAAAATGAACAATTTTATTAGATGCAATATCCCCTGTGCTTATTTACCTTCACAACCCATTTGCAGTTATATGGAAATAGACAGATGATTTATCCTGATTCATTGATTGTAATTTGTGGTGTAATTATAATAATATACCACCAGGAGGGACAAAATTATCTTGCTGCTTATGATCTCTGAAATTGAAACAAACATGCAATTTGATGTACTGTATGTGGTGCCTATTATTTTTAAGTTGTTACCATATTTCATTATTTAGCGAGGGATTAGTATGCTTTTTGGAAGGCTTTGTTAGTGGAGACGATTGATGTTACAGCAATATGTGCTATACTTCACATCAGCTAAACTGCTATAATGTAGATAACGGTGCAGCCATGAACATATGTCCCTTTACTCCCTGGGAAACATATAAAAGCTGGGAGTACCTCTACCCGATATTCAATAGTGGGTGATGTGCTTGATTCCCATTATCTCCATTACTTAAGAGCAAATAACAGAGAATAACCAGCAACTGGAAAAATACATTTGAATCTATCAAATGTATATTTAATGAGTGAGGTTGCTTTAGTGCTTTTGCCACCGCAATGACATTAAATTTGGATTTGGATTCCAGGACAAGGCACGCAAGCAATGAGATACAAATTAAAGCTTGTTGGAGATTTGCTTAAATATACATACCTGTGGTGTTGCTTGAGGAAAGACCAAGCAATTAATAATTCATCACTATTTACAAATGGGACACCACGAAAGAGGCTGTGAAACTAATGAAAAACATGCAATGCTAACACACAAATGTGCAAGACGGCATGAAAGAAGGGAAGAGCACCCGTGGACAGACAGATTTAAAAATTAAATGCAGTGTGTATGAGGTTTAATGTAATTTGGCATTTTGACAGAATACAAAATATCCACTCATGTCCAAAATCTGTTTGGATATTACCTGGTAGTGAATATTCATTACAAAAATTAAGGAGGATACAGCCCTAAAAATGCAATATATCTAGATGAGATGCAACTGATATAAATTCATAATCAAATATATCAACTGTTAAATGACACCAACGAAATAAGTTTTAGTCACTTGCACAAAACACTAATTTACAGATATGACTGTGACCAGTAATTGGTGTATGTGCACAGCATGTGCCCATTAAAATACTTTATTTATTTTCATGAAAAGTCTTCTGTTCTTCATTATAATTCCTTAACAATGCTAACAAACCATTTATCATCATTGCATATTTGGCTTCCCTGTTAATGTGCATCCAACTGTTACCACACTGCTGATACCAAACTTGGTCTTGTCTTGGCAGTGCCTGTCTCCATCTGCCTTTTTTTAATTTTTTTTTATTTAAGACTATATTTAAAAAGATGGCATAAAAATTTAATCCTGGGGGTTCGAGAGGATTATGCTTTGCCAGCAGAATCTGGCAGAGACTGAGAGGTGCAGTCAAACAAGTACCTAATTGTGTCTTCATTCACTTACTGTAACATCTTCGCCGACATGATGGTTTAAGCCTAAAACGCACGTTTCTGCGTGCTGATGAGCTGAGATGCAATGTTATCAGTATTATGATCACCACACAGTTGTGTTAAAATACATCTCTGTGACAAACCAGCCTTTTTATTCTCCTTTCTTGGGTTTTCACCATGCCCCTCTTTATTCCTGACAAAAATATTTGAATTGGAAATGACTCAAAACACTGTTTCATGCAGCACTCTCTAGATGCGGTTTTACGCATGCAAACGGATCAAATAGTCATGAAAAGACAGGAAGAAAAGCAGAAAAGGAAAAGTTGGGAAGTCTGATTTGCCTCTATCACACTTTGTAAGCCAATAAAGATTGAGAAGACCCTTTGATCACCAGTTATTGATGCTGTTTTTCTCCTTTTTTTCTGACTGTTTCTCCCTGTTTGGTTAATCCAACACGATGCAGGCAAGAATTTCACCTGAGAGGACAACAGGAGAGGAGAGGAGATATGCAAAAACGTGAGAACTTGACAAGAAAGAGAATCAAACAGCATTGGAGATATTAGTATTTTTAAGACACAGTGGCCTTTTTTTCCTTTTGCCTGATTCTGCTCTTCAGCTGCCACTCTCCATCTTCCTCAAGGGAACTCTGAGATGCTGCAGAAATGCAACATCAACATGCATCCCCATCACAGCAGGAGTGGGAGCAAGAGGAGAGGAGTTGAATGATTCACCTACGTGGACCAGAGAGTAGCTTCCTGTCAGCGCAGTTGATTAAAATTCCTGGGACCAAGAATGCAGGGTGTGATGTACGACGAGCAGGTGGTGTGGGTTTAATATGCATGAGCGGACGGCTCCTGCATCTGCAGACTGGCAGTCACTGAGCTTGCCTGTCCGCTCCCTTGGCAGCTCTCTTGGCATATGGTTCTACTGAGGGCATACATGAGCATAGCAGGGGGCTGGTCTCAGCACCCACTGATACAATTTACTCTTTTTGTGACTCCTGAGATCATTTGGACTGCAGCTAGTTTCTTTCGGTGGCTTTGGTCTGCTCCAAGTAGCTAAGATAAGGAGGAGAGCGTTTCCTTACCGTATATTTTATTGATTTTATACAAACAGCAGGAAACATCAAAAGGAAGAAGGATTAGAGGAGCCGGTGTAAAAATCGACTGAGATGGGGATTGGGATTTACAGTAGGCTTACCGGAGGGAAGATGTGATTAGCCCCTACACCATCTCAAAGGGTGATTCTATTGATATGAAAATGCATACACAATCCTACTGTAGATTTTGAAGGAGGGAAATATGAGCTCAGCTAGCGCTCTCTTGCACTGTATTTGACACATAAACGGTGCTTTGAAAGTGTTTAGCTGTGTAAGCATTTCAGGCAGCTGTATGCAAAACACACTGGTATTTTTTGGTGATTTGTTTTTATTTATTTATTTATTTTACCCCCCCTCCTGAGTCCTGTTTGTTATTTTTGTGTGCTGCAATGAGAGGAGATGTGCAGTAGGGGGGTGTAACACTGGCAATCCAGCAGTGCACTGTAATTCTTGGTTCATCTGCCGCCTGCCATCAGGTCAATGGGGCACTAAACATGCCACACCAATCAGCTGATGGAGGCGCACTTTAACAGACCTCTCTGAAAATCACATAAAACGCCTATGTTATTCATGTCTGCTTGTGTCTTAGACTTTTCTGGTACACTCCCGTACCAGCAGGCACATCTAATGGTGCAAATAAGTTAAATAAGTTACATTTCTATTAAGGCAATAACACCAGGAAAGATCAATACCTACTAGCGTCTCTCATTAGTGTTTGAGCCAGGATTGCTTTGGAGATCAAATGGACTCAGCTGTACTTTCCTAGGGGATCACTGCTCCATTCAAGGAAGGCAATAAAACGCAGTCTGAAGCTGTACACCTGATAAGAGCTGCAATAAAATATTTTAAGGATTAAGAAACTTATAGTTATCTCTCTCTCTTTCTCCCTCTCTCTCTCTCTCTATATATATATATATATATATTTTTTTTTTTTAAATTTAATTAATCAATTTATTTTTTAAATTGAAAAGTAAAGGCTACAGTGGGGCCAGTGGTAATCTGAGCACTGGTGGGTGTGACCCAAACACTGGGGGAGTGGCTCCAGCAGATTCCAGGTACAACATCTGAGGTCTCTGTCCAGAGGAGCACAGTCCTAGGAACAGCTAAGATACTCTGCAGAAGCCTCAAACTCCCAGGCCTCTGGTAGAGGACCTGAGGTTGAGGAAGATGTACCATCTCCCATGGGAATTGGGGAGGTGATTATCCACACCCCTTTGTTTCAAACAAATTGCAGGGGTCAATGAACTTAAAAATCCCTCTGTATTTAGAAAACCAGACCAATTAACTGTACTACACAACTACTGATAATAGCAACAATTCAGTGAGAATTGAAAAATACTTTTCAAATATTCCAATTACTATTTTCAAAAGTGGAATTATACGACGTTTTGTTGTGAACACTTTGTAGTTGTCGATTTAGGGTAATTATGAAAAACCAGCTGCTGCTCAGTCTCACATGCTCTTTTCAAAGCTACAGTTCAGGGATTCCAACTATTATTTACTGTCTACTAGCTGTAGCTGTCGGTCAGTACTAGATTGCTATCTAGCCTCAAAGCACCAAGATGGATTATAATGTGCGTTGGCAGCTATGCAACATTATTTATTGACCCACAGACACTCTGTTAGTCTTTTTGAACACCAGTAACACACATTTCTCACTTATGTTTTAAAAATAAAAAAACAGGACAGAGGGAGCTTTTCCACTCTCTATTTAACCATCTTTGGCTGAGCATACAGACATTGGTTTGTAATGGCCATTAACAATCAGCAGGTATTGCTGTAGTTTGGTTAACTCATGAAATAAATGTTGAAACAGCTTGTAAAGTCTAAGACCCAAAAAGCTACTAACAGCTTTGACAGTAGCTGCCAGTGATTTTATTGGGACAGTTGGGCACAATGAAGATATAATGAATTTATCCTGTAAGGGGGACATTGTCCCAGTTGCTGACTATCTCAAACATTATCCCGTCTGTAACAGCTAGCAAGCTGTGTGAAGGCCTTTCCTCTCAGCCGGACAATTCTCTTCAGTCATCTGTAGGTAGCAAGTGTGTTTCATCTGCTCTCTCTGCTTTTAGTGATGTGCAGTGTCATAGTGTATGCAAAAATCCCCTGTGCTTATTGTGGTAAGGCTAGTGCAACCAAGGGGATTTTGCAATATAATCACACAAACCCCTCTGTTCTTGTTTTCCTAAAAATTTTTGGTCATCCTCCCAAGAAAAATAATTGGTAGTTTCAGTAAATCCCCAAAAACTATATTTGTTTACAATCCAGTGGCAAAGCCCTCCAAGTCCACACAGGGATGAGGTCAGTTGGATGAATGGGTTAACAAAACATAGGTTTTAATGTTAATTTATCAACTCAAACTCAGGTCATGTGTAGTTACTGTACTGGATCATATGAGTTGTCAAAGAAACATTTTAGATAGTCAATAAATAAAAAAAAACAAATGACTAATCTGAGCTAGGAATATGAAATAAACTATATTAAATGAATCTATTTACTGTAGATTAATAATTGAGTGTATATCAAATACACCTCTAATTAATAATTTAGAGACAAATCTGTAAACACACTGACTGTACTAATTGGATTAGATTAATGATTACTAGCTTGAAAAAACTCACTAGGGGACAACAGTTAATCCCAATTATAAAACCCACTAACTCTGCATCTCTCGGACAAAGCAGAGCCCTGATGAGTTGTGCTTTCCCTTAAATAAGGCAGATTTCCCTTGTCACCCAACTGAGCTCAATACAGCCATCCATTTCTTGGAGATGGCTCCGTCCTTCTCTCTCTCTCTAGCTCTCTCATGCACACACACACACAAACACACACAAACACAGAAAGTTACAGCAAATTTGTCCAGGCATTATCACCCCAAAGCATTACAAAAATAAACACAGGTAAAAACCGGCAGCTACACACACCTGCAAACGCCTGCTGCTCTCAATGGAGCAGTGGGAACAGGATTACATGCCTTTCAGACTGCTCATTCCTAGCAGAAAGACACAGCTAGCTCTGATCCAATCATGGTGAGACATGCAGAAACAAGGAAAAGGTTGTGGCTTGGCCTCCCTTGGGAGCTTGTCATCAGAATTACACGCCAAGATGAAGAGAACGCTGACAGGACAGTGATAATGTGTCAATTTTAAACAAATTAAGCAAATAACGATAAGTGGGAGGGGACTATGACCACAAGTTTGTGAGAAGTGTTATGCTAATGTTGCAAGTTTTATAAGTACAAACAGTTTGTACCTACAGGCTTCCCCCTGAAACAATGCTGCCAAAAACACACTGTGGTGTATCTCCAACTGCATAAAAATGCCAGAGTGGCACTTGTGATGCAATGGGGCTGGCAGCATTGGCCGTGATGCTCAATCAGTGAAATCCTGTTTAGCCCCCCCCCCCCCGGCCATCAGGGAGTTTCTGCTGCCTGATTCTAGCCAAATCATGGCCTGTTTAACACCTCATCGCTTGCTGTGTGTATGTGCATTTGTGTGTGGGAGAGAAAGAGAGAAACAGTGTGTGTGTGTTTAGTGCTAAGCTGAGAAAAGTGTAGTGACTGTGCAGGACTGACCTCGTTCTGAGACAAAGAACGACTGCAGGAGACCCACACAGACACAAGCTCATTTTCCTACACCTATTACTTTTTCCATAATTTCATCATACATACCTATTGAGCAGTGCTAACAATGTAGTCTGTTAACCGGACGGCTTCAGAATGGTGAACCTGTTCAGTGGGATTTGATTTTTAATGCAAGTCATCCTGCATGAGTGCATAAAGTGATTAATGGTGATGATTTCTCCTGTCACACAGGAGCTATCAAAATCCCTGTAAAACATATTGCTTCCCAAAAATATTCTTCTCTGCTTTCCTCCATGGCCATCACAGGACGTATGAAAACATTAAACCTGACGGACAAAAATGTTGTGTGTGAATGATGGTTGTTTTTGCAGAAAGTTGTTCTCTCTGGTGCATAGCATTCCCTTACAGACATATTAATCAAAGAAGTTTCGCTTAGAGCCATTTAGGGATGAATACAATACAGTCCCCTCGTTCCTCTACACAACAATGTTGCCTCTGCTTGATATGTCACACTTGCTGAGTGCCACAAGCAAATATATTTTAACGACTGAATGTCTGTCTCCACATTACTGCAAAAGACGTGGTCTTGAACCAAAGGAGGAGAATTCTAACATCATGGACAAAGAGTCAATTTCTAGTATTTTCTTGTGTTTTTTTTTCTTTTTTCTCTTGAATTTGGCACGTTAGGAGCAGAAGATACTGCACGTTGCTCAAAGCCGAAAACAGAAAACTCCCAAGCTGAAGCACAGGACAAAGTGCTTTGAATAGCAAACAAACACAGTCTTAGTGGAGAGTGGATAGGGATGAATCAATGCAGGAAATGACAGCAAATTGCAGCGACAATTGCTATTGACATTCACGCTCACTTTAAACTATGACCATTTAAAAGAAAATTGCTTATTTAACAAAGTAAAAAACAAAATAGTATAGTGATATTCGACCAATTTATGACTTTCATGACGCACTTCAAGCCTTTCCATTCACCTAAGAAAAAATATAATGCTCTTAATAGAAGCATTTTGACATGCCAATTTAACATCAGCAAAGTGAGTTAAATGCATAGCCTTATCTTTATTGCACATAACAGCCATAGCAGCTATTAAATTTTTGTTCAGGCACCCAGTATTTACTAGGCAAAATGTAACTGACCCAAAGTCTAAATAATCAGTGAAGAAGGCTGCATCTGTGGCTTATACTATACTTTTGCAAGATGAAATAAGAATAGAAAAGGCATAGAGGAATAAAAAAAACAGAATATATACTGGACTATTTGACAAATCATTAATGAGACTAAAGCATTTTAAATTTTCTCGTAAATATTGTCATTAAAACAATAATACAAAAACTACATTATTCAGGTAAATGCTCAAGGTAAAAATGGCAAACTCATTATCGTTATTATTGACAAACAGGAAGGCAGCATAGCTTAAGAAATGATGAATTGTGCAGCATACCTTACTACAGTTATAACACAACGGCAGCTGACATAACCGCCCTCGCTGCAATATAAAGTGGCAGCCCTCTGCTCTTTTTTTCATGCCTCCAGACCAAGAACAACATTTGTCATGGAAAAAAAAGGAAAACAGCACTTGTAAATGAGCTGTCAAAACTGATGTTAATTTTAGTTAATGGTTAATGTGGCCTTTTGACTTGACAGGACGACTGCTCTGCTCTGACACCCCAACCAGCCTGCAGTCTTTATTCCTGTCAGACGACCGGGTGTTTTAGCAAAAATTGGGAACTTCTGCCAGAACCTCAGCTTGTCATGCTTACCATTTTCATTCCAGTGGAAGGAAAGGTCAAGTGCGACCGTGCCATGTTCAGATTATGGGTATGGGTGCACACTGGCAGGGATCAACAATCTGCAATCACTTTCAAACATGACATTGATGTTTTATTTACAGGGTCACTACTGTCGGTGGATGTGGAGTATAACACTGAACCTAAAAAAATAAGCTGAGTGTGGTTGGAATCATCCAAAAAAAAAAAAAATAAAAAATAATCTAGTAATATTTATGTACCTTGTACAAATAGAAATAGGAGGGCTGCACCATTGCTTTGTACAGAGATTCATTTGTAGACAGATTCATCATCAATGTGACAGAAGAAAAACAAACACAACTCAGCAATGTACCTTCTCCAGCGAACAAGTGTTGCTGGAAATCGATCCACATACTCCTGTTGTCAAAATCTTGATTGGGTAGTTTTCAGAGAACTTGACATTTGTAGACATTTGTATAGAGCAGGGTGAACATTTAGTGCGCATGCAGGGGATCAATGTCTTGCTTTGATAGGACTAATGTCTGCTGATGGACATACTGGCTGTTACACTGCCTGAATCGGCGCTCCTGCGAGACTAGCACTTGGACGACCTGCAAGCGATGAAGGATCGGTTCAGATGCTTTTCATTCACAGTTGCTTCGGCTAAAATCGTTACTTTTATTAATATTCAAGCGATTCTGCTTTGATCACATGTAGAATTTATACAGTTGATGCAGAAGAGAGAAGGGAAGAAGTACAAATAAAATCATGCAAGTTACCACTCCTCACCACTCATGTTTCCATGCATATGGCGATGAAAGGCAAAGTACAACCTCTAACGTATACTTATTTGAACAATCAATAGGCCTCATTAAAGTTAATAGTATCCCAAAAAAATATGTGCATTGTCTTTTAGCTGTCTAGTTCATGCTTAAAGACATAGTGCTGTTGTAGGACCAGCCAATACTGCTATCTATGACAGCCATCCACAGTTAAGCATAAGTAAGACAGAGGAGCTAGTAGAGGATTTCTAACAAAGCCCCTGACACCTGTCACCACAAAGGAAGAGGAAAGGGTGATGGTACACATAAATAACAAACTGGTCAGAGTGACTGGACTGATAACATGGAAGCATTATAAGACAGAGGGCAGAGAAGAACGTTCTGCTTGGGAAGCTTAGGACTGCAGGTGTGTATACAACGCTACAGTCTGTCAAACACTGGAAGCCTGCACCCCGTTCTCTGCAGTCGTATACTAGGGATGTAGCATGAAATTTGAGGCCATAGTAACGGTTTGCGAACTGTGGCAAGAGGCTCAACAAACTACAGGTAGGATTACTGAACTGTAAAGAAATGGCTGGGCATAGGAAAGCTTACTATTCTGAAAAAGAGTCTGAAAATATGTTGCGGGACTCTGGAGTGTCTGCCTGACCATTCAACAAACAACACAGAGCACATTAGGTGCTCATTTGTGTTGACAGCAATCAGACTGTGTAGTGGCTCCAACCCAAACAGCCTCACACTCAGCCAATTAACAGGGTGCTGAGGCAGGATGCTTTCACTGCCCTTATGAACTATTCAAGATATTTTCTTAGTTCGTATTCTTCCAATTTGTCTGTACTGTATCGGTTTTTACAAACTCAGAAATCTCGTCCGGCTGGCAAGAACACATATTTCTTTCACATTTGGATTTCAAACACATTTGTCTTCTTTTTTTCTTAACCTCAGGAGAAATATTGTGTATGCAGTGTTGAAAATGTGCACTCAGTTATTCTCACCATGATTAATATCATCTTCTGTGCTACCCTTAATGGAAGAATTAAACAATAGTTCAGATAAATCCAGGATTTCCTGAATTATTTTAGCTTAGTTGCTTGATGTGCAGGACATAAAAGAAAAATGTTTGCAGAGAATGTCAGCTGAATGTTTATGTCCTATATGTATAAGATATTATCTCCTACCCAGGCTTTTTTTTTTTTTTTGGTCCATGTGAATGAGCTAATAAAAGACTGTGAAGGTGTTGCATGATAAGCCCTGCAGCAGACACTGTTAATGGCATATCATATTATATTTATAAAGCAGGTGGCTGACCAATCAGTGTGAGCAAAAAGTGCCACTATGCATAACTGTCATTACATCAGCCTCACTACCTAATTTGACTTGATAACATAAAACCTCTGACTAACAGGGTCTCTGCACATGCAAGCGTAGAAATGTCAGTAGGACTGGTGTGCAGAAGAACCACTTGTGAAGAGAGCTCTCAGCATCTGGAGCTAAGCATAACCACATTAAATATAGGTCTATCTTCACCACATGTTTCTGTTTGTTTATATGACAGATTCTTTTTCTAGATACCTCTGTGTGAAAAAAAAAAAATCAAACACTGTCATTGGTTTAATCCTATCTAAACACTATATTTGAAATGGTGCTATATCTATCTAGTTGGCTGCGTCAGAGAGTAAACACTAGAGTAACAAGCGTACAGCCTGCACATGATGCCTTAAGGTGTCACTCTTAGGCAACATTCACAGCATGCCTTCAGACGACATGCATTACTTTGACCACCAGCAGATTTTTCGACACAAACAGGGCTAGTGCGTGTACAGTCTCCAGCGAGAAAAAACAGCCCATGCACAAGGAAACCATGCAGGAATGGCAGTGAATCAACACAATATTGTTTACATCTTTCTTGTGGCTATTGTTATAATTCAGCACATACTGTATCTGCCAGAGCTACATAGAGTTTCTAAATCACAAAGAATACACCCTACAGTTAAAGCTGTGTGTAGCTTTAAGTGAACCAGGTCCCTGCGTACACACACACACACACACACACACACACACACAGCAGTCTGCCCCTCTGCAGCCATCAATTCACAGCGGGGAAGCTGACTGCAGCCTGCCTCTCTCTCTCTCTTCCCCTGTACCAGAATTAATTTCTCCCCAGAGCTGATAGGCTATGCTCTACTGCAGCCAATCCATATAATTAGGCCGTCAGCAATGTAAACCCCTGGCTCAGACTTCAAGTCCATTTCAATATTAGGTGCAGACATGACAATGGCTTCATCAAATGTGAGTTTTCCCCGTATTAATTTGATAAATTGTTCTTTCTTAGCAATCTACATGGCCTATCACTACATACAACAGGCTAATGTTTACGTTCTGTTACACTAGTTCCTCTTTCAGTACTAGGGGTAATTATCCACTTCTTCTACATTAAAGAATGCTAGATGTGTCCTCTCTTCCGTTAGGTTTTTAAACATTTAGTTTACCATTAATAATGAAGTATTTTAATGAGCATATGATGTTTGTGGATGTAGAGAAAAAGATGTCCGCCCTCACCGCTGTCTCTCTTCCTCTATCTCAGCCTTGTTACCCAAGTATTTTTCCTCCCTGAGCCAGTTATGTGGGGTTTTGATGACTGATCTCACTCCATATGGCAACAGCTCTATTAATCGCCACCTCTCAGAGAACTGCTGCACGACAGCCTGCGTGTCAAAATCACTATCAAAACGGTGAGGCGTGGAAAGGGGAGGGTGGGAGATGAATGGAATGTGTGTCTGTGCATGTGAATGTGTGTGTGTGCGTGTGTGGTTCCTTTTTTTTTGGTGGGGGGGGGGGGGGTAGTGAGGATAAAGGGAAAATTAGCCAGAGAAAACAAAGTCAATGAGGCATGAAGGAGGCTTCCCTCTCCTGTGTTTGGTAGAGGTAGTTGTGCCTCCTCATTCACTGTTACCACCACTCCAGCGGGAAAGGGAGAAGACGACAGCCCCAAGTGATATGGGTGGGGGTTGAGGGCGCTGTTGGAGAACAGGGAGGCACTAGCGGGATTCTACATGATTACTTGGTCTGGATGTGGTTGTTGACTGAAGCATCACTTGACAGTAGAGGCCGACCAATCCTCTGCCCGCATTTTTGAAGACATTATCTTTTTGAATGCATTTGTACCCCCCCCCCCCCCGTTGAACTGGATCTCAATGGAAGGAAACAGACCTTTGGGATGAAGTGTCCAGAGAGCATGTCTTACAAAATATTACAATATCAGGGTTCAAAGCTATTACGGTCAAAATGATTGGCTTTGTGCATTGAATGATTATCACTGGGGGAGAGGGAAATAGCCTGCATCAGCCTGAACCCAAGTGCAGCACTTATTTACTTGTAGAAATTTATGATAAAGCAATGTGATCCATAGCAGACAAAAGGCATGCAGAGATATCCATTTGCTGTAACAGAGATACCGTATCTTCAAATTAAAGCAAAATAATGCTTAATCAAATATCATGATGAAAACCGGCTACAAATATATAGAAAATAATTATTCAGTCAACTTTAGCCACATCTAAAGGGGAGCTTTTTTTTTTAATATCATGAAGTCGGATCAGTTAATTTTTTTTTTTTGGCTACCCCTGTCTCCTAGAGCGAAGGTCTAGTATCGGCTGTATTTAAAGAGATTAAAAAATCAATACTTTCCCTTGGTTGCATTCCTCCCTTGTCCCCATTACATTTGCTAAATCACGACATCATTATCCATATCACAGAGGTATTGCCTTATTATCATTAAACAGGAATAAACAAACACATGCATAATTAGCTCAACAGGAAGTCAATTGGTAGGTTGTTGCTTCCTTTATGAGCTATGTGTCTCAGGCTGAGCTGCTGATTTGGACCCTACATATACAAAAGCATGGTAGTAATTTATCTTCCTTTTAATCATCATTACTGTTTTGATAAGTCTAACCTTTAGAGGCAGGTGGGAAAAGAGAAGCTTAATTATATCTTCTGGCGCAGCAGGGTAACAGTGCTACTCCGCTTTTGAATTTGCAGGTAATTTAAGGAAGAAATTATTCCAAAATAATGTGATTTTTTTCTTGCTCCTACTGTGCACAAATATTGGCATTCATATCTGTGTGTAGGACACCAAAATATGCATAGAAAAAGTTAAGGATGTCACTAGCTGGTCTGTAGAAAGAAGATTAGGGTCGTGCTTCGTTGGTAAGCTACATAAAGTCGGACCCAGGTTTTAGTGCTATTTCAAGTCGATGTGCGAGACTTTTACATATAAATTAACCTTTGTTACTTTCCATTCCTTGCCAAATGACTTCACATATTGCTCATTAGGCCTATATCTCTGTATTTCGCAGTATACCGGGGTTTAGAGTCTGATGTCTGCCGTGACGTTCCCGTGCTGGTCCACCTGTAGCGATGCGCTTTATGTCAACCAGCAGGATTAGCTGAGTTGAAGAGGGGAACAACAGACAGTGACAGAGACGGAGTAGGCTGCAGCAGCTAGGAGTACGGAGGACATCTAGGAAAAGTCTCTGATGTTCCAAATAAAAAAGAAACTTGTCCAGAAGGATTACACATACACTACGGACAAAACACACATTACCAATTCTGTTGCTCCTCATTGGAGAGCACTGGAAGAAGAGAAGGGACTGGGGATAAATATGGATGTTGCCTTGCTGCTCTTGGATAGGTTGGCCTTTGTAAAATATTTTGAGTAGGCTATGGAGGGCTTACATTTACTCCACCTAAAGAATTGATTATTGTCTTAGAACTGTGTTCATATCTTTGTATTATTGTAACATGTTAACATTTTGTAATAAGTCATGAGCATGTGTCAAGAGTATTTTTGTAATTACTTCCACTGCCAGAACGAGCAGACAAAAGTTCCACGCTGCAGGTTTAAGAACAAACTGCATCATATTACACATTTTCTATTTTAGAAAGCCTCTATGTCTACAGTAGAAGTGAAAAATTACACTACAAGCTGACTGTAAAATCCTTACAGTCGCTTTATACCTTGCCAACTGCTTGTGGTGTTTTCTATCTTTACTTGAACAATCGTGAAATTCTCTGAACCGTGTCAAGCATAAATTTTATGATTCCATGAGTTAAGCTTGTTGTAAAAAACAAACAACGTAAGGAAAAAAAAACAAAAACAAGAGCTGCTCAGTGATATCAGCATTTTGAATGCTAGGTAAGCAAAGAAGTACATGACACACAGTTAATCTACTGTGCAATGAGGGTTAAAGCCTGACTGAGTCACTATGGCTAAAATCAGAAGGCCTTAGACTTCGCCACCTCACACAGCACATATGCCTAAGGTCAGTGTCACTGCCCTGCCAAGTGTTGACCTTTGATCAGCTAGAGGAGTGCAAAAATTGCCAAAAGGTCTCTCTGGGCGTATCTCAGAGCCAGGGGAAGGAAATGACAATGACAACAGCCTTTAACTATCCCAGCAAGACCTTCCTTGGCTGTAAAAACATTAACAGGCTTTGTCAACATACAGTGGTGCTCTGAAACAAAGCACGACATGAGCCTAATGCCAAGTCCTTGGAGATAGTGCAGATATCTCATTGCAGAAACACTCTGAAAGCGAAATAACAGCAGGATATTTTCATTCAGTATCCTGTGTGTGGAAAATACTGAAATTCAGTGAGCTGCAATTTGGGCCACAATATTATCAAAGTCCTATCATATACTACATGTATAGCAAATGCATTTCCTTTGATACCTCTGAGCTACTATGAATTTTACAAAAAGGAAAATGATGCATAATGGAAGCTCTTTACTAGAATTTGATTTCCCTTAAAACAGATATATTCTAGTTCCTGGGTCCCAACACTCTTGTGCTCAAACCACTTAGTTAAAAATACACTGGCCCCTACGAGGGGACTGCTGGCAGGAAACATAGAGGTATCTATTTCACATCAGATGCTGCTTGAATTCCCATTGCACATAATCAAGCCAGCTGATATCCCTTGCTCAGAGAAACAAGCAGGAAGGTAAAATGCTGCTCCCTCACAAGCAGCTAAAAAGGATAATAACCTAAATTTTAAAGTATATTTTAATACTGATGTCTCTGCTGGACTTCTTATCTTTTTCAGCATCGTGTTATCTTGAAAGATTTTCCTGGATTATCACACTACAAAAAGCTGCAAAAGCACGCATCTCTGATTTTAATAAACATTTGAATATTTGGCAAAGGGTATAATCTCATGAACTGATTTATCTCAGGGGAAAAGGTCAACAACAATTAACAGGAATAAAGCATCATCTAAATTATATTTGAAAGAGCCTGGCTTATATTAAGTATTACAGTTCAGCGTGCCAAGTAGTAAATACAATTACCAGATCTCCCTCATCTCTCATGCTAATTATTGTTTGCAGCTTCAAAGTGTTCTGTGTTGTGCTTTTGCTGTTTACTGCTGCTGACTAGACACCAATCAAGCTTAACTCTCCTGTGCTGCTATCAGAAGCCTTTCTTGACCAATCAAAATTTCTTGTTGTTTACATTAAAGTGGTGTGGGAGGCACAAGTCAGCATTTCCTGCTGTGAAAGTTATTTTTAGAGTGAACTGAAGAAAAATAAATAAAAGAAAAAAGACAAGAAAAATGCATGTGATATTACATTTCCAACTCGCACCGGGAGAGAAAGGGGTGGGGATGAAAAGCGGACTAGGAGGAGAGATATTGATGTGCAAGAGAGAGCCATGAGGAAAAAGGCAGAAGAATGGAGAGAAAAAAGGAGAGAGGAGAGAGAAAGAAAGCGAGAGAGAGAGAGAGAAAGAGAGAGAGAGACAGTCACACTTGGTTTGCCTCATCTCTGGGCATATCATCTGGCTTGCAGGGGGAAAATTACTGTACCAGTCCCCCAAGGGCCAGAGTGACTTCCTTAACCACTTTAATAAACTGGAAGAGTGTGATTGCCCAGACAGTGCTGCTGTCAGCGTGTTAATTAGACACAGTGCTTTATCAGAGCTGGCCACTCATGAACCGACCAAGCATATTACCATAAATGGTTTACTATCAGCCTGCATGGGAAAGCAAACGTAAAAAAATATAATCTTAATCCATTGTCACTTGACTAAATTATATGTTACTTGCTGTATGAAAAGTGTTAAAAATCATACAACCTATCCTAGCTCAGCTCAGTTGTTGACTTACAACAAATAAACATGCGATATCAAAACTGCATTTGTTTTGAAGAATGAATTTCAAATTAAATGTAGTCTTTGAACCATTCCATATTTTGCAATCCTCATTTCCAAACCAGCCCTCTTCCTCATTACCCAGGGTACTCCAATTACATGTCCACAAATTCTGTTTACTGCCTGCTCACGCTTTTTCACCTACAATATTTTTCCTCCACAACTTATCAGAATATCTTCAATCCTCAAATTATCACCTTTCTAATTTTAGACTGCATTTCAGACTTTCATAAGCTGTAAACCATGTGGAGGATGTGTACTTACTTGCTGTTTACTTCTGTTTAGGTGCACAACATGAAAGGCAACACAGAAAAAAAGGAAAAATGTTTGCATTTGTGTGCATTTGTTCACAATCACAATTGAATGTGACAGACAGCTTATTAGGAGGTGTAAACCTCTTTACAATTAAAAAACTCTAAACCAGAATGTATCAAATAGAGGCGCCTGTCAAATTTAATTAAGGGCCTCTCTGCATAATGTTTACTTTAAGATCTGATCTGTAAGATTCTAATTTAAACCTTTGATTACTGAGGGGCTTCAGTTTGCAAATGGGAAAACAGGATCATGCTTAGGATAATGCCAAATTAGATAAGATCAGACAAATTACGCAATACAGTCAACCAGCTCTGTACATTCATGTTTGACAAACAATCCTAAGTTTGGCAGACATACAGAGAGATCATGCAGAGACCCCCCCCCCCCCCCCCACACACACACACACACACACGCACGCACACACACACACAAAAAACCCAAATGGTCATTTCTTCAGTTTTACACATTTCAGTAATCACACTATACAGTATGTAGACAGCTTGCAGCTACATATTGCTGATATATTCATCCTCGTCACCCCCAAGAATATACAATGGGGGAGGGGGGGTGTTGAGCAAAAGCAACAATGTTTATTCACCCTGAAGACAGCAGATATAATAATCACCTCCAGCCCAAGTTTTTCGCAAAAATGAAACTAGGCTATTGAATAATTCATGAGCTCTGAGTGTGTGTCACTAACTCAGCATTTAGCTTGAGGAAACCGTGGGCAAACTCTGAGAGGGATACTATTGTTCCCCTTTCATCTCCTGTGTGTAACTCTGTACTTGGTATATTAAAAATTCACTTCTTCATAATGAGAGAAAAAAAAAAAGCTGCATCTATCCCAAAGGGTATGTGTTTCACTTGGAAACCGAATGTCACTGACATAACCACAAATGTCCAAAAAAACCCCTTTGGTTTATGCATTTCTGTCAAATACATCTAAGGAAAATGCCTGATGCCTGATCCAGCGATCATGGCAGAGCATAAAGAAAATATGCTGACATTGAAATTATAATCCTTAAGGTTTTCATGAAACTCCATTTATGATACTATTCGTGGTTGGCATTTTCTTTTGCAGTAGCCACTCAATGTGTTTACATTTTGATATCGTCTCTCTAGATGGCAGTTTTCATTTTTAGTGGCAAAGAGTGTTTGCTGCCCCAGAATTTTTGAACCTCTAGTATTAAATTGCACCATCTTAAATGAAATTGCAAGGGCTGTCAACTAGGTAACCAGGACTGATGTCTGAAAAGGTTTACAACTGTAACAATACAACGCAATACAATACATACCATACGCAACAAACATTACTAGAGAGTGACACACTTTGTTTCTTTTTTTTCAACAGTCATGAAGCATAGATACTGATCGTGATGATGATTATCATGATAATGATGATGACCTTGGGCAAGTGTAAATATATTATAGAATGAAAACTGTAAGAATAGGTTAGCAAGTTTGAGATCTGTTTTGTATGTGCAGGTGATAACAGGTTTTAAGAATACAAACAGAAAGACAGTGCATGTAATTGCGGAAGACATTCTTAGGCTTAGAGACAGCAAACTTGAAGGATGCAGGACACATCCTCACAGGAACTACATGCTTAAAAGATTTTTGAGTCACCTAAGACAAACCAAATAGCTGTTTATTTTCCTAGCAGATTCAATAGACTTAAGAATTGCTTGGAAAAATTGTTTTGCAGTGAAAACTTAGGCTTCTTATTTGTCCAAATCTGCCAAGTTACAGAAAATGGATTCTTGGGCGGCCAGCAAACTTTCAAAGATCTTTATCCATCCTCTCTACTCGGCGTTCTTTTGTTTTGAAATCATATGTTTGCTGATAGATATTGTCTTACGCTTAACATATAACAAAAGAATGCACAAAAATGCTTTGCGTGTGTCTTTCAAACAAACAACAATCAAGCAGTAGAGAATCAGGAGCACACTAGTTGATCACAGAGGTACATGCACTCAATTAACCCTTCTTTAAACCTGGTAAAGTCTCAGTAGGTCCTGGCTGGCAAATGAGCAATGGAAAAACAAAGATTTTTGATTAAGTATGCAGCTGCCAGAAAAGACTGAAGAGGAAAAGTTATTGTGTAGTTCCAGGTTCCAAGTTTTGTGTTGTATTTTATTGGTGCTGAATAAAAGGCAGAAGACAGAGCCAAAGGCAAATCTCCTGTGTCCTTGGTTCTGTGAAGACTGGACAGCTTTCACAGAGCTGCTGTTAATGACAGATGACTTCCGAACTCTATAAAATGTTTCGGCCATTTCCACGTGAACATGAACTTACTTTATTACTTAGTTACTTACTCTAGAACTTACTGTATTATGCTCAATCTGCTTTGCAAAATTGAATTTTATTTTGGTGTTGGGGAAATGTGCAGTAGTAATTCCAGTATAGAACTGAAAGAAAAAATTTTTGACAGTAGCATCTATGGATGGAATACGTTGACTAAAAAACTTGAACCTAAAAACTAACACTATGAAATCCTTTATACAAGAGGAGGAAATAGAACAGAGCCAGATAATCTAATTTGACATAGTGCATATGGGTGTTAAACTAATTTCGAAGCCATGTTTGGGACCTGGCTGCTGTTCCTGTAATTGCCTGCCTGACTGACAGCATCACCTGGCAAACAGTTCCACACTAAGCAAAAGCAGTCTCTGGCTGGTGGATGCCTCCTCTGGCTTCCGATTCGCTTGCCGTGGAGGTATTTTGTGGGCAATTGCACTTTTGAAGATCAAAATTCTCGCAATACTGCCTGCAGCATCTGAATCCTCCGCTGAAGGCCAATTTATGCCTACACCACCATGAGCATTTATACTTTTGTGGTGGTGTCACTTTGCAATTACACCACCAAATTACTAGTTGGCATGGCCATTTATATGCCACTGTGTTGAGTTTCTTTGCCACTGTTTCCCACGATTTTGTTGGCACACAGTGGTGACCGAAAGCTGAGCGGATCTTGATTGGGTTGGAGCTGATAGATTTTGGACAGCAGTTAGCTTTACTGACATTACTGCAACGCAGAAACAAGAAGGCATCAGAGGAGATGGTCTGTACAAGGGCAGCAGTGAAGAAGGAGAAGCCGGAAATGCGATGCTACCAAACCGACCAATCACATTGGTCACAACGGTCCGTGTCACCGTGACACGTAGTAACATTTTTTGGGAGGTGCTCATTAGGCTACAGAGTAGGCTAAGGCATAGGGTCAATGGCTAAGCCATTGAAGAACAGAACAGAGTCTGCTAGAGAATGCTGGCTAGAGAATGCTGGCTAGCCAAAGCTGCTAGCAGCTCTTCAAGTGTATAGCAAGCTAGAGCCAAAGTGCCTGGAGGTATCAAATATGAGGTATCAAATATGACTAGGACCAGCACAAGGCTAACTGCAGCTTCTAACATTGCTTGCACTGGTAAAAGGTCGACCAGGCAGCGGCACTTGGCCAGCAACACCACCAAGCCCATCCCTCTGCTCACTGGTGACTCCACCAACAGATATGAGGCTGGATGGGGTGTATTAACACGCCGCCTACCCAATGCATCTCTGACTGACAAAACAGAGTTAATTCCTCAGATCCTGTCAGAGCACAAAACAGTCCCTCGTGCATGTTGGGCAGAATGACTGGAAGAAGCAATCAGAATTGTCAAAGACAGATTTCAGTCACAGCACACTCAGCAAATTTAAAGGACAGATATTCATTAATGTCCCAGTGCCAGCCAGGGGGAGCATTATGTTCTCTTGTTCACTCAGCTTGAATGCATAGCTCCAGAATACATGTTTTCTATCAAGTCTAAATGTTATTGACAACTTTAATCTATCCTGGGGGTGCAGAGAGGCTTTCAGATCAGATGGCTTGCTCCCAAACAGAAGTAGAGCAAAAATTCTGTCAGGATATTTTACTGTATGTGCTCTCTTGACCACCCACGTATTACACCATGTGCCAGGGCCCAGGCCCCTGCTGAAATAGAGGAGAACTTTCCACCTCTACCCAGCCAAGAACAGGACAACGCACTGCAGCCAGCACACCCAACGCCCAAGGACATGATCCTCACTTTGCTCCAGCCTCGTGTCGGCATTAGTGATGATATGGTGTGTTTGAGGAACACAGCAGCCACTATATTTTCTGCTCAGTGACATAATTCAGGCTGGATTTCCGCCTCAGGAGGAGAGCTGTGATATACCCCAGTCCCCTGGAACACCCCTGCTAAAATCCGTCCTCCCTCTCTACATTCCTGCACCTGAGGTTCTGAGAGAAAATGGAGGAAACAGTGTCTACAGGAACTAAGATCTCTTACTCCACTGCTGCCAGCCCACAGGCTTCTCCTACATTATGACTTTATTGTTCCCTGTAAAAAGAATGGTCTTTATGTCTGAATTCACTGCAATTAATAATAAAATTCTTGAACAAATAGTGCAGCATCTTAAACTATCCACATGCTCACTCAGGCTGATGCAATTAGTCGCTGTAATTGATGCCACTGACACTGAAGACGCATCAACATCAATTTTGTAAACCCATGCATCGGTTTTTATATGTTTTAAAATGCTTCAAATTATTTTGACAAATGTTTTTCTTAAATATCACTATGTAGTTGCTGCATCATTACCGTCATTTTTCCCCCCAGTCATTAGTTGGCTCTAGTCAATGATATAGTTTTAGCTGATGGCACCTGCAGCAGAGTCTTACTCAGCTGCAGCTTACTTCAACTTGGTTCAGTGTAAAGGTTTCAAATGACCAAGGGCTTTGAAAGTAGAGAAATACTTCAGTTTATCACAAACCAAAAAGGTGGTTTGTACACTGTGCAGAGTTTCAATGGCATACCACAGCAGCACTAGCTCTTTGCATGAGCACCTGAAGAGAAACCACACAAGCATTGTTTTGGACAATGGACCACCAGAATAGGCAAAACCACAAGAAGTGTAGTCTATTAGTAGAGATAGAGTTTTTAATGTCTTTTGTCCTCTTAGCTTCTAAATAAACTCATAAAGCCAAAAAGTCTTCTGCCTGCCACCTTAGAATTTGGGTTTGGTTTGGCACGATTTTTGAAATTGGAGTAATCATAATCCTGAGGGCTAATAATAGAGGGACAACTTTGAGGAGGACAGACTGATCAGTCAGTGGTACCCAGAGTTCAAACCAAACACGGTGAAACAGCTTTCAGCCATTATGCTGCCCACTGCTGGAATCAGCTGCCCTTGGAACTAAGATAGTCACCAACTACAGCCATTTTTAAACATAGATCTCTTTTCCACTGCTTTTAATGAATCAGTTTTTATGATATTAGTATTTATTTTCTTGAGTTTTAAACTTTTATATATCTTATTTTATGATTTTATCTGTTAAATGTTTTTATTTATCTCATCTTTAGCCTGTAAAGCACTCTGAATAACCTTTGTGTATGATAAGGTGCTATAAATAAACTTGCTTTGCCTGTGGTAAGGACAAGTATAATTAATTTTGTTTGTAGAGCGAACTACATACAATGTACTACATACAATAAATTTGTCTGCAAGACACTCATTCAAGCAATACATTCATTTCGGTAAATCTCACTATTACAGCCTCTGAAAAGACAAAAGGCATTATCATCAGTGTGCAGGCATAAAATGCATTGCAGGGTCCCGGGCTGTGACGAATTTTGCTAATTAATGAAGTGTGATAGCACCAGTGCTCACAAATATGGTATCTTAAAAGTGAATGTGACAGTCTGCTTTCATGGTTGGCCTTTGTAATACAATTTCAAGACACGATCGAGCTGCTTTAGGCGAATGATCAGATGGCAGCCTCCTTCTCTAGTGCGCAAGTCCACATGACCTTTTCTTAACCTATGCAAAAAATATCCTTCACGACATAATCAAGCAATCAATTAGTAATTAAAATATATGACGATGGCAAGACAATGCTTAAACAAACATCAAGCTCAATACCCCATGAAACAATAACCCACACTTCAATACCTAATCAGTCATAAACATTAATTGTGGCATCTTTCATTTGACGTAAACTGTAATTGAGCATAGAAATTAGTTTATGCTAAGGGGCTTGGAGAGAAGGCTATGAATCTTCTGTTTTCTGAAGGGGCTGTTTTCAGTTGGTGCTCTCACGATCATGAAGATGTAAGGATCACGAAAACATGGTGCCCCTTCTGGTTTCGGATTAGCATCACTGTTTCTTTGATTCGCTGAGTGACAGAATCTGCAGTGGCTGATCACGTCAGCCAGGCCAGCTGCCCTGCATGCAAGCCGCCGTCTCTGCCCTTTCAAATCTGAAAGGGCCTGTCCCCAGCACTGCCTCACTCCTCTCAAGTGAGATGGCTGCTTGCGGGGTGGGTGGATGAGACATGATCTCACTCTGGTAGGTGATGACACTGACAGTAGCAGCCAGTCACTCAGATTTGTTTAAACAGAGTTGAAGCGTGGACTATCTGTGGCTGGAGGTGGGGGCCGGGGGTGAGAGGCTGATGATCCTCTGCACCAGTCAGAACAAACATGTCCACTTATGGGCAGATGATGCGATGTGATGTCTCCCCCTGGCCATGCGGACAGCACATGCAGAGTCATGATCTGGATTCATATCCCTCAGCCAAAGAGAGCTCGACAAGGTTTATCATGAATTTTCATTGTTTGCAGAGCCACATTCAATGAAATGGTACTTGCTTAGTGCTGCTGTCAACATTTAACTTGATTTAAATTGACTTGTAGTTTGAATAGATTCTAATTTCAGATTTTTGCTGGCGGGCATAAACAAAGAACAGTCCGTTGATAACTTACTCCAAAAAAAGGAATGGTACCTTTTCTCATCCAATTTTAATTAATTTTTCTATATGGGTAGAAGTAGCGTACTTCAAATTTAATCTAAGTAATAGGGCTTGGAGAGAAGAAAGTCTATGATGATGACCGCAGGCACACTAGAAGTATCCTTGAGAGAAAACAAAAGTAAGGTCCAGTACTTTTTTCCTGAAATGGTTAGAGATATTTTGTTAGGCTCGGATATGTGCTTCGTTTACTTTCTACCTGTTAATATTCATTCAAAGCAGCATGATGCGGACAATGCTCATGAAATGTACTGCCTGGTGTACCGCAAATAATGATACTGCTTTAGGTAGGGGAAGATCGCAGGGCCTGACTTTTTAGTGATGCATCACATTTGTTTTTGTAGTTAACTGTGGCTAGAAACCCACGGTTAAAAGAAAAGGCTGTACCTAGGAGAACAATACTAAGTGTACTGCACATGGAGATAAGATTTCGTCAGGTCTTAGCAACGTACTGTGGAAACACTGCTGGGTTTGGTTTGGCACGATTTTTGAAATTGGAGTAATCATAATCCTGAGGGCTAATAAAAGAGGGACAACTTTGAGGAGCACAGACTGAATATGAAATGCGTTCGGATCGACAAGAGAGTGTTCTTTCACAGAGGAGCTATTTTTAAATCATGACGTCCAATTTTGAGCAGGGGGGAGCTTTCTTTTCTGACGGTGCTCTGGCTTTTTGACTGGAGTCAGCACCACTGTTTCAGATCACATGGATTAGAGGCCAAGAATGAACAATACGTGCTGGACTCTGGCACCGACACACGCCAGCTCTGCCAGCACACTTCATCCATCCATGTTGGCAGCCCGTCTATCATTCATGCTCTGCGGTAGGCCCATACCTTCCAAACACATCACCAAAATGAAGGTTACTTTTGGAAACACGATACTAAGACGAATGCCACGAAACACCTGACCAGACAAAGCATTTACATACACAAACACACCTCTGTTTCTGCTTCTGTGCTCACCTCAGCCCCACAGTCAGCTCTCTGCTTTTCTGGTCACTTACATCATTCTGTCTCCAGGCCAATTGACCCCGTAATTCCCGGTCATGAAAAAAATTTTGACAGTACAGCAGCCAGCCAGCCAGTTTGCTCTTACCAATAGCCTCTTCAGATGTCGCTGATCTCAGGTGAAGTGTCACTTGACTGCTTTGAGAATCTACTGTTGATTTTTTTTCTCCCTCCCATTTGCGTTTGCTGCATTTTTTTAATGAAATCAACACAGAGGTTGGTATACGTACAAGCCAAATTAGCGAACCTTATATGGCCATTACCATCTCCTTCACATCAGTACTACATAATTTGGTGCCTACATTCTCCCCTGTGTTCTCATTATCTGCCTTTTATAGGATGCAATTCTCCTGCTCAGCACCAAACAATTTCAATGAGCATGTAATAAATACAGGCAACTTTGCTTTTGATACAAAAGAGGGATATCTTCCGTGGTTCTGGAATTTTTAAATATTTTTTTCTGACTACTATTTCCTGATTTACAAACTTTTCGCTATCAAAACGCAACAGTTTAACACTAATTGAAAAGCCTTCAATATTCCATATTGTTTCATTACAAAGTACCTTGAGGAGGGGATTGGTATAAAATGGTTGTGTTTTCACCTGCAAGAAGATGCTGATTGCTGAAGTTTACAGTAAAGAATATCCTCTTCTCAACAGGACTGCTCAGAAAAAACTTCAGGTGTAGAAAGTGAAAAGAAAAATAGAGAAAATGCAAATGAGCTGTTGATAATGTGCCACAGATCCATTAATTGAGTAAAAAAACAAATTGAAAATTGGAAATCCAACTGGTTTTCTATATTTTCTATATTTTTCACTCTTTTTAGATAAGAAAATAATCAGATAAGAATATAATCAAATCAAAATAAGCATGGGTTGCCAGACTTTAAACCTAAACTCAAAATCCGGAGACCTATCTATTGTATTTCTGACAAGAAGTTACTCATACAGCACAATACCACATCTTTCATTTTCTCTTGTAAATTTATTAGTCATTGCCCAGATTTTTCTTCAGCTGAATATATCTGAAAGAGGTTAGTGAGTAAATTCTGAGTGTTTCCTATTGTATCTGTTATGTTCTACTTGGTACTTTGTTTCGTGTCCAGGACCTGCACTCAAGAAATCTCCACTTCCTTTCCTCTTCACTGCCTGCCCACTGGTTGCAACACCTCATTTCTTGCATCAGCTCATCTGCCCTCTTAGAGCACCGACTCCTACATATCATATGAGATGAAAAGATCACAGAAGGAGCAGAACACCAGTCCAGGCTGCATAAAAGACAAACAACACAAAACAAAAAACCCAACCAAAAGCAGATAAATCATCGGAATAACTGGAATATTTATTTTTCTAAGACTCTCTTAGGTCGTTCACCGTTCAGGAACTGATCCGTGATGATAGATGATAATTATTTATTCTACAAAACCTGACATTTATCTTTTGTGGCTTCATCTCATCTGTTCACTACCATTATTCACTTGATTCTCATTTATTTACACTGTGACGGTGTGAATTGAGTGTGTTATTGTTATGGGTTATATGCAAGAGTGTGCACGTACGTGAATGTAGCTTTGAGGTGTAGCAGCACCCATTAGGAATAGCCAAGGGTAAAGCCATTAAATATGGGACCAGTGGGTTTCTTGATGTAAAAAGACAGAGGTCTTAAAAAACACGAACGGCCTGCTGCATCCTTAGAGGGATATACATTTTACGCTGTATGTGGCAAGGAAAGCCTTTAACCTTACTCTACAGTATGTATAACGATCCTAAATTCAAATCAGTTGGCGATGAATTCAGACTCTGTGTGGTTGCACTGTTTTATTAAATGCTGGAAATACATAGTGAATCATAGTGAATCACAATAAAATCCAGTTTGTGGATACTTCAAGACCAAAAGAATACTGATGCTGGATTCAGGCCTCAAATACTGACTCTCTAATGATAAAAAGTTGCTCAGTAATAATTTTAGTCAGCCATTCTTTAGAGAAATGCCACTGCGCCTTCATCCAATTTCAAGTATTTCTCTGTCAAGGTTTGGGGGACATTCATGAGCAAAATAGCTGTCTATAGCGTGAACATTTTTTTTTCATCTTTGAGTTCATATAGCAAAATAAGCATTCTGAGGTCATCGCTGACGCCTGCGATTAATTGACAAGCTGATTGACAACTCAATGTCACCACATTCAGAATTCACCTACGAGCCAGGTGACAATGCTCCTTGCCTTTCAGTGGAAAGAAATACACTTGACAGAGTGGCTTTGACTATTTCAGACATCATTTCATCACTCATTCCTCCACAAAGGGACAGAGAGGTTTTGACTATTTCAGACATCATTTCATCACTCATTCCTCCACAAAGGCATCCAAATTCAATCAAATTTACGGCATCAAATTAGCAGTTCTGTCAGAAACACATCATAATGGTAGTGTGTCTCCATGGATTCATTCAATTCATGAAGAGGTTACCCAGCTAAAGGCTAAAGGCTTTGGAACATGTTTAAAACTGAAATCTGCGATGTTTTTTCAAAGGAACAGAAAATATGCTTATTGGCTTTCATGCAAAGATAGAGCTGAAACGATAGACATAACTCTCATGTCTGTAAATATGTAGGCAAAGCCAGCAGCCGGGTCGCTTAGTTTAGCTTAAGGAGTAGACACAGGAAGAAACTGGCTTGGCTACCAGCCGCTTCGAAAGCTCACAAATTAACACATTATATCTCATTTATTCAATCCAGTGGTTCCCCAGTGGTTCACAATCTAACACTCGACTTCAAAGTAAGAGCAATCAAGCGTGAGTGCATCATCATCATCATCGAGTTTCCCAAATTTGCTTCATAAAGGTAAAAAAAAAAAAAAAAAAAAAAAAAAAAGAATCAATAACCAGAAAATTAAACATAAAATCCATGTCATTTGAGATTGGAAATAGCATAAAATGATCTATGGAAGCACACCAGTGCTTACAAAAAACCACATTCTTACAAAGAAGCAGATACACGTACACATAATTTTAGATTTTCCTGAAATAGACATGACAAGCATTTTAAGATCACTTCCTGCTTGCTTTGTAGAAGAGCATCAGAGGGGAGGCAAGGCAGACAGTAGTACTTTTACCCTGCAGGCCAGATTTCAGATGTCATTTTCAAAAGCTATGATTGTCCGATTGATACTTGTTTTGTTTCAACGCTGACATAAAAAAGTCTAAATAAATATACCAATGACTGTGTATCTTGAGCTTGCAATAAAAGCAGACATATTACTCGATACTACATTTCTGAGTATCACTTCAAAGCCCCTGAACATGCAATCTTACACTGGGTGACTGACACAAGATAGATAAGGGTTGATTTTAAAAAGCAGAGAAACACAAAGGCTCATTTTCAAAGTACAGGACACTCAGTCGGTGACTGCCATCTAGACGTGGTATTGCCCTTCTGCACAGAATTATGATTGCAGATACTCCCTTGTGCTGTTTTTTTTAGAGATCCTCATCAAATTCTCTGCGAATTCGGAGTTGACCAGAGCAGAAAGCTGTCATGACTGAAAGACTGAGTGTGAGTGATAGAGGAAAAAGAGCAGGACACAAAACAGACAGAAGAGAGGCAGATTAAAATAGGAGAGAAAGGGACCCAGGGGCTTACACTTTTTTAATAAGCGGATTCAGGTTTAATTTTTGAATTTGAGCATTGCTGCACCCCCTGCTGTCTCCCCATCCCCGTTTTCATATGGAATGTTTGGCTATTTCTTTTATTTGTCATTTTTGTTCCTAAATGAATTGCTCAAATGAAGCTGTGCTGAGGAGAAGTGCCCCTCATGAGTCACCAAAGGGACAGATTTTGTTGGTTAATAGCTTTTGACTGATATCAACTTGTGCTATGACAGTGCACTGCTGTCCCATTAGTCGAGGGCAGGTTGGCACAACATCCAACTATGGAGATGGTGTACAAATCCATCCGTGTTCTCCAGACAGTGATAATCCCCACTGATCTCCTCTCTGACTCTCTCCGTCCTTCCCAACCATCAAACAATGGAAAGGGAGGGAGGGAGGGACTGACAGGGGAAATACAGAGTAAGGAAATAATGTCAGAGAGTAAGAGAGGAGGAGAGAGGTTAGAATACAGCATGAGAGAGACACAGGGAAATATGGACTAAGCAGCCCCACATGAGCCTCCCCCGTGATGTTACAAAGGCTCACTGTGCTGCCATGATGGACATGATATGCTGTAGAGGATTAAGCAGTAATCACAGGGGTTTGGCTGTCCTCACAAGGGAGTATCTAAATCCCTCCTCTCCCACCAGCAGTTGAGCCCTCTGCTGGCTTCTCTGACGTATGTACCTGGGCAAAGAGTCAGTGGTGTTGTGGAGGATTTAAAATAAAAAAAAACAAAAAACAAAACACTTCTAGGAAGAATCTAGAGGCCCCTTAATCGCAAACAACATAAAGTGAGTGGTTTGTCCTCAAAAGAGAAAAAACGTGTAATGGATGTAAGAAGAGAATCCATGGAGGTTACTCTACAAATAAATATTAGATATTTTCAGCTGTTTTTTGCACAACTTCAACCCATCACACTACATTCTTTTAACTCCATGATCTAAAGCATTTCTTCAGAATTGGTAATGAAGATGAAGGTTGAAAAGGCACTTGTTTAAAACCTGTCTGCACACTCTTATTGTTTGACAAAATGGAGTCCATTGTACAGCTGTGTTGAGAGGTGTCTCCACATCCTTGTACCTCTACAATCACTGGATGAAATGTTGGTGAGTCAGTTATTATGGTCCATGCAGTAGCAACAATTACCAAAATTAGCAGAAAAATAACTTGCTTGTAAGAAAAGGTTAAAAAACAAAGTGTGTCAATGTTGCAAAGTATTTTCACGTTCCAAAGATTCGTCACATGCATTAAAATCTTTCAGCTGAGAAGGGTTTAACAGAAATGCTTGAGCTGTTGGTGTTAATTTCTGTACATAATGCTTGAAGGCCCTGCAACTTCATCAACTGTAAAATAGTTAGATCTGACTGTAAAATAGTTCACATGCACATGGATGTGCACAAGTCCAATATGGCTGCTAAAGTCTTTTTTTCATGAGTTATGTATTATATTGTATATGCAGCCGGACATCCATAGATGCCCAGTCTATGTAACATTCAAAAATTATGATCAAACAACAAACTTTACTTAACATTATAACCTTATAGCTTTAGTTTTTTTTCTTCTGTAGCTGCCATGTGCATTTTTGTATGAATAAAGCATTCAAAAAAAAAACAAACAATAAAAAAACAACAATGTCATTTACAGGGTTTTGTCCAATACTGATTGATTGTTGCAGCTGCTGCAATGCTGATCACAGCTGCCTGGTAATTTTTAGTATTGCCAATTACATTTCTTTGTTTTTGTCTTTGAGCAGCATGAAACATCACCATACAGGGCTCGAAGTAACTACCATCTATCCGGCCAAATGTGGGCACAATTTGACTGTTGAGATCAATTCTGTATATTCTATCTGACACTTTGATGAGTGGAGTTTTCTTCCCTTTGCTTCTTGAATAAACTGCAAGTTTTTCCAGTACAGGGAGTTTGATTAGCGTGACCTGTCCTCTCTCGTTTCTCTTCTTTGTTTGGTCTCTTTCTACAGACCTACCACATCCACTGTTTATTATTCACTATGGGCATTGTTAAGGTCTCCACTGGTCCCAGTTGTGCAGTGTGCTACAGTGCAGGATAGTGAGGCTAAGACTGCTCAGCCTGCTCATTTTTGTATGACATCCATCCTGCAAGTACTGTACTGCAAGTACAGCTACATTTTGGAAAAAAAAATTTAATACATTTTTAAAAAAAAACATCTCTTTTTCTCTTATTTCTCACAATGCTGCATGGAGCAGATAAGCTATAAGGAAGCTACAATACACTGGAGAACTAAATCGAACGTGCAGTATTGAACAATGATCCACCACATCTCAGCCGCCACCTCACATCATTACCTCACAGTTATTTCTGTAAACAGCTGCACAGTTGTGATTTTTGTGTCGACACATATTGTGACTTCAATAAAAACCTGTGGTATGTCTTCCTTGTTAATGTTAAAGGACACAGTAAATTTAAGTCCTGTGTACAGTACATTAGTGTAAATGTATCTGCTTTGATGCAGGCGATTGAACAGGTTCCTTTTTCTATTTCCGTTTTTTCTTGTAATGTGCTTAACATTTGGCTCGATTTTTTTGTTCAGGAGAGTTAGATGCCTCCCATCCTAAGCCACTGAGCAAGTTGTCTGAGGCAGGACAGCTGGTGGACCCCACCCCAACGACATCGGTTTAATCTCTGATCCCTGGTAGCTGACAAGCCATCCTCACCTCCCATCCCCCATCCCTCAACTTTCAATCCCGCACGTCTCCCATTTCAACCCCCCCACCCCCCGCCCCATCTTTTTTTCTAGCCATCCTTTCCTTCTGTTGACTTTTTTTCCTTCATGCCACGTCTGTTTTGTACTTATCCTTGAACTCAATAGTGCTTCTTACAACCTTATTGCTGCCTTTTCCCACTGGGCCACAGCAACCCCTAAGCCCTGCCCTGTAGATATCAACCTTCATTTTTTGCAGTAGTTTCAATAGCATTGTCTGTATACTGAACTGTAAAAAATATGTGTCTATTCAGTGCTAAAATTGGAAAAAAAATGTGCATAAAGTCATCACACTGATACAGATTAGACAGGAGAAATAATGGTAATAAAAAGATAAAGATACTCAAACAAGTGTAAAAGTGAAACACAAAAGGGTAGACACTTTTTTGTAACTGAGCCACATTTCTTTTCAAACTACTGAAGGAGAAGCTATCAGTACAATAGGCAACAAGTTGTTCCTAGATGTAAATTTGTGACAATATTCTGCCTTTGGCAAGCCATGAATATTTTTGATTTTGATGTATTTTCCAATGCATCAAATTGGCACTACTTTTAAAACAGTGCTGTTATCTTTACCTTACCTTTTATTAGGTCATTAAGATAAATTATAATCAGAGTGAATCAGACAATGCTCCCTTTAATTTCCTTAATGAGGTGACTACTAAAGAATACATCGTAATTGGCTCTAAGGCATATCTGCCACACATAATTAGTTTTATATACTGTATACTTGAAGGTAGTAATTGAAAAACATAATACACAGCAGCACAGATGTAAGAAATTGTTTTCATTTGTAATTTCAGCTCTGTAGGTATGTTGGCAGCTGCACTTACTGAGCAGTCACATTTAAACAAAGTACTTCTCTTCAGTAACAGAAGCCTCCATTAAGCCAGTCCCAGTGAGTAAAAGTAAGGAAAAAAAAAGCAGCATACCATCACATTCAGTTTTAGGACAACGGGCATCTATGCTTTACCATTGCCATTTTCATAATTACACAGCAGCAATGGGACAAAGAAAGGTCTGGCTGCAAGAGTTACTGCATCCTTCATGAAGGAGAAGTTTATTTTTACCACTCTGTATTCTTCTTTCTCCCTTGCCATGGTCGTTATAAAGGTGCAGGAAGGAACAGAACTCAGTATCAGAGCAAAAAACAACATTTGGGAGTGGAGCAGCCCAAAAGTAAACAGCAGTTCTGACAATAGATGCACTCACAGACAGACATCTGGTGTAAGTCACAAGATCAAAACGTCATTCTTTTTAATTTTTTAATATATTTTCCTCTTTGGCCTTGAGAGAGTGTTGCGTCTCATTTTATCACATCATTAAAGGTGCAGAACAGGCAAGTGCTGAGGGGTTAAGGTGAGAGCTGAAGGAGGAAGGCTCAACTTTTATCCTCCATCTTTCATTACGGGAGAAATAGGAACACTGTTGAAATAGAAGGGTGAACTCCCTGTCCTTTTTGGTCAATACTCGGGGGGAATAATGAGTGAGACTAGGAGAGAACAGTGAGGCTTAATGTACCTCACTAAGACAGGGCTAAGCAGAAATACATCAGCTCATGGAAGCCCTCCAGAGCTGTCGCAGAGTGCAGCCTGACAGAAAGAATGAGACTGGCAAGGGAAAAGCGATGTGGTCTTGCCTTTTTTTTGACAACAACAGATGTTGTAATCCCGGCTGTATAACAGCGATGGCACATATCTGTGGTTGGGATGTTGAACCGCTGGCCAAGGTTTTAAAGCAACACTACTTTCACAAGCCATTGCTCTCATTGTTACCCTTCTGCTGTCAGTGCATGCAGATGCTCTGTGTAATGTTGTGCATTCTGTAATCACAGGATTACAACTACTGTAACCAGGCGCCATCATGATTTCAATCGTGCCTCCCATTCTCACATCTTTCCCGGAAAGCAGGAAGACCGATGCAATTCAAGTTCTTCTCTCTAAATATTCTCCAAAGTCCACAGTGAATGCACATTTGTACTGTTTACTCTGTACCTGCTCCTTTTTAGTGGTGTAGAATCAGTAGATTATCATACTGGCTTCATGACATCTGCTGAATTTTTTCTGTCCTATTTTTCTGCTGCAATGACTATATTTCCCTGCTGGAATCACTCAAGCTCCCCCTAATTTCAATCTTGCTGAAGTCTCTACATTTTGTCTGACCATTGAGTTAAATCATGAGCAGCAGCCATGAATAAGGAAAGTGAGGTACAGCAAAAAACAGCAAGACATAGCGGCAGAGGAAGCAAAAAGAAACAAAAAACATTATTTTTGGCAGCTTCTCCGAGCATCCCCGTCAGTCACTCTCATTACCATCCAATTGTGAGAGGAGGGCTACTCCATCTGACATAGTGGAACACAACCTGGCAGCTGTAGCACTGTAGGACAAGCCAGGACTCCTCCACTGAGCCAGGTCTGCGCTGCTGGCTCTTTCTGCTCCTCTACCCATGCAACTGTATCACAAATAAAAAACAAAAACGCCATTTCACAGTGATCCATGTTCACAGTGGTCATCATCTGTGACTTAATTTGCGTCACATGACAGCCGCTCTTTTCCGTTTGCAGTTCAACTCTGTTACATACGATATGATATCATGTATGTTTTTAAATGTCCGCACCTTAATTTAAATGCGTTTCACACACCCAGTTTATTGATATTCAGCTGCAGGAAAACATTTGCAATGCCTCGATTTTTTCAGACCACTTCTGACCTATACTGGGAATGTGTGGGCTTGAATACAGTACTATATATGACAAACTGCACAGCAGCTTTCTAATTCAGCAGCTCATAATTACAAGGTTGTTTGTCTGAAAGAAGCAGGGATGATTAAAATATTATTCATTTTAATTCTAATTCTTCAATCGTCATCTTATCATTTTGTATATTTTAAAGTGCCCACCAGTGACTGATTAACAAACTTGTTCTTGTATAACCAGTGTACAATATTTTGCGACTATTTTGCGACTATTTGAATAGTCTGGCTATCAGATAACAAACTAGCACTAGAGGATGATGTGATGGGACTCTGAAACAGATTCAGTATGAAAGAATTGCTGCTCCAAAAATCTATAGTTCTGAATTTCCCTATGCTGAGTGAGAAAAGTGAATCACTTATACTCTCACATGTCCTGACAATATTAAGAAACCTCCCAGTGAGCCGCCAGCAGAGGGTTCCTGTTTTTTTGTGGCGGCTTGGACGTTTCAATTCATGTACAAAGGAAAAAAAAAAAAATCCTTTGTCAGGCAGCCTGTTATTAGTTGAAAGACGGTCAAAATTACCGGTATGGTTCTTGCCGAAAGTCAAGTAAATAGAAAGCTTAAGACAGAAATGAGTCACAAAAAGGTAATATGACAACAGCATCATGAGTCAAAAGCTTACTTTCCCTCTGTTATTTAGAGCATCATTATATATTGTCTCTTATCCCTGCGTTCTGAGCCTAAGAGATACTGTGCTGCTTTGGCTTTTCATCCCTGCATTGCTAATGCTGAACACGACATCAGCCGCCTGCGCTTGTTATATCTTCACGGGTAATGGCAGTGAGAGGCAGAGGAAAACATGAATAGTGGAGACAACAAGTAGAAAGAAACCCATAAATATGTGCTTTGCATTGGAGTACGAAGTGCTACAAATAACCAGAGACCATGCAAGCTCAATTGCCGGTGATGCCAAAAGAAATGTTCAAGCCACTACAAACATTACAAAGAAAATACAACCTCCAACAGCTACACGCTGTTCCATTACATTGACTTACATGTAAGAAGCTGCAACCTGCTATGCTATCTGATCTGAAAAGGTGGATATGATTAGACATTCACTGCCAGGTACTTGTTCACCAACACCGCTATTTGAAATTCTCGAAATGAGTGTTAAATCTACCTCATGTTTCCTGTGCCACACACAGCAAAAGATGCCATCAAATTTGAAATTCTAATGACATCTGAACCGTTTCAGAAACTCTTTGCTCTGCAGTATGTGCAAGTGCAGCTGATGAGAACTCAATTTGAGAAATAAGTCTTCATTTTCACAACTGTCACTTTATTCTATCTCATAGAGACAAGTGAGAGGAGAACGTGGCCCCTGCTGCTTCAGCTGTGATGTTTCACAGGGCTTATTTTAATTTCCTTCTTTGGATTTCATGCCAAGATGCATTATAGAATAGAAAAGAAATATAACAACAACTTATTTATCAAAGGTCTCTTATTGATGTTTTCTGAAAGAGCATTTCTATATGAAAGGGTCCTGCTAAGGCAAGTGGTGAGAGAAAAGAATTAATTTGAGGGCTGCTGAAATACTAATAGTTTTTAAAGTGGCAATCTCAAAGATTTTCATTCAAATAAATGTCTGTTAAGCAACTGTCTTTTGCCGAATGAGGTAATACAATGTGGATTTAGCTTGTCGCCAACTGATGAAAGTATTGAAATGTTTATATATTATGAATATAATTATAATATTATGAACCTGGAGTCTGTGGTGACAGTCCTGGAAAAATGCTGTTTTAATTTACTGCTAATGCAAACCAACTACTGCTGCGGCTTCACATTAACAGTACTTAACTGGCAAAACACGAGGTGACTTTTTTTTATGAAGTAAACACAGGAAATGCAATGTGTCAGTGAGCTTAGCATTTACTGCTACCATTCAGCTGAAATGTGTCTACAAAACAAGACCACAGTCATTTACAGCATTTGTGGGCAGCGGATAAGTTTGAAATAATGCAGGAGGTAATGGAAGAAGAGGGAGCAGCCACAGTGAGCTGTTAGATGAAGAGCTACAGGCTACACACCTCCAACTTCTCAGCATGGTAACAAACTCCTTCCACTGTGCCCTGCTGTTTGCAGACCACTGCTCTGTGCAGCATAAACTCAGATCATAGTTGTTCACCAAATGATGGAAAAAAAGGCCAATTATTGACTGACTTCTTTAATAAAAAGACATTAGTTTGTTTTTCTCCTTGGAGAATTCTTTGCACTTTAGAATGAAACGATATTTTCTACTGACACCAGTAACAACAGGTGTCACCAAATCAACAAGGACTGAAATCATCAACATTGCCAGTTCAGCTACATTTATCTTCACTAAAATTATATCTCTCTTCTGTGTCTGGGTGATTTGGATCAGAGCCTAATAGAGAAAACATTTTTTTCTTCTCCCAAAACAATCTCAAATTGGAGCTGTTCATTCATTCCTTACACTAACAGGATTAGTGCCATGTACCAGAACTACAAAAATCAAGACAAGGAAATGGTATCCAAGGATCTATGACTTAGTCTGAACTGATTAGAGCTGAAGAGGTAGCCCGTTAACAAGGCAGTATTCTGCTCCAGAAGCTCGTAACCTGTTAAATAAAGAAATTTGTATGTGTGCCAGTTCCATTTCGGAGGAAGGTCATTATGTGGGTGTGCACATTTTCTTTGCCCAAGGCTTCATCATCCCTTCACCAAATTAATTCTTTTTATCTATTCTGTATATCCGTGCATAAGTCATTCATCTAAAATGATTAAAACCGTATTGAAATTTGAATTATATGTATTATGTATATTTCTATATATTCCAAATGTCAAATGGTAATATTCTGAAAACCTACATTTAAACAACAAGTCACGCAGCATTACATCAGTTATAAACTACTGCATTGCCCCTAGAAGCAAAACGCTGAGTGAAATTTTGTAGTTAAACATAGTACTGCTGAATTCATTCCACAGTTTTGATCTGGACCTGCACGACTATGCGACTGTTCTCAAGTCACAGATACTACCTTCCCCAAAATCAACCACTGAGATTTTTTATCTTTTCTCAAGCACAGTTTTGTTCCATAGAGTTTACACCTAAGATAGTGCTAAATGCATAAGGGTGAATTTGCAAATGCAGGAAACGAATGAAATAAAAAGTAATCCATGTCAAAAAATCATCCCTTATCTCCATTTTTGAAAAGGTCTTCTAAAACATTAATGGATTGCTGTCCTGTGTCGGAGGTATGATTGGAAACCCAAGACTAAAATAAAAAAGACTGTAAACTTTTGGATTTGCTGTAGCAGGATACAAAGATACAGAGGCGTATTTTACGATCCATTTCACAAACTATATGAGAACTCTCTAGGCTACACTGTCTCTGCAATTGCTGGGTGTATGAGGTCCCAAAATATCCTATCATTCATCTTGCAATTGAAGATGACCTTGGTTAGGAAAAAAATATTTTGCACCTACTACAATGCAATGTTCAGAACTGCTAATCTTCATTCTACAAAACTATGAAACTGTGTGGCCAATCCCTCTGAGATCAGATGAAAATCATTTTGTGAACCCTCTTAAGCATATACTATATGCTCACTGATGCTTCTCCTGCCTGACGTCTGAAAAGGATAGAGATTTCATCCATGACAATCAAATTAGAATAAAAAGACATCCATTGACATCCTGCTGTGCATTGTAAAATAGTCACTATGATGTGTTTTATATCTAACAGCTGGAGATGTATGCCAATACTTTCTGTAACAAAGCATAGCTAATCCTGAATTAGTTATGCTAGGTGAATGACCAGGTCACAGTGGATTCTGATGAATAAGGTAATAACCTGTCTTTAAATCAATGACTGCTGTAATTAAAGTGGACCGATTTAATCAGATGAAGGAGGGAGCACGCACGCACTGAAGCATACCCAGTCATTATTCAGCTAGTTAAACTGTACAGCAACATGTATTTTACATCAGCTCCCTCTGTCCAAGAAGGTGGTCGACTTTAGCCTGGAGATACGATGCCTTTTTTTGTGCACACAAATAACCAAACACAATGTGGCAAATAAACCCACTCACTTTCCGAAATTCATGGTTATCTAGCTGGATTCAACTGGATTTACTGTTCTGTTCTGCATGCCAAATGTGTTAACGGTGTGGTAGAGCCTATGCGACAGGTACAGAGATCTTGTAATGGTAATACTGTGCATGCTCTGCATTTTAAACAAGCACTGACAAGGCCCTCTCCAGCCCTATATTATCTTGTGCAGTGCATAATAATATTGCATTTACATCGACCCTTTTGACAGCCTTCAAAAAGGCTGAAAAAAGGCCCAGAAATACATCCCACATTACGCAGAGGTGGCATGGACTAGACTATAAATCTTTTAGAGGTACCCATTACCGTAGGTATTCACATCCTCCACTTAGTATACATGCATAGATAATTAGGAGATACACAGTCGATAGAATTTGATATTGTAAAAACATGTGAATGTCCAGATTCAGCTGGGGTTTTTTTTTTGGTTTGTTTTTTTTTTTTCGATTAACACCAGTCATCACACCACACTAAATGTGTTCCTGGGAGTTTTTCCCTCATTCTTCAACATTAGGTTGTGATCTGTAATTCTCTTTTCTTTCTTTAACAGTTTGGGTGAAGCTATTTGGGGACTGAGGGCTACGCACAGAGAAAAATGATAACAGTTTCACCCTAATTTTGGTCTTGATTGTCCTTTCAGAAAACTGTTGAAAAAAGTTCCTCTAGTCAGGGTCTATAAGTTGGTTTTCGCCATTAGACCTACTGCTTAATTTCATTTTTAAAAAATATCATTTATTAGGTTTGTGAACCATGGTTTAAGGAACAGTTCAACATTTAGGAAATACGCTCATCTGTTTTCTTCCTGAGGGTTAGATAAGAAGATTGATTGCGCTGTTTGTATGGAAAATTAAAAAAGCTACCGCCAGCAGCCAGTTAGTTTAGTTTAACAAAAACATTGTGCATAGGGGGAAACAGCATATAAGCCCTGATAAAACCACAATGTGCGTTTTTTACACACTAGACAAAAAAGCTTTAGAGTTCCTGTTAAGCCTATTTTGTTTCGGTTGGACAAAGCCAGATGAGCTAATTCCCCGTTTCCAGTGTTTGTGCTAAACTAAGCAGCTGCTGACGTTAGCTTAATGTTTAATATGCAGACATGGTAGTGGTATCAATTTTCAAATCTCCTGGCAAGAAAATGAAGAAGCGTATTTCCTATAATGTCTTCTTATTCCTTTGAGGTGATTATTCTTTTTACTGAGAGATTGCAATGTGTGTTTATAAAGAAGCCAATATTACTGGAGTATTATCAGACCTTAAAAGGTTTGAAATAGGGAAGGGAGGAAGCAAGAAGGAAAGACAGCATGAAGGCAGCAAGGAAATCATACGAGAGAGCGGACTGAGAGAGAATATGGACGGAGTGCAGTGGTACACTGCAGTGTTGTGGTAATGGTGTGTTTGCGGCTCCTGCTTCAGGCACTGTCTAGGCTACTCTACAAAGCAAGTAATGAGTCTACTACCTAATTTACTCACCTCGAGCCATCTTAACAATTTATGAGATGGCCTCAATGTTTGCCTACAGAGTGTGGACAAAATTCACCTTGTAGTTACAGGAGAGCTTGTGCTTTGTTGGCTTTTTTTTTTTTTTAACCTTCACAGGCAAAGTGGGTTTTGGTCTGTAGTTATTGTGTGCGAGTGTGCGTCCGTGTAGTGCGAGTGCACACGAGAAAACATCATGGTAAGTGTGTTCTATCTGTGTGTTCTTTAAACTTTAAAAGGTATCTGCTGGATAGGTTACGTGCAGGGAGGGAAAGATGTGGAAAGCAAATCGGAGAGTCTTCTGGCATACATAAAGGCATACAAACAGAAGAGGGTGCCTTTATGAGGCAAAACACTGAGATGTACAAAATGCATTCACTATAACATCTTGATACAATATGTGTCACGATGTCTGTTGTTTTAAGTGTTGTTGATGTTGAACTACTTTATACCGCATTTTAAATGCGTTTTTTTTGCTACATTTTAGAAAGAGCCTGCGGATATTTTAATGTCTGGTCAGGACTCCTGCATTTGAATATGACTTTCACTTCAACACATTCTCTTTTATAAATCTACAATGTTCTTTTTGTTCTCTATGAACCGATAATTCTTCAGCCCTTGTTTTATCTGTTTTTATGGTTACGGGTGCTCATTTGTTCATACGTGCACCAGTTAAGCATTTTCAAGGCCAGTCAAGGCCCAATGCACAAAGATGGAGGAGATGGTCTGTTTAAACTGCTGTTGGACATTTTGGTAATTAGCTTTAGCTGCATACCCAGGGCTGGAGTGGGACTAAGTTTCAGCCCGGGAGTTAAACAATGTAGAGTGGCCCACTGATGTACCGTGGGGAGGTGTGAGGGTCAGCCCTGTGGTTATTTCTGAAGTGTGAAGGAACTGACCCGAGATCACTCATAACCCCCCCCATGAAACCTCTCCGCTCTCCAGAATTTAGAATCAACCAAATATCTGACTAAGAGGGGAGGGACTCATTAAGCAGTATAAGGATCTCAACTAGCCAAATAAAGGCTTGTTGGAGTGGAGGTGCTGGAGTTGAAAAGTAAGGCAAAAGATAAGAAATGCATCCACATATTCCTGCATTTGCACTGCTTACTGTTCTTGATAGGACAAGCTTTTGGTCAGAGACCATCTTCAAGCATTACCAGGAAAAAGATCCATGCCACATAACCTTATTGCTATGCCAACTGCTCAGTAGCCAATACCTGCTAAGCCAGCAGTGCTCAACCAAGCATGTCAGGACTGGCTGTTGATGTAATTAAGACCTTCTGGATGGGGCTGTCACCTGCCTCCCAAAAGATACTGTGTATATGTTCATTATCACGCCACAGGGAATTTACTCCCTTACTTTCATATGTCCTGTTCCCTCTTTCCCACGTGTAGGCACAGCACACTGACTGTGTGTATGTACACACCAACACAAACAAAGCTACAAAATTACAATCTCAGACCTGAGGTTGCACCCACACAAAATAATTTTCAATAATGTACCCAGACATAACACAAATGTGCAAATGCGACCACAAAGCCATCAACCTACACACAGAGTGCTACAGCCGCAGGCTTCATACACCCAGGGACTCCAGCTGCGCTCAGAAGATTCCTCACTCCCTCTCAATCATGCCACACTGATTTTAAGGACCTGCCGCTTGGCAGCTTTTTATTTCATGCAATTACATCTGAAAGCAGTGCTTATTTCTGTTAGGCTCAAGTCACAACTGGGTAAACATTTTGCTCCTGCTGCATGATGATGATGATCATCATCAAATGCTGCATGGAATCATAGGATAGTTGTAGTGGCATGTACTGTACATAAAGCCTGATGCATAGAGAAAAATTAACAGGACAGGTAATGTTACCCCGAATGCCCCAGCCTTAACAGATAAAGACTAGCTACCAAGTTATGTTGCTACGAGGGTTTAGGTTGACTCCTAGTTTAAAAGGAGTCTCCTGGGTCTATGCAACTCCCAGTGTGTCATTTAATCCAAAGTATGATTATAGCAATTACCCTGTGATGGTACCCTTTGTTCCAAAATTAAAGAACATCCTGTTAAATGAAAACTGACTGGGACTAACCAATGAACTTTAACTATGACCCTCACAAACCAGAGCGTGCAAGCCTTTAATGCCCTTTGCTAACACGACATCATAAGATGGATGAAACACAACTTTCTACAGCTGAATGAGAATATTATTTGGCCCTGCAGCTTTTGTCATAACCCAAGAGTTTGGATCTGTGTTTCACTGATGTCAGGCCACATGGCAGAAAACCTTGAGGTGATGTTTGTGCTCTGGTCTGACAAACAGATCCACTCAGCTGTGAAATCTAGCTTCTTCCAAGTAAAGATAATCTCTGGAATCAGCCCTTTTCCGTCATTTATTGCACCTTTATCCTCCTAGCTACTGTGATTGTCTCTATTTTCACATGAACTGGGCATTGATTATTGTCGGAAGCATGACATTACACTAATACTAACCACTTTACACTTGTTCCAAACTCTAAAATTTGACTGTTTGTTTCACACCTCTGCATGTTCTCTGAAAACTTCCCCAACAGCAAAGTACAATCCCCCGCAGCACTGCAGGGTCCCTCACAGCTTCCCACCATGATTTTCTGGCTCTCCCGTCTCAGAAGAACAAGTCCAGGGCAGCGCAGGGAATGAAATAGTCTCCCTGAATACATAAGGCTGGTTCTCTTGTGTATTTAAATAATCATTTTTACGCCTGTTTGGACTCCCTTGCACTTTGTGCTGTTTGATCTGATTGTTTCTGTTCTTTTACACATAGAATTGACATGATAGCAAACAAAAAATAGCTTTGGTTCATATCTTATTTAAAAACAAGCAGCTCTTGTAGTGGGGAATAAAGTACAAATTCTGGTTTCTAGTCGCCTCCTGTTTATCACTAACCTGCAATTCCCCCTGCTCCTCTTCTATGTGTAACTTTGAAAACAGGATGTTTGGATTCCCATAGCTCGATCTTAACTGCTGTGATGTGTGTCCAAACACAGCAAACCATATTGCCAGCCCGTCAACACACATATTCCTCTCACTCGACCTTTTAAATGTCTCAGAAACACCCCCCCTCCCTTTTTTTTTCTTACCTCCTTGTAGTTTTTCGACAGCGAGAGGCGATGCTGCAAGTGAGCTGGTATTCTCTATGTAGATACAGCCCAGTTTCTGATTGGCTGAGGGAATCGGAGGCAGGTATTTCTGAACCTTTGGAGGATGACTGCAATCAGCTTGCTGGGAGTGATTTCTGTGGAACCTGATATTTGTGTGAGTTTTACCATTCCTGGGCTTGTCTGCTCCTAAACCTAACCTTGGGCAAACCCTGATTTCCTGTCTCTTAACATATGAAGCATCACAGGGTTGAGGCTTAGAGGGAGCAAAATACACAATTTCTTCCCACTCCCACTGTCCTCATGTTTTACTTTTTTGCGGTCAATGCAAAAATATGAAAATTTTACCCTGAACCATCACACATTACCTTGGATTTCTGATTTCATCAGAAGCATCATATTTGAAATAAAAAACAAATAAAATTGTTTTTAAAAATAACTTCAGAATACAACAACGGCAACATAATACACTGTAGTTTGGCTCATCTGAATCAGGGCTATTTATGACAATAATTCTGCAAGTTGCTATATAATCTTTCCTTCAAAGTATTAAACATAAACACCCCCCACCAACAAAAAAGAGTGGTGAGAACAATTAAAATCAAAATGTTTAGTCCAACATTAACTCTCTTACTCCAAGATGAAACAGATGTGCTTTTGTCCTCTTTCTTTTTCTTCTTCACAAAGTCTCTTACTAGCTTCACATTCGGATGTATTACCCTTTTTTTTCAGAGTAACTAGAACTATTTTAAAATAATACTGATTCCACATCTAGAATGTAAAAAGTTTACTAAAACGCCATAACCAATGCGTTAAAAAAAGACAGGCAATTATTTAGTAAACTCTTTACAACCTCTTCCCTCATTAAGAAAAATAGGAAAAAAGAAACGTATAGGAACGTATAGGAAAAGTATAGGAACTCATTTTGCTTGTTAGGACCAGGGTTGATTACTGTATGAGTTGACAAATGAAGATACTCATTGTGTAATCAGCTGTTACTTAACAATTCTATGGAACATCAGCATCCACCCCGGGACCAATGGGGTTAAGGCAGATCAGGAGTCATTACCATACAGATACTGACAACTGAGCTGCAGTCCTCTTGCATTAACAGATATGGACAGACAATGCTACACTATCATCCAGCAACAAAGGGAGTGCCTGCTTCACATTCACCTTCAGCTTCATAGATTAAATTGCAACGCCATTTCATTACACAAATTGCTATGATTTGCAGAGACCTGAGTGTGACTTCTTTGAAATACAGGTCAAAAAGCTTAAAGGGTAGAGTAAAAAGGTCCACGCTTGTGGTGCCTACAGTGAAGTACGATGCCTGAAAGCGGTTTCATTCGGTTGGTGCCATGGTGATTCGCATGGAACGGTCCTTGGTCAAACTGGCACATTAACAGAATAAGCTATTTGATCACAAACTAGTCAATGGCCCTTGAGAAAAGTCCCAGACATCCTGCCCCCTCAGTGTTTCGGTGACAAACGACACAGCCACCGACCAAGGCCAGCCAGACTCAACATTCATTTAGGCTTGTCCACAGGCAAATGAAAGACATGACACTTTCTGATTACTTTATATTGACTCTTCTCTCTTAGCCTAGAGGAATGGAGTCCAAAGAGGAAAATCTAACATAAAGCTACACTCCAGGGCTTGCCGCTAGCTGCAACATTTACAGCAGAGATTGTTGGTTAACCAATCTGGAAGGTAATGTTCTCTTAAATGTTTTTCATCTCTATCTGGAAGGCACTGGTGATTTGGGGCCAGAATGAAGCTAGTTACACCACCACTGGGTAGTGGTACGGGTGGTTCATATGGTCTGTGCAGTATTTGGAAAAGTCAGTTTAAATTTTCTTAAAGCTATTTTTCAAATTCTTCGGTTGTACGTTTTACCTTGTGTGTCATATTCAGTGCTTCCATTTTTAAGTCATTAAGCAGATCACTAATGTTCTCAAATAAGTGTATAATATTTTACTTGCAAATAATAAAAGGAAGAGCTTAGGAAATCTCATTTCTGTGCTAAATGTATTATTTTCAACATAGCAAGTGCTTCTTTACAGCTGCTGATTACACCATTAGTTCAGAGGGTTTACTGCAAAAATGCAAACAAAAATGAAAGGGTTACTCTTGAAATGTCTCATACCCGGGGAATTTGTTAAGTGGCAGCAGTTTGTTCCTAGTAGTCCTCCATATATTGTGTAAAATATTTTTACACTAAGTTTTCAAAGCATGCTAGCTCTCAGAGTCGACACTTAGACATGTGCCACAATAAAACCATTAAAAATCTATATTCACTGGAGCAGGCTTTATTAAATGTAGCAGGCATGAACAAGTCTATGAGCTCTGAATACATAAGGGCCCACTTGGGCCTCTGGATGCCTTCTCCTTATGCTGCCTTTGACTACTTCATATGTGACCTTCTGACCTGCTGACTTTGACCAGTCTGGCCCCTTAGATGCTGGATGTGTGAACCCACTCGTGCTGCCTGTCCACATTCCCTCCATCCCACTCTCTGACACTAAATTATGGATTATGTTGTGCACGTGTATGTGTTTGTTCGCGCGTGGCTGCGTGTGCCTGCTGAAGAGAGGTTAGGAGTTCTTTAGGTAGCGGTTAAAGCTGTGAGAGGACATGCTCGAGGAACATTTTCTCTGTACTGCATACTAATTACCCTCCATGTCAGAACCTACTAGAGATCATGTGTATGTTGGCTGGAGGTTTTCTATTAAATGTTGTGATCAGCATATGCTTTTAAATGTTGTAAGCTTTAAAGTGTGCATATATATATATATATATTTCACACTATAAAGCAGTTTTGCTGTTTTGTTTATCCCAGCATACATTTCATTGCAGCTCTGCCAGCTCATAAACTGTGAAGGACACATTATAGACACATTATAGACAGCTGTAACATGCACCTTTCATCAGCTCTGTAAACCCTGCAGATGGCTGGCAGAGTCCCACCAAGATTTCAAACAGAATTCACTAAATTTCACTGGGACTTTTATGGCTGCACAGTGAAATAAACAAAAATGAATAATCTAGAGGTTATGCAAAATAAATCTATGTATACAGCTATATATGTTCTGAATATATAGATTGTTGTGGAGGAAGTCATGGCAAAAAGAAGCCTGTTTGCACAAAAACGCATATACATGAGCTCACGGTCTGTCACTTGTTAGTTTATGTCAACGTCAAAGAAGCACACAATGAGCAAAAGAAAACAAAAAATATACTGTAACAAGCTAGGGAAAGATATTTCAGTGCAGTTAACAGAAAAAGGGACAACACAGAGAGCAGCGAGAACATCTTCTAACATCTGGATTACATAACGCTGCAAGTTAATCTCACCTCAGGCAGCCTTTTGCCATACACTGTACAAATGGTAGCAGTAATCCTTGAGTGGTTGCAGCACTGCTACATTTAAAACTTGAAGGGTTTTTTTTTCTGTTTTTTGTGGCCTCCTAATTAGTAATGAGTTGGGATTCCCTTTGTTTTGTGTTAAAGCACCTGCATTCAGCTTTTGGCATGGTGGCGTGTCAGAGATGTTAAGACTTGATAGCAGTAAGTCTGGGCAGTATTTGTGTGAAAATCATTCTTCTAGAGTATAAAATCAATGATGTTATTTAGAAATTGTTTGAAATATTCTTCAGATAAAGGTTTTTTCAAATAACTCCTGTCTTCAGTATAACAAAACACTGAGGCCAACAGTTCTAAATAACTAGACAGATTGACCTACTATGCAATCTAAAAAATAAGAGCCCAGGGTTCAATAACCTTTGGACCTCAAGAGGATCCAGACTTAAAATCAGACTACTATAGAACATTTGAGAGATTAATTATCTTTTATTCCCAGGCTCTTAATCTTTTTCTTTCCTGCAAGAAATGCAACTGTATCTTATCTTATCTCAAAGGAACTCTCTGTTCAAGGACAGAATGCAGAAACAACCAAGTTGTTTGTGTGAATGTGTGTTAAAGGGGGGAAGGCAGCCTGTTTGCTGGCTATAAATACACTTTAACACCAATGTAGCAGGGACGATTGAATGGTAAAGACAGGAACAGACTTGTGGTATTCAACCTTCTTTCCTCCTACGCAGTATACAATTTAACTCAATTTATAAGAAATCAATGCTGTCTGTGCATTAATTTTTCCTTATTTATTGTTAGCCTTATACAGCAGTTAACCTGAAAAATAGGAAGGTAACACCATTTCAGTATGAGGCAGCAGAATTATTCGCAGTGGTCCACCCTAAAGCTTACTTTCACTGAAGTATGGCAAAGAAACAAAAATGAATCCATTGTACTAGTTGCAGGGAGACACACTTGGGCCAAAAGATAAAAGCTACTACAGAAAATAAAAAACTACAGCATATACAGTATATTCAGTTTAAGACCATTGATATTTTTTCAGCTTCTGTTTTTATGGCCTAGCACCTTTTCAAATGCACATGTTGTTTACTAGAGTAAAATGAATCAAACAATTTGCAAACAGAAAAAAAAATATTTGGTCCCTATTTTGATAACTAATTGAATATTTAAGCCACATTTAAAACAAAAATACCAAACATTCTTTAGTTCCACTGCAAGAATTGTTATAAATTGCTGGTTTTCTTTGTCTCTAGTGGTAATAACCCATAATATCTTCAGGTTTTGGTCACACAAAACAAGCAATTTGATGACATCTCCTTGGCCTTTAGGAAAGTGTATTGAGCACATATCAGTCATTTATTCAATTAATCAACAAAATCATAAGCACATGAATCAATGAAAATAATCTTTATTTGCAGCCCTAGAATGCATCATATATTATCATTGAAGCTTAATCAATGTCGGCCTTCTTCTGCTCTTGTTCCTGACAAAAATCCATATTATTTCAGAGCATGTAAAATGAAAAAAAATATATTTCTTCATCTTAATGTAAGTGTGGGGAATCTTCTTTTAATATTTTTACTAATACTACTCAACTGCTCAAGCTTTGCCCTCAGTTTATGAGGTTAATTATTTGTTTTGCAAAATACTCCTTCAGTATTTCTTTGGCAACAACTGCTCCTCTACTGCTGCACATGCATTATGCAATATCCATGTTTGGCAATGCTAACAGCTCACTGCTTTGTTCCAATATTGCTCTGCATTACAGAACATTCATATCATGGTATAATACGCTTGTTTTTCAATATGAAAACTCTCCTCCTATTCTTCCAACAAATGCACATATTATTAGATTGTATCATATGATTGGTAACTCTAAGTTGTGAGTAAATCCAACAAATAAAATGGAAATACAACAACTATTCATTATATAGGAAATCCCATAGGAGGGCCCTTATATTGTTAGTCAGTGTAGCTTTATGTTGTAAGACACTGTAGCTTTAGAATTTTGGAACTATAAAATAACACAGACAAAAGATGGTATAGGAGAAACACATAAACAAAGATTCCTCCATATTTTACAATAGTTAGTGCAAACAATTGATAGCAAGATACAAAAATGTGTATGACACTGGTATAATAAGGGTATAATATATTTGTTGAGTTTTTTTGTTTTTTTTACAGTATAGTGTACATGTACATTGGATTTAAATATGGAATTAATTTTTTTTTCCTCATACAGTATCTCTTGCTCATGAAACATGGATGTCAATTTGTATTCCAATGAACTTCGGTGCTAAATATAAATTTAACCAAATCCATTAAAAAAAAATCTGACTTTAAGTGTAATCGAAATATACAATTTCAAGACACAGATTTGACCCTCTTGTTTATCCTATATACAGATTGTGGCATAATAAATGCATTGTAACATGTGTCGTCAAGTTTAACTGTGACAGAAGCGGAGGGAGATGTGCTACCCTGTTAGTGTTGAAAAAGCCCTTATGAATAATTAATTCTGGATCAGTTCAATTCATGCAGATGAGGGGCTGACTGCTTGACGACTGCTAGCAAAGTGAACAGATTATTCTCCAAGTCACCCGCCATGACTTCAACTGTCTAAGCTCCCTCTCTCATTCAAGGTCACTGTGGGCTCAACACAACCAACATCTAAAGTGCCTTAGTTGTCTTCAAAGTATTGACCCTGACCTCTATATACTGCATCCAGAATGTTTTCCAAAACAGGCCCAGTGAATGATATTTTGTAAAATGCCTGATGAAAAGTGTAAACAGAACCTTTGAAACAGAAATGCTGTGACCTTGCAAATTGAATGAAAATTGGATCAGCGCTTCTCTAAAAGGTGAGAATAGGAGAGTAAAGACTGACCTCAGTCCTTGCTCTGATAATCTACCATTGGCTCACTCAATAGTAACGACTAAAAATATTCATGTTCGCAAATTTTTAGCAGTGGAATGTATTCTGGTGTAAAACTGTTAGCACTCTTCTGGTTTTTCAAAGTAAATGAATATTAGTCCTTCAAGTTTGAGTCCTAGTTTGTCAAAACTAGATCATTTTGTTAGATCATAAATTTTCTGATTTATATGTTTTAGAGAAAAGTGTCCTAAGATCCTTGGAGAAATGTGAACATGTTAACTGTTAAAACTTTTCAAGCAGATAAAAAAAATCCACATGTATATTTCTTTTAATTAATAGGTTTTTTTCATTGTATATTTACTTGTTTAGCTCATGTAAAAAAGCAGGCAATGTTTGTTTCAAAAATATTCAAAAACAACTAATTCATTACTCATGAAGGTTGTATTTTATTTCCACGTAATCCGTCTTTTATTATGCTCTGCCTAGCCCTGTAATCTAGTATTATGGTCAATCATTACTGTAACAGTGTTGCGGGTGCATGGCAGCCATTTTGAGTGGAGGTCTGGCATCTGTTGCACAGAGATTAAGGAAGATCAGAAGATCACAAATGCTTTCAATCTAGCTTTCATGAGGGGATGAAATGACCTCCCTCCATGGAACTTTTAGCTCAGTCACACATGATGTCTTTATACTAGTGGCCCCGTGCATCACATCCCTTCCTGGCTACGCTCGCCCTCTCTCTAACTCTCCTCTCCCTGGAGCACATTTGTTTTTAGCACAGGTGGAGCACTATGGTCTCTCCAAAGAGCCTCTCCAAACAGGAAAATTTGAATAAAAAAGGTTTAGTTCTACCGTCCCCACACATGAGTGCTTACCTGTGAATTCTTGTTTTTCTCCCCTGAGAAGCTGCAAAATTGCCAGAGGTGTTGGTAAAACCCAGAAAAAACAAACCGACCACATTTTAACACTTGTTATATGCAGTACATTTCCCCACGTTTGCTGCATTGCACATTAAAGTTGAACAAAGGCAATACTAGTCATTTGATCAAAAGGCTGAACACTACGAATACAGTAAACAGCACTCTGTGGGACTTGGCATTTGTTCTACACGATCTTCATCTGATATGGGAAAAAAAAACAGAGAAAAAAACAGAGAAAAAAAATGGTTGCTGGCATCTAAAACAGACAACAGCACCTGGCACAAATTATGTCTTTACTGCATTTTAGCTGCTAATTTTATACAAATATATCCAGGCAAAAAACTACACCGATCTGATGACTTCAAAAGAATTATATTTCCAGTTAAAATAACCCATTTTAATAAGGTACAAATAATAAAAAATGTAAACCGTCTTTGCTGCTTTTCACCCCGCACAAGAAGGTCATCTACACAGCAGCCACTATAAAGCTGGCAGGGATCAGTGTCTTGCTCAAGGATGCTTAAGCAGGGTGAATGCTTACCAACACAGAAGCTTAAACCCGGATCCTCCAGTAGAGGGATGGTGTCCCTTTCACTATGGCATCCTGCCACGTCCATGCGCCATGGGGCCTGGCAACAGTGGCTTCAGCTTTACAGATAATTTTGCTAGTGCATTTGAATGGAAAAGTTTCATTTTTTGCTTTACAGTTGCAGTGAGATTTCTTTGTGTAAAGTGAAAAGAGATTAAAATCATAAATATAACATTACTTATAGATTTAATTAATCCAATGACTAAGCCAGTGTTAAGCCCCTTTGTTTGAGACAATGTACAGTAGATACAACATATTTTGTAATTAAGAATTAGAGTTGTATGGTGGCTATAAAACATGAGAGGATCTGTAAATTGGTTCGTTGTGGCTCTGGATTCTGATTTCTTTTGGCAAGATTTCCACTACAGAGAAAAACAGAACTAGTCAGGTACTTAATTAGTCTGTAATCGGCTGATTTAATCAGAGTGCTCAATGGTAAATGCTAAGGAAAATGAAACTTCATTAAATTCCTTAAAACTTCTAGTGTAAAGAAACTAAGAGACAACAAAGAGCTAAAAAAAGTATGAAAAATAATACTGTTGTGTTGCTAGTCTTTTGACTTCTGCTGGAATTCTGTGGTGCTCAACAGAGAGCTCCTTTTTTAAAGTGCACTTTACCTGCTGTGCATCTTCAATTTGCTGCAGTGTTCTTTGTCATTATTGCTGAAGGGATTTTTATTATCATATTATTATAGCTATCACTTAAATGTTGATTGTAAGAAGGGCAAAAGATGTCTAATCTAATCTCCCTTTTTCTCTCTTGCAGGATCATTACTCATTACCTGCTCACTGAACTGCGGCTCAACAGCGTTCACTGTGATATCGCTGATGTTGGTGTTTCTGTTGGGCAGACGTGCCATTGTTTGGGTGTTTGGCAGTGACAGAATGGTGCGGACAGTGGGGTAATCGCTGTTACTTCAAACAGCGCTTCGTGTCTGACAGTCTACGTGACTTTTCATGTTTTGCCGTTTTCTTTGACTATCTATATCGCTCCCAAATGCCCCACTATAGGTGACAAACTTGAACCAAAAACACTACTACGTTTGCTTCAGGTTGTGTAGTTTTTGTGGTGTTAATCACTCTAATGAGACTCGACTTGACATATTTAACTAAACCTCACACTGATGTGTTATCACACTTTTTCATTTACTGCCTTATTAAACTAAAGGCCCCTTTTATCCTGTTAAACAAAATTTCATCATTTGATTTTCTTTGGAGAAGCATTTCTATGTTGATTGCTTGGTAGATATAACCAAGGTAGAGTTCTTAAAATCCTGACTTCCATGTTAGGATTATTAAAATGTACTTTTTTTTTTTTTTTAATATACTTCCTTTCTTTAAAACCCATACCATTCTGGTGGCACAGTTAGCGTCCACTGTTCATATAAATAAGGTTCAGGATGCCCTTGATGTTAGTGAGGTCATCACCTAACGGGGGTAAGCTTAGTAACTGGGAATGTGATTTTAAACAAAAGGAGGAGGCCGCACAGGGGGGTTCTTTCCAATTAGCTAGTTCAGCCAGAAACATTCTCCTCAAAATTACAGCAAATACAACTGAAATGGGCATAATGGCTCAGTTTAAATTTAATGTTCCTGCTCAATCAGGAAGTCACTTCATATCATTGGGCAGAGCAAAAACATGACCCCTAATGGAAACAAAGTGAATCTGGCAAAAGCATAACACTGTTATTCAGTGTTATCTATGTCTAAAGACAATATTTGTATAAAGACAAATATGACAACATACTATGTGGTTGAATATACCACAGAAACAGCATTGAATCAATTTTTTTTATGAGTTAGTGTTGTATGCAAGGATGACCGTGAAAGGCAGCTAGCAGTAGCAACAGATGTAAGCAGCAGCTTGTCAAAGGCAGCAGCAGAAGCAATCACATGGACAAGGACATTTAAGGCAAAGTACACTAACACAGGTGCTGTCGGTTATTCTGGCTGATTCGACCCCTGCTCAGGCTGAAGGTGACTGAAGCTTTGTTGGGAATGGACATTTTAACGTGGACATTTTGGCTTGTGCTAGCAGAGAAACACAGGTGTATCTAATGTCATTAATTCTCCATTCAAATTAAGTGTTGCTAAAAGCCATACCAATGAGCCAGCATGCACAGTAGCAGGCACTGGTAAAATGAGGCGGATTTTCAATCAAACACCGTCTGCACACTCACTCACACAGCCCAGTGAAGATCTCTAACCAAGCTAACACCTGCGTGGGTGCACCATAGGTGTGTCGGGCCTTTAAATAGATTAAATAGGTAAAAGTGTGTGTAGGTGTAAAGATGGCATTTAGCGGATGTGGATGGCGTCAATGGCTGTGTTCCTGCCTGAACCTACGTTATGAGCTCCATAGGTGCTTGCTTTTCAGCTCTCTTCTCCTTTGCTCTCCACCGTGTGATCTATGGATCAATCGGGGTCCACCATTACTGAGGACGTTCCAATCAGCTAAATGCAGGAGAGAGCAAAGAGAGAGAGGGAGCTTCCAGAAGAGAGGGAAGATACACAGTTGTATCTTGTGTAGAAGATTTTTCTTTTTGTTTTTTTTGTCTGAGAGTAACACCATTTCACTCTAAATCTTCTTATTGATTGGATACTACAGCTAATCTTATTGGACTGTAGAAGGAGTGTGAAAGGCTGGTGAAAGACTGTGACTGTACAACGCTTCCCGTGGGGAAAGGACAAACAATGGCACCAACCGCGGGTGTTACATTACAACATTACAACACACCATTAAGAAGTGAAAAGTATTAGATGGGTTTTAATCTGAATTACAGATGAATCATAAGCTCGCTTTCACATATTCTCTATATTTTCTTAATTAACCAGCCTTCATTAGTCCTGTTGTATCAAAGCATCAAAAGATTCTTACTGCACCTGTTTGCCTTTTGCAAACAGAGCAAGCTATAGACTTAATTCAGTGCTTTCATTGCAACTCTGAATGCTGCCTCTTATCTCTTCTTTTCTTCCAGCAATGAAAAGAATTTCATTTTATATTTTCATTTTGTCACTGTGACATCTGCAATTGATCTGTCATCCGTTTTGGAGCAGAAAGCTTAATCAATCCCTGCAAGGCTAAAACACTGAGACTTTTGATATCATTTCCCCATCACATATTTGTTGTCTGTAAATCATAAATCCATCCTGCAATTTTTATGGAGCCTCATAAGCTTACTCAGGATTAATAAAAATTTGAAATGAAAACAATAAAAACTGTAGATGCATAGAGCAGCTTCAAATTGGGGTTATACATTTTATGTGAAAAATAAAGGATTTTCTGATCTTATAAATTAACCTGCAGTATTACTCATGGCAGCTGATGTGATTGAAATATGACAGCCCTGATGATGGTCAGTGACGTTTTTAATTCATTTAAATTTAATTTGAAAATGTACTGATGGATGGCCAGAAGATGGAAACCCCTATTACACATGGTGAAATACACCAACTTGATATGACTGATTTCATTTACTTCCCCTTTTGTCGGATTATTGTGCATGTATGGATCTATGGGGCAATTCTAAAGTAAAATAGGAATAATACCTCACACCCTAGTTTCATATCTGCCACTTTGTGGGGGAAAATGGCTAAAAGAATAAGAGAGTAGCAATAACATGACAGAGAAATACATCAGTCAATGCAACAGCAGGCCTAAGTCACAATAGTTCAGCAAAAAGCAAGCTCTGAGACAACGAAACAGGTGATAGGTGATACAACTGTGCACCATGAGTAACTGATGTCACTTAAATTGATGATAGAGAGCATGAGAGCATGTCCCACTTGATCAATAAGATTCATCCACGCATCTCTTCATTTCTCCCTTACTTCATATGGAGGAGGAGCCGTGGTACATGGAGGTGAAAAATGTGGGAAAGGAAGAGGCACATTACCATATTGGGATCCTACACCACAAAGGGTGAATTTTTATCAAAGTAAAAAATAAAGAATAGGAACAAGAAAGGGATTTTTTTTAAGTGCATATTACATTCATGACACACCATTATACTATTTTATAGTAAAAAATATATGGCTGTTTGTTGGGTTGTACGATCAAGTGGAAAAATACATGATGTTGACAGCCTCTCAGGAGTAAAGGCCATGGGTGATTAAGACCTTGCCTGCAGAAATGGCGCACCAGAATCTTATCACTTTCAATCTCTCACCGAAGAGGCCATTATGGCTCGGCTCCTAAAGGTTAAGCCATCATTAATATATGAACAAACACCCAGCACCAACTCATAGGTTCATGTGGTTACTGGCGTTTCAGGTCCTTGTGTCTTCAACAAATTTGATGTATTTATTTGTTTCCGAAACTGCAGCGCAGGGAAAAATACGAGAAAATTGCATGTAGTAGCAAACGTAGGGGAGCGATGCATCACGAGTGCCCTCTTCTCAGCAGAATAGTCAGACTTGGCTATTGCTAATATGGCTAATTAATGCAGGTCGCTTAAAACCTCTTAGGCTACGAGCCTTCTTATGGCTGGTCTGGCAGGGGCAGAGGGAGAGATGCATGGCCCTTTACTCCACATTTGTCAGGACTGTCACGATGCCAATAGATCAAAATACCAAGTAGGTGCCTCCTACAGATGTATCTGAAGCAGTTCCTCATCTTAGCCACATGGCCCCCTTCTGATTTGTACTTTATCTAATTGGCTGGGATTAAATTACACCTGGGGTGCCAGGCTAGTGCAATTGACTAGCTGGTAGGATAGAAACCTCAGAAAGTGTATTTGAATAATCAGTCATTGGTGAATCTTTCTATGGATACAGTCTTATCATGAGTACTTCTAGCCACGCTAGCCAGGCTAGTGTCTAGGGGCTTTACAAAAGGCAATATTGGTCAGCCTTCTACTTAAGTGCTAATTAGTACACATTATCAAGCTTACAAGCTGAACTTAGATTGTAGCAGTGGTAAAAATGATGACTGTTAAACATCAAAATATTGGCATTTTAATTTAGGTCCGTTAGCATGGTAATGTTAGCATTTAGCTCATACCAATGCAGTGCCAAGGTACAGCCTTACACTAATGTGGCAGAGGACTTCTTTTTTGTGATTATGACAAACAACATGAAATGTCTTCCAAACCTTTTTAAAACTTAAAGAGGATTTTAAAAGGAAAATCTTGTTTGACACACTGGTTGAATTTGTGAACTTCTTAGCTTTGACCACAGGTTAAAAAAATACTGTTCAAGGTACCAATACCAATATAGAGGTAAGTCACACTCTGGTCAAGTAGAATTCAGTACATACATTTTAGATCCATTTTGTCAAATAGCAAATGGTCAAATGGTGACAAAGCCAAACAGAAGTTTAGTTGCATTTTGAAAATCTTAAAAATGAAAAAAAAAAGAACAAAAAAACCCAAAACCTTTTATTTCAGGTTAATGATATTGATGAAGAAATGGACTCAACAGTTTCAAAAGATAATCAAGTATCCACACGGACAATCCAAGCTACAGTGTTGTATCTTCAGCTTTCTGTTGAAACCAGGCAGGCAAAACATAATTTACATTAGCTATATACACACGAAGCTCCTCCTTTATCATTGTAATACAATCCTAATATGAGGTTAGTATATTTCTAGAAGACTGTATAAAATTAGCTCCATCACAATGTGTCTTCAGCTGCTAGGTGCAGTATAAAACGGTAATGTGGAGCAGTTCCATCAACACCATCATCCCAGACAGTCATGCATTAAAAACAAAACCACTCTTTCAATGCAGTGATAGATTAATCCTTCACATTTCTAACCAAAGCTTTGAAGTCATCAAGTATTATCTGTCGAAAAAAAAAGAAAGCAAGCACAGACACAGACATTTTCTCAATAGATATGATTTAACCCCCCCCCCCAGATTAGACGTGCTGGCTTTATTTTCCCATGAGTACACAATATCTTTTTGACAAATGTCTTACAGGATGACTGTGCAGAGTATGATTCCCTTTCAATATAGCTACACAATATCTTGACTGTAAAATACTGCACTGCACTGTATTATACTGTCTTGAACTGAAACTTGTACTTTCCTTCTTATTTTCATTGAGAAGAATTGACATAAAAGTGCTTAGGATTAAGTAATTTAAAACATGGTCTTCATTTAGTGCTCTGCATATACTCTAATATTGAAAAATTGAGTCAAATGAACAGTGACAGACGGACAATTACCATTGCTATGCCAAATGGCCATATTATAATAACTAGTTATAATCGAGACATCAGGAAAACTATGAATGCATGGCAGAAATGAAGTGATCATTTCCCAGATCTCTGTTATATGAGATCAAAGGTATTGACAATGTGCTCAAGAGCCTCAGAGATCCTTACCATCCAGAATATGTCCGCGACGACAGCAGCAATTTGTCTTTGGATCCACACCAAAGTTATAGCAGGAAACCCAGGATGGCAAAGCTCAGAGATGATGATGTGTGCACTGTCCCAGGAGGTATAGGATAAATGGTGTGGATAAATGACCATGTGTGCTCTCAAATTAAGATGTGCGGGCCTAATTCAGAATGGAAATGAGGCATAATTGATATGATTTGTAGGGCCACTCCCAATCTGCAGGTCAAGCAAAGAGCACATCATGCAGACACAGCAATCAACGGGGAACAGAAAAGATAATTTTAAAAAATCTCCATTATAGGTGGCCACCCACCTCATAAACCTCATAAGGATGTTAAGATGTTTTCTATGGAGGTGAGACAAAATCTAATCAGAGGTATGCTGTATTTCTAGCTGTGGTAGATGAAAATTAATGCTGTTAGACAAGGCTCCAACTGATTTAAAACGACAGGGGTGAGTGGCAACAAGTTATATAAAATGTCAGCTAGCATTACAGCTTTTTTCCCCTTTAATTCCTGAGGAATTACTGAAAGTCTGTTCATGTGGTTTCACTTTTTGTTATTGCATGCCTGCATGCTAAACAATATGAACCATATTTCCCTTGTTTCACAGCCGTATCATCATCACATAAAATAAAGTAATTTGGCTGACTGTGGCACATTACTTATTCATAAGAGTCAAATATCCACATCTTGAAGTATTTATTTTGAATATTATGCATATTTTATAAATAATTTACAATCAATTCAAGTATGATGTCTACTTGGGTTTCATCTTTCCATAGAAAGTATTATCCCAGAAAGACTGTGGCCTATCTATGGAAGTTTTGCATACTTGAGTCTTGCCTTTTTGTACTTTTCTTTCCATTGTGGCATCCGCCCTCATCCATCGATCCTTACTTGGTTTAGTGTGTGACGTATGGTAACGGCTGAAATCACCACTCAAGATTGCTCCAGAACAGCCTGAAGCTCTTTAGATGTGTTGTGTATTATTTTTGACTTTCTTCTTAGCACCATGTCCTGGAAGCATCTTAACAGTTTTATAACTGTGAAGCCTCTTAATAACATGAAAAACTGTTGAAACAAGGATTTTAAAATCTTCGGTGATTTTCTAGTAGCCTTTGGGAGTGTTGTGTTTTTCTATGTTTGATAGAAGCATTCCTGATGCTCTCTTCCTGACGGCTATCTTGTCGTCACCATTTTGAAAAAGAAACTGGAAACAATTAGCCCCTTTTTATCATTCATTGGTTAATTAAGGTCAGGTAAACAGTAAAAACTAAGCATATGTTAGTTTTATTTGAGTTCTATTTTGTTTGAGAAACAAATTTAAAGTCATCAAAAGGGTGCCAATGATTAAGTCGAGTGTACATTTTATTTTTTATTTCAGTACAAGAAAACATTAGACACATTTTATTAAACATTCTAATTATACCAAATTGGTTTATTTGCATTTATTTCTGAAGTTATTCAAAATTCTGTACTAAAAAAGAGTGTCAATAATTTCAACCAAGACTGTATTGTGTAGTTACACTTTTTCATGATTTTGTCAACATGCGTCACATTTTCAGTGTTTTATTTGTGATAGTATTGCTTGCGTGCAATAAAAGGCAGGTTGTGTACAGTTCATTGGTAAGCTGACTGTCAAACATATTGAAACGCACATTCATGAAAGCAGCCAAATGCTCACCCCTCAAAAACACCCACATTTTAACCCTGCTTAGCAAATGTGTTCCCAGATATGGAGACTTTTAAAACCTTTTAGGTTGATACTGCATGTAATGCTTTCTATCTTCTGGTTCTGTATGTTTATTTATTATATCATATATTAAAATTTACTGTACTCAACAGTCTTTTATATTTCACTTTTTTTTTTTCACAGGAAATACCTAACTTGCATAGTAGCATGTCCTACAAGATTTTAATGCAGTTTGTTTTGCCAACTCAGTTTGTGCATCTTCTCTACACGTAGAATATCAATAACACACCCACATCTGGACCAAAGCAATTGCCAATCTTGTACAGGAGAACTCACTTGCTGCTAGTGTGATAACCTGGTGCCAGGGCATTACCAGCCTATTGCACCTAAAGTAAAGACCTCTGTGTCTTAGCGTGTATCCCTGGGTACTTTTGCACATGAACAGTTTTGTATCTGTTCATTTCATCAGCTTTGTGCGCAGCTAATGTTCAGAGTGGTGTAATGGCATATTTTGAAAAGGTTTTAGCAAACAAAATGTATAAAAATACATTTACACCAATGTAATGCCATGCTTGCAAGCCAATACAGCTCAGAAAAAAAACAGGAAAGCCATTAGGACATTCTGCCCGCTCTTCAAATGGGCTGATGTAATGTCTTGGCTAGAGGCTGTCTTATAGCCGATGTTATGTGCTGTCAGGCTGGGTTGTGGTGTCTATTCCAAACCACCATCTGTACTATGTCACTGGCTAAAATGCTGTCCAGAATGATGAGTCTTGTTGCCGAGGAGCATGGCTAATATTTTATCACCCAAATCCCTCTGGAATATTAATCCCATCCAAATGGGGCAGCTCAGAGCATATGAATACAATGGGATCCCAGTGATTTAAGGCCCTCAGGAATGGGCAAGCACAAGCATTCAAAAGACCGAAATAGAAAGCCTATTTAAGGCATTTACAATGCAAAAGGAGGATAGCTTTTTTCAAATAACTGTTGAGGTCTTAACTACATCGGTCTTAACTACATCGGTCACAGAGAGAAGGGAGAAACATTGGGAAGCAGTTCACGGTTAGTAACAGCACAGACCAATAGTGGCCATTGAATTAAGAGAAGCAAATACTGCAGACAACAACACATGAAGCATGCATGTGTTAAATTGCCTCACAGTCAGATTTAAGTGAATCCTCTTTCAGTTCTTAACTGCTCTGTAATGATGAGGCCTGAATGGGCTCATAACCCATGTAAGCACCTGCTGCAATCGTCTGACTATTACCATTACTACACCACAACCCTAATGGCTGCCACTCTACATCATTGTGAAATTGCCTCCAAATGCACCAATGAATGCAGCTAATGTGGTCACAACTTCCTGATACAAAGTCTGTAGTCCACTGTCATTGTGGTGAGCCAATGAAGGGTTTAGTGGACAGAGATGATTATGGTCCTGCTCATCATGTCTACTGCAGTACTGAAGCTAGTGTGTATACTGCAAAACAGCCTATAAGACTATGAGAGTGTTTTGTTTCTTAGGCAGCCCATTACTCTATGTCTTCCCATCTTGTTAGAGACTCATCACGGTGTTCCCCAGACAGTTGGCCCAGGCGTATCAGGTGGCATCCCCTCACTGAAGAGCAATTTAACAGTTAACTCACTCCACGCAGGCCCAATTACAGGTGAATCTAATCCTGGATTAGACAATATGCAACTAGTCTTTGTTTACAAGCCTCAGGCAAAAAATGATGCCTGATCTGGAAAGATTCAATTTAAAGGCCTCAGCCAGGACTGCCCTGACTCACCGCTCCAATCGACATCATTCGTTTTGCATTTATTTTGAGAAATTGGAATATTATTGACTTGCAGGAAAGTGGCAGAAACAGAGAAATAGATGCAATGCATTTTTTTTCTACTTCGCTGGCCCCAGGCTTAGCAATAAGGATGTGGAACTGATGCATTAAAGCGGCTTGATTTGTCTTGTGAAATCTAGTTGGTCCAATGCACTGATCTCTTTTTTTTTTTTTCAATTTTGCATTCGCTTCACCAAATGTCACATTATGACAGTGACACAAGACATTTACAAGTATCAACTACTTTCCAAACATCTGGACATATATGATCTGGGAACTGAGTGTCTATTGTGTGCATCATTTTCACTCTAAATATCATAATCATAACTGTCAATTAATTGTACACTGTTTTTTTTTTGTTATTATTAACAAAATTGCAAATGCCTGATCAATGAAAAAAATGTGTGTGATAGAAAAGGGATGCTTAGCAATGCAATGTCTTAGTAGAACAATGTAGGTAATATGTACAATAGCAAAGACAAAAATTTGAACAGCAGGTGCACAGGGGCAAGGACATGTATGTAGACACCTTCTACATCATGCAAAGAGTCTGACCTTTCCTGTAATTTGCAGAGGCCTGGATGTTTTGGGAGGAGTCCATTTTGGCAGCCCTCACCTCTCTCAATCTTGGACTCGAATCCGGCCTTCTGTATCTCTCCACACGCGATGCATTTGTATCATTTTAAATCACAATCTTGGCAAGTTGTTGGGTGTGAAAACAGCTTGACTTCACTCAAGGATCTTAGTTGGGGCAAGCAAAGGCCACAAGGGATGGAATAGGTGCTGTCACACAAATCTAAAAATCTTTGATCCATCCATATGTATTTAAACATTCATACACAACCATTAGCTTGTGGTAAGTTGGGTTTTACAGGGAACCACAGAGGATTAACCTATTAAAGTCAGTCTGGTCAGGGAATTCTCTGCCTCATGCTTTGAGCATGCTCCTTTTATTTTTGAACAACGGTCGATTAAAATTAGATTCTGACAGTTGTGATGTTTGAAAATCTTGCCTGTTCGAAAACTCAAAATGTAAGTAGTGTATGTTTCTTTATGTAGGATGCAGTATTCTCCTTCACAAATAGAGATGTTGGTCTAATGTGGTAAGTGTCTGTGTATTCTATGAAGACCAGCAGCTACTAAAGGTTAGTCTGTCAATTAGAAAATCAGTTCCAACATCCCCATTTCCTGGCTGTTTTTTGCTGAGCCTGAGGGTATTTTTAGATCTTCTGTAATGCTCTACATCTTTCGCTTCCAAATTGCTTGAGACTTGAGTGACAGACTGTCAAATTTCTCATTTGATTCAAGGATGTAAGTATAGGTTAAGTTAATCGCACTCTTAATTAGATGTTTCATGATGTAGTCCATCATTCCTCCCTAAAGATCTGAAAAACCTTTGCTTTCATCTATGGATATCACTTTCAGATTGACATGAGTGATGGTTTGTCATGAACTGATATTTTAATTGATCCTACAAATATACTGACAAGACGTCATTCAGCAAATCTTTGTGAAAAATATGTCAACCTTTTTATGGACAAAAAAGTTTTTTTTTTTTTTAATTATTATTTTGTTATGCATACGGCTATCTGAAATCAACTAATGCCAGAGCAGCACCTACAAGTAACAGAGCGTCAGACTCAGGACTGTCTTATTTTTTGCTGATGTCAGCTGCTCCCCTTCCCTGATTGGCTTTTTTGGGTCATTAATGTCTAATGATTCTTAAACAACATTTAGATGTATGGCAGCTTGTACAATTCAATGTCCTCTTTCAATTAGTGATACCATTCATAGCATGGGCAGTGGACAGCATTACCTGACATGTTACCTGGCTATAATCTTTTCATTGTCAGGATGGGTTACTGCTTTGTTGTACAGAACCTAAAATCCTCTCAGTCATGTCAGTCTTCTGTATACTTCAGGCATAGTTGATGTTCTTATCCAAAGTGACATGACTGTAGAACTGAAACAAGCCTAAATCCCTACATCACCACAATAACAAGCAATTCATTATTATGGAATACTGTCGGTGTTAAACCCGGTTACCACCATGGTGGCTAAGTGTGACAGCAGGGGAAGAAAACGGGGCTAGGAAAATAAATAAATAAGAGGCAGAGAGAGACTTTGAAGGGAGGGTACAGGCCAGCATGACTTTTTTTTTTTTTTTAATTGAATTCAATTTCAATTAAATCCGTTTAAAACACAAAACTAAAACTGCAAAAAATCTAGAAAAAAAAATTTAATTGGTTGCATTTTAAATTGATTTCAGCCTCGCCTCTGGTATCGTCTTACAGTCTGTTGTAACGAACTATATCAGAAAGGTACGCATAATTTATACCTGGTGAGGGTTACTTCAATAGCAGGCATGTAAGCCCACACATACAAAACATTTCAATCCAACTGAAGAATGCTTGTAATGCTTGTAGTGCTTGAAGGTCACATTCAATAATGAATTCAGTGGACTAGTGAAAATTATACACACAAACTGCTCGCCAACACCAACATGCACATACACGAAGCGCACGCACACACTCATATATATATGTGTGTGTGTGTGTGTCCCTTGACTCCCTTCACTCCAGTGCAATGATGATTGGGTCTCTCCACTGGACTGACTCCACTTCTGCTCTGCCATTCCACCCAGCACAGTGAGAAATCACCTAGTCAGTCTAGGACTATTACAGAGTAATTGGCCTTTTAAAGAGGGGCTCCACCATGTGAAACAGTGTAACTGAGAATGATACTCTCGTTGCTCCATTCCCCATTTTGTTCTCCATCCCTCTACCCTTACATTGCTCTCCCTTTCTGGCTTCCCCTCTTGCTCTCCCCCCTCTTTTCCGGCCAGCTGCTCTCAGTGTGTATCTGCCTCTAAGCATTGTGTTCTTCGTGATCCTGTTGCACCCGTCTTCTGCTGACTCGTGCTGACCTCTTAGGGTTCAGCACTGTAGCCCGGCATGTTATAAGAGGAGAAGACAAACCACTTGAAGGATTTGGAATAGAAAAGTCCATAGCGGTAGTTTGACACATATTCCACCCCTTCCCCTCAAAAGCCATTCATTGCCTTTATAAAAGCCTAATGGGAATCCTATCAAATTGTGTTGTTGCACTGAAACAAGCAAAACCTTTCATCACATGTGTAATATAAGTATAACCTGTGGGAAAAAAGGCATTTTAAACCTCACTCTGAGATATAACTGGTTATTCTATACATGTAGATTTTATTTCCTGGTGAACACTGAAAGAGAAGTTATGGCTCTCACCCCATTCTTTCAGAATGGGGCCTGGTCTTGTTAGAACCGAATACCCCCCCCCCCCCCCGGGCACTGTCAAGAGTGGCTGCAGAGTAGTGAAACCTGCCTATAAGAACTTTACAGTACCTGCCTGTGTTATAGCTTTCAGCACTGGACAGCTCCTTGGATGGATGGACCAACTTTCTTATCAGGAGGAGAGACTGATAAGACTGTGGAGCAGTGATTCAGTTAGTAACTGTGTCAGAGGGAGCAGCTATGGCAGCAGTATTAAAGCCTTAACTGCCCAGACAAAAGAATAACCCAAACAACGGAACAACAAGTAGACAGTGAGCAGAAATGTGTAGAAGTTTAAATATTAGCACAAGAGGAATAGTGGCAAAAGCTACACACTATTATTGTTTAATTATGATATATCACATTTTGTCTGTGCTTCAGATTCTTCTCAGATTTTTCAATATTTGATTTGTATTTCCTCATTTGGTTTCGGATTTTCTTAGCAAGAAAAACAACAGCATCATTTGTTATGGTGTAATATATATATATATATATATATATATATATCACACACACACACACACACACACATATATACATATATACTGTATATATAAAGTGCTCTAAAACAAAACAAGTGCCTTTTTTTTCAACAGTGATTTATAACAGTTTTGGGAGGCACTGATGGATGATGTTGTCCTGCTGACTGAGGCACAGATCAGAAAAACTCTCCATGCGCTGTTCAAAAGGGCATTCACAAATATCAGTACGCTTGTTCGTTTGACTTGTTGTGACACTTGTTTTTGTACATTTGTTTGAAATTTTTTATGTATTTGTTATTGTTGGAATGCTTTTTGAAGAATTCTCGTGTAGACAAACACACACCCAAAAAGCAAAGAGCAAATTTGTGCTCCTCTGCATGCAATTGAGGGGAATAAAAGAAGGGTCGTGTTAGGATTCCTCTGGGATATATTTTGACAAAGCTGAAGATCACACTGGACTTTGTAGGGTTAACTGTCTAGATGGATATATACCATCAAGCTGAATCTACATAAATAAACCAGAGTATATGCCTGTCTTGCAGAAAACACTTACAATAAACATTAAAGTTTAACTGCCTTCACATTTAACACACTCTGAAGAAAAGGTACCTTTTAGCTGAGCATCTATATAGCATCTAGTATCTCCTTACAAAATTGAGCCCACTTTAGAGACACTCTAAATTTTCAGTTCAATGAAATCCCGGAAAATTACAATTGTTCCTTGCACTCTGGTTCCAGTCATTCGTAGAAGTATCTTCATTACTTTTTTTATTATGTTCATTACCTCACTTGTCATACCCCACATTTAGTTGGAGGACATATAAAGATTTCTGCTTTGGCATTGCAGATTAGTGTGTGCGTGTATATGTGTGCAAGGGTCTTTCAGCATATGTGTGCATATGGATGGGAGGGATCAGGCATGGTGCTATGAAGAAAGTGATATAGGAGAAGGAGAAAGAGAAAGAGAAGAAGTGGGGGAAACAAGGGGGCGGGCGTGTGTCAAACACGTCAGCACATTAGCACACTGTTTGGCTTGGATAGAGGCACGAGGCCTCTGGGGAGATGAATGCAGATGTTTTTGTTTGTGTGTGTGTGTGTGAGAGAGAGAGAGGGAGAAATGGAGACGTCGTGGGAGACAAAGAGCAGGGAGAGAAAACCTGTGTTCTTTATGCATGTGTAAGCGAGAGGGTACAATGGGAGTGTGAGCGCGTGTTTTCTTGTGTGCCTAGGTGGGCACATGTGAGCTTTTGTGCATGTGACATGTGCAGCTCTGGAAGTGAGGAGGACGAGACGGAGGAAGAGGACTTCATTCTCCGATAAACAGCCGCAGGCCCTGAGAGCAGGGGTAGATGAAGAATGACATCTTAAATTGTATGCATCAACTGAAAACCGTGAGATGGGGAAAAAAAAAGAAAAAAAAAACAACAGAATGAATCTGCCAGCCCAAGCTCCTGATTGAAAAAACACTGCAGTAGTAGAGGTGGCCTTGGCACATGTAAAATATCCCTTTAGAGGCTTCCTGGTCATGAGAAGACGGTACCTGTGAGGAGACCAACAGTATGACCCAAGATACACTGCAAGGGATTCCATTTCCCATCAGGACCAGAGGCCACACAACCTCCCCCAGGTACTCGATGAAGAACAGCATGTCAGGGTTGCTCTGCTTACCATGTTGTCACGGTGACCCTGACCTGCACATGTAGTAACGTAATGGATGGGTGTTAAACGTGCTACTGCGGAGAGACAGTATTCTCAACAACACGATCTGAGTTCCAACCTGCGTGTCGGTGAGCGCTCAGCCTGCTAATGTGTTGCTTCGCAATAGCTCAACTTGGCTTAACCAGAAAAACATACACATAATACAGACAATTCAAGCCTATGGGAACAGGGCTGGGCTGAACAACAATTTTTGGCTTAGCGGCGACAGTTTGAATTGAAGGTCATCTGGGCTGCAGAAAGTCTATTTCCCTTTAAACCACTCCTATTGAGTATGATACATAGTCAGAAATTATATAGTTTTCATCATAAGAGCCAGTATAAATGTTATATTGGTGCATTGTGTTCGTGTCGTTTTGTCATAATAACGATTCTGCAATGCAGGATTTACATTGTCAGTGCAGGAAGTAGTGTGTTGTTTATGTGAAGAAGACATGAAATTATTTGTCTCTTTATCAATCAATCGCTCTAGATACATTTACTAAGAAGCTACTTTGATAATCAATCACAATGCCAAATATTTACTGGTTCCAGCTTCTCAAATGTGACAATCATTTTTTTGTTTATAACACTGTAATTTGAATATCACTGAATTTTGGACTGTGTATCAGACAAAACAAGACATTTGGAAATGTCCCTCTCAAATAAGGAAATCTGTGATTCGCATTTTTCGATTTTTATGGATTAATTGATTTAAGTAAGAAATACCTGGAATATAAGATGGAGCAATATTTGCCATAACCATTATCTTTCCCTGATCTTGTTCATACCAGAGCTGCTATACCTTGATACTGTTGAAAGAAAGAAAAAATTAAACACAATGGGACTCACCATAAAAAAACAAAAACCTCTCATTAGACACTGACTACTCTGATAGAGAAGGCCTCTAATGCATGTGCCTTTGGTCTGAAATTTTGAAGTCTAAAGAGCCTTTACCTCTGGAAATATGGAGTTCTTTCATTACATCTGTGCATCAATCTTCTTTTTCGGTATCTGTTCTGACAAAACAGTAATGGACTACAGCATTAGAAAAACATCAGGACTTTCTATGAACAATACTGTTATTAAATAAAGAAATAAGATGCTATAGATTTTTCCCATCACTCTCTAAAAGCTTTGTGCATAGTCCATGAGTTCTCTAGGAGGTGCCCTATGACATAGCCTGTAACCCTACATTCATGGAGATCCTTTATTTGGCCTTATCACACACATGTGGAGAGGGTTTGTCTGTTCTAATCTTCTTAGTCTGGATTTACTTGCTATCAGACATGTTGGAAACCTGTGCATGATGATATGTTGATTCTTCGGTCTTAAGCCAGGATAGATATCCACTAGATCAGATGAAAAAAATTAGATCACAATGGATTTTTCTGACGCCTGAGGACGATGGCGGTCTAGCTGATGAGGTGGTGCTGGCTGTGGTGTCTCTCAGGTTTTTAATGGCACAGACATGTGTAGAAAGAACTACAGTATAGCTCAACCAAGGTGACATAAAGCTATAATGTGTTACCTAAGAAAGACAGTGAAGGGTTAGTTAGAAGGTCAAGAACTTTCAGTGCAAGTGCCCCAATAGACAGACAGACAGATGGATGGGGCCCCGCACACACAAAAACACACACTGCACTATTCGTTTAGATTTGTCTCTTGCTGATCTACCACTTCCTGTCACAATGAGTAGACAGAGAAGCTTTAGACAGGGGAATCTACCCCTCAGCAAAACACATTCATGCTTCTAGCCAGAGAGGAAGACATAAGAAGAGAGTGGGAGAAAGCAAGCAATATTCAGGCCCATTTCCCTGAGCCAGAGAGAGAAAGAGAGAAAAGAGAGCAAGAGAGCAGTAATACGTTTTCATCTGAAATATTAAAGCGTCTGCATTAATCTGTCTTCCCTCTCCCTCGGGTGCTGGTAAAGGCTCTGAGTGTCCTAGAGTTCCCTGGGAAAGGATAGAGGCGGCTACCTCACCTCCTCCTTCTCTTCAGGCCAGGACCGGCTCTCTCCTTTTATAATGGCCATTTAAGTGTTTGTGTGGGAGCAGACTGTGTGCTGAGGTTTTCTGAAATGGTCACTATGGGCTGTGAACACTGTCTGGCCAAATTTTAAAGTAACATTACATATTTTCCCCAGGTTTAAATGTGAATTAGGAAGTTATTAGTTGATTCAGTGATTAGCTGACAGACAGAAAATTATCAAAAAATTTGGATGATTAATAAATTTGTTGACATTTATCAAGGAAACACCTTAGTCTCTTTAATGCAAAATCAGGGAAAAAAACGCTACACATTGTCTGGTTTCAGTTTCCTCACTATGAGGATGTGCTGCTTCTGCTGCATTGCTGCCGACAGGATATTTGAAAATAACAACTTGTGCTTTATTTCTATTTTTTTAACATTTCATAAATGATTAAGAAATAGGAATCTGCAGAATAGTCTATAAGGAAGAAAAAAAATATTAGTTGCAGCCTGAATATTATAGTGGATTTAATTTATTTCCATTTTAGACCTCATCTAAGCTTCAGAGAAAATGTGCTGGTCAAGTTTACACTTTTTTGACAAATTGTAGATTACAAAATTTATTATTCATTTAAGGAATAGTTAACAGATAATGAAAATAATTACCTTCTGCAAAGGGTGTAGGTTTGATTATATTAAATACGAGTTGGTATTTACAATGAATTGAATATATTTAATTGCAATACCATTTTAAGACCTGACCCAAAGCCCTGTAGATCTAGCTTCTTCTCCCTCAACATGCCCAATGGCAACTTTCCTGGATTTCTAAGTTTTCCCATTTGTAATAATACGATGCATTAATGAATAAGACACACAGAAACATAGGTTAAACTAGGGGTTCCAATTATTTCTTAAGGGTTATTTGAAATATTAAGTGAAAAGGATCATTTGAAACAAACCTTTTCTGGAAGAAAAAGATTTTATTTCTAAATAACTCATGTCCAGCTCTCGACTGCTCATATCATACTTGCACTTGACGTGAGCGTGACTCCGTATTAGCCAATCAAATGGTAGCATGTCTGCATTGGTTGTCTTGGAGACGCAGCCTCTGGGAGGGCACATCGGAGTTATCCAATATGACTCACTCCAAAGATAATGCGAAAGGGTTTGCTCAGGTATCAGTGGGGACAATTCTCTCATCCTAAATAGTTCGGTCCAGTTCCCTGTTTGATACATCAAAGTCTTAATAGTAATTTGAGACTTAAATGGATAACGATGCCGCATTCTTCATTAAAGACTTCATAAAGAAGCAGCTCCTAACGAGAGCCCTTTTTGCTGGATGTTTATGCCCATCAAAGCCTTCAAGCTTTTAACACCTACTCTTAATGTTCTGCTGGCACCTCATGACGGTGGTGGCACCCATCTAGCCTTTATCTAGGCCACCAGACCCAGAGCTGGACCCATCTGGCCCTTCTTTCTCCTCTCTCTGTCTCTGCACAAATACACATGCACGTGTTGACACACATGATATCCATCATGTAGAGAGAGAGAGAGACACACACACACACACACACACACACACACACACACACACACACACACACACACACACACACACACCAGCTGTTGTGGATTACCAAAGAACAAGCGCAGGTCTATTTTCTGACTTATGCCCAGTGTTTGATGGCCTTGCCCTGGATATGACCCAACACAAAAGCACAGGCCTGCTTATTATGACATTCTATAATGATGAACAATTTGCTTTAGATGTGCAAAATAGAGGACAAATGGATAGAAAATGCTCTAGGAGTGAAATTTGATAAATGACAGGGGACAGTTTGTAGTCAACATCTTTCATAGCCTATTTAATTAAACCAACACCATTTAGTTGCAAGTTTTAACAAAAAGCAAATCGTGTATAGGGGTGCTGCTGTTTGTTGTCCAAAAAACAGCAACTTAAAACTCTCTAAAACTCACTGCCCAGAAGAAAAACATAAATTATGCTGTGTGCTTTATTTTCTTATCTGATCGAGTCTTGATGTGGCTACTCAGAGAAATGGGGGTTATTTTAATCAAGGTGGTTTCCAGTTCTGAGAAACAGGAAAACTGTCTGCCCTCAGCTTCATCTATCTCAACTTCCTTCCATACACTGATCTTACACTCTGACCCTCCAATCTTCCCACTCCCCGATCTCAAATAATCTTCATTATTCTCTGATGCCACAGACTCTTTTTGGCTGGACTGTCCGCCTCATCTTTACTAACCCCTTCCAGCCTCTATCAGCCCCATCCACCTTCATTTAACACACACACACACACACACACACACACACACACACACACACACACACACACACGCTTCACAATTTCAGAGGGAACAGAGTCCTTTTGTAAAACAAACGGTTTAGTAGTTACAACATGCAAAATAGTCACTTGGGTATCCAGCTGATGCTCTAAAGCTTAAGTTACTATGAGGGGGAGAGGGTGAGGCAACCCCACCAACTGCTTTTCCACAACTGCAATAAAATATTCTATCATATCCCTGAAGCATCCCTGCCTCCAGCTGAGATCAAAGAGTATACTTGATGACTGAGAGAGAGCATATTAGTGCCTACAACAGCAGTGTCTCACTTGCACCAAGCCCTTTATTTCATTCCATTAATAGCCGTCATGGAAAAATACATGATAGGGTTTGGTGTTTCCAGAAGAAGATTCACTGGAGTACAAAAGGCCACTGCAGGATTATGTCACACACACTGGAGTTCTTTCATGAAATTAGGATGATGAGAACTTAAGTTGCAACAACTTGTAGGTTATTGGACAAAAACCCAACTCCAATCTGTTAAAAGCTGCCAGCACTGAAATGTCACATTTAAAGTGCCATATCAGGTCCTGCAGTAAACAGTGTAACCTTGCTATTACATTTCCACATGGCCCAATATGCACTATTTTGCCACATACTCACTATTCAAAAGATCAAAACAGAATCAACGTCTCGCTCTAGTTATATTCCTCTCAGGCACTCTGTGACAGGTGTTTTATAGGGAGGAGCGCTGTTGTTGTGGATGTCCTATCAATGATTCAATGCAGCACATCAGATGGAAAGGAGAGACAGAGAGAAAGATGTCTCTGCCTGGATGGTTGGGGGGGGGGGGGCTTTCGATATATAATTCACTGAGTTGTCTGATGGGTTGGGTGTGAACTTGATAGATGCTCTTTCAGTCAAGTGCAAATTCAATGTTCTTAAACCCTTGGATCTCTTAGGCCACTTTGGGCATGAACTACTCTGCCAAAATGTCTTTTCATGATCTTTTGATACTCACATTGTGCTGTTTAACAGCTACAGTACTCAACACACTCACAAAGACACACACCAAAAAGTCATACTCACAAGTGTTAAGATAAAGATAATTGACAACTTGTTCCTACGTGTAACTTAGAAGCACAGCAGGCTATTTACAGTAACTCTTCACTTAAGCTCGCTCAATCAACTTGCCATGATTAATCCATGAGTGCCACCAGTAATAAAAACATCTGGTACATTTAAATCCAAGGCAAAAATAATATTTAATAATGGCGAACATGAAAGCTGATAACTGTGTTTTTTTTTTCTCCTCATTGATTGCCCCCTATTGATGATGAACTGTTTCCATGCAGCCTTTTCAGCCATGCAGACAAAGGGCACTTAATGTAGTGAAATGAAATAAATGTCATTTCGGGCCCACCATCTTTTTTGATAGAACCAACCGGTAAGGCTACACAGTCCAAAGTGTGTGCGTTTGTGTGTATATGTTTGTGTTAATCGGCAAGCTTGGGCTACAAATCCATAGAACAGAGCCATGTAAGATGGCAGATTAGGGGAATATGAAACACACTCTGGAGTGAGCACTAGGAAAGGGCTTTTGTCTTGTTATCTTCGGGAGTGAGTTGACATTATCCCCATGGATAAGGTTTTACCATGCATGGATTACTGCATGAGACAAGCTGTGCACGCCCCCAGGAAAATAACATGAGAGGACCTTAGTCGATCCCTGTCTACATTTCCCTCTCCACTCGGGTTCCCTCTCTCACTATTCATCAATGCCATGATCGGCACACCTGAGGCTTCTGACACAGTGTTTGAAAATAATGGCATCTGCTGTAACTCACAAGGGGCATTAGGGCCTCTTTCAGTTTATATTGAATAATCTGGCAGGCAAATACCTCAAAAACCCAAACAAGATGCTGCTTAGTCTTTGAAGCCAGGTCAAATCTATAATTCTATTAAGTTGCTTTATTGATTGACAACAGTATATTTACACATACTACCGTATATACAAATAATGTATTTTAGAGTGTTTATATTATCAAAGAAAAGCAAACGGTTGAGCTAAAAGGAGTCATAATCCAGCATCAGTTGAAAATGATATGATACTAAAAAGAGGTACCAAAACTTATCTATTAGATGTAAGAAGACTAGATGACAGCCAACAAAAATAGACATTTTTAAGCTGTCTCATACAAGGTGGCTCCCTAACATCCATCAGGATATTATTCCTCAGTTTGGCATCAGATTTCTGCATCTCCAATTGTCTCCTCGCTCTCAAGCTCTAACAAATCCAACAAGGAGGATCTGATTGATAGTGGACAAACCTAAAAACAACCAGAGTCTGAAATGTGGGCCGAGCCTCAGCCACTTAAAGCTTCGGGTACAATCAAAGTTGGCTCCTAGTGATACAGGGAGCCAGTGTTAAAATAGCTTATCGCTCCACTTCAGCTGGTATGATAGGCTCTAACATTTTAGTTTTGATCGGGAGTCTAACAAGAGAATGATTAATATACTTCAGCCACTTAAGACATTTAAGAAAGAAAAGAGAATGGTACCATGGCAGTTTTCTTTACATAAAACGGCCTCTATGAAATGTAGGAAAACAATCTTTAAAGAAACTACAAATCAACATCATTGGAAGTATAACAGTAAGTCTCAGATAAGTTTTTTTTTATTGTCAAATATATTAATCCATTTAATTACAATGGTTACTAGTATCATAGTTATAAAAGGAATGTATGAAATAAATCGAAAGTGTCCTTTGGACCTTACTGTCTGGGTCACCTGCAGTATTGAAAGAGTCTGGGACAATCCCAGTCTCAAGGGATGTATTTTTAATTTTCAGGACATTATCTGAAAGGCACAATTAAATTCGCTCTTGGACAGCGTCTGCCTTTTAAAGGAGTGAGTACAAAGGGTTGTCTTTTTTTGTTGCAAAAATACATTACATATTATCATTATGTAATGCATAAAAAAATAACAGATGTGGTAATCTATTTGTAATCCCATTTGACATCTACAGTTAGGTGCAAAAAGATGTGAATGGAAATGATTATGTAAGACACTGAGCTGTCATGGAAAGCAATGACTAAGCATGTTACACCTATGCAGCTTTAAGGTTCAGTATAATATGAGGGACTGAAGAATTTCACAGGCTAAATGAAAGAGCAGCACAATTGATAATAATATAAGGCGTCACTTCTTTGTCATAATTTCCTTGGGAATTCTTTGCAGGAAGTGCTGACAGTAGCTAATATGAAATGATGAATGATACTCTTATCTCTTCCGGTACACTTCTAAGATAAGAGCTCTCATTGGCTGGTATTCATATTGTCAGTGATGTGAGATGAATAAAAGGAACCCCACAAAGAAGAACTGAGAGCAAAGAGAGAGGCAAGAGGGTGCCCTAAAATAGAGGACAGGAGGATGAGAATAAAAAAGGAGAACCTAAGTATAGAGGCATGAAAGGTAGTGGGAGGGAGGCGAGAGAGAGAAAGACAGAGGTGACCTCCATCTCCACCTCCACCTCCACATGCCACAACAAGCCTCTCCATCTCAACCAGGGCACTGTGGCACATTTCCCGTCACTGGGGGTGGCAGCAGGCCACACATTGCGGTGAATCAATCCAACTGCTGCAACCTCCGCAATCCACACTTTCCTGCAGGCTCGTCATGTACCCAGATGCTAAGTGTGAAGCAGGGCTAGTGAGAAATCATGTTCCACATGCTGCGCATACCTCAGTTTGAAGTCGTGACTTAAATATCTCTCCATGCAGAAATAAAATCGAGGTTTAGATACAGACAAGTTTGGAGGAACTGATGGAACACTGTCCAAATTACACTTTGCAACTTGAGGCTTATTTTCATGCCAACAAGTGCAAGTTTAAAATTAAAAGTGTGGCAGGTTGTCAGACTGAGATTTTGTACAAATTGTTACTTTAGCAACTATTAAAAGGGAAATGTATTTTAACATTAATAAAACTCACAAACCTCATATATCATATATGCCTTTAAAGTGTACACAGTGTTCTCCTTTTATAACCCCTCATACAGCATTTAAAATGTTGCTTTAAAAGGATTTGTGGGCCATAAATATGTTTTTAGAAAGGTTAATGAAGGCTTTATGCAGCCATGACAGCTGTAATCTCTTTAAAATGGAACCATATATCAAACCGAATAGGGAAGAACGCAGGTTCCATGATACCTAATTCATATACACTTGCGCTCCCTTAGACAAAAAAAAATTGGCTGTTATTAGATTCATTGCATCCCACCAAAACCTGCCTCGAAGCCACACAGCCCCCACCCACCTCCGGCCCCCATCCTCTTCCTTTCCGCATTATTCGTTTGCAAATTGATAACGGAACCAGAGACCCTGCAGGGTCCGTAATTCAATATTGGGATCTAACAGTCTCAGATCAGATATGATGGACTGTAATCCACTCTGCACTGCCACAGCCACATGCACTACTATCTCTCAGTGCCCCTTAAACTATCAGCAAGTCACTCTGCACATGAATCAATGAACAGGTGAATGAGTGAATGAATGAATTACTGGGGTTTTGTGGATTAGAATCAGGCCAATGTTAAGTATCCAATTCCTGAGAAGCAAAACAGCACTGTGGCAGACTTGTGGGTAAGTAGGCATGACAGCATGTGATTAAAATGAATGAGTTAGTGAGTACTCCCCAAGCACACACACATCATCACCACCACCACCACCACCACCACCACTAAACCTAGTCTTTAAAACTGTTCTCTATTCTCTGTTTCTTCCAATTTGAAAAGATATAAAGTGGGGGAGTCATGTTCAGAGACAGTAATGATCCCACTGTTTACTTTCAATTAGGATTATTTCTTTCCTTAGGCTAAGAACACCTTTATTTCTCCGTGGAAACATAAGAAACCATTAACTCTGTTGGGAGGGGGGGGGTGCCACATTTTTTTAGAAGAGATTAGCAAAAATAAAAAAAGAAAGAAAAAAAAAAGCCAACTGTGAATCCTGTGAAGTTAAACTGATTTTGTGTCCAGAGATGTTCAGTTTTATGGGATGTTATAACTATTGGTGCCTTTACTACATGGAGGCCTGTGGAGGCAAACTACTGCACAGTAAAATCCTATACCATGTTTCTGCCATTAGACCACCAAGCATGGGACATCTCAAGCACTTTATAAAAAGGAAGCTTCATAAATTATTCACACTTCCGGCAACACACATTTCCCGTGTTTTTCTTCCCATACATTAATATTTCAGCCAGTACCACCCCGTCCCACCTCTTCTTCTCTTTGCCACCTCCCAATGGACATTTTGTCTACATAAATCACACAGCGACAGTAAGAAGCCCTAAGATGGCCTCGACAGTACTTACAGTAGGCAACCTTCTCCTTTTCTGGAGTCCCCTGACCGCTGCCCGAGAGTCAAATGTCATTTAAAAGCATCAGGTGAACTTCATGACATATCCATTACAGCAACAACACAAAATTAGTTCGACTGCTAGGTGCATGCATGCATACATTACATGGAATGTAGTGGACACCAAATTTGTAATCTTAGACAGAATTGGTTGGATAATGAATATTTATATTGCATATTTCGAACTGAGCACCCGAGGGAAGCGGCTGAGTTACAATAAAAGAGTTCAGAGAAGTTATTTGGTCTTGTTCTTCTCCTTTTGATTAGCTTTTTTGTGTGTATTGGACAGTAAACATTGAAGAGCATCGAGAAACGCAGGGAGAGAGAAGCCAGGGACTTTTGCTTCTTGAGCCAAATTCCCTCAGAAAGCATTTGGTCCCAGTCCTTTTTGCCATGCCAACAAGATCTGTATGCTTTAGATTATAAAAGGTTAGGGTTAAGGGTAGGGGTAGGACCACTGCAGTTAGGGTCAGCCAGTTTAACTGGAGGAGGTGCGATATGTACACACCCAGAGAAGAAATGTTGCCTAGGAGGCTAAAGGCAAGGATCCAGTTTCCCTTGTGTGAAGGAGGACGGCATGCAACAACCACCTAAGGCTCAAATCTAGGATGTTTCATAGTAGGCTCTGTACTGGACTGCAAGCCCAAGACGACCCATGTGTCCAAGCACTTTGCACATTGCTCATGTTTACCTGTCACTGCTGGATTTGTTTCAATTTAGGATTCTCTCAACAGTGTTATGCAGTGTGATAATAAATACAGGAAGAACCGCAGAGACTACTACAAAATTATTTTCATTCTCAATTAATCTTGCCATTATTTCCTCCATTGATCGACTGATTTTTTGCTATAATTTCCCAGAGGCAAGGGTGACATACTCAGATTGCTTGTTAAATCCAGTCAAACCTAGAAATAATAAATCTACCATTAGATATGACAAAAAAACAAAAAAAAAACAACAAAAGCCACATTTGAGAATGTGGAACCAAAAATGTCCGACATGAATAACTTATTATGAAAATTTTCTGGTGAGACTAATCAGTTCGGCTCTAGAAAAGTAAAAGGGTTTGTGTAATATAGGCTTACTTCATTATCTTTATGCCCAAAACACGGCACAATATTTTAGAGACACACTGTCTCTCTCACACACACACACACACACACACACACACACACACACACACACACACACACACACACACACACACACACACACACACACACACACACGCGCACACACATATACTCACTCCCATTGTACCACAATATGCATAATATAATACACTGATAACGTCCTCTGATTTATATAACCTGCTGATTCAGTTCTGTATAGGATACATCATGCAGACATTGTGGTGACAGGACTGAGGTGAGATACTTAAAAATTCAAATATGGATAATACCTTGAGGGCAATCTGAATAAAAATGAGAGACAATAATAGAACCAGTGTAAGGTGTGACGTCTATATGCCTTTACCTTGCAGCTGGATCACTACCTCTGGAGCATGCGTGCAGGGTGTTTGGTCAGTCTTTGCCCCAATAATTTTTCTTTTCTTTTTTGAATCCAACACACCCAATAAGTGTCCTTCTGCTCTTCCTCTCTCCCTCTCTCTCTCTCTTACACACACACAGAGCCCTCCTTAGTCAAGGCTCTCTCCCTCCCTCTTCCTTATTGATTCTGTGAGGTTCAGTGGGTAGAGCACGACACTAGCAATGGAAAGGGCATGGGATCAATTCCCACAAAATTTCAAGCATTCGCTGGGCTGTCACTCCAGGATAATTTATCTACAGGCTTACCCCACTGAATATGCTGATGTATTCTGCTTTGTAATTGGTGCCCATCAGTGTCAAGTGCCTCTGCAAACTAGATGTTCAGGGTCAACACTGCAGAATACTGCACGGTTTCATTAATTTGCATGTGCAAAGTATATCCACACATCTTTTACTGTCTGATGAATCTCAGATATGCCAATATTATAAGAACATTTCATGTTTTTTTATCTGATCAACAAAGAAAATATGCAAAGCTTTTTGTACATTTGCACAATAAGAACACTAATAGGAGCCAGTTGGCACACTGTCAAAAAAATTACATGTACTTTAGCATGTCTTAGGGCATGGTTGTTGCTAATGCCTCCCTTAGCAATGCTAATATGAATAATTTCTAACATTTGACATTAATTAACATCTTAGCATTCATACAAGCACTTTATGGATGCTAAAATATCTCCTCATTCACTTTAAATAATTAAGTTTCTTTAAAACCTCTTAAATGAGAACTTGATGGACAGTGGCTACCATAGTTAGAACATTTCACATCAGGTGTTTCCCACAAGCAAAATGGTTTTCACTGTGACTGACATCACCAGGAAGGGGGAAAAAAAAGTCACTGGAAGTATCACTCAGTATGTTAAGCAAACCATCATGCTACTCTTCTGAGACTTACAATACAAGGCAACTTTAAGTGACTACTGTACATCTGCAGGCCACAGGCTGAGACAAAGAAAAAAAAAAAACAACCCAAAAACGCTTGAGTTTAAATATTATTTAATAAGTTTCAGCTCAAAATGATAAGCTAAGACACAGGAGCTCGCCACCCAACTAGGAAGATTTTTGTAAATCAGTGCAGCTGCACACTCACACTGTGCAGAAGCAGCCCCGCTTGGGCCAGCCTCAACGAACAAGCAGAGCATGTCTCAGTGGAGACAGAGGGGCCTCAGAGGCAGCCTGGCAAATCTGAGCCTGACCTCCCTGGAGAGAGAAAGGGAGGCAAACTGGATTTATATCTTTGTTTTTAATCCCCCTTACATGCTCCACTGGTTCTACAGTAGTTCTTTGTGCAAGCTTTATGTATAGTCAGGAAAAAAAAAAAAAATACAGGGGCTTGCGTGTCAGGAAAAACATCCATTTCTGTTCTTTTTTCTGTGACATCAGAGACATTGTCTGTGTCATTCTCCTGTGTTTTCCTGTCTGGGAGAAAAAAGAAAAAAAAAAACAGCTGTGACAAAATATCTGACTAGGCTTTTGAATTAACAACTGTATGATGCCAGCATGTTAGATTGCGATTCTGACTGCCATTTCTTTACCACCCCAGTGTTCAGTTTGACATCGCAAAGTGTTTTTCTGTCTGGGAGGGAGTTTATTTTGCCCTAACCAATCACAGTGACTATTTATCCATCTGCCGATGTTATTTTCAGACAACACAGAATCTGTGTTAGCAGTTGCTAAGTCAGCTTGCCATCTATCACACTATTCAAAGTTGTTTATGCTAAAAGAAGTGGTGACAAACTCAAGAATGCTGTTCTCTGTAGACTGTAGAGATCCTCCAAACAGATAGTTCCAAGACACAGGACTTACTACAAGCACTGCATCCTCCCAATTCATCTTCTCAAGAGCCAAAGGAGCCAAATTAAAGCCATAGGGAGACCAGCAAGAACACTTTCTCATCTTTTTCTAAATGCCTTTAGTGCACAGCTGTTCTGATTTAATAGCTGTTGTTTCAGTCAGTTGATTTACAGCAGCCTTGATAGCTGTGTCACTTTCCTTGTATTCTGTTAGATGACATTCCCAAAATGAGTTCCACCCATAAAGACACCGACTGACTCAATCATTTCCCCAACCAGGGAAACAGCCATTGAATCAGTTGAAGAGCGACACCAGGCCTTTGAATCGGTTGACAAAAATTCAAATGTGGCTTGCGATTCACAAGTCTGGAATCAGGCTAGTGAGATGTGCAGGGAATTACAACCACACTTTACTAAGGAAGATTTCTTACACCCGAGAAGAGCGTGCAAAGGGCCCTGAGCCAACACAGCATCCCATGGTTTCCCAACAGGCATTCACTGTGCACTGCTCCATTCATCTGTTATTTCCCTACTTCTGAGCCAGTGGGGCTTGTATGTAGAGAGTGGGGTCGGATACATAATAGCCTCAAATACAAAAAACCAGATGATAGATTCATGAGCATGGGCACACACATGCTACATGCTTCTCATTGTGTTCACAAGTGTGCCAGTTTTTCTGCATCTCCCCATATGCTTGTGAATGTGAGTTGAGGAGCTAAAATATAAAAGGCAGAATGCACAAAAGCAAAGCAAAAATAGACAGAGGAATACAATGACACAGAGAGCAGACACAATAACCGTGGGGAAACAGGGAGAGAGGGGGAGAGGGAGGTAAAAAGAAGACAAAAGGAGTAGGTAAAATGTGTCATTATCCCCAACGGACAGAGCTTGTTTTTCTTCCAGGACACAGATTCATTTATATCCAAGCAGAAGCAGCAATACAAATTGGTGGGGGGGTCATGTTATGCCTCCTATATGCAGTCCAGATTATCTGAAACCCAAGACCGCACCTGAAGCCATGTTTTACAGAGTATTTCATCATCAGCTGAGACATTTTCTGTGTATCATTTCACTTTAAATACACTGTATTGCTCAACTCTACATTCTGTTACAGTAAGCTCAATACAGCCAAGCTTTAGAAGGGGCTACACTCCCAAAACTCCAGAGTTAGCTTCATAATAGGCTGAGTTTTGCCCTAAAGAATACTGTGCTATTGTTGTGCATATAATGTAGCTCATAAATGCTGTACACAAGGGTTATATGAATAAATATTACCAGCACAGGAGTGCTGAGAATTCAATAATATCCAGTGAAGAGAATTCAAGGATTACAGGTATTACAGAATACTTCTTGATAGGCAAAAAGTAACTTGTTACACCTGTTTCAAATTAATACATAATACACTTAACTTACAGTCATCAACAAACGCATTCATGCACATATCCTTGTCCATGAGAATAGACTGTATTTGAATAAGGCCCTCAGCAGATTAACAAACCACAAAGAGAGACTTCAATAAAACATCAAATTGATGAAATGTTAACTGAAAATAGCCTTCCTGTCAGATCACTGTATCATTAAGCCTTCGATAGTGAAACTATCATAATTTCAATGATACACAGTATATCATGTACAATCTGCAAGAGTGGGAATTGAATACTGCAATTTCGGTGTCGACATCTCCTGCAAAAAAAAAAAAAATTCCTCCTTCAAGTTCTTTAAAGATCTTACACAAAATCCACTTTCTGAACTGGCAAACGTTATGACAGTTATCAATATCTTTAATGCATAGCTTTAAGACTGCTATGAATTTCTAGTGAGGTATCTGGCTGTTACCAATGATATCATTCATTTCTTTGAAGATGTCAGTGGTCTTTCTCAAGAGTTAGCAGACTGGTGCAGAATGGCAGAATCTTTTTTGATTATTACCTCTATTTTTGAAGGAACATTTTTTTTTTTAAATAAATCAAATCACTGACATCATCAATTATTGCTAGCACTTACCAAAGAGCTTTAATAATGCTATCTGCCATGGTGATGTTTTCGGCAAACATGAAAGGACAGAGTTCACAGCTTTCATCGGTTTCTCTATATTCTTGGTTGAAAGGGTTTGGGGAGTTTTTGGAAGGAATCGATTTAAACTTGGCAGGGTACTAAAAATTGTTTACTAAAAAAGTTTACCAAAAAAATTGTCCAAGTTGATTTAAAACCCAGTGAGAATAGCAGAGATGTCTTTTAGTGTCTGTAAGATGCCACCGGTTGCCTGACAGATATTTTTTAAATACAGGGATAATGACTCCACGAGTAGGCCAAATGTCAGCCCACTCGGCACATTGTCAACATGTCAGACCTATCAAAATCATCAGCCGCTAATGAAAATTATATCTATATCTGAAAGCTTTTATCAACTCGGGGTATGCGTTACCTTTTGAAAGCAGTGCCTTTCTATAGTGTTCATTGCAAACGGATGCTTCCTGATGTTCACACAGGGGGGCTGCCCAGTTTGGCAGCTTTCAGCTATTTAGCAGCTCTTTGTCGAGTAACGTAATTGACTCTGGAGAAGTGGATTATGCTTGAGGACTGTCTATGCGCATTTCTATACTTTTGTCACCATTGCAAACCATTGTTGCTGGCTGAACTCAAGCTGACCACAACCAATGTTCTTCCTCTGTTGGGAAAACTATGAAGTCAAAGTTATTTTCTGCAACTACAACAGAGTACATATGGTTTAAAACCCAATGTCCAACCAGCTATGCTCAAAATGGTTTTACCCTGAGGTGAAGAAGAGGAAATTTATGTCATCTGATCACTGTTTGCTCATGGAATCAATGCTATTGACACATCCAGAAGATAAATGAGAGGATACTATGTAGTCAACCGGAACCGCTGTCCAAACGTATAATCTACACCAGAAATGCAGAGGCATGGTTTCAGTTTTCATATTAATGTTTTGTCAGTGCCCTCTGGAGCACTTTGCCTAGAATAAATAAATAGATAAGTAACTGACATATTCACAATTCGCTCCAATGGTAAACTTAGCGCATATTTTTGCTATGCAACGTTGGTCACAGCATGTTTGTCACTGGATCCTTTGCATTTTTACAAAAATTGTAAGCTAAGGTGAATATGCAATGTAACTGAGATGACTGTGAGCCAAAAGGGAGTATTAAAATCAAAGCTGAAAATGAAATATTATGTTTTAACAGATATTGTTAAAGCACATTGAGTTTGAGATGAAAACCAAATTCTAAATATCTAGTCAATACTCGTGATTACACTTGCATCCTGCCCCGCCCATGTCTGAAGGAAAAAATAAAAACCTTGTGATATTAAATACATGTCCCTAGTGGAATGAATAATCAGGAAGCCTTCCTTCTTTAAACAATGCTAAATATGCAAAATTCACAGCTTCCCTGCTTTATACCCTCTATCTCCCTCAAGCCTTTTCCTCACTTAGCCAACTCCATCTGCCATCTCTCTACTCACTGCTCCTACTCCTCACTCTCCTGCTTTGTTACGCTTCCTGCATTCTCTTCCTTCCTTCGCCATCCTCTTTAGCTTTATGCCGTTTTCAAAGTCTTTTTCCTCTTTTTCTCTGTTTGCTACCTTGTCTATTTCCACTTGTCCTCTGCCACCTTATTCTCATCCCTAGATCTATTTTCCCCTCTGAGCCTTCTCGTTTTCTTGCTCTCCCTCTCTGTATCTCCCTGCAGTCTGAAAGCAGTACCTGCGACACTCTGCTCCCAGTATCCTCTCATCTAAATGGAATGTGTGGCCTCGCTATATCTGATTCCTCTAGACAGGAGGTGAGAGCTAACCTTTCTTCCACTTCGACACCTCACCAGCTCCTGTTATTTGTTTTCGTAACACAAATATGCTATCCTTGGTCACAGCACACATCACAAAGCTTGAACATCCCAACTCTAGCAGACAAAACAAAATAAATTCTACTAGATGGAGCCCTGCCTTTGATGGTACTTAAACTGGTGTGTGAAAATACTCCTCCGGAGGTAAGATTCATATCGGATTAATGCACAAGTGAGAGATAAAGACGAGAGGGGTGAAAATACTGAGAATATCCCCTGATAACTGTCTGTGCTAATGAATACGATTAATGTTAAGCTGCTGGAGTATCTACTTTCCATGTAGATATAAGGAGAAATAATTTATATTCTCACACCATGAGTCATATCAAAGCATATTTTTTCACCCGGGCATACAGTTATATGTGATAACTAGTAGCTATAGTGATATACTATTTTTACTGCCGTAAAGGCCTTGAAAAGAGCTCTTGCGAAGCACTCATCTCAAGTTCCAAAGATAACCTCACACAACCAAACTCACTCAATGAACCCCATAAGCCAAAAAAGTAAACCTACGTGTCCGGACGCGGTGTGGTCGTGTGGCCGGGCCCCTGCCTTGGCGCCCGTGAGCCCAGCGTGACGTGGGTTTGACCGGGGCTGCCGGCTGGGAGGTGGTCAGCTGCGCCTTGGCGGTGGTCTTTACTGTAGCGGTAGTTGAAGTGGATGCTGTAGTGGTGATCGTAGAAGTCTGTCCTGGCTTTGAGTTGGTGGCTCCGTTATGTCCATTTCCAGTGCTGCTTCCTTTTCCAACTGCACTGCGAGGGTCGACCTCCTTACCATTGGGTGGTGGGGTGAGCCGGGGGGCGCGAGTGGTGGAGGTGGTAACTACAGTGCCGCTAATGCGATTGCCAACATGATTATGAAGGTGTGGAGCGCGGTTGCCATCTCCATTGGAAGTGCTTCCATTGGCGGAGTGGTTTGCGGGTGGCTCCGATCGAGTTCTTGTTGCTGGGGCAGTACCATCCGCAGCTAACGGCGTGGTAGTAGACACCATTGCTGTGGTAGAGGCAGCCGAAGAAGTGGTGGCAGGAGAAATGTCGGGCCCCTTGGGCATGGCACTGGGTTTGGAGAGAAATATAGGGTCCTGTCCAATGCTACCTTTAGGATCCACTAGATCAGTTGGGACATAGTCTTGGACAGATCCCACCACAATCCATTTCAGCAACATGAGACTGAGTCCCAGACCCACAAAGCCCATTACCAGGGGCACGGCACACAGCCAGGTCTGCTGGCGAGGCCACACAGCACAAGGGCCACAGCGGAGAGGTCCTTGGGCTCGGGGAGATGCCTGTTCAGCCCCTGGCTCCTCCAGCGTCATGGCTGCTAGAGTGCTTGCACCAGAGCGCTCACTCATCCTGCCGGAGCTTTTTCGTCTCTTACGGTGTTCGGGAGGTCAAACAGGTGGCCAAATGAAACAAGGGCATGTACTAGGAAGGGGATGTGGTGCAAAGTAAATGCAGGGCATCTTAATTATGTGCCCACACAATGCTTAGCCTATATATATCTACATGCACATATGTAAAACATGAATTTATGCACAAGCACAGGCAGACACAGTCACTCACAGTCACGTACTAGGCTACTAATTAAAAGCTGGCACAGCACTCAAATGCATACACAAGCAATATAACCTACACTCCCTCTGGCGGACAACAAAACCAAGCATACACATGCACACGTTAACACACACACACACACACGTACACATACGCGCACACACGCGGGCGCGCACGCACGCACACACACAAATACGCACAGGAATACGCACACTGCCACAGGAGCACACAGGTTTGGACAGGTGAGAGAGCGAAGGTGGTGGGGGGGGGGGGTCGCTTCACTCTAGTTCAGCGCTAACGAAGCGGTGATAAATCCCAGGATGCCTCACTCCCTTGTTAAGAAAAAAGGAAAAAAGAAAAAGGCGACGCCGAAAGAAGGAGGAAGGATATCGATCCGCTGCGCGCCGGGCTTCAGACTGGAGCTGTAAATCCATGTGCGTGTGTGCGTGCGTACACCGCCAACCCAGGCTACGGCGGCACCCTTCTCCTCACTCAACGGGCTGATTATCGGCCGCATAAGTCGCTCCTCTATCCCTCTGTTCTCTCAGCTTTCATCGGAGTTGGTTTTACATTTTAAACATACATTAAGGCGGCTTCCCTTTTTTTTTCCGCCTCCTCTCTCTCTCTCTCGCAGGTGTCTTTTTTCGGCTAGTTCAAGTTTGCCTCTGACAGAGCCTCAGTTTCTCCAGTGCCCCGGCCACCTTTTTTTTTTTTTCTCCTCCTTTTTCTCCCCGGTCCCTCCAGCTGTCGGTAATCCAGCGGGGGAGAAATCCCGTAAAAGCCACCGAAAGCGAGGCAGGGCAGGAGCGATCTGATTTGATCTGCCAATGAGATGGGGTTTGGTGCTGATGTCTGGAGTGACGGGCTAAATCCAACCGATCCCGGTCCAACCCGACTCCGGTTTTCCCGGAGTGACAGCCGTGCGTCTCCGGAGCTGTCTGCCCGCAGTCCGTCACTGTGATGATAGATCCGGTGTTTGGTGGGAGAGGAAAAAAAAAATAAAAAAAATGGGAAGCCTCTGCGATTCGCTTACCTTCGCTGCATTCCCACAGTGGTGCAAGCGGCGGAAAGGGAGATGGAGAGAAGAGAGAGGATGGAGAGGAGGAGGAGGGGTAGGGAGGGGGTTTGCTGCTCTGAAAAAATGATGCGGCGGCTGTTCTTGGGGGCTGCAGACCAGAGAGAGACAGAGAGAGAAAGAGTGTGTGTGTGTGTGAGAGAGAGAGAGAGAGAGAGAGGGGAGGGAGGAAGGGGAAGGGGAGGCTTCCTCAATCCGCGAAGGGTGATGAGGGTTTCACGGCTCCTGTCCCAGCCGGTGCTCTCCTCCGGTTCACCGCCGTCCACAATACTCCAAAGTGACGACTAGTGACTGCCCCGTGTCTGCCCCCCCCTCCCAAAGACTCAAAGGCTGCAGGCGTGCAGCTGACTCCGAGAAGAGGAAGAAAAGAAGGGAAAAGAAAAGAAAAGAAAAGAGAGGAAAATTTCTGGTGAGAAGAAAGAGGAAGGTAGTGAGAGAAAAGAGAGGGAGAGAAAGAGAGCATAGATGCGCGTTGGCTAAGCTCTGCAGCAGATGCAGATAGGAGACGGAGGGAGGAGGCGGCAGCAACAGCAACGCACGCCAAACACACTCGGCGTGGAGATGAGAGGCGCTGCCATAGACACACCCCAGGGAGCGGTGAGATGGAGGGAGGGAGGGAGGGGATGAGAGGTGGAGGAGGAGGAGGAGGAGGGAGGCGCCACCCCAGTGTTCTCCACCAGCGGCACACAAGAGCAAACAAACCAAACACCAGGCTCATAATTTATGGGTGAGTTAAAGCACTACTTCAACTTGATACCTCCGTGGGCAGTAGATGAATCCCTTATTTTACGGTTCGCAAGGGACAGTAGTGCTTTAGGCACACGGCCAACCAGGTTTTATGGGAGGCACCACTTACTGTTATCAGAATATGAGTGAAAAACACTCTCAAGACACAGTAGAATCAGCTCTTTTAATTTGCCATATTTGGCATCTGGTTTATATTTATAAAAGCCTGCATAATAGCAACCAGGCATGGATAGGGCCAAAATAAGAGGTAAATCCAGGTTAAAGCCATTATTGCTTATTGGTTTCCCTTCTCAAATGCAAATTTATTATAAATGGGACTTGGAAAATTTGCAAAACATGGTACAATTCACCGATAGTGTCACATATTTCCTATATTCATGCATCACTGCTAGTTTGTTTTTTTTTTTAATCATGCAACAAAAAATGCAATAGTTGAATCTTGTGTTGTGAATGTCCTACTTGCAGTCACTTTCTGCACACACATTGTCATCATTGCAGACATCAGTACTGTTACATTATTGAAGGGAGACTTCACAGTTTTCCCACTATTAAACTGTTTGTTGTAACTCCATTAATCAGAAAATGTTGCTGTTATTAAAAGGCTGATGGCACATTAAAGTGGCACTGAATTCAGCCTCTTTGGTTGCATGTAGAAGAAGAGCCAGAAGTTGACAAAAGCAGACACACTCTTTGCTTTCTCATTCATTTTTGCTTCAAAATAAGTAGAGTTGTGGCATTATTTAAGGCTGCCATCTGCTTCTTTAGAAAATGAAATTCTTTTTAACAGTGAAACTGGAGTAGTCCAAAATGTTCAAGAAATCATTTCTCATTTAAAATGTGGGTGGACGCATACTGTAATAATAATCCCCTGAAAATGATATGTGTATTCTGTGTATGCCTTGGTGTAAGGATAAAAGATCGGTTTGGGGTGGGGGGTAGTAGAGGGGGGGGGAACAGGTAGGAGAGAGAAGAATGAGGAAAATGTCTTTGCTTTTTTCAAGACTTATATAAGCATCTGCAGCACACAGTTCAAGATCCAAAACCCCGCAATCACACCTACAAAAACCCAAACGGCATCATTCATGACTGCTTATGGCTCACGGCAAAAATTTAGATCCATTTCAAACTCCTCACATTTCCCAAATGACTCCAGAATTATGCCATTTTGAATGCATTGTTCTCACAATAACAATTTGCATTGCCCTGAGGTTGGTTTCTCAATTGATTTTCATAAATAATAGAAAATGACTGACACAACTGCAGAACTGTGATATCTCTATGCTTATTCATATTTCTGTATAGATTACATCTTTCATTATCAGCTTTGCTAATGCATATAATGAGTCTGACTGCATTGTTTACTGCTTTAGGAATAGAGGTAACGTCCCGTTATGAAAATGTCTTTGTATTTGACAGGCTGTCGACAGTTATTCCCTCCCAGGAATTCGCTGTGCTCCTTTTACCCCTCCACGAGCATTTGAAGATTTTTTTAAGACAAAAAAATATTGAGAACTTCTAGCAGAGGAATTTATTAGAATCATTGAAATATTGGTTTCAATTGTCAAACTTTGTTTTTTTTGAATAAGGGGAAAGTTCTCATGAGATTTGCTCTGGGGTAAAAACGCCTCCCAAATAATGAGCTAAAAAGGCAATGGATTCTTTTTTTAACATTCAGCATGAGAAGACATTTTACTATCCTGTTTACAGTGTTCATTGTATGTTTCTCACCAAATCACTTTTGTACGAAATGTGAACACGTGTCGAACAGGATCAGTACAGTAACTGTATCACTTAGTGGCGTGCAGTAGATGTTTGCAAAACAAAATGTATACCCTTGACTTTGGACCATAAAATTAAAATTACATATATAGTGTAACCTGAAAATAATTCCTAATGTAGATTAAAACAGTGTTTTGGCCCTTGGTGCAGGCACCAAGCTAAAGATGATATACTCTATGTTTTAAACACAGTAGGTATGGTTAGAATCCCTTCAATGCTGTGGTCTGTGACTGGGTCAGGTGCCTATAATGTCCCAAAGTTCCTGAGTGGGGAGTGGGGAATTCACTCCTGCTATCTAGAGGGAGCCGTTAAGGTCACCGCCCCTGATGAATGTCCATTGGTGTCAGTTGAAGTTCATCTCATTGCCATCTCACTTATCCTGGTCCTGGAGGGTTGTCATGAGAAGGAGATATCATTTCATCTGGTCCACTCCCCTGGGTGTCTCCTGGTCTGCGGATATTTATGGCTTTATGGACTGTTGAGCAGCTGCAGGAGTGTCCATCGTGCCAGTATCTCTGTCTAAGATCTCTCCAGGTGGCGTCCCATGGTTTGCTTTCCACTTCAAAGCTGTCAGCTAGACCAGTGTGCCTCCAGAGCATGAAGAAGTGCATGAAGTCTTCAGAATACAATGAGTGACTTCTTGCCTGGTGCACCCCCCCCCCCAATGAATCCACTATCACCCTTCCTCTGCCCTACAAACAGCTGAAATTGAAGAACACATTTTAAAAAGATGCTGGTGTGCAGTTCTTTTGCCTACCTGCCTCACTTTGCAGGCTTAAAAGATGGCAACCTCCATCACAGTATTGATTATTACCCCCTGCATAATATTAAAAATCAATGCATTCTCCCACTGCGGGTGTCTGCATTTGATCATCTCCAGGGAGCCAGTATTTGCCAAGACAGATCAGCAAGGCTGCCGTGGATGTGTAACCTTGTGTCCATCCAGGGAGAGACACATCACTCCTGGTGTCAGTGTGAATACTACAGTATGTCCTTCTCTCCAGCAGGGCAAATGTGAGTATTTGTGTGTGTGCGCGCATGTTCAGCATCTGTCCAGCACTCAAAAGACGATTGGACAACAATTATCCCTAAAGCCTAAACAGAGGAAATAACTTAAAACTCCTGTGTCTTCTTCCTGTTATACATCCTCATGGCGTCCTGCAGCGCATGTGGAGCTACAAAAGGTGAATGCAGCCTTACAATGGCCCAATCTCAACTCTGTAAAATAGGATTAGTACTTAATAAGGTTCACCAGCTTCTACCAGTGGTTCAGTGGGAGGGCTGTTACTACTGCTGCCCCTATAAGGTCACTTGCTAAAATCCCTACTTGCCATTGTTGAACTCTAGAAGCGGACAAGGCCTCTGCAAAGCACACTGGTCTTTATGTAGGGAATGCTGAGTTGGTTCCACATTATTTCTGGTCGTACTTTGAAGGGAAATGTCATGCTGCTAATTGTGGATAGCTTCACCGCAGTTACCAAGCTCCTTCCCCCTCATGATCCACTATTGCATGGATCATCTCTGTCCTGGCCCTCAGTTCATCTAATTCCTGGGAGGCTTTCTCTTGTCTAGGTGCCACTGTCTTCTTACCCCTTGGCCCTCAACTCTCAGTTAAATGAGCAGATGGAGAGGGTTAATTAGGAGAAACCACGCCGCAATGCCTGGCTGCATCCAGTCCATCTACTTAGAAATCCAAGCCCTTGTGGGATCAATGCACTTTCAAATACCCCGCAGGTCTTGTTCACAGGGAAGTCTCCATTTGAATGTCAGATGGGATGTCTGTCAGAGCAGAACCTAGAAGTGGGGGCATCTGCCGCACAGGAGAGCAGAGGATCTTGTTAGGCAGTGTCTACTTATGAAGAAGGGCCAGAGCTGCCCTACTGAATGCCAGGTCCACGCACTCCTCGACAGACTAACCAGTGCAGCAGACAAGGATTTTTTTCTAATTTACTTCACTTCTGTGTCAATATTGTCAATATAACAACAGCGAACAAGCAAATTCAGGACTAAATCCTCTCTCTAGACTTTTGGTTTTTCAATGAGGTGTTTTTGTGACCATAACAACATCAAGAGCTAGTGCAGGGTATGTTTATGGGCACAGGAATTCTAAAATAGGTGGAATTAACATAATGGAATACCAAGGCCAAGCCAAGCCAAACAGATAACATAGCCCTTTCCTAAAGTATAAAATAGTATCGTATTATTAAGGGAAAGCAGTATATATAGTATTTATTAATAGTGTAAATTGTACCTTCAACAGGTGTTAATAAATCTGATCTTTTGTTCTCATACTACATTCTCAAAAAGAGTCTAACTATGGACTGTGTTTCATTGCATATCTATAATACAATAGAGTGCTGTCCATGGTGCTGATTTGGGAGTACTTCTGCTGAAGCTGTCCAACACACTCAGGCTATCCACTTATTTTAACTGACAGCCATTTCCACATTTTTGCTCATAACTCCTGAATTGCAGTGTGTAAAAACTCAGTTCATTCCTGAATATTCATATATGTGTAATATGTGTGTGTGTGTGTGTATATATAAACACATATACACATACATATCTATACACATATTTATACAAATATACATAGATACATATTTACATAGACAGATTGACCGAGTGTAGGGGGCAAGTGCTGTAGTAAAGGTGCTTCAAGGCTCATTTGTTCGTTCAGGGAATGTAACAACAGATTAAGAAAATAGATTAAAAGAACCATCCATCGCCAAATTTGAGTCAAAATTGAGTAGTGATGGGTTAACAAGTAATTCCTAATGAATACCTGCTTAAGGTAATAAGTCCCTTCTAGTACTATATTTCTTAATTAGGCCAATTATATTACATTTTAATGGTGCATGAATGTTTTTCATATAGTGATTAAAAACCCAACATCAACAACATCATTCCACCATAATAAAAATAGAATTGCTTTAGGCATCGAAGTGCTTTACAAATGCCTTTTAGAAAGTTAGTCTGAAGCCATCTTATCACTGGGGTGCAGCAGGCAGACATATAATATTACAGATGTAGCAGTAATTAAATCATCAGTCCCCAACTAGAAATATAACAGAAATTAGCAATGTCTATTCCATATTGTTGAGGCAGCCAAGTCATAAGCTTACAAATAGGATCAGCTGTTCTCAGCTGTTGTTGCCAAAAGCAGTGGCCCTCCAACATGGCCGCCAGAGGGCATGTTGCATCATTCAGTTATTAGGCTTCTTCTCTATTCCTGAGCTGGGGGGGGGGGTCATTTGGTTACCCCAGCTGGGGACAGTGTTTCAGAGGCACTACAACCTATGCTTTCAATTTGCCTGTGTCAACTGTGATATGTTTTGCTCACATTGAAATTCAACTCCATCTACAGAGCAGCTATTTGGCTTTTGCCAGAGAGGAGGAACCTTTATTCAAGCTGGGCAATAGACCAGCAATAGACTGACAATGGGACATAACAGTGGTTCTCCTTGTGTCTGGCATTTTTCGGATCATGCATCAATGATAACATGTTCTGATAACTAATGTTATAAAACAACAGTTCTGGTCTGACTGAGTCATATCATTATTAATTTGATTGTAGCACTGACCAAACACACCTACAAACAGAGAAAACAGCAACAACAAATCACTATATTCATACAGAATGAAGATAAAATGTTGATTTTTCATGAACTATGTCCTTCAAAAATTCACAGGCTTTTGCAATTTCATAAATTTATGCTCGGGTTTGCCTGAATAAATTGTCAATGTCAAACAAAAAGAATTCAATTATAGCAGCGTAAACAGCCTCCCGTGAATTTTTAAAGCAAGTTTAAGTACAGATACATGAGTTTTTCTTCTCACAGCTGTGATGTTCATCACAGTGTCCTTCACACATCATTTGTTTGCCTTAACACTTTAAAAAGCCAGTACTTTGACTCTCTTTACTTGATTAGCCACCCGTTTTCCACCCACAAACACTAAGCTGACCTCCAATGACTTATTGATGGGCGTTCTATCTGCTACCACTTTGTGTGTTACTCAAAGGGTGGTCCTGTCCTCGGGGAGCATAATCATTGGACGGTAAATCTCTGTTAAACTGTGAAACAACTATATTTCCTAGAGATAGTATTAGCCTCTGCTGTTTTTCTGCTGCCTTTATCTTACCAATGGTTAATGGAAGGAGAAAATTCCAACACAGTATTTTACTTTGACACCAAGGGGCTTTAAATCAAATGTTTCTAAATCTACTGAGTCATAGTTACAAATAAATACCAATGTTCAAATGTGAATTTTCCAGAGTTTTGTGTGAAATCTTTCACCATTTTAGAATAAGAACCACAAACTGGATCTAATATGTTATGTGTATGTAGCAGATGAGTAGGGATGTCATGAGAACCAATAGTTCACACCAAGTCGATGCCAAAATTCTGGAAACAAGATGGTAGTTGTTCTTCTACAGCACAGGCACTCAATAGATGTCACAGGTAATGGAGGTGTGATTCTACCAGGACTGATGGGGCAATATAAACACCCTACAACTGTCGTTGCCTGACATCAGATGCAAAGGGAATAAGAAGATCTAGACAGAATTAACAATAAGAGCAAGCTATTACATTTGTGAAGGGGGTTATTTTTCACCCGTTTGTTGGTTGGTTTGTTGGTCTGCAGTTTTATGCAAAAAGTACTTAACTGTTTTGCACAAAACTTAGTGGAGGGATGGGGCATGGGCCATGGGAAGACCTTTACATTTTGGGGCAAGTCAAGATCATTTACTATGAATTTTAATATTTTTCTTAACATATTTCTGAGTGCCATTCTAGGTGTTTAATGTGACCAAAACAAGAGGTGCTGGTGTAAAAGTATAAGGCTATAACGTTGGTAGGTTAACATTTAGTCATTCGAAATATACACTATGGGTCTGTCACCATTTTATGACGTGCGTCCATGCGCATTAGTGTGTTTGTGTGCGCGCGAGTGCGTGCGCATGCATTAGTGTGTGCGAGTTTGCATTAGTGTGTGTGTGCGTATTAGAACACCCTGTGTGCAGCGGCTTCTGTTCTTTTCTATGTTTTGCAGTGCTATCAAATGTTCTATGGAGAATCATGGAATTTAAATGGTTTTGGTACCAAGTACCAGATTTCTGGTATTGTGACATCTCTACAGATGACCGTTAAAAAAAATTTGGTTTACTGTGGAAAGCCAACATTAAATCCTATGTCCCATTAATTCAAGCTGCAGGACAGAACTATACAAATATGTTCACAGTTTTTCCCTTTCCTGTGAGAATAATTTAGGAAAGACTAACCTTTATGTTTTATTCAAACTCTTACTTAATAATGAACCGTATATTGCATGATTAGATAGTGTGTTTGGTGTGTGTGTTTCATAGATTTTGTTTTTCCTTTCAATTGGCTAGAGGAAATATGCCCCTGATCATTGTCTCATCCTGAGGACATAATGAGAAAAACACATGGAATGAAGGGTAAAATAATCGATTGCATGCAACCAGAGATTCAAAGAGTTAAACATCAACATAGAGAAAATATCTGGTCTACCTGCCTTTCCAATTAGAATGCAGTGGTGGTTGCTCTGCAGGACCTGGTCACAATCATTCACAATTCTAAAATTATCAAACATGCACTGATGAACTGTCATCAAATGTATTTGAGGCCAGGAAGTGACTGTGTTTCACTGACTGCACAAATTAGTTATTTAAGCCAAACAACATGGAAATGTTTGGCTTAAATAAAAAAAAAGTATTGTCCATGTTCATACCATTGACCAGATCAGATCTGGACATTAAACAATTTTTTCTGATATAGTATATCTAAAGTGGTCTTAACAGAACTGCAACAGATGTCTTTATGCAGAAGGCTGATGTGGTCTAATGAATGCAGCAGCACCAGATTGATTGTGTTTTTTATAATGACATTACTTCTCATATTTTTTTAGGGTACTCAAATCACTTTGGTGGTTTAATACAGATCATACTAGTACACTTATTCACATATTTAATCAATTACATTGTAAAAGTGAAATAATCAGCCCTTAAAGTGAGACAAAAATATCATTTTTATAAAATTCAAAGTCTTGTTCTGTTATCTTTTTAATGCATTTCACTGCCATAACCTAAAAGGCAAATTTTCAAAAGTTTTTTGTTTTCTGACTGAAAAATAGTTCAATGGATTAATTCAAAACCCGCTGTACCTGTATTCTATGCATACAAGCTTTCCCTTTTGAGTCAAAACAAATCCAAAAATATTTTTATACAAGTATTAATGTAACAGTACTTGTTACTAACTTTCTAACACCTGAGACTGTCAAAGACACCTGTCCCACAGTGACAAAGAACTTGTCCTTGTATTCCTTCTGTGCATATCTCCACACAGTGAAGCTACATAGCACTTCTTCTAAGGGTCTATAATTTCACTGATTCAAAGTGACATTTCACACATACAATCTCCAACCTAGTTCACAGTATGTCTCATGAGATGCCTTCCCCCAGTGTGCGTCACCTGTCCTTAGACATTAGAACCTGTCATGTCACTTATGTTGCAGTAACAAAGCACACTATGGCGATAACCAGGAGAGATTATGGTCTTAATCTAACATTTCACCGTTTGGGAGCAAAGTCCTCTTCAGGAAAAACTGCTTAACAAATGTTTATTACAGAAACTATTTTCCCTTACTTGGAAATCCAACAGATGAGTGAGTATAAATATGTCTTAAAATCAATGACAAAATGGCCTGGAGTATGACAATAATGACATTTTTTCATGGAACAACACTAGATAAAATGAGACTTCTATCTTTTGTGTAACAACTGGAATTTTTTCAGTGCATTTGAATGGATTTTTCAGTTGAACTAGTACAACTTCCCTTACATTTTCTAGTAGAGCTTGACCAATATATTTGTCAGCCAATTTTTGTCAGCCAATTTTTTTTTTTAAGAACATAATGCAGAAAAAGATGATTTCAACAGTCAGCAGCACATGTAGCAGAGTGTCTAAACAGATCAGCTCATTTCTGATGTTTTAAAGGCACATGATTACCTGATAATATCCTCTTTTCTCTCACAGTTCAGTTTACAATGATCTAAAACGGGGAACAGTAGCAAATCTTCACACATGATAAACTGAAACCATAAAATGATTGAACTTTTGCCCTAAAAAGAAATTGACTGGAAAGGTTGTCATCAAATGATCATCATCAATGATCATCAAAATAATTGGTTATTTTTATTTGATCAACTAATCAATAAATCCCTTTACCTCTCCATTGTCAGGCAAAATTTCACACATGGAAAACCAAAGATTCATAAATTCATTTATCACTGATGTTGATAGATGAACATTTTAAAATAATAAAACAATATAATCCTATCATCAGAGTCTAAATACACTAATAAGTAATAAATGGGGATACTGAATTATTTCTCATCCCTAAATGACCTCATATAACTCAAAAGCAAAAACGTATCATCTTTTATGTAGGAGATTTAAAACTTTAACCATCCTTTTTAATCAGTGAAACACAGCTGAATCCATTTGAGCCTCCTGTTATCTGATGCTCATTTTTTTAGCTGATTGGCACATCTCAATGTTAAATCTACAGTATATTGACAGTATCAGTTCAGTGCCCAGCCCATCTGGATCCTGGCGCGAATGTGTGATTACGCATGCTGCGATTCTCATACATGTCTTGACAAGTATCAGTTTGATGTAAAAGCACACATGCAGAGAGAAACAAGTGAGATATGAGTCATTTTCCAGCAGTTACAGTAAATTGTGGAATTGTTTGTATTACCGACGTTGCGTGCTGACAGAACAGTGAAATTGTCACGGCTGGTGGTAGGAGCACAGGCAGGGAGGACCCAAGCGGAGACACACAGGCAGGCTGGTGCAATGAAGGAACTTTAATAGAGTAAGTAATGAGGACAGATGGACACATGGAACAGCAGGTATGCAGACAAGTAGGCAAGTACAGATAACAGGTAACTACATACAGGTAACAGGAACAGGACTCCACAGCATGAGCAGAACAAAGGGAAACACAGGGAGACATTAGCCAACGATCTGGCAACTGACCGAGGCATCAGGACCGAGGGAAATGAGGAACAGGTGTGTGGGTAGGTGGGGAAGTTCCAGTGTTCAGAAATAGAAATCAGGTGAGCAGGAAACAGGAAGAAAGTCTGGGGACATCTGTTGGGCAAGTGGAGTATCACAGGCCAATAAAAGCGGGCTGAGACACAAATCATCATAGAAATATTTAATACGCAGATTTGTAGTGAATATTAACCATGGACTTATTTTAATTTGTTAGGTATGCTCAATAATCATGGTGCATTAGTACCATTAAACAGTATGAAAGTTCATTTTTAACCTCGGAAAAAGTAGTTGAGACTAATAAATCCACTTGCTAGCTTTTCCATATCTTTCAACCCTGTCTCATGATCTTTCCCCGGAGGTTGAGCTTGCTCAGTTGTCACGGAGAAAAATTAGTTGTCATCGCATGGCCTTGTTGAAACAGTTGTAATCCTTGTAAAAAGCCAATAAGAGGACCTTGAGTTTTTATTTTTTGTATGTAGGATTTTTAAGTAAGTAGGTAAGCCTATTAAATCTTGCAAGTGTCAAAGACTATTCATGTGAAACAATAAGATTATTTACCAAATAACCAAAATAAACTGGACATTGGGACAATGTAACTTCCAACTGAAAATCTTTTTACCTTCTTTTGTCTTGTTGCACTCAAGTAGAATCATAATCAATGCAAAGTACATGACGTTTGTGGTGCGACAAATGTTATCCAAAGAAGCTGGAGGATAATAGCACAGATGGAAGGAAAGCTGGCACCCAAGTAATAGCATCTTCAGCTGTCAAACTGTCACAGACAACATTCCTGACACAGGGCCTACTTGCTATCTTGCTCTAATAGGTGGGATGACAGGCAGTGAGCTAATTTGTTCAACACCCTGTATCTGAAAAGTCTGGAATTGCAGGGAAATGGCCACGTGAATAAAACTTCAAAAAGGGCGCTTGTCATAAGTTGGATACGAAGATTACAGCACTTCCACTAAAAGACCAGAAACTCTCCCATCAGTCAGTCATCGTGATGTGTACAGGGAAATAAAGTTGCACCGAAAGTAAAACAATGATATATGACTTATCTTTTAATAATGGCAGAAAATCTAGACTCCCTGCTGTTGTTGATAGCATCACGGTAACCAGGACCCAATTTTTTCGTAATGACCAAAAAGCTTCCAGCAGCAACTTCTCACGTTGGTATGTATTCAAAGTTGTGATGGCAGGTAGACCCGCCACTGGTACGGTGTGATAGCAATTCCCCGCATCTCAGTTTGGCATTGATGTTCACTTTTGATCAGTGTAAGAGGCTTCCCTGCACGCGGTAATCTTGTCAGATTCACCTCTGATGGTGTGTAGAAAGTCAACGAATGGTTTATCAGTACATGATCTATGACATGCTAAACTGTTGAGTCATTTCATCGTGATGACATACTGCAAGTAATAATCTGAGAGTAGTCAAGATATCAATTTTCTGAGGACACACACACACACACACACACACACACAAACACACACACACACCCACACTGTACAGAGGTCCTTCAAGGTAACCCTCAGGGATAGCATGTCTAAGATATAGCTTAACTTTGCCTGATGCTGGGGCGAAACAGAGACTGCCTGTGTTTGTATTTTGCAACAGTGTGTGGTGGGATAACATTCCTTTTACCAGTTCAGGGAACAGAGGGGCCTTTTGATAGATGGTGCATATGTGTAGGCAAAAAGAAGGGAAGCGCATGTACGCACACAGTCACTGGCACGCGCATACACTGACACACACATGCAAAGTGGCACAGAGACAGGAGCTTTTTTGTGACTGAGGCACACTGCTTTTCCAGGAATGTGTGTATAAAAAACAGCACTTCAGTGTTAACCTTGAAGCATTGAGCGGTGCTGCCTTTAGCGTACGTGAGAACCCAGAAGGACCACAAAACAAATTATTGGACCTGCAGGCTGCAAGTAAAATTACTTCTCTTTCTGCATCTTTATTTCCATGAGTAACCTTTCATAGTTTATGTTGACAGAATATTAAAGAGGATGGTGAGAGAGGACAGAAAAAGGGTACATTCATCACTCCATTTCCTAGTCAGAATTTATTTTCCTTTCTCTGTGGACCACTGCCTTTATGAATGACATCCAAGTAAACAGACTGACACTTAAATTTCTGCATGAATTCCAACATACACACATAGCATGAGGTGTTTTGCCATCAAAGGTTTGATCTTTCACAGAACATGTTTTCCTCTATCGGGTTTATCAGTGGAAAAACACCTAGGTTTTCTTTTTCCCCATTGTTGCTGCACTCACTTCACCATTGCATTTTATCTAATGATCTAACAGCATGAGCGGTGATGTCCCACAATATAAAATTCCATCTAACATTAATATAGTTTTGATTGCTAAGATGAGAACACAAGGTGGTCTTCAGGTAAAGCGCCACCAGTAACTTAGAAGGGTTGAGAAGACAGCTGGTGCACAAAACACAGGAGAAATGAGATATTTGGCTAATTTCACAGCATGTAATCCAAATTAAGTAGCTGCTGATATTTATGTCACAAAATATGCCATGAATCTCCTAGACTGAATTTAATATGAATACCTAAAAAATTTCAGCACGTTTATGTAGTGAGTGAGTAAAGAGACACATGCAAATATCTTAGGGGTGAAACTAATCACAGTTATGAAATTATGAGCATTTCTACCTATGACAGTGTCTGATAGTCCTCTGATTTGTTCTCTTTTCATTCTTGGCTCAGACTTAGTGTGGCGCAGTTTAGATTTGGTTTCATTTTCTTTTCAACCTGCGGAGTCAGATAGGGCCATAAAACCTTAAAATCCAAGCTTATCATATTCCCTCAAAACTCGACCTATCAAAAAGCGAGACTTATCTTGTAAGTCTCCCACATCTCCTTGGCACGAGTTGTCATTCTTGGCCAGCTAGTTGACCCCAGGTTGCCCCTCACTGCTCCGCTCCTCAAACCTCCCTGGGGTATCTCTTGTCTGTGATTCACGTTCTTATCTCGTCGGCGCATACAGCGAGGCAGACCGCACAGACACAGGTCGCAGGACCAATCGCATCCCCACATCTGAGTGAATTATTCAAATTGCCTAGAGCCAAGGGGTGCATACAACCTTTTCCTCTTACACAAGAGGATGGATGGTCAGGCAGCAGTCACTGCAGATCAGACAGTCATTTAGATGGGACAAAAATGTAATTTGTTCTCATATCTGATTTTATCGTAATGGCTGTAATAGTGACTCGGTAATGACCTGGTGTCCATCTTGAGCTGCACGCAGCTTAAGTTAATGAAATCACAATGAGCAGCAGCTCGTGTGTCCTAAATGGATTACTTAGATCACATTTATTCCTATGACTGTAATAAAGTGCATGTACGTGTGGAGGTGTTGACACAAGGTAGCAGAAAAAGACAGGCAACTGTAGCACTGTCTGAACATCACAAATACCAGAGCTAAAGGTAACAGGGTGGAAATCAATTACATGGTTGGCTCGCCTAATTGATATCCACCTCAGCATGAAGATAGATAGCACCTTGAGCAACATTAGGGTGGGAGATTTAGCTGAGTAGAGTGAACTATTGTACAGAGTACAGCAAAATGGAATTAAATTATCTGTGAAAATATATATATTTTTTTTTAAAACATTCTTGTTTGAATACATTTTAAACACAGTCGTAGGTTTCGATTTAAGTTCAACCTATCTGGCAAGGCAAGTCTTAGCAAGTTCAAAAAAAATACTGAATTTCAGGGTCTTATTTTTCAAAATATTTAATAGTTCCTAGTGAACCATTCATCCTCAGTTGATGAACTGGTCTGCCGCTGCTGCAGGTGCCATAAATGGTAAGATGCTGTCACTCTGCCAAGTCTAACAGAATAATGCAAACACTGCACAGTTTCAGAAACCATAAATTTGCCTTAAATGAGGTAGATGTTTCCTCAGATTGGACAAGGAGCGTTTAGATGCCAGCAGGTTTTTTTTTTTTTTACTGCTGATAGACAAACCCCACATTGAACCACAGAAAACATTCTTTTCTGAGGACATTATAACCGTGTCGCAGCTTCTCAGCACAAAGTGTTACTTGCTCTTGTATTTTGCTAATGTCTGCCTGCAAAATGGAAAAATATAATTTTTGCATTGCGCTTGTGCTCTAAATGTTCAGATGCTAACAAGTTTTGAGAGTGATCGTTTTGTAACCTCTAATATTTTCTTTAGTTAATTTTGCATTGTAGGTTAATAATACTTAATGCATTTAGTTTAAATTTAACAATGAATGTACAGGTACTCTTTTAAAAGAGATGTAATTGTAATAAAGCAGTGTACTGCATCCTGCACACCTTAGGCCACTCAGTGTGCTGTTTTGTAAATGCTGTCAAACACATATAATTCACTGGATGACATCAGGGGGAACAATTTGTGAAATCCTGCATTACTAACAAATGATAAAAATACTTCCACAGCTCGACTTACATACTTACACTCCACCCAAAAGTTTATCTGTAGAAGTGCATAACCCATTAAACCATTCCTGCAATTCAGGCATGAAGGTATAATTTTGTTATTTTCCTCATGCAGAGAATTCAAAAGTGCAGTCATCAAGGTGAGATTCTAAAAGCAAACCTTCATTCACCCTCAAATTGTGTAAGTGCTCAGACTTGACAGGAAGAAAGACGAGACAAAAAGTGGGACAATAAGCAATACAGTATCTGCAGCTTCTCTCACAGATAAGCACTTTCACTGCTATAAAGTGAAAAGCTGTCCTATAACTTCTACTTACTACAGGTGAGTGGATGATACAGTGTGATTAGTTCTTAAATGACACTTTACAGCCAAAGAGAAACTGACACAAAAGCAAAGAGAAGTGTATTTGCTGGTAGAGAGTTTCAGGCTAGGTACTTGTGAAATACCATGCACCATCAATGATTTATTTATTTATTTATTTTTGGTTTCCAGCAGACTGGTTTTAAAATGAAAAGCCTGTGAAAGGGTCTTGAAAATGCATTTGATGGCTCCATACAGTAAATGGTAGTGTATTTAAAAGCAGCTCTAGTTAGCCTTAGTATTACAGACCTGAATGAAAAACAGCTACGTTAATACACAGCTTAACCCATTCCTATTTTTGCTGTTCCTGTTTTGTTTTTTGGAAAGGCTAAAAAAAACCCTCGAAACTCTTGAGATATACCATAGGCCTGCTGGGACTAAGGACGGTTGCTAAGCAATTGGATGGGGGGGCTGCGTTTAGCAAACCGTCAGCTGAGGACGTATACAGTGAGCAACCACTCTTACAAGATACAGAGTTTCATAACAGGAATCTCATCTATTAATTAGTGCTTACAAAATACATGTGAGATACAGAATTTATTTTTTTATTGACCTACAAGATTTTTGTCAAAGGATTTTTAATCTGCAGAATGCAAAAAAGAATATATGTGTTATCATATGCATCCATATCGGATGCTCTCTGTGGGTTTATCAGATCACTGTCACCCTGGCATCTGAATGACTCAACGGAAGTCAGTTCTCATTTCCTTCATAAGTCACATTGTTAGACTCAATAGTTTTGTTGGAACATCAAATTTGAGTCATCAAAATTTCTGTGTGGTCAGTTCTCTATGGTGGACTGACTCATAAGTCACCAAGGTCCAGGTTAGGCTGATACCTGTGCCTCTTGCCAGTTTCTATCCTGAGCTAATTGATGATACATAAAGATGACTTGGGGTATACCTTTCCTGGAGCACAGGCTTATTCAAAACTTTGACTGCTGTGGCCCATTACAGTGGAAAAGTACACCACAGACTTTCGACATCTTCCCACCGATGCAACACATGAGAATTGTGGTTTGTTAGGACAGTGGAGCACCAATACTGAATTGGTAACAGGTTTTATCTATGTATTTACTTATCCACTGATTCTAACATATACCTCAATTCTAATTAATACTTACTATACTTAATATAGAATTACGATGCTCATGTTATGTCTTACAGTTCAATAATAATATAAAAACAGAGCCTGCGTAAATGAAACATGTACTTTTTAATTTTCCATTCAAAAGTTAGTTTTGCTTATTGTTACTTAACTTGGAAGTAGAAGAATTTTTTTTCAGTTGTAAAACATCTGAAATGAGAAATATTTGCATGTTCATAGCTTCTTGATTTTTCACCAAAGGATAAGGTGTAGCCTACTATAGAGCTTAAGAACTTTCAACCAGATGTTTTTTGGGGGGGGGGGTGCACAGTGTCGTTTGTGTTTTTTAGAAACAAACTTCGGCAGTGTGTCTTAGGGCTAACAAATTCTAAATCATACTTCCCCCCTATGATTCAAATGCTGATTTCAGTTAAATTAAATACAAAGAAACACAATGGTAAATTAACAAGTTTGTATGATGTCCAAAACCATGCAGATAAATACAACAACTCAATTCTTTAACTACTGTAAGTTGGAAAAGATTAAAGCTAAATTACAAGGCAAAGGCATAGTACCACCTAGGTAGTAGTTAGGTTAGGGGTACAGAAGAGTGTTCGATGGGGGTGTTGGGCTGCCTTATACTTAAAACTCATGGAGTAAAAATGTTATCAGGAGGCTGAGACTAAGATTGCAGGGAAAAGTAGGTAAGATATTGTACAATGTATGCTATCCCACACAAAATATCTGCTATAATGTCTGAATCATGAATACTGTAGGACAGGTTCACCACGGTGAGGTGTCGGTTGGACAAAGTGTATAGGTGTCTAAGGCAGTAGAAACGGAGGCCTAACCACAATGCATAATTAACCCACAGGCACAAGGTCTCATTTAAACTTTAAAATGGAACTAATCCTTGGGTTGTTCAACATTTACAGATGGCCTCCCAATATTTAACAGTATTTCAACAAGTATTCCCACTCCTGTGTATGTCCAGTAAAACAAGCCTTTAATCTGTGGGGGGCATTCTTCAGGCCCACAGGCTAATCCCCTGCTTCCTGGTTTTAATGTGAGGATACCATGAGGTGCAGGAATCATAATATTCACAGAGATATTAGCTGTTTGAGGTGCCAACTGATAACAGGGGACAGTATTAGTCTTGTCATTTCACCATTTACTTTGACATTTTGAAATAATGAGACAATCAGTCATTAAATCCCTTTCTGTTTATTAATTATGGTTAATTTTAAATTAATATTTTGAATGCTAAATAAAAGCTTGTTAAGATTGCCATGAACCAAAATTGAAAATATATCGTTATTACTGTCATCTTAATCGTACCAGGTATTTATATGACAATGTGAGAAAATGAAAAGATATCCATCTTTTAAATTGTGGTATAAACCAGTAAATCCTTTATGGCAAATAACTGGGTCTTCTCAGCCAAGGGACACCCACACAGAAAGCAGACTGCATTCAGACGAGTCGCATAAGCACAATTGTCATCTTACATACACTGCAGCAACTATACTTAAGATTTAGTTGAGAACTCTGGATTCGCAGAAAAAATCCTGGACCTCATGGACTCCAGGGCTCATCTTGGTGGCCTAGCAGTAGTGAACGTCTACAGGGATTTGTGGTTTGGGATTAAAGAAGAACACAGACTTTCTTCTGTAAGAGCCAAGACGAGCAGCCAGTGACTGATTGAAAAGAAAAGACACCAGCTGGAGTGTAAAATATGGAAATCTATCTCATGACTATTCTAAGAACCATATGATGACATAGCTAAGCCGGACCAAGTTCATAGTCATATACTTTATAAACACCTTGTGGAAATATCCCTCAATATTCCTTCCTAATATAAGTTCTTTCTTTAGGGAAAATTTCTGTCATTTTTCAATTTGGGTCTTATTTTTCCTTACTTTGATGTTTTGAAATCAGCTTCTTTAGCTTCTTGTATAACATGAATAAGTTTGTTAGTCAGCAGGAGAAAAAAAATTATCAAATCAATCATTTTAGCATGGTAACAGTTGCTTATTAGCCATAAACTTTTTGTGATTTTCGATGAGTGTCATGCTGTCCAACTTTTCTAGGAAAAATTGGTCTGAATTGACACAACGAACAAATGTCAAGACAGTTCAAAAAAACAGCCCCCAGAATTTCATCCTCATTGTGCTGCTTGAGGAAAAAAAAAATAATCAGGACCATCCATCCAGATGTTGTTGAGATATTTTAGTCTGGACCAAAGTGGTGGACAGCCTGGCTTACTAACATCGGCATGACCTAAAGCCACATTGATGATGTGACTCAAGACAACATCATTCAACATAATTGCTTTTGCATAATTGATCAAAGTCAAAGTTTTTGTTTAGTGAAGTGGTTGAAAAATAAGATCCAAGTTGAATAGTTTTAATGAAATAATGCTATAACTGCTCAGGGTTAAGAGTACAAAGAATTAACAAATACCACTGGTCAAGTCACGTAAAGTAGGTTATATTTCTAGAGAACCATAGGAAGGTTTGATTTAAAGCAATAAAATATTTACTTGATAAAATCAAAAAAGATAAGATATAGGACACATGCACACGAAGCAAAGACAGGCAATCTAATTTGCATGAGAGGTTGACAGAAGGAGAGTGTGAGTCTAAGAGTGTGTGTAATTATGATAGTGTGTACTGTAATATATCACTGCCTGTGTGTGTGGGCAAACACTACAAGATATCCACTAATCACATCCAGTCAGTCAACAATACCAGCAGAGTCTGCTGGAGAAGAAAGTGAAGCACTGGCTGCAGGTTGCACGCTGTGCTGAATTTCAGGTCGGGCGTGTGGATTTGAAAACTGCAGAGTCTGAATCAGTGACAGGACAAAAAAACTTGTGCCAGATGTAGCAGGCCCTACAGGAAAATACTCTGCCCCCACCTGTTTTCTTTCTGATATATAGATTTCCTGGCAGTCCTGCAACCTGAGAGTGCAGTTGGGCTTCCAGGGAATGAGTCAATAAGTCATACAGTATATTGAGGAGCAGGGACGGGTAATATCTTGAAAACACAGACACAGACGGAAGGCGTAGGTTTTATTTTCTGGTTTGCATACATACTGTGGCTGCTGAGATTTGATTACGTTGGATATTGTGTGCGTGGAGCTACGCTGGGTTTATGCATAACGAGAGCCAACTCTGAGTCAGGCAGATCAGTTTTTTTCTAGAATGATAAATTACATGACATACAGTGCCGCCTCATTTATATGACGCTGTAGCATATTACTCACTTAAACATCCTGAGTCTCCCATGCAAGTATTGTTATGCATTTCCTATGTGTACTTTCACTGTAAAATGTGAGAATATTACAGCTCATTTTCATGGCACTAAAGAAGTGGTAAAATGCCATTTGTCAAGATTTGCAATGTTTTGCTGATAAGGAAAATAGAGTTGTTTATGTTTCTCATAGCCACATTAGTATGGTCGGTATTATACTCTGAAATAGTGACATTTAGACATTCAATTGTCATTTGTTTTTCCATACTTAATCACTAACTCTTTAAGTATTTACAGTCTGAACTGTAAATCTGAGGTAATACTGCAGGCATTGAAAGACTGTGTCTTTGGGGACTGATGCCGACATTGCTGAGAAGCACTGAATGATTTGAGATGAAAACTACGGTAGAAAATTAAATTTACTATTAAGTATAACTACTAATTTAAAAGAGGTTATAATTTTGGATTCCATCATGTTCTCCCACATTTCAATAGCAGTACAAACAAACATCCTTTCAAAACACACTAAGTACTTGGAGGGGCGGTTAAACTAAATCAACATTTTGTTGTAGAGAGATGGCCAAAAAAGACTTCAAGAGAGGGTTTCAGTGCACAAGGTTGTTGTGGTTTCAAGGCCTCTACCTCGGTTTGTTCAAAACTTTCAGCTCTCATTTGCCCTCCCTTACTCTATGCTAATGGAGTGATATTTTGAACAAGGACAAATTCCACTGTCATTGTGATTTGCTTTGTAATGAACACTTACTGCCCTGAATGGCATCCTCGTCACTGAAACGAGCAACACAGGAAGCAGGTCTAGACACTCAATTGAAAATTAATTCCTAGGTTGTCAGTAGCAATTCAGGGGCTGCTTCCCAGCGAAGCTTTAGCTAAAGTTTTTTCTGCATTCAGGAAAGACCTTCCAGGCAAACTGACGGATGACTATCTTAGCGTGAACAGCCTTTACTGTATGCTCAGTAACGGCTTAATGGCTTAAGGCTAAGTGGTATATAAATAGCACACCACTTTTCAGGACATTTTGTGTGACATGGCTACGCATTTTAAGCTTTTTGCATGTCATTTAACATTGTTTTAGTTAGGGTTAAGGATTAGTCAGCAGAGAAAATGACGTGGCGTGAAATGTTACGCGAAAAGCAAAGAGTAGCATGGTTATAAAACGCAAAACTTGTTACTCATACACCATTTGATGACACCAGGATTTTTAAGCGGCTCTACTGGACTCCAATTACCTATTCCACAATTTCTGCTCACACTGTGAGAATGAGAAAAACCCTTTTCACAATGTATAAAGTATAAAGTGATGCTTATCTTTTAAACATTGCTTTTGTCAGTCTATCAGACAGTTATGCTGGACTCAAGGAGAACAGGAATATATGAGCAGTATCACAGCTGTTTGAATAGAAAGAGACAAAGGTTGTCGAACTGAGATATAAATAGTAAGAGAAAGTCATATAAATGTGGACAGGTGCTGCAGGTTGTTACATTAACATCAACACCTTTAGAGCAGATTAATTCTCGGGTGTGATGTAAACAATTGGCTAGAACAACACTGTGAAACTCACTGCAGTCTGCTAATGATCCAAAGGCCTCCTGAAGTAGGCTGTCAGAAACACTGACATGTAATAATGACCCCCAAAGTAACAGTCTGATATCAAAACTGGCCACAAAATGCCAGAAAGTGGCAAGTTCTTGTCAAAAATAGATGTATTGGGACAGTTGATAATTAATAAATGTCGATACTCACTTACTTAATTGTGTTTGGACACTGTGGTTTTGTCACAGGCAAAACAATTCACCTTGCTCTTGATTCCAATATTACTGATTAATTTCTTCTTCAGTGTTGCATTAGAAAACATCTACTGAACAGCAGCAGGGAAATAACTGCCTCCTCACGCAACCAGCTCAGCTGAGTCATAGACTACAGTCGCGCTCTCAGTGCTTGGGATTCAAAACAATAATTACCGTGAGTGTGAAGCGGAGTTTATACTGTGTGTGTGTGTGTGTTACAGCCAGGCTTAGTGAAATTACAAGTTTTTGTATGAAGATGTGAATAGAGTATATTTCTGTAGGCAGTGCTGCATTGCCTTGAATACTACCTGTAACCATAGCAATGTTAAAGTGCAGAGGAAAGTCGCTGACTTCAGAAGCTTCAGGCAATATTTAAAGAAGGGTGAATCTGTCCGTGTGATAAACTGACACAGAAGGCAACATGGAATGCCCCCCCCCCACTCATATACAGGTATAAGACCCCCCCCCCAAGACCAAACAACTGGACAACATGGGGGATTGATATAAACAGGATTTAAACTACAGCTGAAATCAATGAAACAGTTTATCAAGTTTAGTTAAATCACAGAAAATTGATCTGCAACAGTTCTAATAAAGACTGTGATGTGATTCATGCCAAAATATGCACTATGCATATATGATTTTCTGGTTTCCTTCTTTTCTTTTAAGTTATTGTAAGTTAAACATTTGGGGAGTTAGACTGTTGAATTAGCTGTAAGAAGACATTACATTGAACTTCTGAGAGAAGTTAAGATTTTAAATAATACTAATGATGACTCAATTTGACAAAGTAGTTTTCATTGCACTAAAAGATGCTTTATAGGATAAAGCTATTCTAAAAATTATAGCTCCAACTGTTAATTAACTTATTAGTCAATCAAAAGAAAATAATTCATCATGAATTTTAATAATCGATTATTCATCACATTTGCTAATTCCAGCTCTTTAAGTGTGAGAATTTACTGCTATTCTTCGTCTTAAAAGATAATAAACTGTGTCTCTTAGTGCTTTTGACTATTATTTTTTTTTTAAATTTTTCTGACATTTCATAGAAAATTGATTATTTGAAGCCCTTAAAAAATATCAGGGAAATATAGTTTTTTCATTGTTATATGAAGATAATACATAGCAAATAGATCAATCAATTGTTAAGATAATTGTCAGCTGTACCCTTGGTTAAAATGTTTTTTTTTATCTCCATCTCTAAGCCACGGGCACCCCATATAAAAACAAATAAGTTTTTGTGACACTGCTAACAATTGGCCATCCAAACCTATTATTTATCCCAACCCATTAGTTTCCCATTCTTCTGGGCACGGGCAAATAATCAGATGCAGATTCATCAGCAGAAATCTGATGATTCTGCTTTTGAATCATTTAAGATGCCCTTCAGGTCATAACCAAATTTAGGTTACTGCTTTAGTTGTAGATATGTTCTCTTTTAACCAAACTGTGTGTGAATTTAACATGATTTAGCACTTCCAGAGGGCTGTATCTGCACAGAATAAAGCCGGCACATTCTCACTGCACATCCCTTCCAACTTTATCAGTGTGGAAAGTGGAAAGAGCCTTCAGGATGTGTGATGGGCCTAATTCACTACAACATCTTATTGAAGGTGCCTTCTTGATAAGAGTAAAAAGGGTGAAGGTCTTTTTTTAAGAATAAGGAATCAGTGTTCATTAATGTGATTAATGTAACTGTGTGGGATGGTTCATTTGCCTGGTTTACTGCAACCTAAATAATATATTTGTTTTCTATTTTTCCAAATATTTCTTACTTTTTTATTAGTTTAAAATCCTGCTCATTTGCTCCCAGTTTTTGATTTATTTTAAATGTAAGGTATTTCGTCTCATGTTTAAAGAACTTCACAGAGGTATTTGGTGCCATTGGGGGCAGAGGACCCACTGTGTAAACACATCTAATGCCCACCTACATGTCTTGTTTATTTTTCCAGACAACAATTTAGTAAAGCAAGAGGAAAGCCTTTGAGAAGATTGCATGCGTTTATTTCCTCCTTCTAGAAACAAATTGAAATGAAATGATCTCTCGTGATAATAGATGAGAAAATCATTGTTCAATGCCTGCTGGGTGATTTCCTTATTTTATCTCTCATTTCAAACACTATACCTTGTAACTGAGCTGGGTACAAAAGACAACATTCAATTTCACTCTAAATCCCACAGTAGTCCTCTGTTTTCACATTACAGATAACTCCAGGATGATGCCCCTTGGCTGCAGCCATAACATTCACAACTGAATGAAAGTGTAGCCACATTTAAAATTGAGAAGGCCTTTCTATAATCTTTGTTTCTTTGAGGAGCAAGGTGTAGAGCTTTCTGCATCCCTCTCTCTCCACTCATCCATCTATCATGAAATCCCTGCTTTACATAATTTATGATGCATGGTGTTCCAATCCTAAATCTTATTGTAATTAAAATGTTCTAAATATTTCCCCTTTGCCCATGTAAATTGCATTTTTATTCTTTATTTACATATCGTATCCCAACTCATAAATACTATATAATGCCTTATCTTAAGGTATCTCTTTTCAGAAGCTCTTATTATCATCTGTATTATAAAATGCCTCAGTATACTCACTATTTTCTGATACTGTTCTCCTACAGCCTTTGTGATTTCTGCCACTGAGGCTTTTGTGCTGGGATGAAGGTGCACATTCTCCTCTGGTGTGTATATTCTTTTTTTCCTATCTACTTCTTTTGTGTTGTCTACTGCAGTGCATTTCTGTTCATTAAGACCTGTTTTTAAAGGGAAATTTGATGTGAGGCATTCAAGATATCGTGCTTAGCTTTATGCCTTTTTTTGTAATGTTTCTAGACAGAAGCAAGTAATTTAGACTGTAATCTCTCATGACAAGCCCTTAATTTAAAATTAAGATAATCCCCTGCGTACTTTCAGATGCATGAAGACAATCAAACCTCTTTGTTATCACTAGCAGTAATGCATATTGGTTAGCTGTGACCTCAAACATAATGTAGCTCACAGGAGAACCGGTGGGAAAGCATTCAGAAATATCCCTACAAATACCTTAAGTTGATATATCTGATGCGGCATAAACAGAAATTGGATGTAACCTGGAGAGTTGCATTAGAATTAGTTCAAAGTTCATAAGTAATCCCTCTGCCCTTGCGGCTTTTCAGTCAGTATCTCTTTCCGCTTGGTAAAAACCAATAGGTATAAAAACCCTCTTTAGTTATTAAGTTATGTTATAAAAACATAACTTTTATGAAAAGCTAACTAGTAGGTCATCAACATAACATGTGCCATACAGCCAAACACAGTTTTACATGTGCTTCATCATAGACAACAATTGCTCTGACAATACTAGAGTACATTCCAGAGAATAACAATACTTGAGGAAATAAAAAAATGCTCGCCACTTTTCTCACCACTGTCCTATGAGATGTGCTCAAAAACACAAGACATGAACTTGCACACTCTTCTGAGAAGCCTGAAAGCCATGGCAAATTCAGGTCTGGAAATTATGCCCAGTATCAGATTGTAAATACATTAAACTGCCTCTCTGATGTCAAAAATTTTACAATAGACAGTTTATTAACTGTGATTTTCTAAACATCATTTATGTGTTGATCTGTCTTTGTTCAAAAATGTTTGTTGTTCAAACAAAAAGAAAACCTAAGCTTCGAATTTCAGAGCACAGAGCTGCAATTAGATCCTAAAACTCAGTATGCTGTAATCAAATACTCATTGATCAATGCAAAGAACCTGTATGGGTTTTTCTTTTGTTTGGAGAATCACGCCTATTTCCTCTTACAAATTCATGTATTACCTATAACAATGTATATAGGTTATACTAACATGCACACACATAGCAACACATAAATGCAAATTACCCACCTCAAAGAAAGTTGTGAAAAAGGCACTCCGAAAGAATACCTTACAACCATTTTAAAAGAGGATCCTAATTTTATCAGGCAGAGTTTAGATACCCTGACTGTTATAGTTTTTGTGTCTCCTTAATTAAAGTGCTGCCTTATTCCCAGTAAGTTACTTGGAAAGTATCATTATTGCATGATTTTCTCACTATTACTTTTGAATTTTTTTGTCTTCAAGTAAAGTAGAGTATCACTCTCCCAAACTGCCAAGTACCTGCTTGGAGTTTTTAACTGAGAATGCACCAGTGGTTCAGGAATGTCAAAAACCTTAGACAGCAGAATCCTCTAAAAGATTTAAATCATATTCAGGGCACATTTACAATACATTAATATTCACATCCACATGTCATGTTATTCAAATCCACTCCTCCACCACCCCATCCCTGGAATCACAGAAAAACAGGATGTGAGAATTAAAAACGGTGCTAAAAATATTAACATGGGATAGAAAATGTCGTACAAGATAAGAGGCAGCTTTGTAAAAGGACTAGACTGATTTTAATATGAAAATTATCTCAGCAGGCAGTTTAAGTGGGAATCATCAGCAGAGCAGATAAATAATGTCAAAGTTTGCTATGTAAACATGTACACATGCATTCATGCAAGAAGACATTGTCCTGTTTTATAAATTTCAAAATTCGGGAATATTTTAATAACATATTGTCAGAGAAAGTTATGAGTCGCTTGAATAAAGATCAACTATTTATATGCTTCTGTCCATCCATCCATCCATCCATCGATATCTTGCCTAGCTGCATATCCATTTTTCTTTCTGTTTAACTATACATTTTTCCTTTCTGTTTTCACACCACAAGTCTACTGACTAATGACTATTCAGTGTAAAACGGAGCAGAAATAGCACACTCTGACTCAGAGCTTCTTAATTGCTCATGGCAAGTCTCTCTAGTCTTTTGGCCCTCTCCAACAAGCCATACTTTTAACTCAGCCTTTCAAATACACAGTGAAGTGTGATGTGTCCTCATGCCAAACTGAAGTGCAGACATTTTTGCTTGCCAAATTTTGTTTTTTGTGAGACCCCTCGGGGGAATTTTTGGGCTCCATTGGAGCAGCAACAGTCATTATTCCTCACAAAGATCTGATCTGAGTTTTTAAAACACGAGGCCTCACATGAACCTGCATGAAGGAGACACTGCATTGCAGAGCTGATTTTACAACACACAGTGCATTTATCATTCTTGTGCATGTCTGAGTTGAAAGAAATGACAATGAGTGTGAATTGTTAAAATATACATGTACAGAATTTCAACTCTGGTATGTTGGTACACTGAACACCAAATAGATAAATCATTTATGGTTTAGGTTTACACAGGTACATTTACCGTTTTGCAGGATGCGACTTTAGTTGCATCAGCTGTGTCAGCACTTTTTCTGTTTCTCTCAAAAATTGGTAAAAAAAAATGAGTACGCAAGAAAGTAAGTATGAAAGTTTGTGGGATAATGCGGGCAGATATGATGGACTTATAACTTTCAAGTAAAAACAGAGCAATGAGGAGATGAAGTGAGAATCCAATTCCATCTCAGGGCTAAGACTGATCGTGCTCTCTTCCTGGGTTCCTGACCTTTGACTTACCCTCAGGCTTTGTGCTAGAAGTATTTTTTTTTTTTTTTTTTTTTGGGGGGGGGGGGGGGCAAAGGGGAGCAGAGCAATGCTTCAAACCCCAAGTGTGAAAAGAGACCAGGCTTGAGGATTGCTACAAGTGAGATGGGCAAGCTGCCGGGGACATCTAAAGCTCCTGGGAGAAAGGCATCGGCTGTAAACGTGGCAAAGCTGATGATAGCGTCAGGAAAAAAGGCATCTGCCCAAGGCAGCAACGAAGTGGCCAGAGGTTCAACTATTTTATTTCCATAATGTCATAACATTATTTAGGAGGATGTTGAGGTACCAAATAATTTTGAAAATAAATTGAATTACATTTAAAAATTAAATTATACATATTATTTGGTTGGATTTACCAGCATAATTACATCTCAGTTGACCAGCATTTTATGTAATATTCAAATATCAGCCCTATAGTGCTGGAAAATACCTTTTGAAGTTTTGAGTGGTTGCTAAGCAGCTAGCAAGTCAGCCTGTGGTTGAATATAGTGAATCTCCATTTTCAGAGGTTTTCAGTACACAAGAATTCAGTTGATGGCGATTCATAGTTGCCAGGGAAACATGAAGAGTTGACAAAGTTTTAACCTTGAATACCTAAAAGTCTGAAAATATGAAGGAGTCTTTCTCAAGTAGGATAATAAATAATGCCACTGGATTCTGAAGAGAACATGCACCCCCAATTTGTTCAAATAAAATTTAGGGAAAAAGAAAAAAATATATAACCACAGGAATAGAGTTACATTCATGACCTTATACTATAAAGTCTTCAGGTTGGCAGGGATGGTTTTAAGCACTCCCAAGAGTCTCAGAGGGACTGTTTGAACACGCTCACAGCTCTTTAAGATGGTCTTGAGCCAAATGGTTTTTGATTACAAGTTTGACTGATCTTGGCCCTATGTTGAAATTAAGTCTGAAAGGCACGGCTCTTTCCCCAATTTGACAGGTTCTACATGTCAATCAATGAAAGCAAGTGAAGAACTGACACAGCCATATCTGGATTTCCAAGCCCAAGATTTGGTCTATCTAATTGGCAATGGAGAGGTTTAAGTCAGCTGTCTGAGCTATAGCCGTCACGACCCCCTAATTCTCTGATTTTATTTAGTCCATTTCTAGAAATTTACCAGGTAGACCACGAATTAAAGCAATTATCAGATGTAATTTAATTCTGTTGTGTTTCCAGTCTTATTCATTCAAGTTTTGTCGATAACTTGTTTAAAAAAAGTTAATAGATTTCAGTGAAATTTGGTGGAAAGTTGGTCCGTGGGTTTAAGCACTAGTGAGTAGGTTTTGCTGCAGATCCAGATCCTGGAATATTTTTTAAAAATGCTCAACAGTTTTGAACATTTTCATCCCCCAGTGTTGTATGGTTAATGCCGATACAGTAGGTAGTCAGAATACCTTTGAAAAGTTTGTCATCTCCTGGACAAACAGTGCATTAAACACTGACAGGTTGGTATATACATTTATATTTCTGTGTTTTATTGTTTTTGGCACCAACTGTTGTAATACGTGGCAGCTATGTGTATACAGTTTGAAGCGTTTTCAATAAAAATTGAACATTATATATTCAGGATGGCAGGATTTATTTGTTGATTGTTGAAGCAGACTACATACGTTTTAGTAACATTACCCTCATAAACTGGCAACTGATTATAAATAACACAAACAGCACATACATAATGTTTGTCTCCTACCAATGTCTCAATACAAGTGCTAAGCAACATTATCTGAAAAACAATATCCTGACCTTTGAACTTTTCTCAATATCAATTTAAACAACTAATAACATTTTTGGTTGACTTCATTCAGATTGTGTCACTTTTCTTCCTTCTCAAAATCCCTTTTTGTCCTCTCACTTTTTCTGGGCACCTGTTCTGTTGTGCTTTTTATGAATTTATTCAACTGTAAATTGTTGCTCTGTGACAGAACCTGAGGCTGCTGTTTTGGTGAAGTGTCATCCAGGAAAAAAAAAAAAATAAATCTTGATTTTTGTTATCTTACTTGGATTAACTTGAATAAGAATAGGTGACTTAGAACAAGATGAAAAATTCTGCCACCTGTACTTTCATTTGTCAACATTTAGGAGGCAGCAAAGCTTCTACCTCATTATCTCATTGCAAAAGGTTCATCCAGTGTCCATAAGTGGCAATAGAACTTTTTGAAAGCTAAAAGGATTTTATTATAAAGCATGTAATTTCTAAGCCATTCTACTCTTCTTATCAGCAGTCTCCACCTTTTCTTTGCTCTTAAAGAAAACGGAAAGCTTTGGTGGTTGACCGATGCACTGTTAACTTTGATATGCTTACTTAAAGAGAAATTAAAAAGGGGTGATGATGTCACATTCAATCCAAGGTTACTGCGTCTATATTTAACATTTTGCTCAGCAGACATGATGTGGTCAAATCTGCAGCTATGGGTCTGGAAAGCTAGCACTAATGTACAAGTTTGCTTGAAAACCTGAGTTCTCAAACATAGTCCCTGACATTATTTCTTACACTGCACTGTATCCTTTATTCTCGTTTTTTATACTCTTTTTTTTAGCTTACTTTTATTTCTAATTTGAAACTTTTGTATTCAAATGTCTTTTTATTTGCATTGTTTTTATTTTGCAATATCTTTTTATTCTGCAGTGTCTTGCTTTTATGTCATCTCCTGATGCAATTTATGTTTCATGTAAAGCACTCTGAATTGCCCTGTTGTTGAGATGTGCTATACAAATAAATTTGCCTTGCCCTACCTTCTGCAGTACGAGAGCAAAATATATATCGTGACTGAAAGAAGAAACACTCAAGCTTTTCAGGGCTTAACCTACAGATACCTTCAATCAGCATGCATGATAATAATTCCAGATCTTATTTTACTTTCTGATAGTATTTTTTCTTTTTCTGTTGTTTTTGTTTTTTGTTTTTTTTTGACCTTGTACACAAGGGCATTAAACATTAAATGTGACATAAAACAGTTACTACGGGAGCCAACTGTTGACTTAGCTTTAATTTGATTTGAGGATGTTCACATGCACATCAAGTGAACAGTGTAGGAGCATTCAGCCAGACACTGCTATCTTGCCTGGTGATGGTCTGCCAGTCTTGCACAGCTGCCATCTTCATTTCTTTCTTGCTCAGGGAGCTTTGTGCTTTCAGTCCAATCTACAGCAAATGAAATGCGTGCTCAATTGGATTGAGATTGGATGACTGATTCGACCCGTCAAACCATTCAATTGTTTGGCCATTAAAATGATTTGGTAGGTGTTTCCATATGTTTAGGTTCTCTGGCCTGCTGTTCTGCTCCCCCAAACACTCCTCAAAAGTAAAGTCCAACAGTGTGTTGCCTTAGTTATTGACCTTCAGGTGATTATGCAAAAGTGTGTATTCCAGTCTGACATTTTTTCAAAATGCCTGATTGATGGTTCTATAAATAAATTGTTAAAAATTATGCTAAATGATGATCAAAGGCACTGGAATTGTTTCTGTCAGTTATTGCACTGCTCTGTCAGACTGTGTCCATCTTTCCATACTTCGCTTCAGACTATCTAGTTTATATTTGCAACTTTGAAAAATAAACAGCAATGCCTCCTGTCCCTCCACATGTAGAAAAAACCCTTTGGACAACAGACACAGAACTATATACAGGACCATTCATAATGTTTTTACTGATTAGCACCTTTAACAGGTGTAATTAATCAGTAGACCACCAGTCACCAAAACCTTGCAGGCTTTAGGGCCATAACACCACACTGAGGATGGTCGAGAACCACTGATGAGAGGCATGCAGCTCACCCACTGAGACCGATTCAATTCACATCTCAATACACAAACAGCAATCCGATGCATCTTGATACATTTATAAATAGCCCACAAATCAATATGACTCGATCTAGCCCTGTCTCATTGCAATTTGATGCAGTGACATGTGACATGATTCAATAAAACATGAAACACACATTTCAACTGCATTTCCCCTAATTATTATAGTTTTGTAAATTTCAAAAGGAACTCAAATAGCTTTACATCTACTCACTGCAGCAACGGAGCAAAGAGAGAAATATGTTAGAATCCCATTTAGAGTTGGAATCATAAGTTTTATAAGTATATAGGTCTTGTGTGTGCAGGGAGGGTTTTTTTTTTTTTTTAGGAGACTGGATGTTTGCCATCTTTAAATAGAAAGTGTTGCAACCAGTTGAAATTCAGTTAGAATTATAACAGAAGCAGGAGCCTGAACTCTCCATCCCCTCTTTAAGAAATCTGGTGGCAATAATATCTTTTGGGGGCGGGGGAGTGACTGATAGTCAAAAGGTTCTCCTGTTAAATTGTTATCAGAAGCCTAATAAGCTTAAACCTGGCCTAAGAGATAATCAGAACAGCAAGAGTGATCTCAGATCTGATTCCACAAGGCTTCAAACATACAATAAGCAGATAACCAGGAGCAGCAGGTTTTCTGAGTTGATCAGTGATACTAAGTAAAAACCTAGAAATATGCAAATTAGCAGCTGTAAATTCAGAAAATATTTTCATTCTGTAAATTTCTCTAGAGTCTTTCATACTACCAGTCTCTTGGATGGCAATCACATTTGACCCTGAAATTTCATACAGATGTTTTAAATTCTTTGAGGTGGATAATTTAGCTGTGGATATGAACATTGTTTTAAGAAGGGCAATTGCATGTGCTGTGCAAACTGGCAAAAACACATTTATTACTTTGTGAGCTGTCCTTGACGAGGTAGAGCTTTTCAATCATGCTTTTGATGTTTTTGTGATAATAATAATGCTCTAGTCCCAAAACTCTTATTTGTTGAAGCAAGTGGCATTTTTTGCTGAAGCTCAAATCCATGATCAGTGTATAGAGACTCATTAGCCACCTGTCATATCATGGGTCTGCACAGTTCTCATTATGCCGGGGGAAAAGGGGTTCAGTCTACATTGAAGTTCAATCAACATTGCCTGCATTTTTGAGTTGACAATAACAGAACTACATTGTGAACACTGAAATTGAGGTAAATATGGTTTTTCAGTAGAGAGTCAGGCCTTCCATCTAAGATCCCAGGACCATTTAGTTACATGGCGCACACCTCAGCTATCTGAGCCAACTGGAAAGTCCCTTGATAATAATAAAAACTGCTTTATGAACACAGAGTAGCTGGAAAAGACACCATTACAGATACCAGGAAATACAGAATCCCCAAGGTCAAAGAAAATTAAGCAGGGGCACGCAGAGGCAGAGAGCAACCATGCAAAAAAAAACAGCAGATGTGGGTCATCCAAGTCTGATCAATGACTGTGGCTGTTTGCTCTGCCCACGGGCCAATAACACTGCTGTGAGGAGCATTTATTACTCACTGCAATGTGCGATTAATGATGTCTGAAAAATGGCTACCACTCATTAGCATCCACTGACCCCTGCAGATAGCAATGATTGGTCATGCTTCCTATTTGTCACCCTTGGTCAAAACGAGCTTCTCAACAAATCGAGTGACATGATCTGCAAATATAGTGCCAGTTCACACACAGTAAACCTTGTGTGAAGGTTTGTGTGTGGGGTGATTTATAGTATATTGGAGTTTCTTGTGACTCTTGTGCACTTTTATGTAGCAAATCAAATAGCTCCTAATTAAATGGATTTGAGTAGATCCTATTTATTAATTCTTTAATGCATAATATTTATATCAAAATATGGGAAGAATGATTAATTAGCCATCCTAACCTTTTGAAAAAGCTTTTTGATTTTATTTTTATTTCATACGCTGTTGCTATTAATATTATATGTGGCACCTAAGACAGCTGTGCCTCTATTAGGTAACTTAACCAACCACTTTAATCATAAATGGCCAAGTAAATGGTAAATAATTACAGTTATAATTAAAGAAGCGACTGAGAGGGGCTATTTGATCAAGCCATTTAGAAACTCTGATCTCTCCGTCCTCTATACAATTTAAACTGCATGCAAAGACACAACAAAGCATCCATGGAAAAAAAAACAAAAAAAACTAAAATTTCCAAGAGTGCAAACTGTCCTTTAAAGTTCACATGAGTTTAGTCCTTGTTGATTTGGTGAGACCCAGTGTTACTGATTGTAACTGAATCTGTAATTCTACAAGTCCACAAATTCAAGGAGCAACAAACGCTCCTTGAACAAGTACTCTGCTGAAAAAGAATTTCAGTGCCAACCTCAGTGACAAGTACACTGACTGCTTGACAATAAAAGCTATCCCATTAGCAGTAATTAAATACAACTTTGATACGGCATTAGAAGAGTGAACATCAAACATCAATGAGATAAAAATTTTAAAACTGTGTCCCTAGATTACACGCAACTTTCTGTGAACAACTCATCATTTCAAAGGTAGGCAATTTGAATCCTAAGAGGGAATGGCAGCCTATATACTGCAGATTGTAAAAATACTGAATGGCTGTTGCTGAGGAAATGCAAACTGCATTAAGAGCATCAAAATCTTTTCTTGTTAAAGTGCTTTACTATCTTCCTAGGCCATTCTAAAGTTAAAAATAATTCTCATGTTCTATCTAAATGGATTCCAGTCTTGAGACAGACATTTAATTACTCTCTAATTCCTCAGTGTGGCACTCACAGAGACAGAGTCTGACAACCCTGACCTACGCTGTTTGACAGACAGGGCGGAAAACATACTTGAAAATTACAATGAGCCAGTTCAAACATGTAGGTTTACTTTTACCGTCATCCAACTTTCTGTTCAAAGCTTGTTTTAATGGTTCAACGTCAAAACTCTTGAAACTTGGCCGTTGCGATTTGACATATCAAAGCCAACAATTCTATGATAATTTGATATTGATCTACAAGAGAGAGAAGCCACTAGACCAATGGATCAAGTGGAGACACTATTTAAGCGGTTAACCTGCTGTATTTATTAACAATTCTTCCAATTGGCCTGCTGCCGAAATGAAAGAGCTTCTCTGCAATCCGGTATGAGTAGTTCATTTGTTAGCGACTAAATGGTGCAGTTAAAATACTATAATTCGGCAAAATTCCAGCTAATTATGACATTAAAATACCTTACATTTGAGTGAGTTTTCAAAATAATAAATGACACACAAACCAAACCCTCTCCACGTAACTGTGAACTGTTCCTGCAATCATTTTCCATAAAGTCTCTTTCTCCTACACCCATGTATTTTCGCCATCACACAATATTCTAACCTCCACATGTACTTTCTGTTTCCATTTATCATCTATTTGGCATACCATCTGTTTATGTAGACCTCACAGTTTAACACACCTGGTGCTCCCTCATTTCGAATACACAGAAAAACAAATAGCTGATGGATCGACTAGCCCCAGTACTCCTCTTTCTGCTCATACAGTACATGGCAGGAATGGATAATGCTTCTGATACCATCAACATCGAAGTGAAACGTGGTGTGAAATGAGCTTGGTATTTATTAGTGCCACTGTGAATGACATGATTGCACTCCGGAGACTCAGCATGATGAAGGACTAATCCACAAATCTGCATCCCCGTGTAGATGATTCATGCCTATTTTAAGCATTTGCACATGAACATTTGGTGAAGCAATATAACTGAAGGTTGGGGAGGTGAGAGGTGGATGGATTGCTGGCAGCAAGAGTGCAAAGAATGAGTTGTTGGATAGAGTACAAAAATGTGGCAGGAAAAAGACAACTTAGATGTCCTTTCACCTAAGAATTCCATTTAGTCCATCCATGCCAGCCTTTGTAAACGAAAAGCTTCGACATACTGACAGAAAACAGACATCCCACTCGATTTTTTTTGTTAAATTATGTAAAGTCCCAACTTCAACAGATGTTTGAAGTGACTTGAAAGAACTGAAAATTGCATCTGAACATTGCTAATGTGATTCCTTCATTATTAAACTACAAAAGCATTTATCTTAGTTGATGTTCAGTGACATCTTTTGAAACTGATAAGTGAATGTATTAGATGCTCAAAAAAAAAAACCCAGTGAAGCAAGGCCTCAATATTTCAGTCTGAATGTGTCTAGCAGTGATCTGATTTCCATGCGCATGCATACTTTTTTCTTTCATATAAATGCATGAGGTAGTTCTGTCAGCAGTAGATGGTGTTTATACATCATCTTTAGATTCAAATGTACATGTAGCACACATAATATAATGAAATATAGAGCTATGTGATATATCTACATGATACATAGCTTTAGTTGGTAAGAACTGTGAGTTTTCGAAACCTCTTATCAGGATCTAAGAAGCAACCTTGATAAGGATGAAAACCAAGCATTTATGCATTTTTTTAGCATATCAAGCTCGTTTAAAAAAAGGTTTCAAACCCAAAAGTGGAGTTTGATGAATGGTAAAATTTTCTGAACTAATACAAGGACACCCAAAATTAAAAAATAAAAATCTTACAACATTTCAATGGACAGTGATTTTTAAATTAGATTCAATTCGGTAAACTTCCTTCTTCCTCCAAAAATATTACTATTATATCCTTCCCAGATTTACACCATCGGTTTTTAAGTGTCCGCCCCTTTCTTCTTTAAGCTATAGGGGTATGTAAGCCCCAGCATGCCCTTAATGAACAGCAGAAAATAAATGGTAACATTTATACACAACACATTTACAGTTGTGTTGAACTGAGCATGTGTTTAGATGGTGGGAGGAAACCAAAGTGGCAGAAGGAAACCTGCTGAAACAGGAGGTGAACCTGCTTTCAAACTAGAAGGAGCAGGACCACGATTCAAGCTCACAGCTAGCTGTGAGGCTACAGTGCTAGCTGCTGGGGCTGAATAACACCCTGGTCTGAATACTTAAAGTCCAAGCATGTCTCTGGTTTATGTACAGGTAGGTGGTAGTGCCATACAGGGAAGGCATGTCAATTTATGAAACGACCATTAATTCTTTGTCATTCATCATCATTTATTGAATACGTTTAAGGGATGAATGCATAGGCTGACATGCCTCTCTGTGTTTAAGCCATGTGTGAACTCCGAGTGAGTATGAGACAAAAAGGGCAAGTGTAGCCAACTGTTAAACATCAAGCTGTGTGTTCAGTGGCTATAATTCTACAATTATAGGGAGCCACACCCTCCTTTGCTGGTTAACACAGTAACAAGCTGTAACCAGCAGGTCTGGGAAATCGCCACTTGCTAAGTATTGAATCAGCCAACTGGACAAGACTTTTCATTAGTTGCTATATTTGAATGGTAATGCTTCCTATCCTTCAGTCAGTTTGCTGTCTGCACCCCCATAAAGATATGGAAAAAACAGATGGCTAATATTAGCAAGATGTCAGGATATATCTTAGTTTGAAGTTTCCCAATATCAAAAGACATGGTTCAACAATTTGGAGAATACATTTTTTTGCTTTCTTTCCCAGAGGTAGACAAGGGGGTTGACAGAAATCTTATGTCCATACATTAAGTATGGGGCTGAAGGTAGGAGAATATAAGCTTAATTTAGCATAAAACCTTCAAAGAGGGAAATACCTACCAGGCTCTCTCTCTAAACTTCATAAATACGTCTAATAATACCTCTAAGGCTTGTTAATTAACACATTACATTTAGGTTGTTTTTTATATACACAAACAGTAAAGTAAAAACGACAATGTGGAACAATTTTATGGAAATTCCTGTGCTATAACTAACAACATTGGGGTACATTGTCTTTGTGGAGTCTTTACTAACAGGTGGTTGCCAGACAACCACAACTATAGACAAAGATGCTCCTCTCAGAAATGCCTAAAGCTCTGGAGAAAATCTTGTAAAAGGTGTTTTGGTAGATATGTTGGGTGGCATATTACTGCTTGCACCCAGTCTTAATGCCCTTGCTCCAGCTCTGTATTTAATGCACAAACAGAAAGGTTTTATCAATCATTTTTCTAAATCTCTGAAAGAAAGTAAATAGATGCATTTCACAAAAAAATATTTAATGAATTACAAACAAGAAGAGCATATGCATGTACAAAAGAGAACGGATGAACCACACTTGTTCAGCACTGGTTTAATCAAGCAATGGCCTACTATACATTTGTTAGAATAAAAATGAAGACATCTAACTGATGAAGAACCTTACCTTAAGATCTAGGGGCACAGCCTCTCATTATCTGCACTATATACCAATAGGATGAAACAAGTTTTTTTTCAACCATACCCTTTTCTCCTCTGCTACCACTACCTGCTTCTTTCCCAAAAAAACATCCTGGCTGACCTGCTGCCTCTCACATTGTTAGGATGGATGCAGCTCCTCATTAATTTCTTGAATCTTTTGACTCTTGAACTCATTTGGATAGGGAAAGAAAAGAAGGAAAAAAACATTGGTCATACAACATACAACTATGGTAGCAAAACTGCCTCACACAAAAGAGCTATTATGCCTCAACTTGGATGAACTGCAAGAAGAAGTGCAATACCAGTCTCACTATATATTGAGAATGGAGTATAAAGTATAAAAAGCTTTGTGTTTCTTTTGATTGGGTGGAACAATTAGAATGTGACACACTATAAAACAAAGCTTACCTTAACCATTTGTTGGAGAACCATTTCAAGAGCTCGCACTAATTTAGGCCAGGCAAAAAGTAACTCCAACTGAGTCAGTGAGCCGTCATCTTTTCATTTTGGATGTGCCAAACCTCAGTACTGTGCAATCTCTCTTCAGTCACCACTCAAACTCTGCTCACTCCCTGCTGAAATCACAGAGAATGCTTGATTGTTTTCAGAGAGAATGAAAGGAGAAAGAAGGATGTGTTGATGGACACATGCAACCAGTCGGGTGGGAAGTCAGCCAACATCCAAAACTTTGACTAATAAAGAGTTCGTGTTTAGCTTGATGAAGAGCAAATGGAAACAGTAACGTCATTGGTGGGAAATTACTTTTGCTGCGGGTTTTGTTGAGGTGACATTTCCTACAGAACACTGGATATTTCAGGCATGTGGTTATGCTGAAGAGAACAGAATGGATACGTCCCAAGGTGTCGATGTGGACACATCTGGGTTCGTGCTGTGCTCATGTGTGTAAGTATTAGTGTTGCCCTGGAAATATAAATATTTACCTGGGTATTTGTTTTGACCATTTTCAATTTGAGACAGACCCAGCTGCTTCCCTCACATGCAATACAACCACCACATAAAAGCTCCTTGACCTACATACATACTGTTTGTTAATGGTACATTAGTGTAATAATAACATTAACAGCTGTCAGACAATGTCTGATTGAAAAAATATTTTTTAATTTTATATTTCAGGGGTCTATTTGTCCTAAAAACGTATATGCAGGAGAGTATAAGCTTAATCCTAAACTCCTTGAAATGACTGAAACCTACTTATAGTAGAGAAGAGTTTTTGCCAATGTAATACCTTGCAAAAAATGCCAAGTCAGAATCAGTCAGGATCTTATGATGCACTTTTTAAAAAATATGTTGCCTCCTGCAAGTTAAATCAGCTGGACATGATTCAACATCATTAAACCTAGCCAGTGGCACACCACTTGATATGTAATTGACACGATACGCATGATGATAAAATTTTTCCAAGTTTCATCCCTGTTCTGCTCACATCCCCTCCATTTTTAATATATATTTTCCTCCGATCATTAGAGCAATACGTCCAGGTAGGACATGAGAGGTTGGTAGGAGAGCAGTGAAGCTGTACAGAAGACAAAATGAAAGCACATATTCTCTTTGGTGGATAATAGCACAAAAAATATAGGCAGCCTCCTAAAGAAACCTTTTGCTGAGGGTAGAATGGAGCCATCTCAAATAAGCTCTGACCTGTGCTCAGGCTTCCCTAACTCTACAGCCTATAACTTGCTTAGAATAGCCTAGAGTCTGTGGTTAGTCTAGAGACCTCAGTAACACTGCCTCACCTCTCTGTCTCCCATTTCCGTGTATTTCAGTGTTTTTCTGAGTCAATGAGCTCAAGAGAGAGACATAATCTAATTTGCTTAGTGAAATCACAAAAGGACGAAGCTAAAGAACCATTGTTGTAGCCGAGTTCTGTTGGGCATACAGCATTCTTGGATGGGGATCGTAAGGCTTTAATGCCATTATTTCTTTACAAAAGGTAATGACATCCAAATGATTATTTTGCCGCCACATTACACACAGAAGATGCAACTATTGAAAGGATCCTCGTGAAATCATTCACACTGTATTACAACAATAGCACAGACAACTGGGCATCGAGGAATTCTGTAAGAAAATGATTCTATTATCAAGACATAGCCATTTGATGAAGTATATTCAGCTGCTGCTTCCATGAACAGGAGCAAATGCGCTAGTGAAGTCTTTATAACCTGCTTAGCTACCAGATGGGCTTACTCCTGCCAATGACAAATATCTTTGAGGTCATTCATTGGTATTCCTTGTACTGCTCTCAGCCATGTTATCAGCCTTTATTATTTTTCTTTCCAGACCGTGTATCATCAGATTCACCTTTCAGTAGACCCTGCAGCAGTGTCTGTTTTTTCTTTTCAGCTGCACATTTTGCAGGAGGTGGGTTTTACATGAAGTTTTTCCAACCCAAAAACAACTGCTATTGACAATGTAAAATTAAACATCTTGTGCTCTCACTTTTAAATCCATAGATCTTCACCATTGCCAACTTTCACCTATCCCTATGATAGAACCAATGCTTGACAGATAGTTTTGGTGCTAGTGCTCAATGGGTAGTGGATTTGCAAAAAACATATAAATTTGAATTGTTTTTTTCCCCCACATATTTTAGACGAGATTCACATCTGGATAAGAGACATACTATTTCAAGAATTGGCCCACAAAGTTAGTAGGGTGTCAATAGTCCCATTTATACTTGTTATTGCAAGTTTCTCAAATCCAAGTAAAATCTACATGCAATTCAATATGGTTTCATCTACACTCCACACCACATAGCTGCATCTCCACTGGCCAAATCAAAAAATCTTAATGCAATCCATCTTGGTTTTTGCAAATCATGTACCTTTTAGCAATTTAATCAAACTAGTATCAGTTCAGCTCATTTACTGGATACAACAGCACAGCATGCCTGTATGACCATATGGGTTTTGAAATCGCCTGTGCCAGTTTTTCCTGTCACTTTCTTGAAACTAGGTAGAATGATGGCTAATTTCAGTGTAATTTCAGGGTAAATTTAGTTGCCGTTATCACAGGGGACAGACCTGGTAGAGTCTGCTTTCACAGACCACTCGTTGACATAGTTATACTTGGGAAGAGTAAAGCTTATATACAGTATTTTTGTATTCACACCTTTTCAACATCTGGCATGAATTTGTTGCAAACTACATCAAAAGGGGGTTTGAGCAATCTGACTTCAATCAATCTAAATGCTTCTTGGATACATTTACCCTTGTTTTCTACCCATGACACATGAACTGACCAAGTGTAAATGGGCTAAAATTTTCATAACTAGTAATAATGTTACTGATGTTGACCAGAAAAATATCACCTGTCATCCTCCTGCCAGACAGCCTGATAGATATTATTGCTATTTTGTCATCACAAAAATTTTGTCATCACATTTTAAAGACAAAAACAACAAAAAGAGACTGTACTGCTAAGAGATACTTTCAATTACATGCATGAGAGTGGCTGAAATGTGTTATTTTCTCTCACAAGACAGTTCATGAAAATTGTGCAGACAATTGTATATTCAAAGATGTCACCATTACTTTTGGCCAGGGGCATGTTTCCTGTCAGCTGAGGCCGACTAATTCTTTGAGTTGAAAAACGAAAAATCCTATAATTCCCATGATATTTTTCAGAGAATCGTGCTTTAATTTAAAATTTGCTATTTGGAATTCTAAATCATTCCCATTCCCAAGCCTCTTTTACATTTGTTCTGCAGTAGATGCATTTGAAAAGAGCATCATTTGTTGTCAGTAAGATTAGCTGTTTAACCTTCCTGTTGTGTTCAAGAAAAATCTAAAAACATCATAATCATCAGCTTCAAAGTGTAATGTATTTTAAGTTTTCTTTTCTTCTTTTTGGGGAGGGGTGTCTTGTATTCTTATATACATGCTTGTCATTGATTATCACTTAAAATGTTTCTTCATTTATCCAGTTCATAGAAAAAAATTTAAATGAATATGGTGTGCTAGTTGACCAAAAGCTCTAGTTTCTTTAAAGGGTTAAGAAACTTTTGGGTCCTATTACTATTGCAGTTATGCATTACTCAATTTTGGATGAAAACAACAAAGGTTGTCAAGCATAACAGGAGAGTTGCAGTCAGCTACTGCATTGAATTCTTGACCTCAGCCACTTTTCCACTCTGCTTTTGAATCCCAGGTCAATTACCGGCTACTTTGTGTGGGGAAAAGGAATGAGAACTATAGTGAAACAACATTAGAAAATAATGCTAAGGAACAAGAATAATTTGCTTCTCCTCTGTGGTATCCCCAAGGCCAGACTGAGGCTGATAACTCCTCTGAGAAAACTGAGATGTGGAAGTGACTTCTGCCGTTTGGATGTCGGATTCTTGAAAGCTAGTGGGCAAATAAGAAGATTGGGAGGATGAAAAAAAACCCACAATCTGGCTCAACATTTATGGGGGAGGTTAGAGTGTTTAGTATGCATGGAAGTAAAGAGTCTGCTTCCTGTTAATTTAGAGTAGGGAATACTTCTGATGAAGGAACGTATTAATGAGGATGTGTGTAGCACAGCGAGGAGGACCAAAAAATATACACATATGCAGTCATTTTTAATATTGAACTAGTATGATGCATGTGTTACTTATTGTTTGCAGGAGCTTTGGCAGCTCTGCAGAGTGCGGTTTACGCTCTGCAGGCATCCTGTTTATTGAAATGCCAGTTTCATGTCAGCAGGAGATTCATGCATTTACAGTACACACAAGGTCAAAGGGCTAGAGTATATTCATCTATTTACTGATGTTTTTAATCTGCAAAACCTTATGTTCCTAGGTTATTGCAATTTTTTTTTTCTTTCTTAAATTTCACATTGAAAAATTTACCGGCTTGCCTTGTGGACAATGCTCTTCAGATTGAAGCAGGAAATTGAATCACTATTCACTGAACAAAGTGTGTTGTAGACTTTGGCCTTGGTCATGTCTTTAGAAAATAAAAATCTTCAACCTGTTCTAGATTTTTGCCTATGCTGGTTATAGGCACATTGCAAGATTTTTATTTTCCCCTTATACAGTACATGACTCATACCTGTTCAAACATGACATTTTCAATGTTGATTTGGGCCACTGTCCTATGTGGTCTCACATATACTGTATATGTTTGGTGGAGGGACAGTGACAGTGAGTGGGATTTGCTTTGATTCAAATAAAACTTGCAGTGACATAACTGGTAGTAGGATAGCAATAATACCTCTTACAGTACATATTTCTTCATGATCGTCTTGAGTGTTTGGTACTTCTCTTTGCATAATGGGAGCAGTAAATCAGAATCGAACATTTAGACTTGCAATATGAATGTTGCCTTTATTGCCTGGATCATCTTACCCAACAATTTACTTTTAGATGGAATTTATTAAGGGTGCTGTTTTAGCGCGTGTCTCGTTGACTAAATTAAATACAGAAGTGAGCAAGATGAAGAGGAGAGGCCAAAAAAAGACATTTGATATTCCAGATTTGTTTCCAATGCATACTGAAGAATGGATCAACTTCCTCCTTAACATACACTGGGCTGCTCATCCCCTCTCAGAGATTCATGAGTGGACACTAATTTTACAGAAATCTACAGGTGCCTGCATATGAACACCTACATTTCTTTGTCACTCATGCTGAGCCCTTATAGAGGCTGTGAGTCCGGTGCATATAGTTACTCTTCTCAACAGATGTGGTGTGTCCTGGCTGACGGCATGGCTGCTGACCGCCACAACTGACCATGCACATGCCACCGGAGGTTGACACATCCCCAAGACTCCATTACTGAGAGCAGACAGGAACGCACAGCTCACACACAGCAAGGTGCTGCAGGGTCCACATACAGCATTTGTCACTGATCACATCTGCTCCTCAAGAGCAAAACCCTGATGCTTGCAAACTTGATGGCTTGTTTTTTTGCGCTTGTGTGCTTCTGCTGCAATATGTGACACTGACCAAAACAGCTTTTCAAGGATCATGATTAAATTGACATAAATAGATAGTAATAAGGAAGAGAGTGGATGTGTAAGAGCTACAACAAAACCCATGAGAAATACAGGAGAATATCTGTTATTTAGGTGTGTTCTGATTTTTGACAACACTTGATGGTTTTCTTTCAACAGTTACTATCTATTAAATGTCCAGCAGCTTCCAGCAGCCATAACAATTATAAGAAATACAATGTGAAACATGGGCATTAAAAGGCTCTGACCAATTAAAGGTGACTTGAGGTTAAGAAGACTGGTCAGGAAATTATGCTAATATCATGACTTGGATTACATGTCACACAATAACAATAACCTTCAGCAAATGGCTCGTTACATTTTGACAAGAGGGGCTTATACTCTGCAGTGAGGACACAGACTCTGGCCTTTTAATTTGATAGAGAGTGATGGTGGGGTAAGGGAGCAGGCCAGAGCGCAGATGATTATTTTTTCCCCCTACCTGCCCTGGACTCAGAGGTGCCCCTGTCATGGTCACTCAAATTAATGTCAAGTTGATTTCGTAACAATTACAACCCAGTGGCTCTGGCCCCTTTTACTACAGATACTCGATGACAAAAATTGATGTTCCCAATTTATTTTTCGACTGAAAGTGGAATGGTAGTCAAACTGTCCTGATAATATGTTTGGTCTTCTGTTATGTCTTTACATTTGTGGTTTAGAGTTTATGAGTACCAGACAATTTTCCAATACTGTGATCGAACTGTGGTTTCACAATCTTTACCTCTACCTCTACATCATTTCTCCTGCAGGCTCTGCTCTGTCTCTGTTAGATGATACTAATAAAAGATACATCTGTAAACTGCTTCTAGCTTGTACTATATTTATGCTCACATATGTCTGGCAATGGCATCACCTTGCACTCGATGTCACTGGTCACTTCAACAGATGCTTAAAACAGTTTAATAATACAATAACATGGAGCCAAGCCAGTATTCATCTGCATCAGAGCATAGCCTATTTGGTTATTCAGTCCTGCCATGTAGGTCAAGCATCATCCAAAAAAAATCATTCTTTCTCATTTCTTGTCCATCTGAAATCAGGGCTAATAAAAGACGAACAAACAAGCTATGGAGAAAATTAATGGGACCTCATAAATAGGTAGCTTGCCTTGAACTGATAATGAGAACAAAGTCAGTTTTACTAAGGTGATCACAGTAACCCAAAATCTGAGGATTTTTCTGACAACCAACCAGCCTAATTTACATTATTCATCCATTCAGAGGGTATGTGTAAACCCAATAACCTATTTTAACTCCCACTGTTTGAGTCCTGAATGTCGTGCATCTTGTTTTTTTTCCATTCAGTATTCATATCAAAACCCTTTACCCTCCCAGTGGACATTGCAGTGTAAGTAAAAAGCCATTTGTGCCTTGTGTCTTACTTTCCTCAAACTGGTGACACAAATTCAGATGCCCAGTGGAGAGGGATTTCTTTGTTTGTCTCAACATCATTCTACTGCAGGTTAAACAATGTGCCCTCCATTTTGGCATATGTCTAAGATAGTTCTCAGATCACCATATTTCTATGTATTTGTAAAGTTAAATGTATTTACTTGTAGCATAGCTGAACAGTTTATCTCTGGAAATACTGGATAAGAATCAAAAAGCATAATATGCATTGAAACTCCTATTCCTACCTTCCTTGTTTCCATTGAGATTCTAGTTTTTGGGCATATAATTTAATGTAAATGCCATCTGCCCTTTTCAACAGTCATGTTTACCATTTGAAAAAAAGATGCCAGGAGTAATTTGTTTAAATTTGTGTTGCAGAATCTAAGTAAAGCTTTTTCTGTCTCTTGGTGATCTTTACTTAAAAAAAATGCTATTCTGCTAAATTCAAGATGATGTTTCTTGTGTATTTTGAATTGCATATTCCCACATTATAAAAAATATTCCACAACTGTGGTTTAAAGTTATTTAGAAGTTTTGAGGGTATAATGTTCCACTGAGAAACACTGAACCCAGGTATTAAAACTTACATGGGTACAATTGAGCTTCTACAAAAAATGCAATACAAGTTTTACTTGCAGTCTGAGTCTTTGAGAAAAATATTTGTATTTTGACTTGGAATTCATTATGGAAATTAAAGTCCATCTCACTAACAAAAAAAAGGGAGAAGTAGAGAACATTCTGCCTATACTACACGATAAGTTAACTGTATTTTGTGTCCATAAAACACAGTAAAATTGTCATGATGTGAGCTACTGTACCTTGTTTTTGCTTCTCTTCCCATTTCTGACTCTTCTTCACATGATCAATCTGTGTTGCGCACACTAACCCCTCCTGTCACACTAAACCTGCCTTTCCACACCTGTCCACCAGCAATCAGTATCAAGCTTCCCGCCTCAGTTCATCCCCTGACCCTCACAGTCAGCCTCAGTTTAAAGACAACAGCCATCTGTCACCTGTAAAGGATGGCACAGAGTGCTATCTCTTTGCTTTTATTTCTGATCCGCCTGCCTCTTCACTACTGCCTGCATGCCTGTGCCTTTTTTGTGTGCTTCCTCAGCCTATTTTCAGGTACAAGATTTGTGATCCCGTGTCATAAAAATAAATAAAACCAGTCCTCACATAAATCGAAAACAGTGGTGGTTTTATGCACTTGAGAGTTCTATAACAACAACAATCAGAATAAAACATTATACCTGAAACTAAACAGGATATGCATTACTTATTTGGAAAATCAAGCCCTGGCTGACCCTCTCGAAAGGTTTTACCAACCCACTCTATCATCAATGTTAAAATACAACCTCTCACTGCAATTTCTTTTTCTTGCAACTCCTTGTTATTTTTGGATCTGTGATATACATTAGTATTCCCTAATGTTGATGGCCTATTTTGCTCAATTGCTGTGCAAATTGCTCAATCCGTTGGCTGCAGATTGAATTTGCTCATGACAATGTGCGGTGTAAATAACCTGCTGGTACATGTCCCACAGAGCAATAAGTGGGAAACATATAATGTACATAGAGTGCAGTTCTTTGCAATCATGTTTATTCTTCGATGAAATCTTATTGCAAGTCCACAAATACTGATTTTCAGCTTTAAAGCATTAAACCAATACCCTGTAAATCTGTCAACCATTGTTGTCCCTATAGTGAAACATAGACACTACGCTCCTCTGACTCCGTTTGCTGCCGTGAACTGAACACATTGGAAACACATATCCAGAGGCATCTCATCCACTGACGCACACTCAAACTCATGAAGATTGCATCTCTGGCATAAAACACCAGAGACAATCGTAGATGTGACATTTCTGAGCCGACCATCTTACCCTCACACACACACAAACCACTAAAACCCCCATCAACACCCAAGAAGGCCCCCTATGGCTCTTTGTTGTCTAACAGCGGGTAAAGATGCCTCTTCGCAGACAAAAGATGGTCTATTCTCCAGTTGTTCAATGGTTATTTCATTTAAAGTGTCAATCCAGCACTAGAAATACTGGCAGTTGGTCAGAGTCAGAGGGGGGCTTGTCACGGTGCTCTTTGAAGCATCAGAGGGTGTAATTTACAGGACGAAAGGTTGTCAGAGGCCAAGAGCAGGAGGGAATACTGATGACAAACTGACCTCACAAGCTGAGATCTTGTATTTTGGTCTTAAGAGAACATAAATACAAAGGATCAAACAGTCATTTAATTGTGTAACAGTTACAACTGGCTTTAAGTGGTTGTGCTTTACAGTCTTTAGTAAAGTTTAAAATGTCAGGAAATGGATTAACTGCCTCCTGATTTCAAGTGAAAGTTAACTAGGATTTTTAACAGCTTTTAACTTGAAATAATTTCACATGATATCTAAAAGATTTATATGTTTGCTGCTACCTGTGACAAGCAGGTTAAGGACTGAGTGTTGGCTGGAATTCAGCAACTGCCAGTTAACCCACTCTCTTTGTATCTACAGTATATGTTTCAGTCGCTGCTGCCGGATGAGATACTGTACTAATCCTGCGAGGGAATCACAACAACAGCTAAACAGTTGAGCGCCAGTGTGATAGAGGTGTTTATCAATTTACAGACTGCAGGATTTATCTCTCAAAGCGGCAACATTGGAGCACCTTTGCTCCACAATATGTTATAAGCTCTGTAGCATTAAAAGTACAGAGCCAGAGGCCCATTTCCTACATGATGTCCTACTTGCTGTGCAGAGATAGGTTAGATACCATGCAATGAGAAATCATTTTTATCTTCTTTGTTTAATATATTGCCACTAATCTGAATTACTTGCCTTAGTGAGGAGCATGTACTGAACCAGACAAGGAACTCCCACTGAGAAATGTTAACTGTTTTTTTGAGTGAATTGATGATGTTAGATGTAGTATCTCTTCTCCTGTTTCTCTTAATAATATACTTTGCTGCACATACATTTAAACCCACTTTCTACCAGTTTTGCTACACTACTGCATGTAATGTTTACACTGGAATGTAGCCACACACAATTGCATATACAATACACAGGATGTTTACAATAGCTTGGCTCTGGGTCAACTGCAGAGGTTAGGTCACAACCTTAAGTCATAAATCACTGGTTAATAAGGACATATTTTTATGTTGCTTTTCTTCTAAAACATTAAAAGAAGAATCAGCATTCTCATACGTGTAATTCATTTCACATGTAGAAAGCCATCTAAAGTGGAGGACTAGAAAAACAACAAAGCAATATTTGAAATGTAACATTTTAAATGTCATTTACAGTTTTTGGATCTATGTAAATGTATTGTGTTGAGTGAAATAACATGTTATATATTTTTTCTTATATATATGTGAAATTGATTTCATATGTGAAACCATGCTTTTTTTGTAAGGTGCAGAAACTAATCTTTCTTGCACCACTACCTTGTAATCTTCTCCTGCCCCAGTCTAAATACATAGACAAACTTCCACTCCACTTTTTGATATAAATGCAGACATTAGAAATTCAGTCACCCTATTCACATGAAATAGATTATTATTTGAATTATGGACTGCACAACATTGATATTTGTCATCTAGGCTCCAACTTTGTCACTCCCCACTAGGAAGCAGTAAAGCCAAACACAGTAGGGGGTGGCAAGTGACAGCATTAACTTTCCCCTTCAGAGGAATATAGACTCAGAGCCCACAGCTGATGCGGGGGTGTGTGGCTTTTGAAATCTTATATGAACAGCAGCAGAAGCAGCTAGTAACAGCATAGCTTTCAGGTGAGCGCTGTGGCAAGAGGTATGCAGCAGAAGAGTGAAGAGTGAGTAGATTAATGAAATGACTATGTTGTGTGCAGAGGAGAAGCTCATGAAAGTATATAACTGAAACTGCATGAAAGGAAAAAAAAATTTCAATTTTTTTATAATCTTTCAGAGATTATACTATAACATTCTTTATCACTAAACACCAATGCACTCTCAGATATAATTAACACTTTTCTAAGATGTACTTCAGTAGCTGCTTGACAGATGGCCCTCCCTTTGTCTCCACTGGCTGTCCAAAGCGGTATCTATGTGGGTCACTCTCAGCCTTTGCCTGTCTGTGTTGGTTGTTCTCAGTCTGTTAGTCTGCACACATTCGTCTCAGTATGTCTCTTTCTGTGAGCATCTTTCTCTGCTCGCTCCTGCCTGTGTTCATTGTTATCCGTCTGTGTATGTGTGTAAGTGTTAGCCTGATTCGGTTGGAGGCCTTTTGTGTCTGAATTGAGTGGAAATCAAAGTAACATTTTGTTAGAGGTCACAAGGCTTAAACATGGATGTGCACAACAACATGAACCTTAAAAACATTGTTTTTGTGTTAATTTTTAAATGTACTTTATATTACACTTTTATTCAATTACATTATAAATATATGCATATAGATTGTTTTGCATACTCCAGATGAAATATTCTGGGCATTAAAGCTATGACTTTTGTGTATTTCACCTTGATAATGTCACATTAAGGGAAAGAACGTTTGGTGATGCTTTAAAATTAGTAGAAGAAGATCCAGCACTGCAAAATTTTATCTTCTGATCATTCGGAAGGCTCATCTCTCGCAACAAGATATGATTAGAATGCATGTATTAGATCCCAGGATAAACATTATTTGAATCTTAAGCAGTCTGCTCATTGTTGAGAACAGTGTTTGATGTGCAGCAGGCATAGCTGCAGGATTGTAGCAGTTGTCAAAAACTCTGAACATCTTGACAAACAGGCTGGAGTTACAGCGGGTGAAGATAAATGGAATGTCTTATCTTTGAAAAATGCTAACTTTTAACTTAAAATGCAGAGTTTTTCCTTTTAATTTACTACATTTTTAGGTCTCCATCAGATTGGGAGTTTTTGATTTTTCGTTTATGTGACGCACAGAAAGTTTTTGCTGTGTTGTGATATTTTGGAAACACACCTGAAAGCACGACACTTGAGGCCAGGGATCATTTTTGGCGAGAAGTGAATCTTTGTGATCAAAAGAAGAGCAGTTTCCTGGTGTTGATAACAAGCGTCCACATGAACTCATTTTAATAGTGGTATAATTTACAGGTTCCCTGCACACATCCAAAGTAGGTCATTTAATCTGCTACCAAGTGACTTTAATAAGAAATAACAAAAGAAGCTGTTTTACAAACTCAGTTTATCATTATCTCCACCAAGGAGATTGTGTAATCACTCATGTCTGTTGGCTTGTTTGCTGCTTTCTTTGTCAGCAGGATAACACAAAAAGTGCTGAACAAATTTGCACCAAATTTGGTGCAGGGATAGTGCACGCGCCAAGGAAGAATCCATAACATTTTGGGGAAGATCCAGATCATTTACTATGAATTTAAATTTTTTTCTGTAAAGCCTCTTGTATGGTGTTTGACATTGGTCTGAGAGAAGGTTTGCGCTCTCTGAGTGACCCTCTAGTTCAACATTTTTCAACCATTAAAATTTCCACCATGTGACTTAAAAAATACAGTCACAGATAATGACATGTTTAACATTCGCAGAGGTTTGCATTCTCTGAATGCCATTCTAGTAATAAGAATGTTATGTTCTGTTGAGTAAACTTTATAAGTACTTTCATAAATAAATTCATTAAAGTTTGAGAAAAACTTTAAGCTCCATAAATACAGCAAAATCATGTATAAAACTGTCTATTTCTTTGGTAACTCTCAGATGAAGGCAGTAAACTAAATAATCAGTATAACTGTGTTGTCAAACCTGGCATATTAAATATATTATAACAGTGTCAAGGTGAGTGAGTGATGGTCAAAATACAAAAACAAATTAACAGTTATTAAAAAGAAAATAAAAATTTTCTCCAAAGAAAGGTGAACTATATATTTTCATATGATTTGTGTGAAGGCAATCAATAGGCCTACTTACAATTATTTAGAGTTGTTAAGGTCTTTCAGTGTCAGGGTTTCAACACAATATGTATCACAAATCTAATTGGGAGGGGCAGTATTGTTGCCTATGTGGAGATGATATGTTCTTCCTGCAGGAGTTTCTTTCTCCATGTTGCCAAGCAAGTCACTATAGAATTTAAACAACCTTTCTGTGTTTCTGCTCTTGTCTGACCAGTGTAGGCTGGGATAAAGTCCATGATCCACAATAACCCTGAACAGGAATATGCAGCAAAATGCAAAAAGTTTAAGAAACCCCGCTGTTGTAGCTGGGATTGTTGCTGCTTCACTTCTCACTCACTTCCTAAGGCTGAGCTATTCTAACTACTACAGAAGAGAATCCCACTGTTAAAAAAGTAATGGATGATGACAAAGGGTGGCAGAATTCGGTTTATCAGCACCTTCATCTGAAGCATTCCTGTATGAATGCACTGCCTAGGCGATTCTGCAAAGAAGGCAAGAAGGATCTGCTGCTTCTAGTCAAGCAGCTTCCCTGGGGAAAGATACTGCCGGAGCGGATGGAGAGACAATGATTGGTGAAGCATGTACAAATACTGCACAGCCATGCTCACAGAGACTGAAATTAGAGTATATGCTACAGCAAATCGGACCGAACTTGCTTGAATCTATGGCTAACCTGGGAGAAGTGCTCAACAGGCCACACACACTTTGGGTATGGAAGAAATGAATAGGGTTCTTACCCTGGCTGAACTCTGGCTATCTGATATAACTGATGCAACACTAACACGAATCCAGGCTATCATGAGGTTAACAGTCTAGATGTGTACATGTCCACTGACTGTGTTTATGTCATCTTCTTTTAAGCTCAGTTTAAGCTGTGATTAATTATAACGATGAAATAAAAGGTTTTGTTATTCCTTGTTTCTATTTTTTTTCCTCTCACTTTTAATTAATTGCCAATGCTGTAAGTAATGCATGTTGCTACTTTGCTCAGCCTCTCTTGCCCTAGGTCAGTAAACACTTAAGTATTAACAGAGGGTGAAGATAATCAATCTATAATATCAGTGTTCCTCATCTTTAAGAGTCTGCTTTGGTTCTTCTGTGATTAAAATGCTGAAAATCAACAAAAAAATGTTACAAAACAGCTGCTTATGCTTTGGAAAACAGAAAAATGCCATTGACAGACATGCCTACAGAGCCAAATCGCTCCAAAATTACCAAATGTTCCGTCCAAACTGAACAGGTGTGTGGGAACCATTGAGCTTTGTTTGGCATTGGTCTTTGTTTAATTTAATTAGCATAATTTAAATATAATGCCAATGCTTTGAAGCAGCTTAATATCCTCTAGGTATGAGAGCCAAATGTTTCAGTCCCACATTTTTGGTTGGAGCCCAGTGTGTTGGAGCCCCAGTATGATGTAAGAGTGCATGCAAATTGCCCACATGCCACCTTTTAACAATATTGTATCTGGTGTAGTGCATTCTAAATAAGTAACAAGTTTCATCTGCTGAACTGGCAGGATCTCATATCGTTTATCTGTCTTCTGATTTTTGTACCCACTACACTGCGAGACCGCGGTTCTTCTGTCAAAAGCACATCACAGACTTGCTACAGGCTGAACATCTGCATGTGTTCACACCTGCACAAGTTACTCATCCACAACCTTCTACTGAGATCATATACTCCGTCTGTCTGTTCTGTCGGACATTTTACAGAATGCCTCACCTGACTTTTACTCCAAAACGTCACTTTAGTTTATTCTATTAGTCAGTCCAAAAGTGCTCAAATGTTGCTTTCAATGATGCCAAAACAAAAGAGGCTGTTCTAATTCAATTAATCACTGTCTGTGAATTGCTCAGGGATTAAAGAATGACGGGGGGGGTGACATTTGTGGTGCTAGACACATTAATTAGAGTTTTTTGCAGAGTGAAATTAAAGATGGATCTGAATTTTTAAGTCTTATTAATTAGAAAAAAAATAAAAAATAGAATTAATGTTTTATCTAATAACAGAAAATATTACACAGGCTTTGAAAGCCATGATTTCAGCCTTAAAAAGATATTTTTTAAGGGTGGATATGAAAAAACCCCTATCCTTGTTTAGATACCAGCACCGCAGTGGCACGGTTTAAATAACAGATTCAGTGTCAAAGCCAATATTTAATATATGTGTGGATTTATCATCAAAGTACCTACTATTATTTTATTTGGTAGACCAATTTTTGCATTTATAAGTAAAGATGATATATATGCATCAGAAAAGCAGCTCTCCTAGGGACTGAGAACAGGCAACACCACTCTCACCACCAGCTCTCAGTAAAGGTAATTTGGAGGCAATATGAAGGGGGGGGGAAATCAAATGCCTTAAAGAAATACCTAACTAAACAAAGATGATAATGTGGACTTCTTCTACTCTTTGTAGTCCTATTTTAGCCAGAGGTTAAGTTCCAAATTTGCAACTTTTTGCTTTTATGCAGGAAATGTATTATTAGTCCTGCAAAGATAACTGGATGATGAACAAGGGAAAGTGCTTCACATGCTGTTATTCCAGCCTGCAGGAAACCTTGTCAGGAACAGAGGCAGGGAATCCCTCCTGCAATACTGAGTCAACAACTGTCTCTTGCTGCAAACAAAAGTATGAGATACTATCACTGACTCTCAGCGAAAAACGAGAAGCACTCTAATCTACCCCAGTGGCATCTCAGTGAAGACAGAAGTTGAAGTTGCTACATATGCTACCTCCTCAGCAGGTAAAGGTCCTCTCCAACACTTGCCAGTCATCTTGACGAGGTATCTATCTAGAGATGGTTTGTCGCCTAAGGGTGAACTAACTTCCATCTGTAAAGCCAACATAAGCATATGCTCAGGCAGGATGCAAGAAAAGCAAAAAGTAACACTGAAGTTCACCTACAGTCTTGATCTGATCTGCTGCTGCTGAGACTCACTGTTTTTTGCTCATTTCTTCTTCCTGCTATTGTTGATAGGCTAAATCCCTGCAATCAAAGTTACAACCTAGTTTTATGCTTACTATCAGCAAAAAGTACATGCCCAACAGCTTTACTTACATAAACGAAAAGCTAATTGCATGCAAATGAATGATTTAAGTACATTTAGGGCCATAGAGAGATGCATATATATATATATATATATATATATATATATATATATATATATATATATATATATATATATATATATAAATAAATGTCTTGAAACTGTGATGCTTGATTTTTAAACTTTCTTCACATTAAGTGCAGTACTAAACCATGTCTTTAGCATCATTACATATTCTAGAAGTAATGTTAATATTTCACATGTTAATTTTCTGCATTGGCCTTCTGTTATTTCTTAAGATTTGCAGGCATGTGGCAGCCTTGATACATGAAAAGAAAATTTTCTTAATCACAAACTGTGATAGCAGCTCAAGTGTTATTTACTTACATTGGACAATGTACAACCATAAAATGCATTGAATAGATTTGCCTATACAGATTGATAACAGTAAAAGCACACACCTATGCCATTTCTCTGTTTCTGTTGTGCTACTAGTAATGCAAAAACATTGTCAGAGATCTTTTAATTGATTTATAATTATAGCGGCATACACATATGCATGCAGTATCACTGTATAAGCACAGCAGATATACAGTATACAACACCTAAAATCCTAATCTGTTTACAAAACCAGGAAACAGATGTATATCAAGACAAAAAATATCAATTGTCATATATTACCAAATTATCTCTACAAAGGGAATCTTTGGGGTATTCTCAGCTATTGAGGATTCATGCAGAGGGGAGCTTCTAAGAGATGAGATTATAGTCAGAGAGATGGTATTTAAATGTTGAACAATGAATCTGTTAAGTCGCCTTAAGTCGAGCAATTTCGCTGTGTAATCAGAGATCACAAAATGCATTATATCACTTCAACTAAAATGGGTTCAGCTGTTGTATGGTAGTAGCTTGACTGATAAGTGTTGTATTATTTGTGAAAAGACATTGTTTAGTTAGAAAGTGTCCCGTGTCTGTGGCAAGATTTTTTATGATTGACACCTTGTCACTTTCTGGGTATCTTGATTAAGATCAATGCACAGCAACAAGAATCTCAGTGATGGTGTTGCTTGAATTCAACTGATGTTAAATCCATGCTCCAATACAAAGCCAAATGTAGCAACTAATCTTTGGTCAAAAGTGAGATAAGTTCGAATTTGTTTGACTTGGTTTTCCCATTTAAAAATTATTATGCCATAAAAATGTTTACTTGGGTCTGGGGGGGGGGCAGCATCTAAAAATTTGCAAGAACTAGAAAACAGAGGTTAAAAAAAACAAAATGCTGTGACTGCACTCCAGCTGAGCAATGCTCAGTTTTGTTAAACCACATATTGTAAATCAGGCAGTAGCTAAACCTAATCATAATGGAGAAAAAACACTAGATGCGCTTGTCTAGCTGAGCAGAGTGGCAGTAACTGCCATTTCTGAAGCCTTGGACTCCAGTACAATTCACTGATGGGGTTAAAATACCTTTAAATCACAAATTTAAAAATGATTTTATATTAAAAATTATTTCATGAAATTAGCATCATATGGACAAGAAAGCTGAATAAGAGACATGTTTGTATATACTGCATTTTCCATGTGTCCTACATTTTCCAAACCTAGATCTAAATGTTTTTTAGATTTTATGTAGTTTTTGACAATGATTAATACTTCTCCTAAAAAGGCACAAGATTGACAGTTTACACCTCAAGTATCTGTGACACAGTTGGCCTACAAACTTCAATCCATTTTTTTCCTGACCTTTTCTCTACAGCTGCTGTTCTGTCTTTAAAGGGAAGCAGAGATTATGAAAAATGACTATGAAAATGAAAATTATAAGGAAAGACAGAAAAAAAAAAATCACCCAAATTTAAATCTGTGATGTATAACCTAAATGCAGCTCCATCAGTTAAATCTGGTTAAATAAAGTATTCAATAAAAGTAAGCATAATTGTGAAAAATAGTGGCTATAGTTAGATATTTTTAGAGTCATCTTGAAATATGCACATGAATGTACCCCTAATCTAAATACATAGAAGTTGAAGATAGGCATTGACACAACTGTTTAATAAAAGATAGGGTTGTGTAAACTCATGACAGTTAAGAGTAAATAAGCCAGCTGTAATGTATAATGTACACTAAGCTTGAAGAGGAGACCATGTGGACAAGTGTGATAAGACATGAGAATCTAAAATTCATCATTTCAAACACCACACACAATCTGTCATATTTGTAAGATAGTGAGATGTTCTTTACAGCTATACCACAGAATAATATGCAAATGGCATTCATGGCAGGGAGCATGATTACCCCTCTATCCGTCACTATGGCAATTTATCTTATCATAGGGCATCGAAGTGTCTGGATAGGTGGGGAAAGGCTACAAAGGAGGGTTGTCCTTCATCTCCACCTCTGGTATTTGTGGACAGTAATGACTATAATAACTGTAGTACTAACTAGTATGCCACCGTGATGACCTAAACACTTTGTATGTCTGAAGTAGTAAAGCTCAGTGTTAAGAAACTGAACTCAAGGATAACTAATGGAACCTGATTAAATCTTTTTAAAAAGGCATAAACCACCTACATTATGAAGAAGAGCTAATGACATATTCATTTACATAGAAAGAATACGTCAGGGACATAATTTTCTTCTCAACTTATTCAGTGAAAGAAATAAATACTAGTGCTTAAGATGAATTGGAGGTTGGCAGGATTTTTCACAATTATAATTATAATAACTGCAGTAGCATCTGCAACAACACCACCACTATAATTATAAAGATTATTATATCTCAATCTGTTCAGAAGAGACACTTCACCCATTCAGGGCAAAAGCAGAGGCTTGAGCTACTATATTCTCTAAACTCTGCACGTCCCTGGTTAAAGGCGATGAAGACAGAGAGGTTAGGCCTTCCAGGCAAGTCACAGTTGCGGTAACTTTGATGTGCGCTCTTGCCTTGATTTATTCAGCACTTGATAGTGTGAGCTAATCACTGCATAGCAAAATGGTTAAACTCATAGGAAATGGTTCAGAGTCCCAAATTTATTCTCTTTTAGCATGTCCTTATAAGGGATAGACTGTGGCCCACAAGCTGTTTTCCAATTTCATACCATATGCTAATTGTATCTAGGTGTTTGCACTAGAAAAGTAGCAACCTTCAGGATACTAAAAACATGTCAGTTTACATACATTTGTTTAAATTTTAAGGACTATATTGATGAACATTTTTGTCCCCAAATGCACAGACAAAATGGAGCAGCTACGCACAGCTTAAAAAATATAAATAAACTAAATGTTTGGATGGTTAAAGCTTTGAAAACATAAAATTAATAAATAAACCTTGCAATTTCTCACATTTATTGTAATCCAAAATAGTCAAAATACCAACACTGTAAACATTAATATATACTTTATGGAACTGGTATCCAGTATGGAACTGGCCTACAGGAGGTGTTGGAGTATACAAATGTGAGATTAAAAGCAATTTTAAAAACCAAACAGCTAAAAGGAAATGCCTTTCTGTAAAACCCAAGAGCCCAAGAAAAATAGTTTAGTGATAAGCATGGCATAGGGCTTTTTCTGTTTGGTAATTACATTTTTATAGCATTTTTTTAGAAACACAAACAAGTGTAAACCAGTTGTTTATGAACACTTTAAGTGATTAAGAAGGTGGAGAGGCCCTGAGGACCGAGACAAGTGGATGTAAGAGACCTCTTTGGAAGTTTAACCCCATGAAAAGGTAGCAGTACAGCCGAAGCAGCAACGCAAGCAGCACAGTCAAACCCACACACCCAAATTTAACTTTTCTCTTGCCAAAGTCAATTATGACATAATTACATGCACACACCATGACCAAGAGCATTGTAAAATCTGTTTTGTCATACCTCTTTGGCTCGTTCAATTCCCAAAGCTGAAGGAAACAACTCTGGACACATCCAACCGAGTCGGTCAAAGCAATCCATCAAAGTGAGCCGAAGGCCACCAATCACATTTTTCAAAGTTGCATCAGACCAGGGATAGAAAATAAACTTCGGCTTCACTCAGGATTTCATATTAGCATTCAGGAACACCAGTGTAATGGAGGAGGGATAGGAGGGGCTGCCTCTGTTGGATTTTTTGCTTTTGTTTTTCCTCTTGGATTATTATTAATTGTTGGTTTATAATCTCATAATTCTAGGTTTTCCTCTACAAAATGGTATTATGCTAGGACCCTTCTCATGTCAATCACAACAATGTCAAAAAATGAAATTAAAATTAAACTTAATTTTAGACCTTGTAATATTTAAACTGTTCATTTTTTAAATATTTACTTTGAAAAACATCTAAGAAAAACAAAACAGGTAAAGCTGTATTGGAAAGTTGGAAATAAGCAGAGCCTTCAAACACACTAGAAGTTTTACTTTAATGTACCATAATCAAAGGTGCACTACCTTGAGTAATAACATGATGTGAATCTTATACTGCAAGGTTAGAATAGAACGGTCAACAATCATTTCCTCAGACTGATAACCACCTGGAACAGACACAGCTGGCAGTGAAAGAGTGAAAGAACCAACACAACTTCTTTGTTAGACTGTGTTCTGTTTGTTTCATCACACTTTGCAGTTGTGGATCCAGCTTCAGTCAGCAACCTAGTTGGTGATCAGAGTTTTCTTCTGATTGGTAACATTCCCTGGTGGGCAATATGACATTTATTTGGTGGTGAAAGGGATGTGATGAAAATGCTGCATTTTCAAGAAAGTAATTCATTAGACATGCAGTTAGGGAAATTAATAAACCACTTTAAAAATTGCAGAGTGTCACATTTTGGAGTAACACATGAGCTATTCGGATCCCTGTGCAAAAATCTGTCTTTTCAATAGCTCTCTAATGCATAATACGACCCAAAAACTTCCCTGTTGTACACATGGCTAGAATAAACTACAGTTTAAAACCATGATCAACTCCACAACACATCATCCCTGTCTATGTATATCATATATATAATATACAACCAGTAAAATTTAAATGTGAAGATCCTTTTTAAGAAGCTGCTTTTGGCTTATGTGCTGCTTTTTATACTTGCTGAAGCTGAAGTGCTGAGAACTCTACATAAGCATAGAGCGGGATGTCTACTGCTCAGCTGGCAAGATCACAGCATTATCTCCATTAAGGGTCAGACTTCACTTCCTACAATGTAGTGGTGAATTAAATACCGCATTAAAGTCCAATAAGTGATAGACAACCAGGAAAGTAAAATACAATATACAAATGTCCCCTGCTCATGCTAATTATTTTAAGGTCACTGAAAAATACCTTTTGTAAACATTCTTTCAGCAACAATAATCTGGAGACCATCTTACAAGGGAACCACACTAATCGTTATGCCCATTAACATGTTGACGTTCTGACCCATGAGTTCTCTGTAGTTATTACTACATTTTTACATGAGTATTCAGTACTCGTGGGCTGGATACCTATCTTTAAACTCACCTTCGTTTGATCTCAATTACACACCTTTAAAGTTTGTTGTCTTTTAAAATAAGATCAGACATAGTTCAAACATTGTTAAACTTTCAGTTTCAGGGATGGCCATTTTGGAGGATCTAAACTGATGTTCCCCATCAAAGCCTTTTCTGCTCAGGTTTACTTCATTTTAATTAGAGAAGCTGCTCCTGCTGTTTAATCAAGGTCCTGTATTGTTACTATCTTGAAGGACCAAGTGAGTAATTTTTTTAAATTCTGCATAATCAAACTGTATTTCCTGAGGATCAATGTGGAAATACAGATGAAAAAGTTTGTAGAAACATTCCCAACAGTGTCTGGCACAGCAGTGGTACAGTAGACTTTTGAGAGATCGAGTGTGTTGTGGAAATTGGATGCTAAAGTGGGTAGCAAAGCCAACTTTAACTCTACCAGGTAAATCAATGTGTTTGTTCATGTGTGGACAGAGCTTCAAGCAAGCAGTAAAGGTTTGTCTAGCAGTCAGAATAGTAAGTAGCTGACAAATGCAAGTACAGTATGTAACTGATATAGAAGATGCTGTTATTTGTACTTTAACTGCATATTTTTTGGATGATTGTTGTAGTTTTAATTACAAAGTGTTGCATGTATATCCACCTGTGGTCTTTTTGTGGTATAACTGTAAGCTAGCGCACTGACAGAAATGCAGTGATTTGCTAGTTTCTTGCAGCACAGAAACAGTTACTGCCATGTGGGTCTAGTTGGTATGCAGGCAGGGAGGTTCACTTCACTTTTCTGCCTTTAAATGGCATCAAACAGTCTGTGATAGGTTATTATCAGAACTGCAGAAGTAGTCAGTTTCTTGCTGTCCTGCAAAATACTTAATGAATGGTATTCCAGTATTATAGTGTGTTCTTTGTTGATAATAGTGATGCAAATATTGGAAGAACTGTTGATTAAAACAACTCGTTGATACTTTAAAGGGGGACTCTCTTTTACCAGTATGCAGAAGGAAAAGTTGGTCCGGGGTAGATCTGTTTCTAGACAGAGTAGCCATTTGCCCTTGTGTGTCACATTATAGTGTGTTATCACGTCAAGGATAATTGGAAGTGTGGGAGGGAATACCAAGCGGGGATACTGAGGACAAAATGATGGCGAAGGAAAACAGTGAAAGCCAAGAACATTATCCAAGCTGCCGCCACAGAAGTGACATATTGTGTTACACGATCACAATTTTACGTGCAGTATAATCCCAGTATACAATTGGAAGCATGGTCTTTATGATTGCTGAAAAGTATTTTAAGACTGAATCCATCAAAAAAGTCTATCCATATATACTATAAACATTTTAGGAATTTTGGAAATAACTTAAGCTCTCTCGTTCATCACTTAACAATTTTACAATACTACCATTTGATTTATTCATTTTATTTATTCCTAGGGGTTTCTTAAATGACAAAATAGAAGGTTAAATTGTGGTTAAATTCATCATCCTCTTAGTCATTTTAATATACGGCAACCGAAATGTAAGATACAAAATGGATCAGTTATTTTGTGTCCCTTTATTCTTGGTATTTTTATATTTACTGCAAGTTAGTACAGTCACCAATAAAACTGCAAAGGTTTGAAGAAATAAATTAATGTCAACATAAAAGTATGATGTACTCCTAGTTTCATGTTATCGTCAGGATGAACTTATAAAAGTGCTGACAGGAAGTTTAATATTTAATATTTCAAACTTGCACTGCTCATTGTTTTTTCCCTTCACCAACACTTGTCTGTGTCCTTAATCAGCCCCCCTGAATACAATCAATGTATTCTCTCATGTAATTACTAAAGTATACCCTTTCTGTGCTTTAGGTAGCCATATAGCATGGTTATACATAGATTATTATTTAAATGATGTGAACAGGCTCTTTAAATATTACACTATCCCTGTGAAATTGTACGCAACCCCCAGAACATACTATCTTATATAACCACTTTAGAAGCATCCCAAATGGGAGCAACTGCTAGCAGCTTGTTATAATTGCTCTACAAGAACGGAGCAAGTTCATAACAAGCCCAAATATTTCTTGCTCACTTAAAACCTACTGCAGGCTAAAACATCCAAGGAGTCAGAGGAGCAGGGGTAAAGCAATGTTGGAGGCCCTCGTCCAAAGTCTTGCATTGTAGATACAGACTCTTCCTCCACCAGGATAACAATGCAGGATGTTTTCTGGAGCAGCACTGCTATGGCACAGGAGCCACCTGGATCTAGACCATCTAAAATTAACATATACAGTCTGACTGAACCTTGAAATACCAGGCAAACTCTGTTCTATGATCAACAAGCTTGATAGTGGTATTCCTCCAGGACTGTGACTCTGCCCACACATTGTCTCTGTGCAAATGTGTAGAGTTTAACAGGAGTATACGTACAGAGCTTTTGAAAAAATTAAATAATAATCAACTGTTCCACATGACTGGCTTTGACACTGTCATTGTCGATTTAATTGCGATGGCAGCTCCAAAAATGATGCTTGCAAGATTGTACATTATGGGTAAATTCTCATAGCATCTGAGACAGTGAGACAATGGCATCGCAACACTCTGCGCTATTTTTAAGATTATCTTCCTCTTTGTATTATGAAATGCAGTGCTGTCTTCACAGTGTTTGCATTGCTCCTAATGGTGTAACAACACTGCACCCTGCTGGTTATGTTTGTGCGCAGCGGATAGATTATAATATCTACACCTGTGTGCATGGGTGTGTGCATGCTGTGCTCCTGAGTGAACGGGTCCCTTTGCCATATGAAACCTATAAATAATAGAATGCACTTTACAACCAGCTGACACAGGAGTTTCTGCCAAAGAAGCATAGCTGTGCCATAAAGCAATTTACTCATCATCCTTGCCTGGTGGATCTCCAAAAAGCCAGCTGGCTGTGCGCACACTTTTGGGCGTGTGTCTGTGTGTGTACCCATATGTTGACTGGTCATATGGTAATTTGCAGTAAATCACAGACAACACGGCAATACTTAAAAAGAAGACATAAGAGCCTAACAACCTCACCAGGTGCAGCAAATTTGCATGTAATCAATTTCACATGGTTTGACAAATTATTTAAGCTAGGTTTCTTTTGTTTGTTTTTGTTTAGTTTTAATTTAAACTAATAAAATACTGCTGACAATTTAGGCTACAAATAAGTTAGAAATAAGTATAAAAGTCAAGTTTAACCTGCAAAACTGAGCTACCCAACAAAGGGAATTTTATTTAGTTTGTTTTCAATTTTTTATTACCAAATTTATAAATTTAATTTTGGAATGTGGACTTTGGACACTTCTTCTTTGGAACGGCACAATCTCTGAACAATAGGTTATTTCCATAAATATTTATTCTCTCCACCTTTCGCCATAAGTGGAACAATGGACTTAAATCTCACAGTTTAGGAGGACAAACAAGATCTTAGTTGCATCCAGAGGGTTTTTCACTGCTCCTCTTTGCTACTTTCCCTAACAGCCACTCCTCTTCAACCAGTAAGTAACAAATGCACATAAGGACGCTGGAAGCAAGGGAAAGTGGGGGCTGTTTCAGGCAGTTTATTTACCACTTCATCAAAAATGGATGTCTGCTACTGAGGAGATGTGCTTGTACTTACTTACACAAGCCCTGAATATGCTTTATAGCAGATCTAAATTCAGATTAAGGTCAAAATAAACATACATTAACCTGAAAATGCTGCCTGTAACATCAACTATTTACTTACACTTATGAGATGTAGTTCCCCGACTGCATTTTTCATACTTTAAAAAAAAAAAAAAAACTAAAAAAAAAACCCACTGATGTCATATTCTCCTTTTAGTCAGAGGTAACCGAGACAAGTGAAGCTTCCACCATATCCTCCATTACTGGCACAGAAAGAAACGTGGCAGCACAAACATCTTTTTTCTGGGTCATGGAGGAAGTAAGAGAGGATTTTTAGAGCTCAAGACACATGTTTCGTCTTGTTCTGGCCAGACAGATGCTTTGACTGGTGCCAAAACCCAACCCCAGTACAGGTCTGTTGTTCCCATTACTTTGGCCTAATCAAAGTAACCTTTCCTTGATGCTAATCACAACTAAAATGACCTTGCTCTTTCCTCAGGGAAGCTGTGAGTTAAACATGAGGCATTTGAGCTGCTTAATGACCTGGCTTTTTTTTCTTGTGCATCTCTGATATGCAAATGAATGCAGCAAGGTGCTCCCAAAATCTAATCAGATCATCAGTTCTCCAGGGGAAAACCTGTGGTGAAGGTACGGAGTTTCTATTCTGAACCATTCCTGAGTTATTGTGTTCAGAAGAATGCGTCTTCAGACAGACAGAGAAAACATGAGGAGAGCAATGAAATATGTCAAATATCAAATATGATCAGTTCTCATTCATTTTTTCTTTTCTGTCTGATTTCTGTATTAAATGTATTCTGTGTTTTATATTCCTTCTGTGTCATTCTACATTAATTTAGGTCTGAACAAGCACATGGAAAATATGGCAGCTTATTGTAAGGTAATGTGATGTGTTCATCTCCAAGTAGGAAGGCAGGAGGGTAGGAGAGGTTTGTGAGCCCTGTGGGATCACTGCACAGCAAGTGATCCACCACAGACAGATGTAGTAGGTCACAGAAATGATCAGTGACACAGACAATACAGAGCAAGGAAGGAAAAGTAATGAAGATGTTGGCTGTGACAGCAAATAGTGAGAGTGTGGAAAGAGGTTTGTTCGCATTCTGGGAGGGGCTTATACGTCAAATGTGAGCCAGTAAGGGGCACGACTGAAGGCAGTTAACCTACACTGACAGCGTGTCCCTGTGATGACATACAATACAGGAAATACAATAAAAAAACACGATCCAATATAATATCATTATTCTGTTTTGCATAAGTTATACAACGTGTCTGCAGCCAGGTTATTTGTTTATATGTTTGTCTAATACCAGCTGTCTCAAGTATAAAATGTAGTGTTTTTATTTTCGGTTTAAAGAACACCTGATGTGATCTTATGGGTGATTCAAATAAAGGACGTCTGCTTTGGTTCAATTATTGTACTTGAGCTAAAACTATAAAACCGAAACAAGAAGGCCCATTTAAACATCAACAATATGAGCTCAAACTGTAATTATAAAGTCATGTCAAGCTTTTTTTAAAATAAAGCAGACTAGGATTCTTCAAGTCAAAGAGCCTTGTACAGGGTTATTTATTCCACTAGATGGTATTGTAGTCTCTCTTTATTTCACCAGGGGCTGCAAGATACACCAACTGTCCTTTCCCTTGAATGTGATCAGGGATGCATATAACAGAATCTCTGCATCACAAATAGCTGCTTTATCTAATAAGACTTGTGCTTCAAATAAAAACTAAATTTTTAGAGGACAAACACTCATAAAAGGATATTACCACCACCAAGTTGATTGCAACAACAGGAAATAAGAAAAAAACACTATGCTTAAAAAAGTTTCTTTTTCTCTAATCTTTGCATTTGTAGTGTGAAGTAATAGTTTACTTTGCCCATGCATCTAAAAATCCCTCAAATGAAACAATCTGAGAAAGGAACATCACTCTTTGGTTGGACTATTGAACAAGAAGAATTTAGTCTCAGACATATGGTTAACATTATTATGATGAAATTCAAAAGGGATGTTTTCTTCTAACTTCTAGTGTTTCTTCAAGACAGGCAAATAAACAGCTGTTAATGCTCAGATTGGCTATTTGGTGATAGAAAAGAACTTCCATATAGCAACCTTGAAATTCATGCAGGTCAGAAAAGATGTTCAAAAGTTCATACAAAGTTCTCAAACTACTTGTGCAGTCAAAAAGACCTCTCCATTTTCCAACTTTTTGATTTGCTGTAGTCTAGCAAAAATGAATGAACACATATTGTTTATCCATATGCTCAGTATGTTCTCAACACACTGAACTGGAGATTTGGCAAGAATATGATTGTTTGGACCATACTGAGCCAAAACATAGCTAAATAAACAGCTTCCACCCTTCCATTTTTTAATGTTCCTCATGCACATCCATGCCAATCACATTTTTGGCATGGATGTAAGCCGTTTATTTAGTCATATTTTGGCACAAATGTGGGCGTTTGGAATAGAGTGAGCTTACAGATGGACAGTAGAGAAGTGAATTATGATGCAGGAGTGGTTTGAGATGTTTATACTCAAGTGTCCAAACTTCTCTGTCAGGAAATCTTCTTGTCATTGGAATCCGTTGTATCCAAAATGACTTAAAGATGACCACAGCTGCTGTTCTCAATGAAGAAGCAATCCACCAGCTTTTACCAACAGGTGGTGATAAATAGATACTATTAAGAAAATGTGTTTATATAAGGTTATCTAATGCTGTAAAAGTTTTGTTTTGGGCCTAGTAATTTTCAATTATGCTCAGTTGATGGACACAAAAAAATGCTTACTTTATATCTTCTGTTAGGTCAATTATACTCTATATATATGAATATGCTGGTAATTTAGATGATCAACAAAATGACTTACTGAGCCTTTAACAGGAAATTAATCATGAGTTATAGCATCCTGTCAAAGGTGCAGAGACTGGCCTTGGGACCCAGTAATTGGTTAGTGTTGATCTTGTGATATACACAGAACAATGATATCGATTACCTCCTAATAAATCTCACCCTGCAAGTGTTCTTGTGGAGCGAAGCCTTCAGTGTTCTTAGGGGACACATCAAATGAATGATCACCATAAAGGGTCAGAGATGAATAATGCTGAGAGGGGGCTTTTGCAAGGTAATAAAAAGTCCTGGTGTGGATATGAGCAAGCCGTCTCGACGCTTGAACCCTTTCCTGTTGCTGATTCTGTATAGATTTTCCATTTGTTTAAGTAGGACGCATCATATGCAGGAAATGCAACATTAGCTAATGTCACTGGAAACTTAACTGATGGCTTCCTCACCTGCACTGGGGCTTTAATCAACATTAATCAATCACATTCAAAAGCTATAATACTGTTTTATGTTACAGTTATTTAGATCAGTTATGAGATATACACACACATGCAAATATTTATATATATATATATATATATATATATATATATATATATATATATATAAACGGAGTGGTAGAGACATGAGTTTGTGCTGCTGAAAGTTAATATTTAATGAGTATAGCTATTATTTGTATCATGTAATTATATGTTTTGCTTAATCATAAATCCTTGGACATTGTGAATGTGAACAACGACTTCAGTGACATCTGATAGCCACTTAAACAGGCACAGTACTGTATGTTGCAAATACATTTTCAATAATTAGCACTGTCTCAGAGCTGAAGCCCTCACACAGCTGAGGCTCTACAGACATACTGACATTTTTTTAGCCCAGTTCATTTACAAAGGGCCATCCAATAACATTCAAGCACTTTATTAGGGACGGCAAATTATCATGTGGCTAACAATACAACTGAACACAAACTGCACAAGAAAAAAAAAATCTACTGGGACAGTTTGAGAGCTGGCCAATGTACTGTGTTGAAATTTTTAAGTCTGAGGTTGTAAAGAAGTCCTCTCATCTTTGCATCAGTTTTTAACCAATAAATAGACAATGAGTGTCTTGTATTTAAGATGGGAAATGTGACATTAATCATTATATCTAGTTTTAGTTTTTATCATGATGCTAATCAGCCATGCTCCAATCAATTCAATTTGCTGGTAAACTCTTTCACTTAGACTATTTTTTACAGGTCATTCATATATTGTATTAGAGGTTAATTAGGTGTAATCTTCCCTAACACTGAAAGAGAAAAAAAAAAAATCAATAATACTTAAATTTATAATAACAGTAATACTTCTTTTTCAAATCCTTCACATTATAAAAGAAATGATATAATACAGTAGATGATTAAAACAATCATTATTACATTATACATTATTTCAGATGTAACAGGCTTGTCAATTACAATAGACCACAAAATATCAGCATGGCAAATAGGAAGTTTCCTCAGGCAAAATCAAAACAATCAGCCTTACAAAATCTACACTTGTCTCTGTGCCCACAAGACTGCTGAAGTACCCTGTGCTCAGCAGTCTTGTGGGATCCCTCTCTAAACAGACTTTTCCCTAACAAGGTTTTTCCTGTTTGTTTATTTTCCTTTCATATTCAAGGAAAGCTACAGTCTTTCCAAGATGCAGCTGTTCCTCCTTTTTCTAATAAATAAATTAATTAACCTGTGGTTGGCTTGACATCAGCTGCATGGCTATTCTTACTCTATGGTTAGTTTTATGTTTTCTACAGATGTGGAACACAAAGTTGGTGCTGCTTTTGGGCAGCAGATTTGCCTAGGGCAAACTAAATAGAACAAAGAGGATAATGAATAAGTGAAAGGTGGTATGGCACTGACAGGGCTTTGTTCCATAAATCTGACAGCTGGTATGACATCGTTGTATCAACTATATTTTCAAAGCATGTTTTCCCCTAGGAAATTGTTAAGCAGAGGTGGTAAGCCACCCAGATCCTGAGGCATCTCATTTTTTGATCAACTATGGTTGTAGATTACAGCTGTGCTCATTAAATACGGTATATGGTATCTGCTGTGTGAAGTGGGTGTCTAGTTTCTTTCCCTTAGGGTTTATATTTTATTTATTTCTTTGATTTTAGCAGTGGTGGGCCTTTTCAGACCACTCTCAGTATAAAATACAGTGTGAAACAGCCGAAGAGGTGCCCTTAAACAAAGCAGTATACATTTAAGATGTTGTTCATGCTGGGCAGTGTGACTATGTGCTAAAGGTCAAGTGGCATCTGTTGCCAGCTATATTTAATCCCATATAGATGGAAACAAACAAAGAAGCCCAAGTGAAAAAGGAAATGTATGCATCAATGGTATTTCTCTTAGTGTAATAAGTTTTCATTGTTTTTGTAAATCTATGCCTTTAGAATTAAGGGACACAAAATTTCCAAAAGTAGACAAAGTGCTCTGTGTTAGCCTTAGAACGGGTAAATATAGATTATCCTGTGCATAACATTTTAATGTAGCGATATACAAATACAATATACATGCCTATTCCATTGCACAGAATCTGTGAACTGTCAAGAGAAGCTGCCATATCCCAAAAATCTCCACCCAGTTAATTCTTGAGTGCTACTGTCGCATTATTCTTTCATTCTCTAAATATATATATTTTTTCAAGTGCGGAAAAAAAAACATTGATAGAGAAAGCTGTCAACAGCTATCACAGTTTATATGGTAACTGCAATTTCAGATAAAGCAGCAATAAGATTAGTTTTGCTCCCCAATTTCACTTACCATCTGTGCTATTCAATTTCAGGGATTGAAATACCTTGAAACTTTTGAACAGGCTACAAAAAAAAAAAAAAACAACTCTGTTGGAGGCTACCCACTTCCTCAAATTGAAGGGTTGGGGGTTGATGTATTCCTGGGGGTTATAATTGCCTCTATGCATACTGAAGGGCCGAGAGGACAATTAAAGACTTAAATGGCCACGAGTGAAATACTGGGACACTATAAAAAATGGTTCCACGGCAGGTATATTTTAAATCCGCCTGGTTCCCCCTCTTCTCCGGGCCCGCGGGTCGCATTAATATATAATGAGCCCTTATAAATGTTGATTCCCTCACATAGTGTGTGGGTCCGGCCCAAGTGTTGTTGTGTAACTCGCTCGCTGCTGGCCGCCCATTTGTTTTGACTGTCCTAGCAGTCTGATGTGGACTGAGGCCGTTAATGGGTTCATTAAGGTTACTGTGCGCACCGTCGCGTGACGTCACGCCCTCACGCCGTCGCACGCCGAGCCTCGGTTTTTTGGATCAGAGCGGAGACCGGTCTGGACCAAACGGCGTGGTTCTCTCTTTCCACCTGCTCAACGGGAATGTACTTTTCCAGCCTTTGGGGATGTATATAATGTAAACAGGTTTCCGGTCCGTTCGGGGGACTGTGCTGGACAATTAAAGTTAAATGAATTCCATCCATAAAGTTGGACTGATCGGTCCGAGGGTTTTTACTGTGATTTCTATTGACTCTTTCCCGGTCGCGGCTGTAAAGTTTTGTCCTGAGAGCCGCTGACAGCTCCCGCGTCCGATCAAACACACCCCCGCGCTGTGTGAGGCAGGGCGGCGGGCGGACAAGAGGGGTTGATGGGAGCCCAGTGACGAGGAAATGGTCCATCAGCGCGCTTCTTTATGTCTCACTTGCGTTTTTAATCTGCCCGAAACTCCGGCGGATTTGCACCATCAGGTTTTCGCCGCCGGACTCAGTTCGAGAGTCGGGGTTGTCACTACTGGATCTACAGGATGCATCATCACTCAAACCCGTATAATGAGCAACCCGAAGAAAGGTGGATCGGTCTGACAAGTTCTCTTGACATTTTATTTTAAAACGCATATGAAATCTCCCGGCGCGATGATTTTGACAACTTTTGTCATTATACTGTCCTTCCCGGGTAAGTGACGAGTTCATCTGTTGAATTTCCACCATGTTTAGGCTGTAATGTTTAATTTAAAACGGCTCCCGTCGCTTCACAGTTCGGTTTAATGAATGCAGCAAACAGCGGCGGTGAGGAAAACGGGGAAAACAGATGTTTGTTTCCTTTGTTCCGATTGCAAACATTCAGGGTTCAGAAAGTTTGTGTTCTGCTCAGCGCATCTTTGTGTGTTATTCTCTAAGAAAAAATAAATAAACGTCCCTCGAATTGAATAATGATAACTGGTCGATCGAAAAGTCCACTGTGTGCAGAACAGTGTCTATAAATCAAAGTACATGGTGAACGCACATCTTTCCCTCATTCACTTCTCGCAACTCCCAGCCTCAGTGTTCACCTTGAAGGGCGACGGCAGCGCAGCCTCCCGGCCCGTCCACCTGGACTGCGTGAGGGCCAGCGAGCAATGTCTGAAGGAGTACTCCTGCAGCACCAAGTACCGGACGATGAGGCAGTGTGTGGCGGGGAGGGAGAGCAACTTCAGCGCGGTCACCGGTCCGGAGGCGCAGGGCGAGTGCCGCAGCGCCATAGACGCCATGAAGCAGAGCCCCCTGTACAACTGCAGGTGTAGAAGAGGCATGAAGAAGGAGAAGAACTGTCTCCGGATCTTTTGGAGCATATTTCAGAGCTTACAGGGTATGCGGAGAATCAGCGCACACTATTAATCACTGTTTTACGGATTGAGAAGCTCCCTAAAAAGTGTGGGTTTACGGTAGTGGAGAAGTATTAAGATCCCTTTACCTACATTAAAAGTACGGAAATATCCTTAGCTAAATGGACCGAAAGTATAAGAAGTAAAAGTTCAGTACTTATTACGCAGGCAGATTGCCCCTGTCTTTGTTTTATAATATTTTATACTATGAGTTTTTATCACTGATCCATTAATGTGCATTAAGAAGCATTTCAGTGTTGCAGTTGTTCAAGGTGGAGCTAGTTGACTACTTTATATGATAAAAGATGGTTGAATCTGTAATTGTACATTATTTCATAAGCTTATCATGTATCATTTGTGAAAACCTACAAAAGAAATAGCCATCGGATAATGCAGTGGAGTAAAAACTACAACACTAGCATCTGAAGAGCAGAAGAGTAGAAGTATAAAGTAGCTTAAAAAAGGAAATACTCAAAGAAAGGACCTCAAATTTGTACCTGTAGACATTGAGTCAATGCACTGTTATTTTCCATCACTGAACACATCTACTTACTATAAATCTTAGTCATGATGCAGTAAGCAGGTCTACTTAAAAAAAAGAAAAAAACAAGCTGAAAACATGTTCTCAGAACAAATACATGTCAAATGCAATCTCCATGGTGGCCTGAGTCATTATACTGACAGATGTCATGATAAAACCTCTTCTCAGATTGCATTTTGGTTCAAACCAGTGTTAAACCCATGTAACATAGCGATAATTGTACTTGCCAACCCTCTTCAAATGTTCTATTGTGTTCTTACATATCAAAATATTAATATTTATAAAATAAATGGTCATGTATATATCAATGAGTATTTAAAAGGGACTGCTCAATTACACATTCAGTATAATTAATTTCATGTTAGAGAGAAATCAGGTAACATCCACCCACATCAAATATATATTTTTACACACACACAGACACACAGACACACACACACACACACACACACACACACACACACACACACACACACACACACACACAATATATCAAGCACACATTGTTGACAATGATTTTTTTCCTCCATGCAGGTAATGATTTACTGGAATACTCTCCGTATGAACCAGTCAATAGCCGTCTCTCAGATATCTTCCGCCTGGCTCCCATCATAGCTGGTAAGAAGCTGCTATTACATTGCTGACATTCCTCAGGTTTAAGTTTGAACATTGTGTAAAGTTAGGTCACTGTACATATGGCCATTATTTCTTAGTTATGCTTTAAACCCAGCTGAAGTCACCACATCATCACTACAAATCTGTCACTGTTTTACAGCCACTCTTTTCTATTGCTGTCTGGTTTCAGGCTGCAGCTTTCAACGCCCATTATCCATCACAAAAGCTTTTTTTTCCTGCCACTGTGACCCACCGTACACAGAGCAAAGTAATTTAGTATATTTCACTTTCAGCTCTCAAAGCGATGATGAGAGATCTGCATGTTTTCCCCACTGTCACAGCATTAATGCTGGAAGTAGCATTGACAGAATGTGCTAGTTTTGAATTAATCATCCTTTTAGAGTAAAGCCTGTGTTTTTGGAGATCCAATAGCCTTCTAGGGCTGAATGCCTGGATTAAAAAAAAGGAAGACAAAGAGAAATGGTTTGTTGTGATAAAACTAGATGTCATAACATGTCCTCAAAAGTCAATGGAGTGCAGGTGGGCCTGGGAGCATACACCTAGGTATTCCCATATCTATTTGCTGAGATCAGACACACATACACAGAGGAGCAATTAACCATCTGTCTCTGTTCAATGGCACTGATAAAACTAGAGCTGTGTGTGTGATAAGAGCAGCACTGGCACTCTTCAATGCTGAGCTTTCTGGCTGGAGGAGGGCATCTGCTGCACTGGCCAGCTACCATTTCAGTGAAAAAAAATAGTTATTTGATTCTCTCTCTCTCCCTCTTGCCCCCCCCCTCTCTGATTGAATCAACTTAGTGTATCACAGTGGCTCTGCTCCACATGCAATGACATAATGGTTAACTGTATTTCAAACAGAGAGTAAAGAAAAATTTATTGGAATTTGCAAATGTAATGCAGAGATAGGTCTAGCAATGTGAGACTAAGAAGAATTGCAAGAAAATTGAAACTGGAAAAGTGGTTAAGGATTTATTAGGCTTTCAGATAATGGGACTGCTAGTAAAACAAACAAGGATTACATAAAGGCCAAGAAGAAAAAAGGAGCTTGAAATGTTGATGTCATTTTTTAACCACAAAATCATTTACTTGATGTAGCTTGGCTGAGACTGCAGACCCCTTAAAATCTAAGGAATCACACTGAACAAATGGGATATATTTAAATCTTGATGGAGTTACACCGTGGGGATCCAAAAGTCTGAGACCATTTTCCAATTCACTTGAATAGGAAAGTGTTCTTACATTTTTGGACCCCCATTGTATTAAAAAATAAAAATTTTAAAAAATTGCTGCTAATGTGCTCTTCTAACAAAGTCATTGACTTAGAATACGGGGAGCTGGCAGCTTTACCTGTTTTTCTTTAACATCATTAAGTGCTATTATTGTAAGAAATCGCCTAGCTTATGTGAGCAAGATAAACTGAGGTGCAGAGACAGAGCTGGAGCTGAGTAGTCAGTTAAATGTATAGCAATGTAAACAGCCAAAGGGGGCTTCTAAAAAAATAAATCACTTAATGGGTTAGATATCAGGAATCCATTTGCCATAAGTGACCTCATTCCTGTCTGCAACTAAGCCAGGCTTGAGGCAATCTGCAGTGTAAAATAATGCACACGTGAGCCAGTATAGAAGGATCTGTTCCGTGTCCCATGGGCCAACTGCTAAAACATGATGCTCACTATGCTGAAAGGCTTTTTTATATATATATATATATATATATATATATATATATATATATATGATGGTTTCTCCATAGTGCATAAATAACATGACTATCTAGCAACGAGAAATCAACAAGAATAAGAGTCTACAGCCATGCTAGCAGCTCTATGAGACTTTAAACTAACATGCTAATGCAAAGCCAGTATGTTGTTTACCTGTCTTAATATAGCATGCCAACAAGTATTGGAAGAATTGTTTAGCTGGAGATGGCAAAAGATGGAAAGTCAGGGGATCATTAAAGGGACTGCAATATGTCCTAAGGGACACATGAATGTCCATCAGATATTGCTCCCTTGGAGCAAAGCCACTAGCATGGCTAATTAGTTTCCCACTCGGTATGCAAGGCTTGAGTAACTACTTTCTGTTTTGAGTACAACCGTCATTAAGTCACTTTTCTTTATTCATGGCTCATGCAAAACTTATTCACTCAAGATGCATTTCGAACATTATCAATTCAAACTAAAAGACGAGCCAATAACTGCTAGAATCTTGTCTCCAGGGGCAGCTGGAATTAAAAGCTGCATATTTATAAATCAACCAACAAGTGCCTTTCAGAGATGTAACACAATGCTGTCGTGCAGATGGGGGATGTGATTGAACTCCAAGACTGCCCTTAACAAAAGGAAAACAGAGCTTCACACAATATGATTTTAATCGCAAGACATTTTTTTATCTTTAAAACAATTTACTTTATTACTAAATCATACTGTGCTACAAACAATTTGGGATTATTATAAATGTATCTCCAGCTTTTCCAGCTTATGCTTCTTTGCAATCCAATAGCTAGAGTTGAGATAGCAAAGGTTGTCGTAGAGAACATCTGCTTGTGCAATCACATTCCCAACTCATTATAAGTAATATACTTTTTAGAGACAAGAAGCACTCATTCTCCTTATCAATAGCAAGTCTGACACTACTGGTACAAGTACTGCTTAGATTCAAAGAGGATTTTTGGATTACCACACACTGTATATATGAATGAGCAAGGGTATAGATTTGAATATTTCATTTTGCTCTTCAGTGTGTTCTCAGTGCTTACCTTTGACAAGGAAAATAGTCCCTATTAATTCTATATATTTGCATTCCTTATCTAAAAGTCGGAATTATGTGTAAAATATATGTACATTTGTGAATATATGTGCAAATCAGCTGTGCCTCTATGCAGACACACCCTGTGCGCTCAATTTTTAAATCAATAAATTCCTGCCATTCATGTTTCCGTGCCATAACCACTATAAATTGGAGCACTTTTCTCAACTGCATAAATGATTTCAGTTTAAGAGTGACAACTTAAGATGTTTTCAGAAACCCCTCAAGCCAGCCACTCTCACAGTGGAATTCTTAAAGTATTGGCCCTACAACTGAGACCAGAATCATCCCCTTTCTCTTCCCAGTCTATCCTCGTAGCTCATCAGTGGTCTAACAGAGAATTGAGTCGGTGAACAACAGATGAAGCTTGGCATGATCACTTTCCATTGCAAAGATCTCTAGAATAATTCAGTGGATCTAGCTGCTTAAAGCTACAAATTAATCCTCAGTAGTCTTTTTTCCTGTGCCGCTGGCTTGGTCTGTCTGTGAACTATGCATAAATGTCCAAACTGCTCCAGCTGAACATTTGAGTAGCCATCAGTAGAAGAAACACTTTAAATCTGCTATTTCTTTTTACACAAGACTGCTTTTGGCCATATCAGCAAATTATCAGAAGGCATTTCCTTTCACACTCTCCCAGTTTGTTTTCATTCTGCCCCTCTGTAACCGCAGAATAACACAATTTATTCCAACCGAGTTAACCAGAGGGAGCGCAAAACCCAACAATAGACACAAGTGGTGGATTATAAATTTGAGATTCACTTATATGCTTCATAATCAGTTATTAAAACATATGCATTCAATGGTATCAAGTGAAACAAACAGAACTTTATCATGTTTATTGGCAAGCATATTGTATTTCAGAGTTTTGCCTCCTTCGTAACAAGAAGCATAGTAGGTTTGTTTATATAACATGAGATTTCTGAACATTACATAAAGCACTTGCTGACCTATGGACAAAAGGAAAACTACAGGAGAGTAGGCATAATATTACAAGCATTTGTACAATACGATGTAATTCAAGAACACCTCCAACATGGCACAGTGCATTAATAGTTTTACTCTGTGGGTGTGCAGGTGTAGAAAACAACAACAACAACAAATAAAACATGAAACACAAATAAAATCACAGTAGAAAGAGGTCATTTTCCTGATATTGATATGTGTCATGAACTCTGTTTAGATTCTGTAAAAATGGATATCAATAGCTCAAGTCGATCTTAATGGGCTGCATTAAAAATGAAAGATAAAGCTGTAAAGCTGTACTGTTTCTCAAAATCTAGGCGGGAGAAATCTAATTTCGTAAATTGCTCTGCTGTACAACCATAATCCCATGTCACAACATTAAATCAATAAATATGATTAAAATAATAGACTACTGATGGTTCACATCAAATCCAGCCCTATTTAGAGCCTGTGCTGAGGGTAGTGTACTGTGAATAGACATAATTTCATAATAAAGTTTTCAGTTGTGTAGAAATTGAACATTGAAATGCTGATGCAACACATACCTGAAAAAAGTTTTTACTTAATTTGCTACCAAGTTCTGAAACTTTGAATTAGGTGCATCACGCAAAAATTATAGTTTTGAATATTAATCATGAATGTCATTGAGAAAATACTATCAGACACATTATCAGTCTCACACACACACACACACACACACACTTATTTGCACACTGACTAACCCACTCCCTGCATTTCCTGCCACTCTGACACATAAATGTTACTGGAAGATGAAGGCTCAGTAAAGCGGCTTGGAAAGCAGAAATAACTCACTAAGATGAGTGTACCTGATGGCTTTGCCATGACAAGATGTGTGTGCAGGGAGCCAAGTGGATGTGCAACCATGAGTGATGCAGGCTATGGATAATCATGACTTTGAGATAAGAAAATGAAACGCTGTATGCTGCAGGTGACACAGGATAATGTTTTCGGTCGGGGCATGGAATTATTTGATGCGAGCTAACCACAACCTGCCCCCGCCTGCCCAAACGAACTTAATGTACACAAACACACTATCATCATCCCACTGTGATGTGACACATGTGCATTACTGCTGAATGTAGACCCTCATCTACATGCAAATCACCCAGCACACATTCCCATACATTGGCAGTGACATACACACTCAAAATTCAAAAATACTCAGTGCCTCTGGCTTTCCTCCTAAATTGATACACAGGTGCATAAATATAAAAAGGTTCTTGGTTTTGACTACTGATGCTTAAAAGTAGGAAGCTAGAATAACAAAGGAGAAAGTCCCCTATTGGGATATTATTTTCCAACTGCTGATGATGAGAGAGCAAATTTGTATGTCATCACAGTTATATTTTTAAATGGCCGAGTGGAATCCCCTTTGATCTAAGAGGATAACTGACTTTCTGAAAAACAGAAAAGCAGGTGCCCTTGGGCATCCACATATCTCACTCCCACACTGCATCCACAGGTGCCACCACAGAGATTTGCCCTTACATTTCCTGATCTCTATCCCATATCCTGCAGTCATGGTAACATATGTTCAATCATATTACTTTACCTCATCTTCATAACCAAATCTCTGTCAGATCTGCGGATGTTATCTAATAGCATGACGTGCAACCAACCACCTGAAACTTTTAAAGGGAAGCTTGGCTTGCGAATGATGTTGTTTATTAATATTAGAACATATGAGCAACTTTCTCAACTTTCCCACCGATAAATGTTGTAGTCTCCAATCTAATTGCCTTATCTCTAGGGATTTTCATTGTCAGCATAAAACTTAAAATGAATTGAGGTTTTATGGTACAAATGAGTCCCACAGTCCACAATCACCTTCATTGTGTGCTTCTAGCAAAATAATGCTGAATATGGCAGACATCAGAAATGCTGAACTACTATTCTAAATCATTGCAGGATTGAATGACTGTCTAGAGGATTAAATAGAGGAAAGGAATAGTGGGAGCAGTGGAAGCTAAGTGAGATTTTGCTAATTACATGGGTGCACTTAATATATGGGTTTTGGGTCCGGTCATAAATACTGAGACACTGGCATGGATTTAGCAATGCTGGCAGGAAGCCTGATAGACGGCAGGTTGCCATGAAGGCAGGGGCCCTGACCACTGCTGTTTTCTTTCTATTATGGGAGATGACAAAGAAGGCACTAAGTGGAGGAATAGGTTTAAAAGGATTAAATAACGCAGTGATACATTGCAAAGGACTTTGATTTTGGACCACCATGTAGACAGCAAATGGAGAGTGTAATATAATTACTTTGTGGTTTTAAGTTTTTGGGCTAGTGAATTTTGAGGGGAGTGAAAATATATAGTAGAATCAGGTATCAAAGGCAAATGATATAGCTAAAAAAAAGAATGCAATATATATATATATATATATATATATATATATACATACATATATATATATATATATATATATATATATACATACATATATATATATAAACAAATAAATAATTGGCCACAACATTAAAACCTTTTACAGATGGTTTTAATAATACTTTGTATCTATATATTTTCATCTGTATTTCTTTGACATGAGAGGATTTGTGTGTCATAAACAGATAGAAGGTCTATTCCATGACTACATGTTCCTATACCTACTCTTGGAATAGATTCTGAGGAAAAAAAAAAGTAGCTGGAGCAATTTTTTGTCAGAACATTGTTATGCAGCACTGCTACACTGAAATTAAACCCTACGGAGGAAGGATTTTTTTAGGACCAGCACCACTGCTTCTGACCTCACTAACCTTGTGTTTGTTGGTGGCACCCTTCCAGGAAATTGGATGGTTCTTATTTATTCCATGTGTCTTTTGCAAAGAGATGATTCATTTGTCTATGAAATAAGGGGAATTGCACAATCTGATGCATGAGGTGCATGAGGCTCTCTAGGTGTTCCTCAGGGTAAACTCAGGCAATACTGCATCCAATCTTCTCATGTTTCTTCACCCCTTTCTCACCAGTAAAAACACCCTAATACATTCCATGTTGGCAGAATTGTTTGCTACTTCAAGTTCTTTTTTTAGACCTGAATCAATAAGTCAGTTAAGTCATTAGTTAGTTGATCAAGCATTAACCAGCAACAATTTGGAGGATTAATCAATTAATATATCCGAAACTGTGACCCACTTATCAACTATGATCAATCATCATTAATATTTCGAAACAAAATGCCAAAACAAAAATTAAATACGTCACTGCTTCCAGCTTCTTTCTAGGTGCTGATTATAACTGTACTCAGGATCTTTAGCCACTTCTCCAACACAGATACATGCCGCGTGTCAACAGGTTTACACAGTTTGGATAAAGTCCACTTGTCTATTAGAACATTGCAAATCAGACATGGTAAATACACCACTAACCTCTCACTAGCATTTTATAAATTGGGGCTTTACCAAAATTTGAGACTTCAGGTTCTAATATTCTCCCCTTCACTGTATAAGTGAAAAGAGCCCCCCCCCCCCCCGACACCATAATTGACCTCTTCTATCAGATTCCTATTTAACTCTACCTGACTGACAGTCCTTCAGAAGGTATTCTGCATCAACTTGTTAGAGGTCAAAGGGTCAGATTCCAGTTTTTGCTAAACTGGCTTGTTATTGGGTCTGCATCAATGACAATATGGTGGCCTTGCTCAGGGGGTGGAATTTGAGAAGGCTAAGTGAGATTTTTTTTTCCCCTTATTTCTGTGGGACTTTTAACAGGACATGATAGTATGTGCTATTTGATGTTATCCAAAAAAATTGTCTGTAAATCAAATTAAGTAATTTCAAAGTGTTTTTTTACAGATAAACATAGATATACTTAAGGGATTACAGAAATGAGCAAAAATCTTTTTTTCAAATGATTACCATCATTGTTATTTGTAAAACATAAAAATTAAACACCCCAAGCAACTCAGAACAAAAGGACAGACAGCCCTGTTTATGTAACTCATTGGCCATGTCAAATTTCTTAAGTAACAGAGTCACATTCTGATAAATGTGTTGCTGTTTTGCAACATCACACTCTTCATATACTCATGGAAAGACTTGAATGAAGTAATTATTGAACTTCCCTTTATCACCAATGTCTGATTGCCCCAACTAACTATCGTCTTAGAAACAGAGGAACATGGTTTGTACTGAAATTATTCCAAAAATGCAAAAATATTACCCCAGAGATGGTTTATTAAAAGCAAGGATTCTTTGATCGGTAAGGTGAAGGTAGGCTGGTACGGTCCGGTACTGTGTAACACTAAAAGATACAGTGGCGGTATGCAGTACCCGAGAGAAGGGAGAGCAGCTGCCTGCCATAACCTAAATTCAAAACCAACCACGGCAAAACTTTCAGGAAGGAAACACATCTGCTAACATTATTTCATCTTAAACAACATTTTGTCTCCTTATTAATTGCTTCTAAGTCGTTCCCATTTGCTTCTAAACCATCCATGCTATGTTTTGATCCATGCGACTGTACCGGCAAGAATTTAAAACTATTTTCACCCTGCTTCTAAATCTTAACTTAACTATATGCATGCGCACACACACACACACACATTTTTACCCGACTCCTAAAAGAAAGAACTTTTTTTTCCTTTTTTTTTTAAAAGCATGTTTTAAACACAACTAAGGTAAGAATTCAGAGATAAACTTGTCACACCTATGGCCAAAGAGCTACAAATAGCCACTACAGGATCACAGCCCACATCCCTAGGCACTTGTCAGATGTAAGTAATGGGTTTTGTAATATGTGATTAACCCAAGGTTAAAGAATGTATTCAGATTTAATCATGGTTCATTCTGTGGTGCATGAAAGAGTGCAGTGAACTTCAATTCCACCTCAAAAGGCTGAATTACAGAATTCATTCTTCCATGCCGAGGCTGAGGATACAGTTTGTGTTATAGTGCAGAAATCAGTGGAGCAGGAAGGATTTTAACTACAACAAATGAGAAAAATGAGATGTGAGCGTTATTATGTTGGCCCAAGAGTGCTTTTCCTGTGATGGAAGGAAAGGCATACTGGGATGGAAGCAAAGATGGCTGGCTTGGTTCATGTAACCCCAGACAAGAAAAATGCACTGTGTCTGAGCAGGTGTTTGTATTTTATTTTCAAGGAGTCCATTTCTGTGTTTTCTGAGGACAACTGAATCAACCTCAAGCTGCATGTATAAAGGTGTGATGAGAAAAACAGCAGCGGTCAAACAAACACATAATGGGATATACTAATATGATTAGTGTAGCTTTTAGTGATGCTTTGAATATTAAGAGTTTGAGCTTTTGTCTAATTTTTGAGAGATGAGAGGTCACCCTGAAAGACTGCAGTGTGATGTCACCCCTCTGTTGCACATACAGGTGTTTGATCAAGAGGGCCAGTACTAACAAGGTCGGAGAGAGTAATCTAATAAGACCTGAGTGCACTGTTTAGCAAGAGAGCGTACAAAAAAAATGTGTTATAAAGCATTTGCAACAAACAGAGAAACTGGAGCAACAAATTGGGGCAATAATTATAATCAAGCCCCTGTAAAAGATTTCTGTATTCACAGTAATGTTATGTTTGCAAATACAACTAAGTATGAATTCAGCAAGGCTAAAAGGTTTCATACGGTTACTTTTTTTGCTGCTTAAGGAATAAAGTAAATTATGGAGTTCTATTGTTATGTCATTAAAAATTGGTTTCAAATGCATAAATAGATATCTAGGGGACAATCTTTATAGTTATATTAAGTAAGTTATATTAAGTTTTCTTCTATGACTATGAATCTGGGATAAAATGCTCACTCACCGCTTTTTTTATTTTTACTATTTTCCAATGTAAGTAAGAGATATTTACAGTCTTCCTTGGAAGTGTGGATAGAAACGGAGATGTGCAATTTCTTGGGTGTGATGGAATTAAACCATTTTTAAACAGATCCAAAACAATTTTAGAAAAGCCAAGGACAGTTCCAGAGGCTACAAAACTGTATTATGTGGTGAAAATGATGGTTGTCTCTTCATAATGCCTTCATTCTCTTTTTCAGTTTAAACAAGAGTTAAATATTCTCTTTTATGATGCTTACACACCAACGTAAACTGCACAAGAAAGCAATAATTCTTAAATGAAGGAAAGTTGGAATTATGTGTGCCTCCTCTTTCTTAGTTGAGCCTGCATCCACAAAGGAGAACAACTGTCTGAATGCTGCCAAAGCCTGTAACCTGAATGACACATGTAAGAAATACCGCTCAGCTTACATCAACCCCTGTACTAGCAGGGTGTCTGCTTCTGAGGTGTGCAACAAGCGCAAATGCCACAAAGCTCTGCGACAGTTCTTTGACAAGGTAATTAAGCAATGTAAATTTGGGAACTATTTGCATAGTTTGCTGACTTTCCATACAATTTTCTTACAGAAGTCTCAGTTACCTGTATTATAATACATCACTGAATGCTAGTATTCACACAGCCATAGTGGATCTGTGGTGTCCGTGTTCACATTTTGCCACTATAAGTGAATTACTCAACTATGCTAACACAGATGGAAGCTGTAATGAAAGTGTTTTCTTCCAGTGGCAAAATTTTTATAGATATCACTGGACACCTGGAAGGATGTGGAAGGTTTTTTTTTTGCCCTCCTGGCTATAACACAATGTGCATCAACATGTGTTCTTTCTTCTTTTATATCCGAAATTAAGGTTCCAACTAAGTACAGCTATGGGATGCTGTTTTGTTCTTGTCCAGTGGGGGATCAGACAGCATGTGCAGAGCGCAGACGACAAACTATTGTACCTGTCTGCTCTTACGAGGATAAAGACAAACCTAATTGTCTGTCTCTTCAGAACACATGCAAAACCAACTATATCTGCAGGTAAGAATGCATAGAGGGATCCATGATAGACTTCATAATTTTTCCAATTCAGTATGTATATATATTCTTTTCAAATACATATTCTACTGTGATTTTATATTCATTTTAGTTTTTACTACCATAGAAAACATAATATAACAACCAAGATTTTTCATGTATCTTAGTGCATGTTTAACAATAACTTTGCTTCCTCTTGTCTGCATCATTGCATAACCATTTCTAATTTCTAGGGGGAATATCACCTGCAGAGAGATCTTAAGTAGTAATTCAGATGGACCATTTTAAGATAATTGCTGTTCTTGTACAAAGTACAAAGTACAAACCGAAAAATGAACAGTCATAATGATAATTGACAGAAAATTGCCTGTCTGAGGCTGAGTCAGTTTAATTCAAGTCTGGGACCAAAGAGGAAACGCTAACAATAACTGCAAGATATTGAATGTATAGCGGTTATAGTGAACTGTATAGGTTGAAAGAAAAAGCAGATGAACAGTCTTTAATTCAGTGTGGGACTTTTGCCATTGACACTATTTCTTAGTTCTACATTTTACATTCTAGATTTTCATTTTCAAACCTCCAAGCTGACTTTATATTAACAAGTGTGTTAACTAACATCAAAGAATAGGAAACACTGTTTTTATCCTATTGTTTCTAGGTCAAGGCTGGCAGACTTCATCAGCAACTGTCAGCCAGAAGCTCGCTCTATATCCGGCTGTCTGAGGGAGAACTATGCTGATTGTCTGCTGTCTTATTCAGGTCTTATTGGTAAGTTATTCTCACAAAATATTATAAAATGGCTTTAGAATTTCATGATTTGTTATGTAACTAGACTCATAACTGTACCTAAAGCTATATTACTAATAGTGCTTCTTTTAATTTGCTCTGCCCCTTTGTTTTTGCTCAACGATCTATGAAATCTATTCAGATGAGTTTGCAGGATTAAATGTAAATAAGAAAATGTCCCAATAAAAGAAAGCCAGAGGACATGAACAGAATCATTTTTTCTAAACATAAATATTATTTGTCAGTCTTTTAGCTATCAAACCTGTTTGCACTGTGTTACAATCTTGATTTTTTTGTGAGTGTTTTTTTTTTCTATTTATAAACTCTCTGAAGCTTTCGTTGTCCTGATTAGATGTGCTTAGGCTTTAATTAGAATTTCTTAGATCTTCCTAAACCAAAAGCAAACAGAAACCCTGATTCTTCCTCAAACAGCTGCACAGAATATAAAATATTTCCTTAAAGCTCCAAGTAGTGATGGTTTACCACAGTCTTGTCACCATTGCCTTCTTAAACCATAGTTAGACTTAAACAATTTAATCATTCAAACAGTAACACTAAAGAATGGACACACTCTCGATATGCATTGACAGTTTTCAGTTTAGTAGTGTCCATAAATATAAAAGAGTATGTAGAATCTGAAAATATATCTTTTCAGAATTGCCACATGACAACACAGACTACACTTACTAAGGCATTTTATTAGAAATTATATTGGTGCACAGGCATCGCTTCTTTATAGGCATGTAATCTAACCTGCAAGCTGTGAAACAGTTCACTTACAGATGCTAACTAGCAAGTAAGTGAGATAAAGTAACTTTAACTTAATGTATTTTCCACAGCAGATGTCAAGGTAGAACATCAAGTAGGCAGCCAGACAGCTGAGATCAAAGTCAATAAATTGTAAATCCGTAGGGTGTACATGCCATCACAGTTCATACACAATAGCACTGTGCAGAAATGGTGCTAATTTCCTTTTGATCAGCCTTTCTCCCTCAGCAGGTTTCATTATGTAGAAAGGAAAAATAATGTCCCACTGAGTTTTCATAATGAGATTTGAACGCAGGGCAACAGTGACCAATTTTAAAACTCAACAGGCAGACATTTTAATCTAGACCATTTATATTCTACTTCGCAAAGGTTACACCCTCTAATGGGTCCCCCTGGCTTAACCACTCATCTTTGACTCAGCACACAAAAATCTGCATGTACTTGCACAGCTAATAAGTATGAGCCTACTCAACCCCACACTCCCTTCAAAAAGGCAACAGCCAAGCCGATTTAGGATGACAAAATAGCCGAGCTTCATGGAATACAACATGCCCCAGCTTGTTTATCACTGTTGACGCCCAATGGGTGGTATACAGCAGCCCTGAAAACACTTTTAACAACACTCGTCAGAACCAAAGTGTGCCACCTTTGTTGACATCAGCACTTCTTTATATAATGCTCATGTTGTGGAACAGACAAGGCCAATGGCCATGCTATATAATTAGGGTGATACTGTACAAGTCAGTGAGGCTTATAATCACAGTGCAGTAGGTTGTTGTGTCAGTGTCAAGACAGAGGTTAAAGTCAATGTGTTCCACCCCTAATGCCAGTACAGCCCTTAAATGTTGAAGGGTTTCTGAAATGGAATTATAGCTATGCATGATAATACAGCTCTCCAATGATGTACCTTGTAATCCAATGCAAGTTCTATGGACTTTGTAGTGGGGTAAAGGCTCCCTATAATTCTGAATAAGATCACCCTAATTGGCAGAGCTGTACATTCACATTTCAGTGTGTAGAGCCACAAAATAAGTGACTTAGTCAAGAGAGTCCTGTTAGAAGGCTTCAACTACGAGACTACGAGACTAAAGTTACAATGACTTACATTTGTTTTCTTCTCTTCTATGCTGCAGGTACGGTGATGACACCAAACTATGTGCGATCTCTTGGTATTAGCCTGTCACCATGGTGTGACTGCAGCAGCAGTGGAAACAGCAAGCCAGACTGTGATAAATTTGCTGAATTTTTTACCAACAATAGATGCCTACGTGAGTTCCTATATTCAGGCTTTCCGCAGACAGTAAATTACATTTACTCATCTTGCAGATGCTTTTATTCAAAGCAACTTATAAGTGAGGAAACTTAGTTGGAAGTGTTTTGCACCCTGGCTCGCACCAACCTTGCCATCAGCTCTTTCAACTGAGCCGCAGCTGCCCCAAATCTACATTATCAAAATGCACAAAATATGTATCCTTTAAGTGAATAACAATCTCGTCACTCTCTCACATCCCCCTCCCAACTTTGCACTGTTCTCCACTGCTTAAGGTCAGATTGAGTAGTTGTATAGTCTCGACTTAAGCTTGCCTGTTGAAATAGCAGAGTTCGCAATAATTATTTGAAACAGGATTACCATGCCTTTGACATGTTCTCCCTCCAAATGCTCTGATTTGACTGTTGTATAAGCAACAGTCTCTTTTTCACCCATATGTGAGTATGAGTGGCATTCATTGGCATTTCAATATTTCAATGGCAAATCTTAAGAACATAACAGAGTAAATTTGAATTTAACGGAGATGTCCTAAATCTGCTCCCACTCAACTCAGGCCCAATTGTTTTTTAATATGATTGAGACTAGACTGAGAAACCTTTTTGTGTAATGCAAGAGTTTTGGCCCACTTTCTATTTTGCTCATGGAAATGTATTTTAGATTAAATGACATATTCGTGATGAGGAAAATTACAGTTTCATTACAAAATTTTAAAGTTTTCTTGTTTCCGGCAGTTATGAAGTTCATTTTTGTACAGCTTTGTGAATCATAGCTATTAAAGGCAGACACTGCTTTTAAAAGGGTCCTGAGAAAGGTCAAGTCATTTCTTTTCCTACCCATTTATCCAAAGTATCAATTAGAAGCAGCATTTAGTTGGGCATCAACAAAATGTTTTGGGCCATATTTCCAAGGCAAGGATGGAAGACACCTGCTAACTTGTTAGATGAGTTAAAAAGGGGCTCAGAGGGCCTTCTTGTGGGTAATGTGTATTTAATGTATGAACACATGTATATATATATATATATATATATATATATATATATATATATATATATATATATACACACATTTATACAAACACACACACACACACACACACACACACACACACACAAACACTTACACACACAGCAAATATGATAAGCATGAGTGACATGACAGTGGTCACAGGAGAGTAAAAGATGGGGACATTGATTATTTACTTTCCAGCAATGCATCTCAACTACTAGGTAACAGCAGAGTAAAGTCAACACACTGGGATATGCAGAGCTGCATAATAAGAGAGAAGAGATATTCTGATGCTTCCCCTTTCTCCTTCTCTCAACCCAGCTGGTTGAGTCAAATGGCCGCCCACCCAGAGCCCAGTTCTGCCAGAGGTTTCCTCCTGTTAAAACAGAGTCTGTTGTTACTACTGTTGCCAAACGCTTGCTAATGGGGGAATGTTAGGTCTCTGTAAATAATATTGTAAGGAGAACGGTTCACACTTGCTCTATATAAAAAGTGCCCTGAGTTAACTCCTGTTATGGTTTGGTGCTATACAAATAAAATACACTTGACTTTCAATCTGCCATTTTACTGACTGTAGTTTAGCTGGCTAGCTACTTGATAACAGAGAACAGATGTGATAAGCATGAGTGACACTACGGTTGTGGAGTTATATTGAAAAGGGAAAATGATGGGCTCAATGTTTATTAACTATTCAGAAATGTATTTCACAAACTTGTTGGCAATTTAGCAAGAAGACATTGCTTGACGCCACACAACTGTCTGCACAGCCATGGCGCATAATGTGCTACATGTGCTTCAGACATTGCTGAAAGTATTTTAACAAAAGGAGTTGGAGCATGCTGTTCTGACATCAATATCTGTGATAGGCCAGTATTGGCAGATAAAATCACCTAACCGATAAATTGGTCAGACTCTAATTTTCTCATATATCTGTACAGTATTTTCACATTTGTGGCCATTTTTCCTTTCAAATTCCATTTAATTATATTCTGTCTGGTAAAGCATAGATTCTACATATATACAGGATCAAGCATGTCACCAGTTAATACACTCTTTTCTTGCAGGCAACGCCATCCAAGCATTCGGCAACGGTACTGATGTTGGAGTTTGGCAACCCCAACCCCCAATTCAGCCTACCGTAGGAGAACCTAGCATCACCCGGAGGGGTAAAGAGCGAACCAGTAATGCTCTGGACACACGGACAGACATGACAAAACTGGATCTCGATGGTGACTCACTATATCACATCTGTGGGACCTTACAGGTGAAGTTTTATATGTAGAAAGATTTAAGAGTAGAGTTCCTGTGTCTGGATCCAGACTGTATCTTTTTTTTTATTATTTTCTGACTTGCAACACTTATTTTCAAAATGAAAATTGGTAGTTATAAGAAAATTGATAAAGTAGATCACGGCATAAAATCATCAATTAAATGTGTTTCTGTGAGATCTGAGAGAAGGATTGAAAAAACAAATTTCTCCAGTTGCATTTATCTTAATTATTTAAGTATTTATTTTTCAATGCATACATGTATTTTTAATGTTATTTTACTTCATTATGCCTCGGAATATCTCCAGAAAAACACAAACAACTCTAATTTAAAAAGAAATCTGCCATCGGCAAACAAAACGCCAATGGCAGATAATGAAATTAATGATAATATCTATTAACAGAAAATGTATTGGCTTTCCAAGGAACTTCTCATTGAAACAAAAGGGCTCAATAACATTACAAAGTAATTAGTATCAACTTTCATAAAACTTACTCAGTGTAGTTCAGGTAAGTATTTATTACTTTGTTTGCTGTTAGTGACTGTCAAAAGGAAAAACGTGAATTCCTTACACATGAAAACAAATGTCAACAAACTTGTCTTTTTTCCGAAATTTGCAAGGCATCAGAAAACTCAAAACTTGTGAAAGAAAGTGCCTGAATCCCAGTTGAGGCTTGAACATAAGGTAGAGTAGATCTATTCATAGGCTCTGTCTGAGTGTCAGACGTCTGGCTGTGTCACCTTGAAGGATCAGGGATGGTTTTATGATGGCATGCACAGAATCCCCCCTCCTGGGCAGAAAGATGAGACGTCAGTGTGGAGTCAGACTATTCCAAGGCTGTCGTGTCAAAGCTAATTGGTTGCCATGGCAACATCAGAACTGGCCAACAGGGGTTGTATGCCTGTGTTTGTGTGTACGGACACAGGCGTCATTGTAAGAATGTACCAAATGTTTTGTCCCCAAATACTACATGGGTAAGGGTAGGGAAAGACTGAGGTTTATGTTTACTTAAATCCTTATCCATTTTCAAATATAACAAATATAGCTCAGTGTCAAATAATACACATATAAATGCTGATTGCTGAAATCAGACACAAACTTTAGTGAACATATCTCTACTTCCTGCATTTGCACTGAACATAAATCACTAATTCGAAGTAGCTACATAATTACACTTGTAAAATGAGTCACTCTGACAGTATCTCAAAAAAATGTATGCTTTACAAACTAAGAGGTCGAAAGTTCATTTTTGACCTTGGAAATATAACTGAAAACTATTTTACCACAAAGTCCATTTAGTAACTGCACTAGAGCTTTTTATCATGTCACACAGTCCTCCTCAGCAGGTGAAGTTATTTCTATTATTCTATTATTTCTTAGATCTCGTTTAAGTACCCCTGCCATGGAGGATATGTTTTTACCCGTGTCTGTTGTTTTGTTTGTTGAATATTTTTCAGCAGGATTACAAGAAAAGTACTGAATTAGTTTGCACTGAATTTGGTCGAGGGATGGGGCATGGGTCAGAGAAGATCCATCATATTTTGGAGCAGATCCAGATCATTTAATATAAATTTTAACTTTTTTTTCCTCTAAAGCCTGGTATATGTTGTTTGACATTGGTCTTTATGGAGGTCTACACACCGAGTTCCCCTCTAGTTTAACATTTGTCAACTCGTAAAAATATCCCCAATGTGACGTTGAAAAAAAACAACAAACAAACAAACAAAAAAAGACAGTCACAGTTAATGACATACAAATTGATATTAATTTTTTGAAATATCAAATGCAATTGCAGGAAATGTGCTCAATGTGGTGATTTTGACATTTAACATCATGAATTTCCTGTATTACTTAAATGTGTTTACAGATGATACAGCTGCTTTGGTAGTTTTTGCCCTCACCAACACACTTCATACCTCTGCTGCTGTTCACTGATAAATACTATGGGGCTATATTTTTAAATGAGATGATATCACATACTTTAAGCAAGACAATCTATCATATTGGCTTTTAATAGTGATAATGTGATTTATCGCAGTAAAAGCAACCTCCAAGAGGAAAGACCTCCTATAGAGCAATTAATCATTCTTCTCCAGAATCCTGCCTCATAGAATTCTTTCTACTTAAGAACCAGTGCGTGGTGTATTTATAATGTTCCCAAACCACTGTAGAGTCACTTTATCATTTTCTGTACTCCATCTTTGAATCTGTAGATGTGTGTGTGGGGGGGGGCTGTATTTGTGCAAATGTATGTGGATATTTTTATGTGTGGCTGAAAAGGTTTTGGAGCAGTCTGAGAAAAGTTTTAATGTATTAAACTGTCATAACCTTGAGCCTGCACAAAAAAGGGGATCTCACAAACACAAACTTTTACATGAAAAAAAACAGACACACACACACACACACACACACACACACACACACACACACACTATTACACATCTTGCTTGTGGAGAATGATTATACAAAGGGGTTCATTAAGGGCTAAACTATAGGAATCAGTAGGAACTAAAAGTATTACCATAAATTTTATTGCTGGTAGTATTTTTTTTCACAATTGTGGTAGTTGGAGTTCAGATTGATGTGGTATTGATATGCTTGACCTTGTCATACTTTAAAAAGTGTGCCCTTCCTTTAACCACAGTTCAACTTGCTGTCCAGGTAAATATCTGCCCTACACTGCACTGAGACTGGCTAAATGAATGATAGTTTCAAAGACGGTCAGCTGTGTATACAGTATTCCAGAGCATTTTTGCACCACAACCAGCCAGTGTGTGAGCCCGATAGACAGGCAAAGCCTTAAAAAAGAATGAAAGTTCATTTTTCTCTGCAATCTCTCTTATTTCCTTCCTTCTAGGCCCAAAAACTGGTGTCAAATCGAACAGTCGATACTACTGTGTGTGCGGTAAGATTTGTTTTATTCTGTGCATTCCATTAAAGGTTCCTGTTAGTGCTCAATCAATAGTATTTGTGAAGCTGATGATGCTGATATTTGAGAATTACAAAAATCTGATATCAAAACAGAGGCCAAAATTAGAATGATCTTATCATTTAAAAATGTAAATTAGATCCCCTAAATTTGGTTATTTAAGTACAAAAAATATGTACTTCGCTCAATATTTTATACTTTGTTTAAGTCACAACATTATTTATTCTCTTTGTGTTTCTACTGCAATCATCGCATTTTGATGTATCCCAACACAAACTCCTCCATCTAAGTCAAGCAATGGCAGAGTTTGAGATGCCATATTTAAACTTTTTTGTTTTTTCAGATTTTTTTATGCACAAATTAAAACTGCATAAAAAGTAGACAGAAACACATTAACAAATATATTGTGACATTATGTGCCCAGCCAATGTATATGGCCCTAGTTCTCACCCTTAGTATTACATAAATCAAATAAAGCCAAAATGTAAATACAAAAAGACTTGCCTGACTTTCAAGGATATCAGAATTCAAAATATCTTTATCACCTTTTCAGTTAGTTTAACACTCTATGGTCTTTCCCCCCAGAACCATCAACTGGAGGAGTCCAGGGACTCCAATCCCATTGCTAGAAGCTCACCAGCTGAACTCACCTGTTTGCACCCCTCCAGTATGCTCATTGCACTAGCCTTTGGTTTTACACCAACACTATTATCACTTGAGGGTTTCTACCTTTTGTAGAATGTGAGGCCTGTGGATCGATCAAGAAGTGATTCATTTGTGAATTTTAATTTATACATTTGCGACAGTGTGACACCTGCATTTTTCTTTTAGTGGAAAGACCTACACAAGGATGGTAAGAGCACTGAATTCATAGACAACAGTGGATTATATCTAAAGGAATCCCTGTTGACTTGCTGTGTTGAAAACAGACCTACTCAAGCTGTTCCTGAGATATCAGCTCATTTGCCTCCTGTGCCTCGTGGGGGCAATTTGGTGACTTCAAAAGTCAGATTCACACTCACAAACACTCATTTTGTGGAGTTAACCCTGTGATCTGATAACCATGTGAATAAATTCACTTTGGAATGTGTGCACTCTGTGCACATTTGACTGAATGGAGTGCCAATATGATGAACAGTGTTTTGAGGATAAAGGGGATCAGTCTCTGCATAACTGTGCTTCAAGTCAGCCTGCTAATAACCTTGCTTTAGTTTAACAAAATGGAAACTAAGTGTTGATCTGAAAGTGTTGATCTGTAATATGTCACTATGGGCAACTAATCCATTTCATTAGACACACTGTATGGAGCAAGAATCACAAAACATTTTAACTCAATTAAAGGCCTATAACATTTTGCTAGACTATCCGCAATGGACAAAGACAGCCCTGAGAACGTAACCATTTTCTCTTCTACATGTTCAGTACTAGGTTTAGATCAGTTTTGTAGATTGATTTGGTTGGTGGTTTGTGGTTTTATCACATTGCCTCTAAAAAGAATATTTTGTATATATAATGTATGAAATGTGCACTCTATTGCAGTTTGCTGCTGTTAGCTTGTAACATATTGTCTGTAATGTTTTTGAGTGTGTATATTAGTTTGTGGTGACTGAAGCCTCTCAGTTTCACCTAATGTAGCTATGATTTATAAAATGTGACGGACTTATGGTTCTTTACTCATGTGGTTACAGATATGACTTTATTGTGTAATTATATTTTGATGGCAATGTGCATAATGTTATGTTTAACTTTTTTTTGAGGAATATCATACTATCAATGAGAACATAAAGAATTTACAGAAGTATGTTTATTGGCCAAAAAGTTAATGTTTTGGGTTTTTTTTTTTACCTATTACATCTTGGTAGAAAGCAAGAGAATAGTGGTTTGAATAATAAAGAATGTGTACATACCCACAAGTAGAGCAAATACTGAAAAACAAAAGCCAGTACACATTACTAACTAGCAATTGCTGCTGAAGCAAAAAGATGAAAAGTATACAACAACTATGTGTTACCACTTGACACTCTAATTACCATAGACATTCAAAGAATGTAGAACATATTGACAATGAACTCTGAATATTTGTTTTTAAACATCCTTACAATTTTGAAAAATGTGTGAAATGTGCTTGTTAAAAATCACTTCCATGTTTGATCCCTACCAACACCTTAACTAAAGCCTGTATTGATGCACTTCTTTATAGATTGTGTGTCTCAGATTTGTTTTTCTTAAAGGGTCAAAAAAGTTTTGGTCCAAAAATAATCAATAACTGTTTATTCAATTTGACTTATAGATATTACCAGCATTAACTTTAAGACATCTCAAGTAGGACGACGCCCTTATGTACAAGTAGCCTTGATTAACAATATAAAATTTGGTTTATCTTTTCAGTCTTTGCAAAACAGCTGGATTAAAAATGGTGAACAGTGACTTATGCTGGTTTCTAAAATCTAAGGCAAAAAAATACATTCTGCTTTTAGCTCATATCCTTCCGTTTCTACGATGCTAGTTTATGTGGTCTTTCAGCAAGTAGGAAGGACTCTCATAAAGCAGGATTATAAAACAGCAGAGGGCAGACAGAACGACATTGTCAGTCAGATCACATCATTGCCGGTGCGGACTGACACGGGTGGACAAGGACGAAGCCTTTAGAGGACAGACCATTTTGGCACAGTGATGGAATACCTGACCTAGACAGAGAGCCTAAGATTTATTAGATGTGTCACAGAACCAAGAGGTCCAAACTATCCACCTCATTCTATGCATGAGTTGGAAATGACAATTGTCCATTCTAACTGATATAAAAGGGATGTTACTTCTAACAAGCCCTTGATATAATTTGGAACAACACAAAACATGTTTTTAGAAGATTTAAAGGAATCATTTCAAATTCAGGAAATATTCTTAATTACTTTCTGGCAGAGAGTTATATGAGAAGACCATTATATGAGATACCATTCTCATATCTGTCTATTTCTGTCTATTTAATATATGGCTAACTGGCCAACAGCCTGTTTCTTTATCTTAGCACAGACACTGGAAAGAGTGGGAAACAGTTAGCCTGTCTCTATACAGAGGTAACTGGGAGATAACATCTGCATACCAGCACCTCTACAGCTCACTAATTAATATGTTCAACTAGTTTGTTTAACCCATACAAAACTGAAGTAAGAAAAAGTTAGAAAAGACAACTTGACATTTTATGGGGGGTTATGTGAGCTAAAATGACAGTGTTGCGAACGCAGTTCCTTTGTTGTTAGGTTTAGTGACTTTTCACACCCCTTTAACAAGTTTTCTTTACAAAACACCAAGCAACAAATCTAGCAACTTTTTGGACAGACCTACTCTCTGTAAAGGAGAGTTGCCAGTATTGCCTCCCCAAGCGTGAAGTTGGGCTTTCCCTCTGAAGGGACAACTCTCCATGCATTTTGTTCAATTGACCATACAGATGTAAATTAGGCTCATTTCTATCTTGAGTGATCATTTTACAAGTAAACAGAGCCAAAATCACAGTAAAACCACTGTCCTTAACTTGTGTCTATGTTGATTTTGTCAGATGACATTATGCTGATAAAAACGGTTGAATCACAGCAGCACTGCCTGGTAATCGGGATTCTACCAGTGCAGAGCAGCATCTTGAAAATATCTTGGAGGTGACTGCCCGTTAATATGAAATCTTAATGGGCTGCATTTTAGTAGCTATTTCATACTTGCTCCGTTGTCTGAAAACAGACACAGAAAACCATGTAAAGAAAACAACTTTTTTGGGAATGCAGCTCTGTTAAACACTGTGTCAGTACAGAGAATAAGAGTGTCAGTATTATTCATTTAAAAAGGGATATATCCTCAATTTGACCTTTGATACTAATCAAGCACAGGGCTTTTTAACATGGAAATAAAAGTCATTGTGAACATTTTTTTAGTGTATTAGCTACCTCTAAAGATCAGAAAAGTAATGTTTAACGGGCCATTTGTTCATTTATTTGTTTGTTCAATGTCCTTTTACTTTTTTATTTAAGTCATCGTCAAAACTCCTTTTTTTCCATGGTATCACATTATAGTATTATTACCTTCAGAAATGTGAATGACATCACAATTTAACTGTACAGGTTTTAAGAATGCCACATACACTGTAGCTGACTGAAGCCTCGAGACAAGAATAGTTCTCATCAAACCTATAATAAATATTACTGCTCTCAAGGTCTACTGTTCCCCTGATATAAAGTCCTGGAGACTGAGAGATAGTGTTTTAAGATTCCTCCTCCCACAACTATAAAACCACTACAGTTCTACTCAATCCAAATGTTCATCCTGGGCATAGATGAAAGAGAATACTGATAAAAATGGTTGAATCACAGCAGCACTGCCTGGTAGGCATCACATCTAATTACTGCAACTTTGACCTCTCCAGCAACACTTTTTCAGCACCTCGAAACTACTCTGAGGATTTTACCTTTTCCATTAACCAAGATAGCAGCAGTGATTTCACTTTATTACTTTCTTTCTTTGTTGTGGCCAAACGTCAGAGTGTGCCAGACTTTTCACAGTAAACACTCCATGGCATGGGTTACTTTGAGATGCTGCCCTTTGCATCTTCTCCATAGCAATGCAGTGGCAAAGAGATAATAATGCAGGTCCTTTGTTGCACACCCATAAACCATAGGCTCTATAGAACTGAAAGATAAAAGAACCAGAAATCTTTTAACCTCCTTGATGATTAAGAAAACAGACCCTATGAAATTTAACACTATTAGAGAAGATTACCTTTTAGTGTACAGGCTGAAGACAATGTGAGGGGTCTTGAAATAGTTGAAGTAGTGTGGACTATACAGTAGGGCCACAACTAATAAAGGACTTGAGCAATTAAACCATTATGAATTTTTTTGACAAATACTCATTGGGGGACTGATAAACAGTAAACACGCACGAAGAACAAGAATGGCAAAAGAATTTCAATCAAGTCATTTGTGGCTTTATGTAGGACTGAGGTAATCTATTCACACTTCATGGCACAGTAAACTGATGACTTGTCATCTGGCACTTTGGCTACATCATATGGTAAAATTTTTATTGCTGCCATTTTGCAACAAATGATCTGGGAAAAATAGTAAAACTGTAATTGTTCAGGTTGTTTACTGTTTTGTTAATTGGCACTTAAAGCAGGCTCACTAATTTCCTATTATTTTCTTCGTTTACTAACTTTCCTAACTTAAGGTCCAGTTCAAGGTGCTTGGAAATGTCAATTAAAATATTCTAACTAAGCAAATTGCCCCCCTTAATCATTATCGACCCTATAAAAGATTTCTGTTGATATTGTACAACCTCCGAATGACTGTAGTACTTGCTGGGCACTACATTTAACTATACAAATAAAGTGGTTTTACATGTCTGCTAGCAATCCTCTGTTGAGTCGAGTTGATTAAATGGATAGTCTGAATGCAAAGACTTACTGATCATTCCATGTGCCATTGTGATTGGCCTGGGATGGAAAAAAGGGGCTTCTAAAATAAAGCCCTCGATGAGGAATTTCAGTCCCTGTCTGAGTAATACTAAGCACAAAACTGTGGACTGTCATGCCACTTAGCCAGTAGTTCAGCACCATGGAGAGAGCCATTTCCACAGAGGGCAACCTGGGGTGAAACTGAGAGTATGACACCAGCTGTTCTCAATCAAAGTAATGACTCTCCCACATGAGAATTTGCTCCTGGTTCCTTTTAAATTACCGGAGTCCTTCACTTTCAAAATCTGCAGGCTCTCCCTCTAGCCAGCCTCCTATCCACGTGTTTCCTTAGATGGCGTCATCTTGGTCTAGCCACAAATTAGTTGCTTTTGAACGGGCATCCACATTATCAAAAACAAATGAATAGATAAACTAATTAATACTTTAAAAACCAGCTTATTGTATTATGGCATTGTAGCTCTCGCCTGCGCCTACTGCAAATGGGTTCTGTTAAAAATAACAATCGTAGAAGGACTTACTCCATAATGGTTTTTGTTTCATAAGTGATATAGAATTTATTTTGAAAAAGGTACCTCTGAGGCCTCGATACAGTGACTGCGTCCTTCATAGTTTTCAGCCAGCTGGTAGCTAATCGTTACAGAAACGCAATACCATAAATTACTTTAGTTGAGTAAACCCTGTGTTTACAGGCTAATTGATAGCAGCAGCCACCTCACATAGAATTTATTATTTCTGGGAAAACAAAATGTGTACAGAGTTTGACATTAGGCAACTAGGCTCTGAGCCTGTCATTTTCCACAAGCATACACTAAGCTCAGCACAGCAGAATTGGGGAGTGGCAATAACAAGCATCCCCCTCAAAGTCAAATTAGATACAGATCCAGACATCAGCCAAGTGGCTCATCTCCTGGCTAAAGCAAATAAGGCAACAAGCAGAATAAAGGCTACAGTTTGGTTAACAGATGGATCTATCTAAATCCAGCAATTCAGCTGTGTTTCTGCAGGCATAACAATATCAGAAATGCAGTTGATAATTATTATTTACTCAAAGAAATTCAGCAAACAAAAATAAAAAAATATATATTTGGAGCAGTCTCCTCTGAAATGTTATGTAGCATTTTTAGCAGCAGATGACCGCCAGTACACCAATAAAGCCCGAGAACGGCAACGAAGACTGTAACAGCAACATAATCCACAGAACAGGAGCTAAGCGCTTTAGATGCAATTATGATACGAGAAACAGTGAGACAAGCTGTCATATAAGGCCATTGATTTAAGTTTTAATTGTTTTTCTAATGGTCAGCAGATATAAAGAGTATAGTGTGTGTGTGAGTAGTTAGCTACATCTCCACCACGGATCTGAGTTTGCAGAAGACCAACACAACCCACAGCACTCAAGTACTCAGTAGTACTACTCATACTCATATTTCACTATATGAAAATCAAGTACCCTAAAGCCAAACAACCAAAGAATGAGCTCGGTCATTAGAAAAAACCAAAACCTGCACATGGCAGTTCATTATAAGTAGGAACCAACAGAAAAGAGCAACAGCCAATGTAAACTACAGACCTGTAAAACTTGAACGTCTTACCTTGGTGAAGAGAAGAGGCGATTCACAAACATGTCAGCGGTCTGGTCTCAATCTCCACGGTCCCAGAAGAGCCAACCTTTCCACGTTTAAAGGCCAGGGAGTACAACTAAAAAAGAAAAAACAATTATTCCTCCATGGAAACATCCCGAAGCGACGTGGTTGTACTGTCTGAAGGGGAAACCTAGCTTCTGATGCTACGTGTCCAGCGGTAGCGGCGTTTAACGGCCGAGTTCGTGAGCTAGCTAGCAACACTACGGCTAACGAGGCAAAGGACGGGGCCGTTTAAATGGTGCTTCATTCACGTCACACTCTCACCTGAGAACATTAAACACTGTCGATATGTCTGACCGGTGACGGGAGATATCCACCTCCGGAATATACAGATTTATTGATATGTATATTTATGTTTTAACGGCCAAATTACCCGCAGGTCGGCGAGAAGTAGGTGCGTGTCCAGGAAATGGTGTCGACCTGTTACCGGGCCCGTGCGGGGCCAGTTCAACGCAAGTTCAAAAATGTCTGCTGTCAATCGGTGCGGGTATTTACACGCAAAGCTACGAGGCAAGTTTCGTTATGTCCGGTTTACCTTGCTAACTAACCGCTATGGATGTTTACCAGGATTAAATTAAAACATGTCAGGCTCAGGCTACGTTTTTATTTGCCTCGTCTCACTTAAGTATTCTCCGTTACTCCTGCGCAGCCAACATGGCGGCGCACTCCACTGCGTAACGCACTACGCTGCGTGCGGGGCTTCTCCAAATTGTGCGGGATTTTGCGGTTAGCTTCACGGTATAAACTGAAAACGAGCGGGAATTTAATAGTAGGCTGAATGTAAAATGAAAATTAGAAAAGAAAAAAGGCTTCAAGATGTGTAAACTGACTTTTGACATGGGAACTTGGCCTCAGAGCAGAGTAAATTTATGTTGGATTGAATTTCAGTATCACATTTTTTAGCTTTTATGTCAGTAAACCAAAAGGTTTAGGGTATGAGATGTTGTTTATGAATACAACATAGATTTCTTTTGTTGGAAGCTGGTGGGTTTTTTTTGTTTTGTGTTTTGTTTTGTGGTTTTTTTGTTTTTTGTTTTTGTTTTTTTTCAAGAGGATCTTTGCTGACACACAAAGGAGAAGAAAAGCAAAAACAGTCCCAGCCCTTGTTATTTGTTGACTTAACTGATTTGTTGCTCTGTTTCATCGGATATCGAATCCTCCCTTTTTAATAGTTATGTATCATTAAAAAAAATAAATAAAATGTAGTTTAGACTTGTTTAGAAATGGCTGAATTTGGCGTGACTCATCTGCCTGACACATCGGTTCAGCATGTCCGCCCAAACCAGGCAGACACACCAAATATAGTAATGTCTTTGCAACAATACAGTGTATTGTACCTACTGCGGTACACTGTATATGTGACAGGAATGTAGATGCCTCAAAAATGCTTTGTTTGTTTTATTAGAAGGGTTACATCATTGCAGTGAAATAAACAAATAGACAAAAGTTTGAACTTTGCAGATGAATGTGACAATGCAGAGTAGACTCATCTTCTAAATAACATCATCTTTGATCTTTGAACATATGAAGTTCAGTTGTTATGATTAGGCGGGCATAATCCAAAGTAAATAATATATAGTACAGCACCTTGAGGATATTCATTAGTTCATTTATTTTACCCTGACTGTTATCTGTAAAACATGATGACATTAACATCTCCTGGAGTTTAAGGCCTTGACAGCTTAATTTACAATATGCGCTGGCATCCAAATTCTTCCAGCAGAGAAAAAAATCCAATAGGATTATATTGTGTGGTTTGGCAGGTTTGTCTGCTGACGCGCCCCCATAATTTATTACTGAAAGTGACAGATTAATCACCATGTCTTGGTAATAGAGGAGACAAAACAAGACAAACAGGAATAAAAATCCGTATTCTAACATCATAAGTTAATCGGGAGACTCGAGAGCTTTAATTTCTGCAGTGAGCCATGAGGCACCCCACCCACCCATTCACATGTTTTTCGAATTATCAACCTCGTATAGTCAGTGCAACCTAACACCATCAGACTTGAATCATGTATGAGGATCAAACTGGTAATGCAGATTTATTTATGTAGATCTATCTGGTGGTTAAATTAAGTGCATTGTTACAACTTACACAAAAGACAAGGTCAAGCCAGCCCCCCTTCTTTATCTGATTGATTTCAGGAACATTCTGTAATGTTATCAGGGCAACAAGAGAGGAAACTGAATTAGCTCGTATTTTTAGTAAGGAGAGAACACGCACTGTCATTGATGCACAGTCATTTGACTTTGTCACCAGAAAGAAAAGAACAATTGATTAAAAAAGAGTAGTTGTATTAGTTTGTCTTTAAAAAAAAAAAAAAAAAAATTAATGTAGAGGGATCAAGTTAAAAATCAGAAACTGGAATTTAGATTTTATCTTTGAATTATGAGTCCAAGTAATTAGTCTATTTACCAGTTCCGGAGTGGTAGGAATACAAACACTGTTTCTTTTTTAATAATTAAAACTATTCCAACATGAATGAAGGGAACATTCCAAAATTGCTGTAATTGCTTGATTTATCTTGTTATATAACACTGAACATAAGACTTAAATCCTAAAAATATGGCTGCAAAAGTCTCAAGTGTTATTGTAACAAAGGCTGTAGTTTCTGTATGAAATTAGAAGTGCCATAAAAAAGCAAGTGAAGTGTATTCAGCATGTAAGTAAATTATTTTTGCATAATTTAGGGGTTGGTGGAACCAAGATTACATTTCAGTTCTTCAAAGAAAATTGTACTCGTAATTTCCCATTCACCTCTAAGACCCGTACTTGATTTTCAACAATGCTGTGGATGTCATGGTAACCTACCCCACCTGACCAGGTAGCTAAAATGAAAGAAGCATGTTCCCCTCATTAATATCCTCTTTATGATGAAGTAAATGACCTAAACTGGTAAACTGGCCAAAACATAAGAAAACAATTCAGTGCTAACTAAGCAATAGATTACAAAGAATGGAGGGACTATGCATGTCATCAATGATCAGGCACAGCAGAATTAAAAATATAACTCACTAATTTCCAGACAATATGACCATCAGGGTTGGACCAGACTGGAGATCTGTTTGCCAACAATGACTCAGGTTCAGCACAGCAGTCGCTCTAAATATTTTCACCATATCCCTCTCCAGTACTTAGCAATGACCTCTGTTCACCCACCTGTCATTTTGAAAAATAACAGCCAGTCACAGCTCTGAAAAGCCAACAGCCCGTTTGGTCAAAAGCCCTCAGATTCTAATGGCTCACTGGACCTTTTTCAGACACTGAACCGACTAGATGGGACTGATGTTCACATGTAGCTGTTGGTGGTTTACAGTGTATAAAACTTGAATGGTATTCATGCCGGCTAACAAGGGGCTTGTTAAAAGCAAACAGGTTAAAGCTTCCAAATGTGTGTTGCACTGGATATCTACTAGATCTTACAACCAAGTGGAGTGGAGTTGTCTCAAAACGGTTGGGATGACGAGTGTTTCCTCTGGCACTCACTGCTCGCTCTCAGCAGAGATCAATGAAACCCTGCGGATTCTCCATGGGGCCACCTCGCTCACAATTTGACATGGAATGACACGAGAGCCATATATCAGCCAGACGAAAAGCCTCCATCATGTTCGGAAGATTTTGTATCCATCTACATACAATTATAGCATAGAATTAGTTTCTCCATCCAGAATATTTCAATCTGATCCCTTCTAATGCAACCAATCCATTCTCAGTGCAACTAGCAATTATATTTGTACAATGTTTCAGTTAATCATTGTTCATAAGTCATTATGTGACATCATTGGGTGCTGCACAAATGTCAAAAAAATTCCATCAATGTGCCTATAGTATTTTGAAAACATTTTATAACGGCAAAGTGTCAAAATCACTGATAGAGAAGGAGAGGATTTATAGGAATCGTACAGCACCTTCACATGTACAATTCGCTGCCACAGGCGCAACAAAACTGCAAAGCACAATGATGGTTTAAATCCCTCACCCCCCCCCCAAGACCTGTCACCTCCATTTTAACTGGTACACACAAGGCACAGGGAGAACAAAGAGGAAGAGTGCAGGTCAAAAAGCCCTCTCTTCAAAAAGGCATGTTTGGTACTGGAGAAAGTTAAAAGCAACACATGCAGCATGCAACTCCAGTGAAAATCCTAGTTTGGAAGGCACATGGTGTAAAATCTGAAATATGAAGAGGAATTCTTCTTAAAGAACAAATACATTATATATGTGGCCTTTACATTTAGTGTCATTAAATGTTTTGTTTTTTACACATTTCTTGCCATCGACAGCATTATCCTATACCCACATGCTGAGTGCTCCTTTAGACTACTATAGTGGCCTTTCTCCAAGAGCGCCTGCAGCTAATAAATATACTGTTGAGTATGAATGAGGATTATCCAGAGTAGCACTTTGGCAGGCTGCATCCCTTTTCTTCACATCCTTGTTCAAATGCACACTGCCGACATTGAAGATGGAGCATTTTTACAGCATTCTGAAAGGTAATAGAACATTGAAGGACAAACCTTTTAATATTAGGCTAGTGCCACATTTTATTTTTTGTCACATGGTCTGCTGAGAGATGAATCTTGAAGGTGAAATTAAAAAAAAAAAAGGTTAAGACAAGTCATCAGCATTTTTTTCTTTAAATTTTGTCTCTGTCATAATTTGTGTATAGAATATAAAAATATCTGATCCAAATTTTAATGTTTTTGCTTTATTCCATTTCCATTTGTAATTTCCAAAACACGACAAGAGAAACCTGCTTTAAATATTTTAATTCCCTAGTGACTGTATTTTAATTCAGTCTTGGAATTGGAGTCAGTGTTAAGATTCATCCCTTTCAACAAAATAAACAAGAAATTATTTCACTTTGTGATTTTCACTTCATCAGTCGCTCGTGTTTACTGGTTCTGTGTTTCAAAAAAAGATACCAAATTTCAAGTCTGGTTTTTTGTTTCTCTCTCAGTCACTTTCAGAGGGAATAATTATCTTTAGCGGAGGCAGTCAACCAGTGTTGAACAGTGGGCACCAGAATGCAATTGCAAATTGGATGTTTAAGCTTCAGAGGCAGCGAGTACCAGGCACACAGGAGCAGAGGAAAGACAAGAAATGTACTGATGATTTCAAAGCCTGTACTATAAATACTTTATGTGACAAGACTCCAGTGCACAAATAAATGTCAGGTCTTTTTTTTTTTTCCTTTTATTTTCTGGCATGTTGTCCATCTTTAAAATACACTGAAGATTACTGATGTGCAGTTTCTCATCTTTTTTCACGGTACAGTGAGACCCTGATTCCTGTGTAATGACACTGTTATAGGATAACTCTACAAACACAAAATAAAAACACATAAGCTGGCGTACTATCCTTATGAAATGCATCATAATGACCTCTTTGCAACAAAAAGCAAGACAATGCCCATAAAGTCCTTAAAGATGCACAATTCAAAAAGTTGATTCTAAAACAATGGATTTAAGTCAAGAATAAAATCAAGTTAAATGCGCTATTACACAGGAATCTGTTAAATATCAAAAACAAAATATTAACAGAAATGCTCTTTTCATAAGAGTTGCAAAAGACTTACAATTTATCATATATATATATATATATATATATATATATACATATATATATATATATACATATATACACACACATATACATATATATAAATATATATATAATAGTAACAGGTGACAAGGCCTAAAATAAATGATAATCTCTTGCAATTTCTTTCATAAAAACCTGACAAACACATGAAATCTCAAGAGATAAAGAGTGACAAAGACTCACATTTGTTCGAACAAGACACTGTACAACTCAGGTTGGAGTTGGGGCTAAAAATAGTCGACAGCTTTGAAAATTCTGAAGATCAACGTGCCCCCTCCATAGTTCACGGAAAGCCAAGGCATTATAAAAGGTAACGTAACTCCTTGTACTCAAAGATGGAAATAAAGTCATAGCTTCAGAGGACTTTAAAAAAAAAACTTACAAAACAAACTAGTAAACAGCCAGAGGAGCATGATGCCCCTGGTCTAATTATATTAAGTCTTTCTCCTAAATGGCATCCACCCACCACATCAATCCAAGGGCAAGTTCAAAAGCCTAATGTCCAAGCTGCACAGCAAAATGATACAATTAAAAACTACAGTAGAGAATTTACCAGAACATCAGTGTTTCTCTGCAATATGTGACTTCTTCAACAGTGAGCACACTGAAAAAAAAATCTGGATTTTTGTCACAAATTAAACTTACAGTTTTCTAACAAAATGCATCAAACTTTTCTTAAGTGTTGAAGTTTCCCACGCTTTACTTTGAGGACTGACGCCTTGTTCGTGCCTCCTGCAGTTTGCAGTCTTCACCCTACATGCCGCTGGTAGCAATTCCAGTCTAATGTCTCTGCAGCATTTGTACATGTATTCCACAGAAAGTACAGACTTTAGCTTCAGCTGGGTGGATGATACATATGTACAGGAAATGCTAGAACAGATCATTAATGGGAACTGGCAAAGTGATGTGACAGATTACTCTAGCTGTCATGTGGTCATGAGGTGTTAAAGAGTCCAGGCCTAGGGTATAGAGCTTTCCCCACAGAAAAAGGCAGAATGAATTCAATCCATACAGCAGAGACTGAGTTAGCAGTCAGGCTCGTCATAAAAACTTAATGCTTTAGCACCGTAGAATACAACTTGTTGGCAAGCAAAAAGGACAAAAAAACAAAACATAGGCAGCATTTACTGGATATATACCAGTCATTTTTAAACTTCTGTCTTTATTTCCAACACAGTGTGAGGGAAATCAGTTAAACTCTGATATAACCTAATGTACAGACACCCTCACTCATTCCTCATGCCCAGCAAATGGATGATGAGGTGTGAAAAAACATTATGATTGAAGCTTCAGTAGGTGCAGATCCTCCTAATTCATCTGTCTCTGATAGCACAGATCAGGCAGGTTCCCTCTTAGAGCAGACACTAAGTTTTGCATGATGACTAAAAGAAAAGAAGTTAGAGGCCAGTAGGCTGAGGATGCTGTTGTGGAGGTTGGAGAAGGATTTCTGAGGTTGACATATGCAGAATAGAGCAAAAGGGGGGCAGGAAAGGTCACAAAGGTTGTGCTCTTGGGACGATAAAACTTCAGTGGTAGCAGCCGAATGAAATCCCCTACATGTTGCCATCTCTGGTCCCTGGAAAGGATTTCCAACTGGGACCTTCAACAAGTTGTTGCAATAGAACCTCAGATGGTACAAAAAGGGATCCAATGGATTGACGGGTTGAGACTCAGACACATGTGCCTTGGTGTGCAGGAGGAAGGGCTTTTCGGTTCTTTAAAGCCTGGGACTTGTCCTTAAAATCTGTTGGTTTTTGCTGTGAAATGTCGATCAGCGCACTGGCAACAATGAGTCCTGGAGAAGGGGGAAAAAGTGAGAAAAACATGAAAGTTGTGAGACACAAGCAATTTACAACAACCGCAGTTAAAAAAGAAACACATACACACACACACACACACACACACGGATATTTTGGGTACATCTATCACAAAATACTGCAGATACAGAGAAAATATGCTCAAAAGAATTACAGCTGTCAGCTCTGAAAGACATCATCGAAATTAGATGCGCCAACATGGATACACCAGATGACTGAAATTTAAGTAGTTCCCATCAAACTCTAGATATTTCATATGAATGTGTTTGTGAAACAAACCTTTTGCTTGCTCTAAGACTCACTATGTTTGGCTAATAAATGTGGTCTTTCACTTACCTACACGCACTTGAAACACATTAACCACACAAGAAAAAGGGATGATAATGTACCTGACTGTCCTGGTGGAGGTAAGCCTGAGGGCCCAGAGGGCAGACGCATGAGGACAGTCAACACAGCAGCTTTCCCTCCTGAACACGGCTCCATCGCAACAGGTTTAGGGACGCCCTGAGAAGTGAGATCGAGAGAGAGAAACAAACAAACAATCACTTTTTTAATCACCACTATGAAAGGAAGTCAAAATAAGTTTCCCAAAAACAGAAAATTGTTCATTGGTCTATTCAGAATTTACAGTAAAATACTGAACTATGAAAAGCAACACTGTTTATCCAGCACCAACAACACCAAAAATAGCAGTTTGTGATGATATGCTGAAGAGAGAATGCATTAAGAGGTACTTAGTTGACTCAAATTGTATAAGAGCCTAGGAACTCTTGGTTGGCATATCTCTGCTTTACCAACCAGGCTTAAATCGAAGTGATGTGGCAGACACACTTGTAAAGTCTGGAAAGTTGTTTTCTACAGTGACATTTGTGATGTTGAATTTTCTTTTTTAAGACCACCAGACCAACAGTCACTGATATTAGCTGCTGGAGCTGCTGCATTTAAGATGAGACGTCCTCCTCCCCAAGACAAGCGGTTTGATTGCTCACACAACAAAAAACACTCGAGCGTGTCCCTGTCAGACAGTCCACGTGTTGAGGAAACAACCAAACCTCTGAGTTAATGGCCAAAACTGCTCGTCTCAAGCGTGAAAAACGTGTCATCCTGGTAATGAATGTCAAGGGGTTTCACGGCATGGACTGGATGAGGGGAAAGAAATTGGGGAATAATAACATGTCTGAATAGAACTGGCTTTTTTCTTTGTGTCTGCCTGAATCAAAAATGGAGATGAAAGAGGTACTGAAATGGGAGAAAAATGGGGATGCACAAGCATATGCATTTAAACATGAGAGAATCAGGGCTCGGACGTAATAATTTGAAATAAAACGTTCAAATGGAATTTGTTGTATATTTCACCCTGTGCAAAGAGCAAAAACAAAACACTGATGCTAACTTGTGGATTTTGAACAAGCATTGATTCCAAAAGCCTTGATATAATGACTATGTGCAGTACGTTAAACACAATGGATATAGTGAGTGTGTTAGATGCAGATTTGTTTTAGCTGTGAAAAAAAAAAAAACAGAACAAAACTTAAAACTCTGATGTATATTAATGTATGGAGTTCTTTAATCAAAAGTAAATCCAATCCAGTTTCCTGTGTAGCATGCTGTGTAATTTCTCATGCAACTGCCAATTAAGTTTGCCATTTCAAATGCCACAGTTAACAACCACAGGATGTTTTTTAGTTACTCAGTGACACTGAGGGTGCTGTCGTATGTATCAGGCTTTAACTATGTTGGTTTAACCAAAAAGCAAGTGAATATGCTGAAAAAGCCGTTTAACACAATGAACCTCACAATACAGAGAGTAGAGTAGAGATGAACATTTCACAGAACACAATGGATAAGAAGAGAACATTTTCAAAATGAGAAATGTCAAATGTCCTGATCAAGTGAAAGCACAATTGGTACCAAACGAAACAAGTATGGCCAAGAATTTGATAATGTAATGTATCATTGTATTCTAATTATACCGCACTGGCAGTATTGTAATGGCAAACAGAAAAAAACAGCCATAGACTTGTCCAGATTGTTTTTGGAAACTTGAGCTTTTATCCTTACTGGAAACTTTAGCTCTCAGACACTGAAAGAACGGGAAAGTATTAATAATCTTTAAGGGCACAGTGTAGCCAATTAATAAAGGTAATACTAATGATTAGTTTTTTAAGAAAAAAAACCCTCTGTAATCAAAAGAATGAATATTTCAACTCATTATGCAACACCTTTTGATTTCCAAATATGGCAAACTTTGATACATATGCTAATGACAGTTGATTCTGAGAGGTACTAGATTTGTCCTTCATCAATAGAGAGCCCTCTTTGCAGAATTCAAATAATTTCCTGAGGTTATGAATGCTGTCAACATCGGCCCAGCTTCGGTTCCATTTGTCTCTACCACTAATCATCTGGAACTAATAGAGAGAGACAGAAAGATGAGGAGAATGGAGAGCAGGACAGAGTAAAGATTTTTTTTTTTTTTTTTAAGATGGAGGACTGGACCAAAGTACAAATAGAACATGGGGCAGACTCAAACTCTATTTGTTAATCATTTGTTAAAATGATTTCATCTACCATTCAACTACATGATTCATTAAAATACAGTGTGTACTTGGTTTTAAACCCAATTTACAGGGATCCCTGTATCCTCAAGACTGTACTTCAAGTCCAGGTGCCTCTAACCTACATCTACTAAATACTGTATATAAAGCTCTGAAAATTGAAGGCAAATGCAAGGAGGCTAGAATTTCTTAGAAACATCGTACTGTACATGACAGACATATTTCTGTACCACAGGCATTGTGTGCTTTGTTACTCAACCCAATTACACCATATGATCAGAACAAAATATTCTCATGCATCTACCCAGGTACACTCACGATCGAGAGGCAAACCGTAGAACTACCACCAACGTACAATGGCAATTAAAATGCCAGCCATTTCATAACTGTACAAGTAACTCTCCTAATGAATAGCTTATGTGAATTACATTTGTGCAAATGAGCTAATTTAACCTATGCTGAATTTTGGCTAAGCCTAATCCACTCTAAGCTTACATGGATCACTGGGTGAAACATCATTACAGTTGTTCCAAACAAATTAGCAACAGAGATAAAGCTGTGGTTTGTAAGACTTGAAGAAGCAGCACTGCTGTATGGCTTTTATAGAAATACTGACCATCTTTATGTTAATCATTGCAAGATCATCATCAATGGCAATTTTGTTTTGTTGTCATTTTTTAAACAACTCCCCAAAAGCTGGAGATGGACTTCTGGACAGATATTTGGGGTGTCCAGATGATAAATCCTACAAACTCTGGTAATCCCCTGACATTTCCTGTAGCACTACCAGCAGGTCAAATATTCTGTAAAATATCTGTGGATTGGCACCAAAATTGAGTTATATTTTCTTTGCTTACACATCCTCTATGCACTGCCAGTCCAGATGTAGCTGCTGTACCACTGACTGTACATGTTTGATACTGTATACTGCGCAGTATTACCACCATCAGCCCAGGGGTGAATGTAGGGTTCTGTTTACACTGCTTTACTGCATAAGGTACTTGGTACTTTATATATCTTACAAAAGGTTGATAATATCACTAGTATTATTATTGATATAAATACTGATATTATTACTAGCAACTTCATGAAAAATGTTTTTTGCCTGCGATGGTGACTTTCAATTACATCACTGACTGACATGACCCTAAAGCATAGTTACACATTGCTTTATTTGTCGTGCATTTTTTGGAAGTACACAGAACTAATCAAGTACCATCACATCTATGCTGTGGTTTTTGCAATAATAGCATAAATATAACATTTTTGTTTGTGTGAAAAGGCAGCAATGAGAGCAAACTTAAGCCACCTCCTTTCTTCTTGCTCTTGGAGTATCCTCACCATGCAGAGGAAAATAAAAACATAACTGACTCATTCCATTCTATTTCAACACTAATGTTGCTTTTCCATCAAGGCTTTTTAAATCTGGTGTGTCAATTTTTATCTCTTCCAAAAAAAAAAAAAAAAAAAGGTTTACACAGCCTGCATTTCAACGATGCATTAATCAAGCGTGACGACTGTGTTATGGCCATTCATAACCATCCAAGTGCATAAGTATGCATACGCACACATACAAACACACATAAACACACAACATATCTCCTTTCCTTTTCCTCTTGCTGACAGGTGTCATCCATCATACTCGCTGTCTGTTAGTGGTTCCATATGTTGAATGCCGGCCATAGTGAATAGAGACATCTGTGACATCGAGGCCTAGTTCCACAGTGTTGGGGCCCGATTGGCTCCCTGTACAGCAGCTGCTGACATCTTGGTCACTAAATGTCCATCTCTTGGGGACTTAAACCAACCAAAAATGGAGGAACTGGGGACAAAGGCTGTTGTGCTTTTTTCTCTCAGACCAGCTGGAGTGTCTGCAAAGACTTAGTGACAGAGAGCTAGTACTAAATAATGCAGTAATATCATTGCTGACAGTATAGTCAGAGAATAAGGTCTTAAATGTTTCCATGTGTTGGAAAGGGTTTGAAGGGTAATTCTGGAACTGTATCCCTTTTGTGTCTGGTTTCTGAAAAGGCTTTGTCAGTTATAGTGTGGATATTATATTGAAATGTATTCTTAACTTTGTCCCTACCAAACTGACCTGTACCCAAAATCTTGCGTTGTGTGCCTGCTTAAATGCATACACTATCTATGTAAATTCACCTGTCTGCATTAAATCAGTAAAAAGGTGGGTCCGACTTAAAAGCACAAACAAAGCTGGCAAAACAAACGGGAGATCAATGACGCTTGCCTGGCATCAGTGTCCTCTTTGACATCAACACATATTTCCAAAAGCTAAGTGGTGCCAGATGCTGACCAATTAACCTTTATAAAGGAAAATTAGGCTTGTATCATATGGTTCTCCCTCGGCTGGTAACGGGGCATGTGATGGAGCTGTATGTGGTGCAGCATATGCATTTGCTAATTTGAAACAAGTGTACTATGGCAGAATATGATAATGTGCTTCCATACATAAAAAATGTACAAATATATGAGTTATAGGCAAATAAACATCATTTAACAGTCAGAAGCATGAAATAGGATCAAATGATTAATATATGGATTGATTGTCATTTGAGATGATTTCTTTGCCACTAGAAGCTACTGAAAAAATTTGGCATGTAAATGATTAACCAAAGCACTATTTAATTATGAGCTGCTTGGTGTACGCTAGATTTACTGTGAGGGCTGTCATAATATTATGTGTCTTAATCATACATTTAGGTAACGTATTGGGCGGGAAAGTTGCTTGCTGGTTCCGTAGTGTGCTGAACTTAAGATGTGGTTTATATTTTGCTACAGTAGGTGCCACTGAAAAGCATTCTGCATACAGATTTGTGTGAAATTAATTTTGGAGACAGGCATGAAAATGACAAAAACAACAAAGTTCTCAGGTGCTTTCTGCAACAGTACTTATCCAGCAACTTCCTTAAAAGCCGTGTGGACATCTAAGTAAAACTGAAAGTCAAGCACTCGTGGGTTCACTCTGCATCTTGAAAGGGTCGAGAAACAGGAGGCTGAAGATGTGTGTTGTTTTTTTTTTTCCCCAGTTATCGTTTCCAGAACAGCTTGGGACATTTTTCAAAGCCACACTCTCTAGTGGATGCAAAGTCACTACCTACATGCACTTTATAACAAGAAGACTGTCTTTGTTTTTTGTGCAGGAAAGGGAGGACTGGAATAAATTATTAAGTAACAGGTGGACACAGATGTCCCGCTGACAAGGATGTAATTAACAGTTTGCTTAAATCAAGGCACAGCAGTGGTTTCCAGCACCATTCAGCTTCAGATTATACCTCACTGCTTCAAAGGAAAAACTATAAAGTGCACTCAGAGAACTAAAAAGCATTGTTTCCCCCTCTTTACATTGCTCCTTACATCGCCCTTTACTTTGCCCTTCACAAGACCATAATGCACAGAGAGTACCACTCAGTACTACGCTAATAGCTTATGTAGTGTCTCTTTGCTGGTTGCTACAGTGATTTTATTTCTCCTCAGCAGCAGATGACACAGAGCTGGCCCTGGCTGTGAAAACACAGTTGGTTGTCCGATGTCAATTTGAGGATGTAGCTCTCCACATTGCTTTAAATTAAGCTCTTATCCCTTGTGGCACTGAGCCCTAGACTTTGCGGATTGCCAGACTTCTCTAGTTTAAATGGGGGGTATTCACATCGTAAAAATAAAGAGGAGTAGGAGCAACTGGGCATTACAAAATGATTGTTATTTGCAAATGTATGAGAGCATCCAAGGTAAAAGAACAATTTAAAGAAATTTTGAATGCAAAAACACAATGCAGCATATTCCCAGTAAACAACTCAGGAGGATAAATTAGGCAAATGAAATCAAGTATAAAATACACACGTAGGACAATAACACTAAAATGTTTGAGAAAAGACCACTCTGATGCGATCATTTTAAAATCAGCTCAATCCCTCTTCAGTTCAGTTACGCTTTTTCAAAGCAGTCACCATCTTTTCTTTGCTACATGATTAAAACCCCCATAAAAAAATCTAAAAATTAAAACAATTTTTTTTTTAAATCCTCAAAAGTTTAAGTATCAAGACCTAATTTCACATAAAGACATTTTTCTCAACATCAATGGTAAAATGTCTGCAAGTTTGCAGCTCTAAATGAATTGGACAGTTAATATGGAGAAGAGGGACATGGGAGAAAAAGGGCCGTCATTGAAAGATTTTTTTATTGATGTGGGGAGTGGATAATGTAAAGTAAGTAAGTATTGCAAGTAGAGATCACAGAACAGGTTGAGTACAGAGCAATAAGGTCTGACTATGTAACAGAAGAAATCTATGTGATATTCTTCATGTCTGTAGCTAGTATCAGATGCCAGTGCAAAGATGAAATAATGGAAGTTAAATGGTCAAAGATTGTGGTGCTCTGATGGTGGAATTTGGGAATAGGACATTTCAAAATCAAAATGAAAGAAATGTTTCATGTGTCAGCCATTAACATGGAAGACTCTTGCAAGATGTTACAGGAATGCAGTTGTTATTACACTGCCACTTCCTTTTTATGCATACATTTTCATTCATTTGAGAATAATCAGTGTGTTTAGGCAAGGAAGCAAGCAGGACTCACATCAACCACAGGCTGCAGCAATTCTGTTTGTTCTCCCCTGACATCCAGTGCAACAGCCACAGAGGCAAATGGACGACTGGCCATCTGCTGACGCTCTCTCATCAGTTGCTGTAAGATCAAACACAGATGTCAGATGAGCAAAACATTGGATACAGTCTAATTAAATAATGAGATGAAAACAGAATGGATTTTGGGAAACATGCTCTTCTGCAATAATATGTAAATACAAACATTGTATTCCTTATTTACATTCTTTACATCATAGATATTAGAACCCTGGAAACACATGCATCTGCATTTCTGAAAGTGCTGAAAAGACAAAAAATCCATTTCAAATTTCCTACTTTGGATTATGAAGAACTTACAGGAAGTCACTGTCATTCAAAGCTTTCCATTAATGCATATAAAAAAAAGGTCTGACAGTGGGTTAATGCATTTAATCCATCTCTTTAAATACAACTCATTATTGCTAGAATTTTTTTTTTCTACCAAAAGTTGTAATTCAACTAATCTAATTGATTTTACAGTGCACTGAGATCTGGTTGGAATACGGTGTCATCAGTAATCAAAAATCAGCATAACTAAAAACAAAACCTCCCATCATTGTGTGAATTAAAGCAATTATGCAGCCATAATCAGTTTTCTAATGATTATAAATGATGATGAATTTTTCATACAATACTTGAACTGTAGTGGGATCTTTTGTTTGTTGTTTTTTAAGATGCCATGAAACATTCTGCAATATACTTCATGGGGTTTAAGAGCAGGAGAGAATAGAAAATTGAAACACTGTGTTCATGCACAGTAATATACAACTGCAGGGCTATTACAGTATGAAGCTAAAAATCAATAGCAGATATAAATGAGGAAACGCTGGAAGTCTATCTGTAAACATCCATGCCCTGAGGACTTAGGGGAGTATTTTGCCTCACCTTAGTCGCCAAGCCCCAACTCTATCTGAGTATTTCCAGCTGGTGATTTCTCACTATGATTTTAGGTAATATAACAGAGTTTAAATACATTTTTGCATTTCAAATTTTGTATTTGAATACAAAAAATCTTGTAAATCTTTTGCATTCTTTCAAAGACTGCAGAGAAATGCCGTGGTTAGGTTACTGTCTAAGAGTGACACGGTTTCTGCAGAAAACAGCTCCCCATGTTCCCTACTAATCAATATTGTAAAACAACTTGCGCCACACTTTCATCAGCAACGCAGTGTCGGATCAATATCTAAACAGGTCGCCATTTTAGCACCAAGGACATCACTGATTGGCATTGGATTTCTGATGAGCTTAAGTGTGCTGCATTAAGATCTAATTGTGCTTCAGATTACTAAGCACATCAAGCAGTTGTGATGATCAGCCTCATAACCTGCCCTTCCTCTGCACTTCTCTGAAGTTCAATAAATATGGCTCATGTGCACAAACACACAAACAATTTCATGTAAAACTAAGACTAATAGACTTAACATAGTACATATGTAAAAACATTTGTGGACCTTCTGGTTTCTGTGACATTAAGCATTAATGTCTGCAAGTGAATTAAAGAAAATAACGACTGTAAATAGAACCAAAAATAGTTAATTAATTGACCATTCACTAAACCCATCCTCCAAACAGCAACTGTCCAACCATAGTTTAACATCCATAACTAGACATGTCAAGCATGTCGAGCTATGGATTATCGCCACACGCTGAAGCGTTATGAATGGGGCCATAATAAGAATGCTGCATTTAAAAGGTTTTGAGGACGGCGTCTCTTTTTTAAACCTTTACAAAACCAGAAACATAAGAGCAAATGTGTAAGGTATGGCCTAAACGTTGTGTTTCTCTGTGCAAATGTAAGCTGTAAATGATATGAATATATGAATAATAAATACATAATAATTGATTAAATCAATTTAAAAAACTCAAGTAATATTTTGCTGCCGAATTATAAAACTCTTAAGGTCATCCTGCAGAAGAGTAAGAAAACCTATAATTTTTCAAATACCCTTAACTGTTCTGGCGCTTTCCATTTATCTCACATTATCCCTTTAATAAAACAATGAGCCTGATGGGTCAACTGGATGAGAACGCAGAATTTTCTGGTGGTCTCGTTCCTGAACAGGAATTTGTCCTTGGTGTAGTAATGAACCCTGAGATTTTTGTGTCCATACCCCCACTCTCTGAATATAATTAAGTATTCAATGGTCTGGCTATTAATTGGTAAAATTCAGATGAGGCCTGGAGAGGCTGATATCATTGTACAAACGGACAAGTGAAAGAAACAATTCCGTAGAAGACGCTTTGAGTCAAAATCTTGGTGTATCAAGGACTCCATCTATGTGATGGGTTTACAAAGAGAGTATGTCAGAGCACTGTGCTCATTCTTTCACATTGTCATACTGCTGTTGAGGTAGTACACAGGAAAATACTAAAAGTGATTGAAATGGTGGTATTCTATTAATATGCTCTTCAACCATAACCTCAATCATCTTTGATTTTTATGTAGATTTAAAGAAAAGACCAAAAAAAAGAAGAGTGATTTTTTTTTTTTTTTTTAAATTCACTTTGCATAATTTCTTTTTGATCATTTTTTCTTTGTGGCTCATCTGTGCCATATGTATACCATATTGTCTATGCCTGGGTTGTATAACAGTTGTCAAATGCCTGGTCTTTCCCCTTTTAATTTGTCTTTAAATAGTAGCAACAAAATCCAAAAATTAAAAAACAAACAAACAAACAATTATATATATATATATATATATAAAAAAAACCCAAAGAATGTTCAGTGCATTTTGTGATTCTTCGTATTACAGAGAATGCAAATCCACACTCCTTCATTAATTTACTGACTGACCCTCACTATTGTACAGACTCATCAAAGGAGAGGGAATAAGAGGAAAGTTCACATCAGCTTTATGTTAGAGCCACTTTGTTGAATCCCTCTGAAAAAACTCTTTAGGGGAGGTAAGACTGAGGGAAAAAAAAACCCAAAAAACAACGACCATATGAAATTGAGATCGATCACCAGATTGATTTTTCTTTTTCTAGCTCAGACTTTTAAACTTCAAATCTGAGGACCCGTGTCAGATTGTTTCACATCTCTACTATTAAACGTCAAACAAGCCACACCAAGCCTATAGATTTGAGATGCTGGGCCACTACAGGTCAAAATGAAAAATTTTGCCCTTTTCGAAGAGATAAAAGCAGGAATGGAGGTGCCCGGCGCGGTTGTGGCAAAACAAGAAAACAGCTCACGGCTTATTACGGCTTCCAACAAAAAAGGCTTCAAATCCAACAACATACATCCTAAATGTCAGACAGCAGTAATGTTATTTATCATGTTGTAGAGTTTATTTAAAGCAACAAAGCAAAAGAAGAGAGCAGAAGCAAAGGCAGGGAATGCTAGTGCTTTGCTCTTTGTCCAGCACGTGCATCCAAAATGTGCTGCGTATACAATCATCAAAGGGCCAGTACAATACCGGAGAGATTCTAGAAATGAATACTAAGTAAATGACAAAAGGCAAGAGTGAACTCTGTAAAACCAATTAACGTTTGTGCATTGACAGACTGATTTTGTCAAGAATACAAGCTGGAGCCATTCACGGTTGTGATAAGGGTGGGTTTGCAGTGCATTGCTTTGCAACTTGATTAATTTGGCAAGTGAGTGCACGAATTATCGGTCGTGTGAATACAGCATTTTGTTCCCTTCATTGGTCTCTATAAAAGGGTAAGTGTCATCCAGCCTCTAAGCATATTCTACACCTAAACAGGTCACTTTGTCCTTTTTCAAAGATCACTGGCTGTACCTAAAGGCGCTGTCCTGGCAAAATAGAAATAAATAAACAAAAATATAAGAAAATGAATTGCGAAACATTGAATTGCGTGCTCAGATCGGCAAAAGTGAAAAATGACAGTATTCCTGCTAGCAGTATCACTTTTTTTGGCAATATATTCTATATTCTGAATTCTCTGTACACACACACACATGCACACACTGATTAATGGACTGAATATCACAAAATGAAGATTACCAGTCTAGTAATCTGCCACTGCATGCAGTGCCATTTTGTTAGAACATTGGTGTGGTTGAGAGGTTCTGTGTAGGCTGAAGTACCAAGAACTCATTAGAGAATTTGAATAACACGTATTATTGTAGTTGTGCTGTCATATTTCTATAATTCGGTTTTACTCATTAGGACAAAAGCCTCAAGGCTTCTAAAGGTAAGTTATAACCTGATTTGAACTCCTAATCAGTTACGCCTCATCATAGGTAACTTTAGAGTCAAAGATAAGAGTCCAAACTTTAAACTGAACAAGGGACAATCAAGGTGACCAGGGGCATAAGAGTAAGATAATCTCATTATAGCAATCGATGACTGCTGATTGAGCTCTTTAAGGGAAGAGTGTGAGACTATGTGAAAGGCTACAGAGGGACATGTGAGAATTATGCAGTTACTAATTCAGTTTTGTACATGCAAACATTATATCAAGTTAGCCACTCGAGCTGTCTTAATCAAAATGGTTGTTTTTACAGTGGTTTATAGCGGACGTATCGTCAAGAGGCTCACGCTGCCAGCATATACAAATGGCATCTTTTATAGAAAGAGAGTCTACGGCTGCGTTCAGACCAACGTTTAGGTCCGTTTGAAAAGATGCTCCCCTCTCCCCCATCTGAATGAGGCCAGTCTGGCAACGCAGAAGGGGGTACAAAATGTAGAGGGCTCTGGCATAAAAAACAGAGGATCGTCCAGAAAGGAAAAAGCCGGCTCAACTTGTGCCAGACCGCAATGCGACGTGATTCGGAAGCATCTGCTGCGCTGGCCAATCACATACCTGCAAACACATAATCCTGTTAAATTAGACTATAATGTGAGTATTTCTGCTTTCGGCTACCTAATGACTGTCACAACACGTGTTAAAATGACTGTCGCCATGATAACTTCCCACAGCTGGAAAATCCTGGTCTTGGCTATGCAGTCTTTTGCCGTCTGATAAGCTCTCAAACTCATGGATCTATTACTCAAACTGGAATTCCTGCATCATAGTTCATGAAACTAAATGCACCCACCAACGCAGCCCCCTGCTCTGTTTTACTGCAGGGCTGTATTCGGTCTGAATGCCTCTTTCAACTCTACAGCCATGCTAGCATCTTGGGGAGTCTGTATTCAGACGAATGGTGGTTTGACCTAACCACTAGCATCATTGACATGGTGATGTTAAGCAGGCTAAATGTTAACCATTCTTACCATCTAAGTTTAGTGTGTTATTCATTAGGATAAATCATCTGACAACCACGGATGTCTGTAGAAAATTTCATGGCAGTAAATATAGCACATGTTGAAGTATTTCACAGGAAAACAGCAATTTCTGACCTGTTAGTGGTGCTAGGGGAAAAGTCAGAGGATCACCAAAGTCAAGAGGAATCATCCTCTGGGAAGCATGAATGTCTGGGCAAAATATCATGACAATCCATCCAGTAGTTCAGATATTTCAGTCTGGACCAAAAAAATGGATCAATTGACAGAAACTGGAATGAACAGAGCCATTCTGCTTGGACGTAAACTACATCACTGACACGCCGTTATAAGCACCACAACATAGCCTGTGCTCTTAGCCTTTACATCCATCACTATCTTGCCCTCAGCTGACAGAGCAGGCCGGTTCAAGTCATCAGTTATAGACTGGCCATAGCTTTCAGCAGCATCATTGGCCAGGACAATTTCTATGGGCTGCTTTTAATTAACAGATGCTAATAAGTTACTAGGGTACTTCATAAATGGCAGGTTTAAATATGCTGAAAAATATAATGGTACTTTTTATGGTAACTGCTGCTATGGTAAATAGTTTTAAGTGCTTTTAGAGTGCCAGTAAACCATCACCACTCTACACAATGGTCAGTAAATATCTTGCAAGTGTGTATAAAGTGTGTTTCCAGGTGCATTTGTGTGTGTGAGAGAGAGACCGAGAGAGAGAAATGGATAGATCCACATGTTTATGCACAAAACATCGCCGTGTTACACTCCTGTGAAATGTCAGTGCCCCCTCCCTCCTGTTCCCCCCTCTGGTAGCTTCAAAGAGGTCAGCCCTCGTTCACCTCTGTGGCATTTACAGCTGTTGTCTTTCCATCGCTTTGTCCTCTACTCAGGATCCAAGTCGTGTCACCTATCCTTTGCTGAAATGGCTCAAGTAAAACAGCTGCAACTTTGGAACCACATCCTCTCGACTCCCGATAGAAAAGGAAGCTCTTATCCAATTAGTGCATTAGTGTGGTAAAAGGGGGGCTTTGTAAAATTAAGTCAATACCAAAAATTAAAAGGAATTCACCACTTTGTGGTTTTCTGAGAATCTGTTGGAGATTATTATTCTATCCTCCATTCACAGCTAATTTTCATAATTGCATGCAGACACTGCCCACTGCACACACTGTAAATACTTATATGAAATGTTTTTCTAGCAAGAATCCTACATCAAACAGAAAGACTAGCTTATATAAACACATTGCTTTTTAATTCTAGGGAAATTCATAGCACTACCACAGATTTCACACCAGAACACCAATAAAAATATTCAAAAATTCAATCAGTATCAGGCATCCATATGCCCCTAGGCTTGATCAGTGTCTCATTATTGTAAGCCTCATTGACTCATTCATTCCATGTCCTTATGTCAGATTGGGGCTTGTGAGCATTAGATGCCCCCCAGCCCAAATCCTTCAATCGCTTATTTGGACAAGTCTCATAAGTGCATGGGCTATTAACAAGATCTTTCAAATTAAATCGACAAAATGTTTAAGGGGGGGGGCAATCAGATCACCAATGAGACAAGGACTGAATCAGTTTATCTAACATCATGAAAAACTGGGTACTGTCTCAACACACGTAGGCAATCACAAATTCCACTGTAACTGTTATGGCTTTACATTAGTTAGTATGTGACCTAATTCTTTATACAGCATAAAAATATTATGCTTGAATAATTAACAAGGTTAAAATGGCATTCAGCTAGAGCAGTAGAGGTCAGTAGCATGTGAAACCTGTTACAGATACAGTAGCTCACCAAAATCTAATAAAGTGCCATTTCGAAAGGGAATATGAAAAGAAAAGACAAGGAATATTAATAAAGGTCGAGTGTATTTAGGGTCAAATGTGGAAGCAAAATCATGCTGCAGCTCTGTATATTATTTAGTCTTAATGGGACAAAGATATAGAAAACACAAATGAAATACAATTACAGAAATAGCAATTTCTTTTACATATTCAGTAGTTATCATTGGCAAGTCCTGAACAAGTGCAGCTATGTTTGTTTTTTTATGATGTATCTAAAGATGAATATCCAAATAGAGAAAAATATTATCAAGGTCCAGTACTTCTTGAATAAAGAAAACAAAACATATACACCAAAGCAGAAAGGGTCCTTTATAAGACACGTAATTATCTCTTGAGCAGCCAGCGCTACAGACAGAAGAGCTGGTCATTTTTAAGAAAGGTTGATAAACAAAAGTGAGAAAAGGATGCTAGTAAGAGGTCATTCAAAACGATTTTTGGATCCTTTTCCCCAACTGAACATTTTTAAGTTTGTAGTTTAGCTCTCTGTAATAAGAAATTAAATTATGTACTTACAGGTCTTGTTCTATGTCGGTATTTATTTTATTATTCTATATTTTAGTAAAGGAGAAAACAGACCCACACCTTATTGAGCGAAGATTTAGTAGCAGTAGTTCATAGTTGCATGACCTCATAGCTAAAAAAAACAATTTCAGACATAATTAACCAAGTGGTAGACTGGATTCCCCCCAATCTACGTAATAATTTGACACTGATATAATGTAAAAGCAGACCTTAAGTGGGTCAGGATAATCTTTACAAATAATTATACTGAAAGGCTACTTAAAAAGCTAAAGTACCCACAAGAGCACTGAAGAACACCCTCTAGGCTGTTAGAGCGTTCAGGAGAAGGTTACCAACACACAGCTTCTCTTTACAATGTTTCTTTAAAAGTAGGGCACCTGAAAAAGCTAAAAAAACAAAGGAACCTAAAGGTATCATATTTCCTCAGGAGTATATTCTTGGGATTAATAAAGGCCATGCACCAAGAGATTAAATGTTTAAGAAAACTGTCTATAATATGACAATGTTAAAATAAGTGATAAGGAGGGTGTTCAAAAGTCATTTGTGTCAAGTGGTTCAACTGGGTAAGTAATAAATATTTGATCAAAATTTCATATCTTAGGCTCCTCAGATATCCCTTTTTGTACAAGTAAACAATCAACAGTGAGGAAAAAATGGTAAAGCTGGTTATAAAATACAATTGCATGGTTTTGGGATTTAAGATGAGTTCAAATTCAGAAATATGAACAGAGTGTGGAATGTATGGAAAGCATCAAGTTTCCAAAACAAACACTGATAACATCATATTATTATATGTGCTTAAAAAAATTACATGGCATGAACTTTCAATCGACTATATACACACACACACACACACACACACACACACACACATATATATAAATAGCTGGTAATCTTTTTGCTGCAATGACAAAACTTTTCAATCACCTGAAATCAAGAGATGGAGGTTTTCATTCCAGTATTTATTTATTTTCGTCTGGCAGCTGAAGGGCAGCGACAAACACATAATAGGAATGCCAAGAGCAGACAGAAAAAAGTGAGCTGAATTTTCAATGACGTGAGCCCATCTGTCTTTATTAATTTTTATTAACTTTAATTCTTTGGACGGGCATGAGTTGAAGTCGTGGTAGCCATTTTATTTTCATATATCAATTAGAGGACATAAAATCCAGATCCTATGATTATCAATGTCATTCCCAGAGGGGAAGTTAATTCTGGGAGCTTTATTACTAAACTGCAGGTCATGAGGCTGGATGTGCACCAAATGAAACTTCCTGCTATTGAGTATCTTAAAGCTTCTACCAGGATGTAGGATGAACTCTGCAGAGATGGAAAAGATGGCTGCTCTTACAGAAACCAGCCGCCACCCTGAATAGTTCGAGTTAAGGGCAGGGAGGTAAATTTGCATACACTCTCTCCCAGCATCAATTTCCTGCACAGCATCTTTTTCACCCTCTTCTTTAATTTCTACTGCCAATCATTTCATCTTTCACCCCTTTTAATTCCCATCTTTTCACATCCCCATCTTTCACACCAACACTGAATATTAATGTATCATTCTATCCCCTTTTCCATAAGTTATTCACAGTATCTCTATCTGCTTCCTTCATTCCTTTTCCACTGGACCCCTGAGCTTAAATCCTCGATTAATCTGAAATATCATCTTTATTATTGACCATATTCACCATATTCATATTCTTTCTAAAGAAATAGGTGGTCAAATCCTGAGATGTTTTACTTTTTAAGAAGTATTAGCCATTGGCAGACAAATCTTCTCTGCACAGTGGTCCAAAAACTTTTACGGATATGAAGTTGTTTGATGAATTTATGTTCTAGCTTACATTTTTAGGCCTCTGAAACAGTGGTCCTATATGACTGTGGGTGATTTTTAAGGAGCTTCGAAAACAATTTTAAGGAGCTTCGATGACTGTGAGACGTGAACCATCTCATATTTCAGACCTTTGGCGTCAAAAGATGGCCTATAGCACATTTCTAGCAGCAACAGAAATCTAAGACCCAATTATCACATACTGCTTTGCCCACGTCTACAATGCAACCAATCAGAACACAACATGAAATGACCCAAATATATTTTTGTATAAAGTTTTGAACGCAGTGGTTTAGGTTTGAAGAGTGTTTCAACAGAACTGGGGCACCAACTTGTCGAGGAGAGACAGCTAACTGGAAGTTGGTTAAATCTTGCAGTGGTCACATGTACTGCATCTCACATGTAAACAGAAAAAAAAAGGATTTTATGGACTTACTTCTCTCCGTCGTGAAGCCCAGCAGGTCTGCTTGATCTTCCACACTACTGCTGCCACCAGGAGCAGTGACAGAAAGCAACTGGAATGACAGAGAGGAACATTATTAAGCAAAGTGAATTTGACTAGTGACTAAACTTAATTACTTGACTTTTTTATGCATGCAACAGTAGCCACTGACTATTAACACCTTTATTTCACATGGAATTGGCTTTTAACCAAGCATTTCTTTAGAAATCAATATTTCCATTTTGGGTATTTTTTCTTCTTTCTTCTTCATATATCGAAAATATCTATAATATTACACAAACAGGGGAAACTTACATATACAAAGTTTCGTTGTAACTTAAAAAAAGACAAAACAGGGGAGATGATATGAAGAGGTATCGCACTCATCTCTCGGGAGACTGATTATTTTGGCCGATTACTTCAATTAATAACCCAAAAGTAAAATCATTAGTCAAGGGAAATTCAGCAAGGTCCAAGTGCTGCTGGGATAGAAAATATGACTGATTGAGAGCTTCCACTTCATTATCCTGGTGACAGATGAGAATGTAGAGATTATTATGTGTTAAAGAGGCATTCTGGACTTCTTATAGAGCTTGTCAGAGCAACGTGTAGAACTTGAACAAGTTCTTGGAAATAGTTGAGGTTTCATCTGTCTGTGTGAATATATTTACGTTTTAGATATCTTTAGTATGTTAAACTAGTTCACTTTGCATCCGTTATTATTTAAAAAAATAAATTTTAAACATACATACATATATATACATATATATATACGTATATACATATATACATACATATATACATATACACATACATATATACATGTACATGTATACACACACATATATATATATATATATATATATATATATATATATATATATATATATATATATATATATATATATATATATATACACACACACACATACATATGTATACATATATACACATACATACACACACACATATACATACATATATACTCATATATATGTGTGTAGCGAAAAAAAAAGTCACATTTGCATAAGGTTCTTAATTTAATCGAGAAAAAATATTTTCTCCACATAACCTCAAATTTTACTCAGTCATTAACGTGTGTTATATCTCTCTATTTATTCTCTATTCAATGTGTTAGAAGGGAATACGATTCTGTTCCTGATGTCAAGGAACAATTCTACTTGGATCTGAAAGACATACTGAAACATGACCAATGAGCCCTTGTCCTCCGGGACACGCCACTTTTCTAAAATGGGCAGTCTGGTCCAATAAGCACATTTCAACAGACACACATAACTAGCTCTGATTTCATGGGCCCATTTGTTTGATATTTTAAACTCTAATAGGCTTTCAGTTTTCCTCCCACACCTGCTAGATCCATTTGCCAGGATCTTTGAGTAAGGCGATAATGCCGGTGAGGAATGTGATAACACTTGGAAAATACGGTTTCTCATATATGAGTCAAGCAAGGAGGAGGTGACGAGGCAAAAAACTAAAAATGGAAGTGGGATTTAAGCATTGAGTGATGGGAAACTCCTGTACTTCAAACATCTCATCACCACACTTAGAATTTACTTAAGAGGTGCAGAAGCCGGGAAACCCTTTCATTTTTTTCTTAGAGGGGTGGGGGCTTGAATGAGTTTTCTATGTGGCAGAAGTGTCAGAAATCCCTAGACAGATGTTTGGCTTTCATCAAGTTTATTCTGTAAAGTAAAGAGACTTAAATCCCTTTTGCTGTTCCTTCTGCTTATGATGTTAATAAAATGAGTTCTGCAGTCATTCATGTTCTCACTCTCCAAGGTGGTGAAGGACAAAAACAAAATTTACTCTGGTTTTCTACAAGTATATATGAGATTTGTAGATGGAGCAACAGTGGGTGCCCACATCCACTTGAAAAATATACTCATGCGGAAAACATGATCTGAAACGAGTCCCACTGCTCATTCTGTGGTCTTACGTTATTATGTGTTTCTAATGATAAGACATCCAAATGTGTTTATTTTATAAACTGATCATTTCACAATGATCATGTAAGTAAATTTGACATTTTGCCCCTTTTAATCACATGCTACATTCTGTAATCACATGGCTACAGTTACTACCAGGGACAACAATCAATAATATCTATAGATGCTTTCTACAGGTTTTACGGGCTCTGAAGAAGAAGAAAACATGTTCAAATCTCCTTAAAAATCAACCTTAAGATGCTAAATAAAAACAGGAAGACATTTTAACTATTCAGTATAGGATTTAAAAAAAAAAAATGTGAAATAGAAGTCTGAACCTTTTATTTAAAATGTTAAAAATCTATACATTTTGAGAATTCAGATTTATGAGGTGTCAATCAACCTTTATTGACTATTTTATGAGTAAAGTTGGTGATAAAGTGTTTTCCTAAAAGCTCTTATCATTGGACATAGATGGCGTAAACGCGGCAACACTAATGTTCCCTTGCATACAATCTCTCACACACACACACACACACACACACACAGTCATGACAGGAGTGAAGCTGATTTTGTTAATTAGTATAAATTAGACCCTGGGGTTCCTCTGGAAGTATAGCGCAGCATCCCATTAGAGAGTTTCTACAACATCTAATCAGAACGCATGAAACAATCATAATCTAACTAGATTACAATTTAGGCAGCACTTTGCAAGTAAATATTATTTATGAAGTTACTAAGATGAAGAAGCAATGTGGAAATGAGGAAAAGCCCTTGGTGTCTGATAGGCTTGTAGTGAGAAAGGTGAACTGACACTTGAATAAACTCAGAAGAGAAAACAGAGCTTGTTCCAAGTCATGCCATCATTTCTTCACCCTCTACCTCTCATACAAGGGGGGCTAGAAACCCTGTGGGGTGATTTGACATTTTGTCATCAGGCTGATTATGTTTCCTGCAGGTTCATCCCTCAAACCTCCCACACACACAAACACACACACACACACACTACTACTTGTGACTGCATCAGGGCTTTTTTCTTGAGTTTATGGGTCAGTGAGGACTGGACAACAAGGATGCAGACGAGGACTCCACAAAATTAGAAAACCTGCACAACAATGGAAAAAACGTAAGAAACCAAAACATATAATGCATACTAATGGAAATAGATGGTAAGACAGGGAAAAGGGAGGACGTGTGTTGTGTTATGGAAAGTTAGGATTCATTTCTTTTGGATTTAGAAATTATGTCAATTTAATTAATCAAAATCAAATCAAATCTATGAAAATACTAAAGGAAGCAGTGATTTTTGCAAAAGACATTCAAACAACAATTTTGTAGATTAAATAAAACAGAAACTTGTCCTGTGCCTCTGTTGTGATTCTAAACAAAATGGTTTCCTGTGTAACAAATGCAAACAGACACATTTTAGATAAAATAAACTGTCTTTTCCCCCTGAATTCCTGAATTTGGCTATTCAACTGTAATTCGATCAGATGGAGACAGACGATAACTGATTGTGTGACAGCTTTTTGAGGAAAGTTATTGTGGACTGAGCAGTGATGAGCAGGTGCCTTGGGCAAAGACTGTCTTCAATTCCCTCCCTGACACCTGCACAGATGATATGTTAGTCCATCAGCTACTCTGGGCGACGCATGAAATGAAATGAACCCACATAGATACACAGGTGCACACAGCACCATGGCTTCTGTCACTGTTGCATAGTAAAACGGTCGTCTCCACCACTGACACTGGTAAAATGATTAAAAAAAAAAAAAAAAAAAAGTTAGATTAAAAAGAAGATCCACTTATGATTTGTTCATGTGTCTTCTTTCAGAATCTAACAATTCAAGTTACATAAACAGCTCTTTCACATGTAATTTGTAGAAATAACTAAACACAAGCTTAGAATCCCACCTGCAATCCAAGACACTGTTATGGATCAAAGTTACTCACAGCAGCATAGCAGGCATGACTAAACAACCTGAAGCTTTTCCATGCAACTCCTTCTAGCAGGTTGGCATCAAAGCCGATCTTTTGCAGCCTTTCAAGTATGCCAATATCTAACCCAAAGCAGAAATTTGGCAATTATGCTTGCATCTTCTTAATTTACTCAGACCTTGCTGTGTTTGCTTTTGAGACAACTCAATTTACTCATTTTGAACATTTTCAGTGATGAAAGATTTCCATCGCTGCTCTCAGGATGAAAAATCATTAACAGTCCTCATACCTTGATTGCCCACGCCTTCTCTTTAAATGTGCACCTATTTAAATGGTTACTGGCAGTTCATTTTTGCCGCTTGAAAAAACGTAAATCACAGCCTTAAAGACACAAGAAGCATTTACATGTATTGTGGTTAACAGAACTGGTCCAACAGGCTCAAGAAATTCAATAATCCCCAAGAGACGAATGGAGAATGAAGAGGTGGTTATGTCAAGTTAATAATGCTTCTTGACCGCTGAACGCTTAGGGCAGCTAAAACAAATGACTAAGTGTGTATCTCTCAGTTGTATAAATATTTTACTCACTTACCTGAAAAAAGTCACAAAGAACTGGACAAGGTCCATGATACTGTTATGTTGGGAGAAGGCAATCTATTCAAGAGAAAGAAGAGAATGACTTAGACTCAAATGACAGGACAGCGATATCAAAAACTAACGAAAATTTAACAAAATGTTACGGCCAACATGATATGGACAACTCTTAGAGAAGATAAGGGAATCTTTTACGGCATCCTCAGCCACTCCAATTTTTTAATAAACCTGAATCTCTTTTCGTTGAATAAAAAATAAAAATCTGCTATTAACCCTTTCGCTTCATTTTAACTGAGCTTTCCCAGTTGATCTGTGACATTCTGAGTGGGCAACAGGGCATCGACAGGTCAAGTCTGCATTAAGAGCTGAGTGGACCTGTGAAAAGGTCACTGGCGAGATTCTCTGAGGAATCTTCCAATAGGGTTTCTGCCGGGGGGAAAAAAAACAATCAGCCTGAATGCAGTCTCTAGCTGGAAAGGGAGGAATGTGGCAGAAAGCTTTCAGTGAGTAGACTCCAATCAACTAAAACAGAAATAATTCGGATAACCAATAAATCTCTGTCAGAAAAAAAAAGATCTGGACAGCTTGACTGAGAATCAGTGTTGACTGAAGTGCATCTTTCTTATTCTACACCAAAGACAGGGTCTTCTAAACAAATGTAAAGCCAGAGATAAAAAAAATAAATAGATAAATAAAATGATAATAATTGATTCTTTAGATTTTTAATAAATTCTTTTCTATAGCTCCAGTTGCAGAGATAAAACAGTAGCTAGAATTTAAGATTTCACAATCCAGCATAGTTTGAAAATACAGATAAAACTACATATAGTTCTTCAGTGGGAAGGGACCACAGGTTAACTAATCTGTTGTTGAGGTGAATAAAATCGAATATCTCTTACATACATAGCTGATGTATATCTAAAAGGCAACATGGCCAGTGAATAATGGTTAAGAAACATGTTTTACCTTCATTAAAAAAAAGAGGGATTACGCACACTCCTGGCAGCCAAATCATATCTGAGAGGTCACATCATAGTGACATGTCATTATCTACTATAGATGCTTTGAAGGCATTCTGCCCTAAAAGCATTCAGACACATAAACACAACGTCATCTGCAGCAGTATCGAGTCTCCTCTGGATGATAGCACGTAGGGTTGGGTAATGGGGCAGACACTGTGCTTTTGGAGGGGGATTATTTGCATCATTTTTGTTGCTTTGAATGCCGATGAGGCACAAAGTTAAAAGGCGAGGATTCCGCCTATCACAGGGTATTGAAACAGGGCGGCGGCATCGATTTATCAAAGTCAGAAGAAATTCCTCTTTTGTATTTCTTAATTGGGTGTAACTGAAAAGGTACATAGAGCTGAATATCTGGCCTTGAGGGTGCATGTTTAAGGGGCAGAGTCTTCGCTGGATTGATCTTCATTGACAACTTCATCACCCTCACAAACTTCTGCCCACCTTTGACTTTTTTAAGCAGAGAATGAGAATCACTGATCTAAAATGAAATGCTCGCTGACATGGCTAATGTGACTCAAAAAGCCCACATTACACAGATGTTTTGCCGCCTTTTTAACATGTGGGAGAGTTCTATTTAGTGCGGACACTCCCGCTTTTCACACAAGATGGGGTCAAAGCAATATGTCTGGGGTTAATTTAATTTCAATTCATCAATCCCAGACGAACAAGGGAATCATATGAGAAGCATTCTTCTGTTACAAGCGGACTTTTATTACGTTGAGCAGTTTCTTTCATAACAATTATACTGACAAATGATGATGTTACAGAAAAATCTTAGCTCATGACTGCTCTTCAATATCTTTATCCACATCTAAAAGCTTATTTCAAGCACTTGGACACTAAATACAAAGGCTCATAAGTGCAGTCTCAAATTCGTATCTTTATCTCATTTCTACACTCTCTCCCCTGCATCATAAACACAAGCAAGGAAAGCGAGACCTTATCCTGTTACAGGAGCTGTTTGCTTTAACAGCTCAGGCCAGTCCATAATAAATAAGTGACTGTTGGCCAGGAAATCTAATAGAAAACCATTATCGGGCCACCTCCACAGATGGACTGACCCCAAAGACATTATTACCCCACCATGGTCGACTCATCTACCATGTGAAAGGGAGGGACAGACCGAATATGAAAATCAATAAATTGGAGTGGGGTAATTAGCAAAAAGGGTATATGTTCTATTATTAGAAATAACTGTATCTATAAAGGTTTCTTAGTAAAACATTTTTCTTCTTACTTAAACATACAGTTTTACAATTTTGATTGTTGCAGAGTAATTACACAGGGAACACTGGTTTTAAATTGTGTTTTTTGGGGGCTTAATTCCGGCGTAACCATCTGGCCAACTGGGCTCAAATTTCCTTGGGAAACACTTGTAAATCATTGGGCTGAGTTTCATGTTTCTAGCTCGTTCCAGCTTGCTGCCGTTTGAGCCTATTTGACCGGAAAATAATAATGATTATAATAAACTGGGTTGTGACTCTTCTGGGCTTTAACCACATGATTATTATTTCAGATGAGATCTACCTTACATTACTAGTGAGAGACACTGGTTAGTTTGAAATATATTTTGGAGCACAGCCAACAGAATTTGTCAAATTTGAGTTTTGGGTGCTGCCTTAATCTTTCTTTTCCTGCAAATGCAAAATAAATTGCAGCAAATCATATCTATTTTTCAGAGTATCATATTTTTTCCCTGTCCACCACATCAAAGCCTCAATCTCCTTCATTAAGAAGGAGCATTCCATATAGTGCCCGCTAAAAAAAAAACAGATGTGCTCCTGTGCACGTTAACCATTGGTCATTAAACCCATAATTAGATTGAAGTGTGCTTGAAATCCCCCTGAGTAACAACAGAGCTTTGCATCTGCAAAGGCCGCTGCTCCTCCTCCCTTTTTGTACTGTATGTAAGACTGGGACCTGTTATCGATAAATGGGATCTTTTTAGACTATGCACATACTGTACATGTAGTGAGAAATCCGGGACAACATGCTGCATTAAAGAGAAAAAGGATTTAATTACTGGGTGATCAGCTTCATGTGAGTCACAAGCACAGTCCTTACCTGGATCTTGATGGGCCATGAGAAGTTACTGACGTAGACATAAAAGGTAATATTAGGGTTGCTTCTAAAGGTGAACTTCTCACAGGAGAAACTATCTTTGTACTCCTTGATATTAGTTTTGGACACGATGGGCACCTCCTCTCCAGAGATGGTTCCAGCTGTTGAGGCAAACAGTTCATGTTCAGCACTCTGCTATTTTCTGCTCAACAAGCTCACCTACTTACAGAGATAAAGCTGGATTGGCTGCAACCCATTATTATGAATCCATTAATGGGTTTATCAAGCCATTTAGGACAACAGGAAAGCGCTCATGACCAATTATTATTATGTCTGAAGTGCATTTAACTTCTTTTTGGTTGACCTAAAACAAAGTGGGCTTTATTGTGTAATTATACATGCCATACATATTTTACTCTTAGACACTGACGTGGGAGAAAAGCACAGCTTGAGAGAGTGACTGAAATGCTGCTGTCCATAGGTCATGACTGAGTCATGAAAGCACATATTAATCATTTGAAACCATATCTCCACTATCAGCTAATGCATTTAGTATATTTGACACCTAGAATTTAGCATTTCACACCCTTGGGTTGGGAAACAGGCTGCATGACAGCAACAAAACTCTACAAAGATCAACTATTTATTATAATGTTTGTTTGTGCCCATTTACGCTCAGTTTTCATGAGCTGACTTTTATTTTGAATATTAAATATAATCTATTATATGTCAAATATCACAACATTGTCATATTGAGGAGAAAACTTTAGAGAATGTCTTCTTAATATACGATTTATAACACCCAACCTGACATAAAATCTAATGTATTTCCAAGCAGCATTCATATTAAAAAAAAAAAAAAAAAAAAAAATCTATTTTCAATCTATTTTGATGTTTCAAGTCATTTCTTATTCTTCCTCATGTCAGTGGGTCCTCAACATTGACATTCCAACCCACAACTCTGAAACAAAAGAACTGAAAATGACAGCTTGAGTCTGGCTACGTGAGCACGTTTATCTTAATTGAAATCACCCTCCGCCCCCCACCCATAAGCGCTTCACGCTCTTGTCGATTGTGAAGAGGCTCCCGTTCCTTCTGAGACACAATATCTTTGTTGGGAAGGGGGACCCGACTTCAAATATTAATGAAGGTGCTCCGAAAAGGTTAAGGTGGTGGAGAGGAGTAGAGGTGGTTAACATGTTTTAGTGGTTGGAAAATGTCAGTGTGGTGGGGATGGAGACAGTGGCAGATGCCTTGAGAGGAAGGGAGGGCACAAGATAAACAGTGGCACTGGACGACTGCAGTGTCCTTGGGTGTCTTTCCTCAGGGGACCTACAATAGCCACTCAACGGTGACGAAGTGCTCACCATCAGGAGAGGGTACATTATTGTTCCTGTTGTATCTGTTATACCTATTGACTACACTATTAATTTAAAAAAGTAACAACTAAAATAAGTAATAAAATAAAGGAAATGAGGAATAGGTATAATAAAGGATAATAAAGAATAAGCCGAAGCAAATTTTCAGCATTACAAAATCAATCTCTAGAGCCTGGAAGGCATAATTTATTATTTCAGTGAATATAGTCCTAGTAGTTGATTATTTTTTTTGCAATTCTATCACTGAGATGATAATAGATATAGACAGTATATTTAATCAGCCTCAGTCTGTGTCTCAACTGTCTGTGCAAAACAACCTGTGTGGATGAAAATGGCTTCTTAATGATGCTTGGGCTAAATTGGGTGCATGTCATTTTGTGTGGGAGTGGCAAATTATGCAGTGGGAACTTGGGTCTGAAGATCCTCTGAGATTTGGAATATCTGCTCTGCTGACCTTTCAATGCCAAAAACTACTATGGGTATTTTTGTGTAATTTTTCCAGAAATTACTTCACTCTTGAGACAATAACTTAGAGTTTACAAATTTGACACCTTCTGACTTCAATCCCAAATAGCATTTGTTATTGGAACCATTTGTTAGGCACAGAATAAAACGTTTTATTTATTGCATTATTATTCTTGGTCTTTTTGACAAATTCATTGCGGAAGTGTTTGAACTGGGAATATGTATTTTCACAGTCTAATGGGTGAATTTACAACACAGCGAGAAGAGGGAAAGAAAACTCATTAACCCATGGCCTGTTTAGAGTTTAAGGGTTTGGAAAATCCATCAGCTTAGTTCAAAATAAAACCTGCCTTATTGTGACTTGAATCAATATATAAATAATAGCGCTGTAGTCAGTGTTGCAGGCTGCCGGTGATTTCAGAAGGAGAAAAGTGCTACATCAATAGTCTTCCTGTGGGGGGTGATAAATAATAAATAAGTTAGACCTAGACTGGTAGGTCTAACTTATTGTTTACTGAATGTTTACTTGAGTCGGCTCCAGACTAATTGACACCATGTCAAAGACGTTGTTGGTGTGGCTGCATTTTGTTAAGAGTGGTGTGTAAACAGCCGTTTGCATATCACAGCTCAACAACCAACATGGCATATCATCTAATTACGGTAGACTAACATACTGGAAATATGTGCAGGTGCACACTGGTCGGCTCCGAGTCTGTTGTTATCATTTCAGCATAAAAATAATTTGGTTAAATTGATGTAATATGCTGCAAATACTAGATTTTCATGTTTATTCATAATTAATTTAGACTAATGAGGCTACCAGGTTGAGTGCATTTGCTGTGGCTGATTTAGTTAATCTACAGACAAAGTGTAGATTTTTTTTTTCCCTGATGGCTTGGAAAGGAAGTACAATTTCAGTTGATCAAGATTTTCTTTGGTTGACCCCAGTGCCAATTTTTAACTTCAGTAGATAGGCTGTGCACATAGCTTTTCCCATGACAAGGTGTCTACAATCTAACAGAAGGATAAAAAGAAAGCAAGGCATTTATACAGTACATTCATTACAACAGTAAAATCAAGTACCTGTTGATCCCACCGACCAGGTGATATTGAGGTTGAAGTTGTTGGATGCATTAATCGACATGTCCAAGTTCTTGTTTGCCTTTAGATGATGAACATAAAAACACCACAACATTAATGTAGTTAAAAATAAAATAAACTTAGATTTTCACACAAAAAGAAACAAGAGCCTCAATATGAAAAGTAGATAATAAAAGCAGAGATGCTATAATAAGGTTATGAAATTCAGCAAGGGAGCCGCCAAGGTTTTGTGGGCTGTTCCAGACTCCTAGTGCAACCTTCTAGCATCTTGATAGAAAATGAATGACCAATCAACTGATCATCGACTTTAAATGGGGCAGTTTGTGACTAGAGATTTAAAAGAGTTACACTTTGTTCAGAACAATTTATGGTGTCACTGCCTCTGACAGGGTTTGATTTGGGAAAGAGTTACCTGCTCAGGTGAGGCCATAAAGTTGATGGCAGTGTAGTGATTGTCATCTTCTTGGATGAGACTGAAGGTGAACTGGTAGTCAATCAGCAGATTATCTATTTAGGAAATCAGACAGGAAACAAAAAAGGTCTCATATCCTTTCTATCATACATCAATATATTTTACATAACAAGGAGTAACAACTTTTCTGAGGGATACAAACAATCTGATCTGCCAACTGTGGCTTACACTACTAGTGACTACTGTCACAGTATAAAAATATAGAGATGTATGGTATGTGATGTGATCAAAGAAACTTCCAGACAATAGTCTGACTGATGGAGACAAGTGAAATCAAAATGTCTGTAATCAAAGCAAATGACTGCAATCAAGGTGTACAATTTTCTCATCAAGTAGAGAACAAGTAGGTATACCTGACCCTGACAGCAAGCTTAAAAATATTCCCCTGTGGCGATTAAGGAAGTGTTTAATTATTAATTGATGACAGTCTGTCTCAACTGATTTCACTACTTTTCAAAAATTATATAAGAACATCAAGGAAGTGTCTCCATACTGAAATATTTAGATTGAAAATATATCAATTGTATTGTTTCTTCGATCCATTTTGTTTTAATTGCACAAAGTTCTTGGCAGATGACAGAGGTGAGCTTGAAATCACCAGTTCCGCTGAAAAGCCAAATAATTCACTCAGTGAAGAAGCTGCAGCATGTTAATCCATGGTCAACTGCCTTTTAGATAGTGTGAGGAGTGTCATGTTTACAATACTGCGTGACAGAGCTCAAGAAAAAGTCCCCGTTCTGTGTGCAGAGGTTAAAACCAGCTCCAGGCTTTTAGTTTCCTGTCCCTCTCTCTCTCTCATTGAGCCTGGTGTCAGCCTATGGTATTTCAAAAGGGACAAACACTTGGCAGAGGCTCTGTTGTCAGTAGCAGAGTGTTGAAAGGCAGATAACAGATCACTAAGTACTGCAGCACCGTGAAGGACGCCACATCATGCAAATAAAAACACAAAGCGCAAACAACAACATGTACAGTATACACAGCAATACAGGCGCAGACTGTGACCACTTGGCACTGCATATCAACTTTATGTAATTTTTCTCTCTTTTTTCTTGCTTTTTTATAATGCAGCTTTCTTTTTTTTCTTTTTTTTTTTAAATCACTCAGATAGATAGATTTCCCTTCTACTTTATAAGTCTAATTAATGTTTAGTCAACTTTCTAAATGAGTGAATGAGTGGGCGAGTTTATTGAGCGAGTGAGCCGACAAGTGGAGAAATTCTACTCCTCCGTCTCCTTGATTAGCTCAATCGCTCACTCCTTCTGATGCACTTGACATTTTCACGACAAGTCACTCTGTCACCGAACAAGTGCCCCTGGTGCCAAAGTGCAAAAATGCTCCATCTGCACTGAGTGGAACAGTGGAAGTGAAGAAGCAAGGGAGGGAGAAAAGAAAAGCAGGGAGAAAACAGCCAACAATAATCAAGTAGGTGTGTGTTAGTGTGTGTGTGTGTCTGTGTGCACATATGAGCTGTCTTTCCTGCAAATAGCTGTCCAGTGGAGAATTACTCACAGTAACAGGTTCCTCTGAGTGGATTGCCAAGGTAACGGTTTTCTGAGTCACATCTGCAGGGAAGAAAACAGAGCGGAGAGAACAAGATGAAGAAGAGTTCTAACAGATTGAGAGCAAGAATGTATTTTATCAGGCGCAGTGTACGCCAAGTGCCAGTGCAGTAGCTCCTGCTGTTGGCGCCTCATCAAGTCTCTTATTTCTGACAAACAGGGAATAATCTGATAGTTTGTAAAAGTTAATTACGCTTTTTTTTTTTTTTTTAATTTTTGTTTATCATAGCCGCACAGCGACATCTGCAAACTTGACATACCCCCTGATTATAGAGCTCAGGCAACTAGAAGTAATGTACTAAATTTAATCCCTTAAAATCCTTGGAGCAAACAATACAATTTATGAATTCTTCCTTGATTATGTGGGAAATATACTCCTAGATTAAGATTTTAAAGTGAAATCAGGAATAACCACCAATCAAGGTGAGTCCTTTTGAATAAGACGATAAAATAATGACATTTGAGAGCCAGTGAGTCAGGAATGCAAAGTTAAAAACAGGCTAGACAAACCCCAAGGGGAGTATGAGTTTCACTCTCATGTTTATTAACCCAGACATTCAGGATTTAGACTAGATAATCAGAGCTGAGGGTGAACATGTTCGCAACGCTCGCAGAACATGACTCGTTTACCCCTTGATTGGAATGCGATTGTGCCATTGGTTTTGATTCTTCCTTCAGCTCATAGCAACCCATGTTTTTGGAGATAACCCAAAAAAGACTGGAGATAACCCTGTGCTGGAATCGTATTTCAGTATCCACTGGGCTAATCAGGTATATATCTTAAAAATCCAAATTACAATGACAACAAAAAACAAATATTTGAAAACTGAAATAAAAAATAAAAATGTAATGTTCCAAAAAAACTAAAGTTAAATATGAATGATAAGTACTTTGATTGGCTACATAAAGAACTGACTGAACTTCAATACAAAAAAAAAACAAAGTAAAAATTGCTTTCATCATTTTTCAGTTAAAGTGCACCCTTGATTTTTATTGTGTTGCTAAACCATATGTTGCCAAGATGTTTAAAAAAAAATAATCCAGTTCAAGACCCAGAGAACATTTGATCAATGGTTTGAAGTCAGTTCTGGCAGCTGTTTACATCTGTATAGACCAAACCTAATCGACAGGCATCTTGTACAGCATCTTGTCATCCAGATACAGTTGGTCACAGGAGGGTGGCAAACATAGTGAGGAAATGAGACAGTTCTCTCTTTAGCAAGCCGACTATATGCTATGACTTTCTTTCATTTAAATTTTTCATCGAAATTTTTTGTCCTTGCATTTTCAATTATGCCGTTTGGTCTGTTACAAACTGTACACTTTTCTTTTAAAAACAGTAAAGGAGTTCAAATATATTCAAAAATTTTTTCAGTATTTTTTATATATATATATATAACATGCATTTAAGATACCATATTATCTTAAAAAATATAATTAGCCTGTGCTTAACACATGGGTTGCATCTGTTGCAAGCGTGAAATTACTGTAACTCCAGGGACAATGAATATGTAACTCCAGCTAATGAGGGTCCTAACCCAGGGCGAAAGATGGTGTGAAAACTGGACAATTACAAGGTTCCATTTGCCTCCAATCCAAATAAACACTAATTTTTAAGCCTTGGACATCATCACTGTCTTCACAAATGGAAAATCCAGAAACTCATTCATGACCATGAAAAAAAATGCCCTAATTCACAGATTATCCACGTGTGTCCACAATGGATTTGTATTATGAATTTGCTTTGGTCTGGAAATTTTAAAAAAATTATTTCAGTTGTTGGAATAACACATTTCTAAAGTAACAGCCTCTGATTTGTTTTTCATGTGCATTTGTTGACAAAAAGATATGAATGGGTTTCTTGGGGACTGTCGGGTCATGCAGTTTGCTCAAAACTGCTGCGGTGTAACGGCACACACAATTTTCACACATCAGTGACACTGTGGCGTAACAGCCAAAGTAGTATGACTTTTAAATGAAGTGCTGCCAGACAAAATAATTTGTTAACATCATTTGTTTTGAGGGTGTGTGTGTGTGCGCATGGCTTTGCAATGGCCTGTAATAAGGAGGAACATATGGCAGTGTTCACAGGAAAGCAGTGCTCTTTATCTCCTTTTGAATGCATCTCTCTGCTCTGTCTTTCAATCTTTTATGCATGTCTGAAGTTCACTCTGAACTAGTTTATCATCACTGGGCTGTACTTCCCTTGATAAACCGTGTGATATCAAACATATGCACTAGAACTACATAAAGTCAAACATGACATGGCAGTTTAAACATTAGATATCTATTATCCCACTGATTTTGTTTCACAGTTGTATCATCTTATAGACAACCAATTAAACTTGTTAGAATAAGATTATCAACGGTTGTGTCGAGGAGTCAGAGAGGACACAGAGTGAGGGAGGGAGAGGAGGAGAGAGAGCAAACTGACTGAGAGACATGAACCCCACAGAGAAGAAGGAGGTGGCTGTTAGTGATGTTATAGTGAGGGGCAATGGCTGTCCCTCTAAAAATAATGCAGTGAAGGTACTTTGCAAAAGAAAAAAAAAAGTCAGTCAGGTGAGGATGGAGGTAACACAAATGGTGTGTTTCAAAATCTTAAATATCACCACGTAGTTACACAAAACAAAGCTGTAAAACTTGAGCTTATAGTTTATATATCACAATGACTGAATTTAAAATGTTTAATACTGCTACAAATTAGCATCACGTGACACCAGTTTCAAAGCTTATACAGTGTTTATACTGACATGTTTCATGTCAACAACAGCTGTTTTACTAAAGCTGCTTGCTACTCCCAGACACTCAAAAGTACATGTGCAGCAAACACACGCTTTAACAATATTAACTAACCTGATCAAGATGGATTTTGATGCTATGTCTAACCGGCAAATCCTGAAGGACAAGCATGACTGCTCTGAATGATCCAATGGGCGCGGGACACTGAGCTGAACAAGAGCCAGCTCCAGTGCTCTCACTGTTGAGGTTAAACAGGCAAGGACAGGCTCTTTTACCACAGTACAAAGGACGTGGGACAAATGCCACCACAGGGTTTTGAACCTTACAGAACATCACTCCCGGGGCATTTCTGCTGCCTGGCATTTACAGAACGCAAAACACACACACACACACACACACACACACACACACACACGCTCATCATGAAGTGTATAATGCAACTCCTCTACCCTGTATCTTAATTTAATCTACACCTACATGCATGCGTGCACACATCTGAACTCCAGGCAATACCCCTGCACTGTATCTTAATTTGATCTGCACTCAACTTGAACCTTTGTCTCTGCTTGTGCACAATCTGTAATTTAACAGGCAAAATGCACACACACAAAAACACACAAACACACACACAGGAAAAATTGGCTACGAACTTATACAATGTCCTTCACACATATGAAGGCTGGAGTGAACCTCACATGTGCACACTCAGTGCTAACCCCTGTTACCCCCAGCACAAGAAGAATCCTGAATAATGTATGTTTCCAAATGAGCACTATAAAAATAAACATCTCCCTCACTGCTCTTGTTTGACTCATCACTATAACACAGCGTGGACCTCATCAATTGTTTACAAAAAACAATTCTATTTTGCACTGATGCATCCTTCACGTCATTACCGTGGCTATTATTTGAAGGCCCTAATGACATCGGTGGTTGCTGTGCATGAGTGTGTGAAAGCTGACATGTGTGCTTTTGTGTACAGGGCTGAAAAAGACGGAGTACCCTTGTGCGGAGGTCTTTGTTTAAGGGTTATTGCTGGGGATGATGCAAGTGAGTGGCTGACAGGGGTTGGGGGAGACGCTGATTACGTGTAATGAGATACCAGAAATTGCATTACAAAGGGAACGGCAAACACCACACCCCAATGTTAGTCAGTACATAGATATGTTAATTAGATTACAAGTGGAAAAAAAGTGATTACTTTACTTTTTTTATTACTTTAAAATGTTTGAATATGGAAATGCATCTTGATTTTGAGATTAAAGTCACCACTAAAATAACGGTTGTGGGTAACGACAACACTAATCTAATTAGAGTCTGTAAATGGGACTGAATTAACAACATATTCTGGTGGTTTATGTTGCTGGCTAAATTTTAAGATGATAATCAGTAATGGGTAGCAGGAACCTTCCCAAAGCTGGTTCCAGAGCTGTTAGGGCACATCCTCCCTCTAAATGGCTGATAATGATTGGCCTGCTGGTGCCTGGCCTGCTCTGAAATCCCTGCTCTGATTTTGTAGGGTGGAAAATGAGTCATTTGAATGAACTGTTAGCCACCTGCTATCTGGGTGTTGCTCTGCTTTGCACTGTGCTGCATTCCATCTGGCAGCAGAAATTAATGTGACATTTTGTCATTTGTGTCAAGTGTCATTTATTTATTGTCAAAGTCAACAGAAGGCACCGAGGGCTTCGAAGAGGTCTTATTTGAGCACTTCCCCTTGTGTTCTTTGCTTTCTCTCTGTGTCTTCCCTCTCTCGTACTCTTATCACATTCATGTGTCCTCTCACTCCATGAGTCGCTTGCATAATGTGAATACTGTCAAGGCTAAGACGTCAGTTAACTTGTATTTTCCAAGTGATGAACTTTAATCTTCACTTGGTGATCTGCTGTCTTTGTCTGATCCAACAGTGTGGTTATAACTACTCGGCATACATACTACGTTTTGTGTCCTTTTTTTTCCTATGGGTTCCAATCATACAAATGTAAACAAAAAATGTGTAGAAATCTTATAGAAATTGTACCACATATTGAGTGTTTAGAACAGCAAATTCATCATATCTAAAGACAGGCTGGATAACTACATTTATAGTCATTACTACAGAGAACAATCCAAAGTCAAAATCATTTAAATACCTTTAACGGTGTCATGACCATGGTTACTTTAGCTGACTATGGTTTTGCCATAGTATATAGCGAAAAGATTTCTCAACAAAATCAATATGAAGAATAAAATCTAATTAACTTTAAAATAGCATTTTCTCAAAAGGCTCCAAATTATTTTATATACGGTGTGAAATATGTGACTGTGTAATGTGAAACTGAACAAGTAAGAAAGGAAAAAAGACAGCAAAACCATGTCATGGCGTGTGGGAGTGTATCTATGCTCATATCTGCCAGTGACCCCTCCACACCTCTTACTGCATTAGGGGTATTAAAAACATCCGTCTCTGTTCTGCTTACAACTGGGAAAGCAGATAGTTAAGTGGAGATGGTCCTCCTACACCAAGAGAATCCATAGTGTCAGCAGAAATCGTCCTAGGGGTCGAGTTCCTGGCCAGTAATGTCAACTGACAGTTCTCTGTTTTTATACTACAGAATTATGGCAACATCAGAGTTTCTCAAAATGTACTTTGGCTGTTTTGTTTTCTGTCTGACCTCAAATTGTATGAATTCCATTATATGATTAGGGTTCCTGAAAGTCAGACTATGCCATGATTCAAAGTCAGATCAAGACAGCTTTATTGCTCAGAATCTCTTTCTTTTTTCCCCTGCAGGAAACAAGGTGTTCTAACTGAATGTTTTAAGAGCTTAATACTTTGATTTGATTAGAACCAACAACTCTAGTTTACAAGGTCAAATAGCTTTTTATTACCCTAGTTAATTGTTGAAGGGCCCATTGTGTATAAATATCCAGCTGTTGTGTGCCTCACTTAAAGGTTCTAAATGCGAATCTGACAGAGCTGTTAAAACCACATCTCATTTCATAATGAGAATTTATGGTAAATTTCACAATTTTTATTATTATTTACTTTATGATTACTATTGTTTGTGATAATAGCATTACTATTATTATTACTGCTAGTGCTATTACTATTATTCATTTCAATTTTATTTTAATTTTTTTATTGACAGAACTTTTCATTGTTGATAAGGACATAGGTAACTGAGCAAGAACACAGAGAAAACTATCCCCTAACCTAAGAAGTAGTGGTTTACGAAGTTTAAATTCCCTTTTCTTTGTTTTTATCTTATTAATTTTTCATAAAAGAGTTTGAAGTGGAGGCTAGAACTAAGCAGTTCATTATGACACACAAGGAAGGGTTTAAAGGTGCATGGGATTAGGACACCATGCCAGCTATTGTTTCAGCCGATTCAAGCCGGCACTCTTCCTCAATTCTATGAAAACTATTCAGTGCTTTCCACTCAGCATAGTCAAAGTGCTCAAAGTTACTTATTTTAATTGATGCTTGGAAGGACTTTGATAGGGTCACATGGAAATATCTATTCTTCACCCTCCAAAAGCTTGGCTTTAAAGACAAATCTGTTGCCTGAATCAAATTGCTTTATTACTCCCCCCTTGCAGGCAAGTAATCTCTAACAATACTAGCCACTCTCTTGTTTGCACTGGACATGGGCCTAAAGCGATAGCAACTCTGTAAGGACTTTAAAGATATACATCAGGGTGGGCTAGAGTTCAAAGTTTCTCTTTATGCAGATGATCTGCTTTTGTATGTCATTAATCCACCTTTATCACTTCCCTGCATTCCAGATATTCTAAATCAATTTGAAAAAAAAATTAAAAAAAAATAAAAATCCTCAGGGATAAGTTAAATTTACAGAGGGCTAACTTTACCCTTAAATCTCTAGCCTTAAAAGTGTCCAACATGGTTTTAAAGACATAGGAAAAAGTGAGTAACCTCGATAACAAACTTCCTTTACAAATACGTCCCTGCTCTTCTTTGTAAGTGAAAACAGGATTATGAATCCTTGGGCATCCTTACCATTATGATCAGCAGGGCATGTTAACCTAATTAATATGATAGTGTAGCCAAAGATTTTATCTCTCTTGCAAAACATCCCCATTCTAATTAATTTTCTTTTTAAACACTTGATAAAAGTATTATCCCTTTCCTATGGGGGGATAAATCTAGTTGGATCAGCAAGACCCATCTCCAAAGACCAAAGTGCTCAGGAAATCTGGCTTTACCTAATTTTAATTTCTTATTATTGGGCATGCAACATTCAGGAGTTAATTCACTGGTTCGAGGACATGCAAGTTACTGGTATCCAGATACTCCTGGATAAGTATTTTTAAATCTTTTACTGAGATGTTCGGAAACCAACTTGGTCCTGACCCAATCTTTGCCACCTTTGGTTCAGCATCAAAAGAAACTCGTTGCTCTCTTACCAAATACAACTGATGTGGCAACACCACTTACTACACTCCTTGCATGACGTTCGAGCCTTTTAAAATGGGAAGCAAAGCATTCCTCAGTCCATTTCTCATTGGGTCAAAGATGGTGAAGGGCAAAGGGGGATTTCAAGATAGGATTGTCAGCATATTCGACCAACAGTGCCTCTATGTTTAGAGGATGAGTAGGTGACTTGAAGTCAAATATTTGTGTTTTATCTCTTTTACTCCTGTGGTATTAAAAAAAAAAAAATCAAATCAATAAAACATATTTACAAAATCAGCTCATTTCATTTTAATGTGTACATGTGGATTTTTAATGTCTTTCTGACATTCTTCTATGACAGTGCTCCAAAATCAAAGAATTGTTCTAATATGACAAAATTAACAAAATGATCCACAGTTACCATTTAATAAAGAAAATGAACTCCGCATTACCTACCATTCCCTCTAATGTGCTGTAATTTGTTTCAATATAATGTTATCATCATATATTTAATTGTGTTATCTTATAATCATGTCTTCTTATATTTAATCACAAAAAAGGGAATAACTTGAGAAACTTCAACTTTCACTGTTATACCCTTTAAAATCTCCAGGTTGAGTTTTTAACTCCGTGTCATAACAAATGTTCTTTTTTTTCCATTAAGAGACAATAAAAAGCATGAGCAACCACTAGAATGACAGAAACAATTGTCTTGTGTTTTCAGTTCACAATTTATGCAAAATATCATAAACAACACATAATGTATCATATTACCATATGTATCTGTCTCACTTCTCTAAAGGGGTCTCTCTTAAATAGCTCTGAGTATTTCATCAGCACTCCATTCAAAGTGACTACTGACCCACTAACAGGTTACCCAGAGATATGTAGTATGCAATCATTTAAAATACTACAAGGTACTTCTGTTTTCTCATTGATGTCTTTGTGTGTGTTTGTGAGCAAGTAGTCAGAGTACTCACAGCTGGCACTGGTCTCCTTTGATCCCCTTGGTGGTGCAGAAGCATTTGCCAGTTAACACCTGGCACACACTTGCATGACCATTACACTTACAGGCTGGAAAGAGCAAAGACAGATGGGGAAGAAGATAGGGGATAGAAACAGAGCATGTCAAAGAGAGAACAGAGGGACAGAGGCATTACAGATTAGCACTGCATACAGATAAATAAATATGTGGATAAAGTGGCACCTCAGTTAGAGCTTTCCAACTTCAGTTTAAATCATTAAGTACAGGGCTCAGAAAGTCCTACAATTCCTAATTTCGGCCCCATCAGTGGTTTTCCCTATTCTAAGCACTAGGCTAGCAGCTAGATGACCAAAATCTCTTCAGCTATATTGAGCAAACATGAGATGAAATTGATGTAAATGGGTAAAATGGTATACATGTGCATTTTCCCCAAAAGGTTGGTTAAATTTCAGCAATCTGATACATGATGGAGAAAGAAATTTGTGCAAAATTTGCAAGAAAAAAAAAAAAAAAAAAAGAGTCTGACCCTCTCCTTTCAGGTAACTTAGAAGGTCTATTAAAGCTCCTTCTCCATCCCCCTTGTTAGAACAATTCCCAAGATGGTACTTTTGACTGGGTGTCATCACAGTTTCTCCTGCACATCTTGTTACTTACAGCTGGTGATACACGGATTCAGTTTTCCTACATGCAAGTCAGACCGAATAGGAGGATTTACTCAATGCCCAAACTAACGCTGATTATGCAATGAATCCCTTGTCTTCAAAACAAAAAATGGATATATTTGCATGTACTAAGTGAACATAATGATTTTGAGTCATTTCATCCCCAGGCTCAAAAAGAATGAAAAGAAGATTTCCTTCACAGAAGCTCACCCGTGTAGTTTCAATTTACAGGTTACAGCTATAGACTATGCTTAAACAGATGGAACCTGAGAATGTAGAGCTCCCAGATATGTACGTGTGTGTGTGTGTGTGTGTGTGTGTGTGTGTGTGTGTGTGTGTGTGTGTGTGAGTGTGTGTGAGTGTGTGTGTCTGTCAATTCAAACATTAGCCTACATGTAATTTCTCTGGAATGCTATTGATGTCTCATAAAAGACAAGTGTGGGTAAATCTCCTCTTGAAAAGGAAGCTGAATTACCATTCCTCAGTCAATCTGCAGTTCATTTCATAGAAAAACACCTTCAGGCAGTTATCAAATACAAATATTCTGTTATTTGATTTAATGTCCATCCCTGTGCTTTACACCAATTCTCCACATTATATTTAGTCAGCATTATGTGCTTTTGCTTTGAAAACAGAATTGCTGTATGAGAATTTGAGTTGCAGTCAAACGAGAAAATTCATTTTGAGCAGGAGACACAGATATTAAACGTACTTCATCTGTGATTCAAAAACTCAGTCAAAACATTTCTATATCCAAAGAGGAAATCTTGAATACCACAACCTGAAAATTAGTAAAACAATCTAGTTATATGAGTTATATTTGTTGTAATCTGTTTCAGATTGCCTTTAAGATGTCAGTGTTATCATTTAATCTAAAATTTAAAAAGATAAATGATGTATACATGTTTTCTACAAAGCTGTGTCTTATGGGTTTGAAAAGCACAGTAACACAATGGGTGAGTATTTGACCTTCACCTTTGCCTACAGTTCCCACAGTGCACCACATCTGCTCTACGCTCACTCAGGTATCAGGAAAACAAAATTAACTTTGACATTTCACTGTTGTTGACTCGCAGAATCAAAAATAAGCCCCAAGGAACTAGAAATCTATTTTGGCTTTGCTCAAAACCAACATATGGAGTAATATTTTCATTATCCAACATGACAGACAAATTGTCACTAGTTCTAATCAATACACAATAGTGCCCTCTGTTGGTTATGATGCTGTATTACTGTAGGTTTGTCAGGCAACATTTTGGTTAGAATTCAATGGGAAGATGATTTTCTAGTAAAAGCTCAATTATGATTTACGCACAGCATGTCTAGTGCAAAATAAAGGAAAATAGAGAAGGTAATTTGAGTTGAATTTATTTAAACTTGTTGATCTGCTGTTAACTGGAATGAAATGCATTCAGATAATTGGGAGAAGGCTTGGTGTTAAAATACATCAGTTGACTGCTTCACCAAAACAATATCAAGCAAATCCATTAAGCCGTGTTGTGTGCAGAATGAATAATTTCTGTGGCGACCGCAGCACTCACCCTGGCATTTGCCGCCATTGGTCGGGTCTCCATGGTAACCAGGCATGCAGGTCTGGCAGTGAGGACCGGTGGTGAGGTTACGGCACTGTTCGCACACGCTGCCGTTCACACATGTGCTGTGGCCATTACACTGGCATGCTGCGGAAGAAAGAGGGAGAGCTTCCTGTAGCTGCAGATTCAGTTCACTGCTTTAGCTTTCTGCAACTGCCTTTCAAATAGATATTTAGGATATAAAATGAATATCAAATTTAATATCTTTACATATTGAGAAATTCATGACTGCTGCAGGTGCTGTATCCTATATGTGTTAAATAACTTTGATTTTTTTTATTTTTAGTGATTTGGAACAAGGTAGGTGAATTTCTGATGACAGCATGGACTCATAATCTGTCTGCAAGTCACATAGGCACTTGTTTCACAGAGGGATTTCTGATTATTTTTGTGTCTAAGACGCACAATCATTTTGATCATCCTCCCTGTAGTTAATAAACAGCTAGGATTTGACAGCAGTCCAACACATCTAACATCTAGGGTTGTTATTATTGCTCTCTAGAAAATCAACAGACCTATTAGAGCTGTCAGTGGCTTGTGTCTGCCTTGTCATATTACATTTGATTATTTTTCAATCAAATCTGCCTTTTAAAAATTATTTTATTGCCTTCATCTTTTAATTAACCTTCTTCCATGAGACCAATTGTGATTACAAATTTGACCTCTATAGAAAATAAAAATATATGAAGTTTTTATTTTATGCAAGACTGATTCATAAACTAACCATGCTATATTGATTTTTCAGCCATAGTACGTCTTGTAACACCCAAGGTTATTACAATTATTCCACCTGTGATGTTAGATTTAACTTTCCCCCTCCAACAATGGAATTTTCATGACAGTAGGGCACTAACTATAATTTAGTGCTGTGAAAACACACTCCTGCCCACATTGCATCATTAAAAATGTACCATTTTTGAGGAAAGACTAAATAATGTCTTATAAAGAAATTTAAAAAAATAAATAAAAAAACAACAAAGAAAAAAAAACAAAATCAAAGACACTGAGCTTCTGGTAAAATATCACCATAACCTTTTAAATATTTAATTCTGGACCTATTAAATTGTATGAATTTTACACAATGAAATATTTTTCAAGGTTTTTTACACACTGATACCACTGAGCCACTGCAAATTGTCACATTCTCAAATTACAAATAGCTGTGGGTACATCATCATACTAGATGACTTGGTTGCATAGACTTGGCCTTGATGAAAGCATTAAATAACACAGTAGCATTAGATTTCATGGAATCAGCAGGGAGGGATTAGTTGCATAGGAAGACTGAAAAAGGAATCCTTGATAAGAACATGTCTTTAAACTTAAGACGTTACTGTCAATTGGTAATAACCTCTTGCAAAGATACACTTATGACACATGATCTGTAATTTAAGTAAGAGGGACGGGAAGTGGATCGCTTACCAGGGCAGTGAATGAAGGCCCATTCATAGCCCTTGTCTTTCGGGCAGCTGCCTGGCTCCAGGCTCATGTCCTGGGACTGGCCCTGCTGGCCCTGCTTCGCCATTCTCTTCATGGGCCCCCGGTACGAACCCTCCATGCACAGACCCTTCCCTGTGCTGCTGGGATCTCCACACCAGCCGCACTCAGGTTGCTCCAAGCATTGGGAACATGTCTGCAGGCCTGAACAGTTCTGGGCTGAAGAGGAGAAGAAACTTGTGATACATTTCACACCAGCAAGTTTTGAGTTTTAACCCACTGCCCTTGTTGGCTCCATTTCAAAATGATTTACCCTCTTTAAAGTGAAACTCTTTGCTTTTCGTTTTGTTACTATTATGCTCTTTTATTGACCGCATTTTTTCATTTCTTTTCATTTTAGCATTTATTTACCACTAACATTATTTACCACTAACCAACAGCAGCAGACAAAAGTCAATGTTGAAGCAGGATTTTTAATTTGTGGGGTATCAGACATTTCTTAGCCTCTACAGGACCTGCAGATTAATGTTCTTTGTACTGAGAAACAAACTGGTTATCTGGCGAGCTGTCAGGACGACAGGTTTGTGAGCAGATAAGATATAAGAAACAAGTTAGAGCAGTTAGCAGTTGATGGAGAGGGGGTGGCCGCAGAATGAGACAAATAATGTGTGAGCAAACCAGAGTTGGTGAAAAGTTTGTGATTTGAGCAAAGTTTGATGAAAGGCTTACATGTGGTGCATGAAGTTGCATCTTACTCCAGACTCAGTAACCCAGAGGTAGCACTTGAGCAATGTTGTATTGTCACTTGGGGGACAAACTTTTAGGCCACTAAATTGCTTGACGAGTTTCAGTGTTGCCACTTGCCTGCTAGACAGACACTTTAGAGGAGAAATGTCACTACTCATTTAAGGAGACAAACATTGAGTGCTTTCACCTCAGTTTATGTCAAACAAATCTCCAGCTATTCTGCTAATGGATGCGAAACCATGACAACGCAAGAGCCATCAGTACAGAGTAAGGCCATTTAAGTTTTGACATCAGGGCATAAGTGGCACACATCAGGAACATACTATACTGAGAAAAGATGTGGCTGGTTGAGGACACAACACAAAGGCAACTTGAATCATAAAATCTGCCATAAAAACAAGACCCACATCTTACGCATTGGATTTCGACAGAAAAATCGATGTGTGCACGTGAACCACTAATTCTGATGCTGTAACATAAACTGGTTGGAAATCATCACTGGGTCTGTGCAGCAGAACAAGTCTTTTTTTATTTTCTGTAAAAGGTTTTCACCAGACAAGCAAATATAAGCAGGATTCCCAGCCCTTATAGACCTTATAAGTCCGAATTTATTTTTGGAAGCTTTCAAGGCCATTCTAACATGTAAATGAGTTTAGATTTGAATCTGTCTGTAGTTTTAAATTATGAGGTCAAACTAGAGGATCAGATTTTATAAAATCAGTTTACTGTAAATCCCAAAAGCATGTCTCTGTCTGTGTCCACAGGATGTTTCACCGCTTGCAAAGTATTTTTGCTGGATTGCGGCAAGACTACAAAGATTATCGACTGAAATGACAACCTTATCGCTGTGATATCTGGGTTTGCATACCGGAGAGAAATGTGAGAAAATCGGGGGATTTTTTGTTAATGTGGCTTGTCTTTTAATGCACCTGGCAATCAATGACAAATGTTGCTTTGAATCAACAAGTATCCCTGCAACCATGTGGACTTGTAGATTCATATGCAAAGAATCCAATGTTTTCAATATCAGCCTCAATGCTTTTACGCAAAGTTTCAAGTATTACAATTTTTGCAGAAGGGATGCAATCCAGACAGGCCAGCATCTTAAAATACGATGAAATCTAGTTCCTAAAGACCCAAGCGTACTTGTGGATACTGTGATGGAAGAGATTTTGTATGATTATGTTGCAGTACTTACTAATGGCTTCATTTGCAATAAAATCCCCTTTAAACAACTAATCAACCAATAACAAGGGGCTGCCCTAAATTTAACAGTTTTCTCTAGGCCAGGGCTGCAACTAATGACTAATTTTCAAAATCAGTTAACCTGCCCATTACTTTTCTCAATGTATCAATAAATCATATTCTTCGATAAAATGTCAGAAAATTGTGAAAAATGGCCTATATAAATACCCAGAGCCCAAGGTCACTTAATCAAATTGCCTATTTTGTTCCACCAACAGTCAAAAGCCAAAGATTAATTTTACTGTCATGTACTGTGTGGCACATAAGGCAGTAAATCCTAGCTTTTGAGAAACCATAAACGTTAGAGCAAATCTCTAGCATTTTTGCCTGAAATATGACTGAAATAATGAATCAATTAACAGAAAAGTTGACAGTTAATTAATTTAAATCGACTAACTGTTGTAGTTTTACTCACATGCTTCATGCTTCACCATATCTGCAGAACCTCAAACTGTGAAGCTGGTGCAGGGAGCACACAGGCAAGTTGTAATATAAAACATTGACGCTAGGACCAAGGAGAAAGCTCTGAGGTAAAGGGAAAGTCAACTTGACAGCGCATGTTTAAAATTCTGTCTGAAGTAGATGCAACTTCAGGGGATTCATTTTTTTTTTTACCCATCCTGATGAAACAAACTGACAGTGTGTTACATGGCACAGATGACCGTCTGTCTGGTGTGGATGTTTGATCTGGTACGATATGGCTATATAGAAGGTGAAGAGGTATTTTGGATTATTAATTACAAGACAGATAGAAATGATTAGATCAAAGCCATAAATAAAGAGTTATTCCCCACACCAAATCAGAAAAACGATTACCAACTAGGCCAAAAACCTCTTGTGCAGCCTCAGATCTGCAAAATTAGACCACTCTCTACTGATAGCAACAAATACAAGACCGTCTGCCCTTTCAAGGTGTTCCTGCAGGCAGCGATACTACAGAGTATTTTATCCTTGGGTCTATGGTTTTAAGTGCATTTATGTGGTGTACTCAGCTTGAAGCACACATTGCTATGCACTGAAAATGAGGAGGGACGGACTGAAGTAGGTGAGATAATTCAAGAGAGAAGCGGTGATTGAAATTTTCGAGGAATGTGAAGGAGTTAGACAGACCAAACAGAAAAAGAAGGAAGTACAGAGAGAATGTATAGAACAACCTTCTCTGTCCTTCATGCCAAAATAAATCCCTTGGTGCTACCTAGAATCGGCAGACACAAAAGAATTTGAGACTGTACCCGCAGGCTCCCTAAATGTGTTACTCACTAAACTGATCAGAGATGTTTTTTTATGATGTGACACAACTGCGTGTATAATTCATACATCAAGCAGCAACAACAGCATCGACCTGAACAGCTTCACTGACCTTCAGATAAAGGAGCTCTCTGCCAATGTGCAGTGTAAATGTGGTTAACAGTTTCACCCCTATGCAAGCACATGTTCACTCTGAAATGATCATCAAGAGAATAATGGTTTTGTTCATGTTTATCTGTCCTACCACGCTAGCTAATACCTTTGTTATTGCCGCTCTCTTCTTCATTGTTTTTTCTGTGTGGATTCTTTGTCTAAGGAGCAAAGTACCTGTTTTATGAAGATTACATATGTGTGTATATGTGCAGTATATTTCTGAGTATTCCACTGATGGTTTTACAGTTATTAGTGGTATTAACTTTGTTATATTATGAGAAACTGATAACGCAATAGAAGCCAAGATCATTCTAAATTTTATTTTACATTTAAGCTATTCATTAGATTTATTGAGTTAAAGCTTTATTTCCAATATTAATTTAAAAAAGACTTACGTCTACTATTATTTATAATGTGTAAATGTGGATAATGAAAAAACTAAGTGGGATCTAAAACATTCATCTCATACATTGTTAACTGCACTGTGTGGAGTCAGTTTTGCATCACAAACGGCCTGACGATGAGTTGTACTGCCACAACACCTTAGGGGTTTAATTGGACTTAAAACATACGGTAGAATCTATTCAAACATTTATATTATATTAATATATATATAACCATAGGAACAGGTATTCCCATTTTGCTCTATTCTAAGTCGCAGAGAGTTTGTAGCCATCTCTGTAACTGCTTAACACCAGCTAATGGTAAAAAAGTCCATCTGCAGCTTGGTCAACAGGGAAATCTAACAGTTGGGGCGACTATATGTGCGAGTAATTGGCCATTATAAACCAAAAACAGCTTCCAAAGCCAATCACAGGAAACTAATACCATTTTCCCTCTGACACAAACACCTTCCACTTCAAGCTGTTTCCCTGCTTTAACCCTCTTTTTCTCAGTGATAAATAGCGCATCTGGTAAAAGCTTAGTGTCAGCCACCTTAATGCCAGACTTCAGACTTCAAAGAAGCCTCATCTTGATTAAGTTCAGTAATGGACACTTACCCACACAATCTCCAGTCTGCCACTCCAGACACTGGCCATAGGGAAAAGAGATGACATAGGCAGTGGAGTCGACACAGCGCTGGGCACTGCCGCACCACATACACTCCATGGCCTGGCTCGTACAGTTAGCACAGTTGGTGTGCAGTGAGCAAGGCTTCTTACAGGATGGACGGGTACTCTGGTTGGGGTTTCCTGTAAAGAATATGAAAGAACAGGAGGAACAGGAGGAAATAAAAATTAGAGTGTTATTCCTAAATGAAACATTCCAAAAAGGATAATTCATTCAGTATATACATTCTATTGTCTCTCACCAGTAGCCTTTTCACAAATGAGGCCATGGGCAGTAGCAGTGCATGGATTGGCTCTCAGGCCTGACACCTGGGGCTCCTCAAGGTAGGCACAGAAACCAGAGTCACTGGGCTCGCCAGGCAGCCAGCGCAGGCTGCTGTTGGTGAAGGGGGTCATGTCCTCCCAACCCCAGTATGACACATTGATTTTCCTCAGGCCCACCCAGGGAGACAGCCGCTGTGGAGACAAGGCAAATGGCTAAACACACCAAGGCCAGAAAAGCCATTGTGTATTCAAATGTAGATAAACCTTTTAACTGTGCCTCCCTCTCTGCTCAATAAAGCTATTAAAGAAATGAGCGGCCACTGCATTTGCAACTGGGAACCAAGGATGCATTAAAAAACTACTAAAAATAATTTCAGAGATATGATTACTTATCTGCCTCTGAGATTCAACTTTTAATATAATGGGAAAATGATGGGAAATGGTATGTCAAGGTTCTATTTGGAACATACAGGCTGGTTTCAACACAGTAGACTCACAACAAATTTATTCATTATGAATATAGAAGGCATGACCAAACCACAATCATCATTGGACTCTACAATTTTCTCTCACTTAAAGGAGGATATGTAGCTGTGGTGAGATGAGAGGGTCAGTATTTGCAAAAAAGTTCCTTTCATTATTGCCATTAAAAGATGAAGAGGTTTGAATATGATGCTTTTAGGACTATTTATATTTTTTGTATGAAAAAAAAAAATCAGAATTCACAGGTTATATTTTCTGAACTTTTCTCAATTACAGAGCCTAGAAACTCTGAAAATTATAACCTGTAGCTGGTCAAATGCCACAAACTGACACAAGCATTTTGAATATGCATCCGATATTGCCATTAACATTTTTATGTATTTGTGTTTGTTAAGTATGGATTAGGAATCTTAAAATGGAGGAAACTGTTATACTCTGATTAAAGTTAAAACTGCTAACAAACCAGACTCAGGTGTGAGTGCCTCAGATACTGTAAGTGCTTATGACTGATCCTACAGACAGTGAGTCACTTGGCCCTGGTTTGCTTTTAAAGGAAACAGAGGAAACTGTGACTAACAAAATTTTACTATGGCGAAACAAAGCTAAACAAAACTAAGTAATGTGCAATTACCACAGCCTGATTCACCAAGTGCAGTTTCCCAGAAACAAGACTACATAAAGTCTGGCATGGCTCACGTAATTGTGTCATGGTCAAAAACAACACTTTGTGCCACTGCTAGTTGAAAACAATCTGATGAAATTTCAATGTAAATATGTTTCATTTACATTTACTTTGTCTTGTTGCTGGAGCTTCTTGAGCTCTTCAAGTACAAAGTCCACTTGTTTGGAGGTGGTGAGTGAGGCAATGTTCCCGTTGAGGTTCTTGCAGTAGTGTTGGGCATTGTCATAACTCTCTCGGCTTGAGTTGATCCTCAGGCAGGCCTCCCCCACCTGGCTCCAACCCTCACTGCACTGTTGAGCTGGAAGAAAGATATAGTATGACGATAAAGATGACAACACTACTTTGACAGGGCTTGGACTTGAGAGACCAAAAAAATGAGATCATTAAAATGAGAACATTAGTTAAATACAATAAGAAAAAGGGGCTCAGGTTGAAAACACAGCCACAAAAACCAGATTGCAGGATCTCTGCGCTCTCCCAAATAATAGGGGACTAAAGATTTTTTGGCTTACTTTATCTGTGTGTGTGTGTGTGTGTGTGTGTGTGTGTGTGTGTGTGTGTGTGTGTGTGTGTGTGTAAGTCACAGATTCAGCAGGCATGTCATCTGCCCTTATTTGCTTTAGAGAGATGGAGTGATTTCTGGAGGCTAAATTACCCTATACTTATTACTTCTCATAAAAATATGGTGGATGCTTATTTATATGTATGCATTTTGTGTGTGTGAATATTGCAGTGACTCCCTTTTCAGGCATCAGACACACACACACACACAAAGGCACACAGATATGATTTGCTGCTCCCACTGCTGCAACAAGCCCATAGATGACAAGGCTTCATGAACTGCAAATTATGGATAAAGTGACAGCACCATTTCTTCAGATTCAGCAAGAGTCAATATTTGTGTGTGTGTGTGTGTGTGTGTGTGGGGGGGGTAGAGGATGAGAGGTAAACGAAATACATTGCCAGACCTAATAAACACCATCAGGATGACATCTTGAAAGTGCCTCTCCGCATAAAAGATTTGGTGTGTAAATAAGATGTACAGTGACAGAAGAAAAAAAACTCCTCTTCGTAAATCATCCTTAGCATCTAGAGAAATTACTTAACGTATTTAACCACACACCATTTTTCCATTTGGTCAAATAAGCCAAATCCTGATAGCAAAAATCAAAAGAATATTTGTTTTATATATCCTTCCAATCTGATTGACAATGGTCCCATTCATCACAGAGAACACACTCACTCTCATCAATTTCTAACATGCATATTGAAAAACCTGACCCTCTTCTCGTGTATGTGCAAAAAATGAATCCAAAGCCTTCAATAAGGTCGCTTGTGTTCGTGTGTATAGAAATGGGCTTGTGGTTCCATTGTCTTTCTCACCAGGCAAAGCATGGCACTCTGGCTGATTCTGGTCCCACTGACAGTTGAGATTCAGCGAACAGCTCTTGCAGTTGGCAAGCTTGCTGCACACCTGCTCGTTCCGCACTGGACACTCAGTGAAGTTCCTCACGTTCTACGACGAAAAGGGAGAGAACAGAAAAGACAGGAGCACGGCCATCAGAAGCTTGAAGTTTAAAATGGATCAGGGAGTGTTTTAATTTGTTCGGTAAAAAAAAAAAACATAGTCCCCTTTGTCCTATGATTCGATGGGTTTCTCGATATGCTGTGGGGACAGTGTAGACTACTGGTATCTCCATGTACATAATAAGAAGGAGAAGAATAAGAAGAAGACTAAGAATAAGAATAAGAATAATAATAATAATGATAACAACAACAACTCAAAAATGTGCAGGGTGTTAAATGCTAGTGTGCCCATTTGTGTATCTCTCTTAGTGCAGGTATCAGGAAACACGAGATCAGAAGCACTCTGATGCCCCCTGTTGGACCACTCACAGATGTACAGTTGCTGGAGGCAGAGATGCACTTCTTGTCATCACACCACTGGCACCCGTTGGTGTTGGCTGTACAGCTGGCACAGTCTGAGAACCGGTAGCACCGCTCGTCCACTGTGGCTAATAGAAGTGACGAAAAGAACACTGATGAGCGTTTGTGTTTGTATTCAGTCAAAATAGGTTTTATATGTCTTTTTTAAAGTGTTCTTTAGATATAGAAACTATGGAAACGTTTTTTTTTGTGACCCAGTTTAAAAAGGTAACTAGGTGAAAGCTTTAATCTAAAAGAAGGGACATCCTGTTTGTGTAACAAAGAAATTATCGTAACGATTAGCAAACTGCTCAAAGCTTAAACGAAAATGGCAGTTTTGTAAATTCACTGAAACTATACATCTAAGTTGTCTCTCCCTCTGAGGGAGTGGCAAAGGAGAGCATATAGGCTGTAAAATCAAAACTGTGCATATAAAGTGGACCAGCAATCATTCTTTGGAAGATCTGGAAAGTGGGAATCAACCCGAAATTAACATTCAGATAAGTACACAAAGGTTTGGATGTCTTTCTCACCAGGTTTAGGGGGGCAGAACGGGGCAGGAGTGAGGCTTCCATTAGAATTGCCGGGTTCCCAGGGGAGGCAGCGGCCTCTGCTCCAGATGCAGCGGACCCCTGGCCCAGCCTTCACACACCCTTCTTCTGCCAAGAAGGCCTGGCAGCTGGGCGGTCGGTACACAAGCACATCGTTTAGCAGCACACCGGAGAAGCCCCCAAACACATACATGGACCTGGTGAAGAACACACATGAGAACAGAGGGTAAACATTAAGGTACAATACAAGGATCAAGTTGAGAGTTCTATTATGGTATCCTTTGTAGTGTTTTAGCTTAATAAAATTCTTCAGAAGGGAAAGAAAAAAAAAAAATCACCCAGCAAATATATGCAACATGGTAATAACTATAAGGCAGTAAGGTGATATGAGGACTGTGTCTGAAAACAAGCCACAAAAAATGTATTGAATAGATTACATTTCATTATCACTATGGTGATTATATCTTTACCAGTTCAAGCAATAATTTCTAGTCAGATACAGTTAGAGTTTTAAAAGTGGACTAATATAGAAGTTACTGAAACTGTAGCAAAGAAGTCCTCCAAAATGACAGTATTCAAAATTCAGAATAAAGATAATATACATCATTAATACTGTATAAAGCTTAGTATTGACTATGTGCAGTTGGTACCCTTTTAGCATAGTGGCCACACAACATATTGGTGGGTACACAGGGCTGCCTTTACACCCTCTGATGACAGAACGAAAGCATGCATAAAGTATAACTAGCCTTTGAAAGACTCACCCATTGCTGACCACAGCAGAGTGACCAAAGCGATTGACATCCCTGTGCAGGTCTGGTTTAGGCAGGAGCCTCCACTCATCACAGGCTGAGGAAAACAGGAGACCATATGTAACAGAGTGCTTGATTTGTCTGTGTGCTTACATGTTATATATTACAGAAAATTAGAAATTTATGTTACATACAAAGTGCAGTCTATTATATTTATTACACCATCTTTCATAATTATCAATTCTGTTGAGAATAAAGTGAATAATTATCAGGATATATATTATGAGGATGGGGGAAAGACGTCCTTAAAACCACATCAGGTGCTTTTTAAAACAATAAAAAAAAGAAAAATCAACATATACAAAATAGGTACTAAAGCGCTTCAGCCACACTTAAATCTGATTCAACCACACTTAAACATTAAAATAATTTAGTTAGTTTAATGTATAAGACAGTAGTTTTAACAGACAGCAGTTTCAAACTTGAATAGGATTATGAAGTGACAAAAGAGGGATTTTAAACAAACATTTTTCATGTCAGATAATAACACTACTAGAGAGGTCATCATTAAGAATAATGCGTCCTACCAATGTCATAGGTAAGGAAGTCAGCAGAGAAGCATTTGGCCCCGTTGCTGAGTGATGTGTCGTTGTGTGTGTTGCCACCAAAGATGAGCAGGGTGCCGCTGAGGAGCACAGCTGAGTGCAAGTACCGTGGAAATCCACTCTCTCTCAGGATGAACCTGGAACATATGCATGACAAGTGTGCCAAAGAAAGGCTAATTAGAAAAACATGTTACACAGTGTTGTACACAAAGACGGGAGTACATGATAAATAAGGAAAGCAAAAAATGGATGCATTTTGTTGATTTACCATGTCCTGGTATTAACGTCATAGCGGTAGAGGTCATCAACAAGGCCATATTTGTTGGCAGGCAGTGCCTTGTAGCCTCCGTGGACATACACACTGCCACTGGAACTGTCATACGTGCTGCTTTGGCCGTAACCTCCCTGAGGAATGGCACCTTTGGTCTCAGGCACCAACCATGTGTTAGATCCTGACATGACAGCATATATGGAGCAGCTTTTAATACAGAAGAGAAATGTCCTTCAAGCATTTTTTTGTTAATTCCCAACAGATTATAGGAATCAAATGATAGAACCATTTTCACATCAACACATGCTTAAAATCTTGAAAACAAAATATTGGCTGGAATAGTTAGCGTTGTTATGCTGTGTGTATTTCATACAATTTCTAGGTCCTGATTTCTATTTTTTCAATTGTTACATCTTATTGACAACAGAAGAATAGCGCAGAGAGCATCCTAGCCTCTATTATACAAAAATTCATCGTGAGCCCAGTGATGAATCAATACAATTCATGTCAATCTTTGTTTTGTTTTTTCATACTTTTATCAAAGATTAAAGTCTACCGGGTTTATTTCCTTTTTTAAGTTAAAGTTCCAGTTTGGTTACATTGTTTGAAAAGGTGCCAAATGTCATGTGATGGGAGACAAAGATACAGAAGCGAAACAAAGGGTCTAAAAAGCCTGAACTGTCAAGCTGCCTGCTACAAAAGCTATCACTCACTCAGATTGTACTCTTGGACATTGCTGATGTAGCTGTAGATGGGGGAGTAGCCAAAGATGACCAGCATGATGGCCTCGCCACCCTCCAGCAGGACACAGTGGGCCGAGTGTCCCTCCACAGCGTAAATCTGAGCCTGGGCCGGTGGGCCAACCATGGGGTTCCTCCGCTGCCACGTCCGATTGGGTACGTTGAAAACCCACAGCTCGTCTGTCACATTCCCCCAGCCGGCCTCCAGTTTCCCACCAAACATGTAGATATCATCCTGAGAAGACGAAGATTGGTTTTGGTGTGTCAGAATGTAATCATGAAAACCAAGCATGCAGAGAGGCGGGTGTATGCTCTAACAAAAGTGAAAGGAGCACGACAGTGTATGAAAACATAACATGATGTTAAATGTGTCTTTTGAACAAGCTCATGTTTATTTAAATTCTGCTTCAAGTTCAGCTTATAGAGACACAACCCATAATTTCCCTTTGAAAGCAACAGTTGTGGTTTCCTTTTGCTTAAGCAAGTGCGTATTGCTTTTCCAACCCATCTAATTCTCCTTCCCTCCTACTAACAGTTGGGGTTTGGAGGCACACGTATCTGTGTATGTGTGTTTACCTGGTAGGCAGCGAGTGAGTGGCCGTATCTTGGCACTGGGCCACTATTAATGGGAACTGTGTTCCAGATGCCACTCTCCAGGTTGTAGCTGCAGAGCAAAGCAACAGATCATAAAACCTTTTACTGCTAATGAAAATGCATACAGAACACAAAATGCATTTACCTTGTCTCTCTCTGACCTCAGAATAAATTTATTTTTACCTTATGATCAGCTGATCAAATTAAGTCAGACAAAAGATAGACGTTTCTTTCATGCCAAAGGTACTAATTTAGTCTTCCGGTCACAAAAAATGCCTTTGTTAAGCTGGATGTTTTGCACACTGATTATCACAGAAAAATTAATGTTTGTAGACATACACAATATAACAGGGCACCTAGTCTAGTCGTGTCATCACACTTTGTTAATTTACACAGGATGAGTTTTGGAGCTTGGGGTCAATTTTTCTCAGGAGTAATAGCACCTGGTGATGAGCAAACACTGAGGAGATGGAAAAAGCCCTTCAAAGCAATGAGAAATGTCAATTTACTCTGGGCCAGGACATGACTGAGAACAGGAATCAGTTCTGCATTTTACTTCCTGGACCATCCAACTACACTAAATTCCAAATTCTCAGTTTAGCTAAACGTATGTTGTCCGCTATAAATTTACAAAGCACAGCACTCATAGTTGGCCCGAACATTTGGTTGATATTTCGAAATGGACTTGAATAACAAAACCACCAGCTACTCACCATTTCCTCAATATACTATATGAGAACGATATATGATAGTTGGCCCGAACATTTGGTTGATATTTCGAAATGGACTTGAATAACAAAACCACCAGCTACTCACCATTTCCTCAATATACTATATGAGAACTGAAAGTAAAGGAAAGTCAGGACTTAATCTGAGTGGTTTCATTGTTGTAAAGAGAAGTTAATACAGTCCAAGTACAAAGTACAAAAAAATGTATGTGTTTGTCTGAAAGGCACTTTTTGGGGTTTGTTTGTTATGCTGTACAAAGGACTGAACAAACTAACAAAATACCAATTATTGTAAGCGACAGATCAAAAAAAGACAATTTTTCACATAAAAAAGCAAACAGTACAATATTTCACTTGCCAAAAAATATCGACCTTGGAACATGCTGCGGTGCTTTGACTCACTTGAGAATCATCTGGAAGGAGCTGTAGTTGAAGGTGTATCCACCCACCACCCACATGACCTTTTCCTGCACCACAGCCTTATGGGACGCTCTGGCGAGGGATGTGCCAAAGGGCTTGACGCTTGGTAGGACCCAGAAGGACTCAGTTGAAGGTACAGTTAGTGAGCAGTCTGGACCTTCAAGACAAAAAGAGAAAGAAATTACAGCTGTTTTAAAAATAAAAAACAACAAAACAACATCTCTAAAATTAAGATAACTGATTTCTCCTCATAGCTGCACTATTTTTGGATAAACACCTATATTTATCTAACTGTCCCTTCTCTTTAAGGATGTTTTTTTTTTAACTGCACCTGACACCTATTTTCTCACCTTATCACTGAAACTGATAGGGAAATGCATCTGACTCAAACCAAAACAAAGCATGACCACTCCTTAAACAAGCATGACAGGGAGGCGGGTGTGAATATGTTAAACTGTGTCAATGAAGGCCGTGCTGAAAAAGCAAATGTCTCTGCTAATGATTCTGTCAAGTTCCATCACACTAAAGCATTTAGTTCCCTTCAGCTGGAGGCACATAGCGCACGGTCACAGGGCCTGTTGACGTGTTACCGAGCAGCATTATGACACAACACAACACAACACAACACAACACAGCTGTTCGCACTTTGTCGCTCACACAGTCTTCCGTACGTCTCACTACATAATCACCACAGCGCACAAGGGAGAAGCAACAACAGCTTGCGATTACGAAAGTGTCTAACATGTGATTCATGGCTCACTGTTTCGACTGTGGGAGACATTTGAGAAATGGTGAATTGCCATCTGAGGAATATCCCTACATTCTTAGTATCTGTTGTCCAACATCAAATGTGGTGGAATCCAGTCATTTTTGTCAGTATTTTCTACTCTTCTAATTTTTTCCTCTAAAAAATCTGGAACATAAAGACAAAGCTTGAAAAGATTCCAATAACTGTCTGCATTTTGGCTCCTGGTCTTCTTTGGTGAAACATCTGTCTATTAAGTCTTTTAAGTTGTGAGCCTAAGAAATGTGTAATCAAATCTTATTAGCTCTCGTTTTTTTTTTAGTAAATATAGAGCAATTGAGTAAAACATCCTGGTAATCATTTAACTAAATAGAAGTCAAAGTCAATAGAAGTCGATAGAAGTCAAATGTTGAGTTTGTTTTCATTCTCTGAATTCTAATCTAGAAGTTACAGTTCATAAATACTCTGTAATTGAAAGGTATAATTTCAAATAGTTAAAAGCTGAAACCACAATAGATTTAATAAGGTATATTCATTTGATGGATAATTTCAAGTTTAATAATCTGCACTTAGATTTATTAGAATGCTATAAAAACCCCGGACACAAGTGGCAATTGGGTTCCACAGTCAGATAACATCTGGTCATGCTCTGTAATGATGCTGTGATAGCAGTTTTGAGAACTGGAATATCTTGGCCGTTTATGTGTTCAAATCTTGCCAATGGCTACACGCTTGTCTACTATGCCGATTATTATTATTATTTGCTGGATAGTTTCACCAACTTGTAAAAATTCTTCCTGTAGTGCTCATATTGACATAACCTCTGTACATCTGCAGTTATGTGCTGCTTCACAAATACGGTCAAGTCCTAACTGTATTTCTACGTGAGCCATTCTAAATTATATTAAGGTATCTGAGCAACTGCAGGGTTCGGACAAAGCCAGCTCTCACCTTGCCAGCTGTCGTTGCAGACACACAGCTTCTCCCCGGTGAGGTCGCAGTAGCCGTGGTCAGGGCTCCCGCAGTTGTTCCTGCAGTAGGGGATATCACAGGCCTCGCCTTTCCAGTACTTGTCGCATTCACAGTACACTCTGCTGGCGGCCGAGTTCCCGGGGGTGCACTTCCCGTGGCCAGAGCAGTTATTGGGACAAGAGTTGATCCTGGACAGAAAGATGTTTTCATTCATCCAACACTGTATGGGCTGTTTAGGCCACACAGAGACCTTTACTCGGGGACTGAGGAAGATTAATGAGTATCATCTAGCTCTTGGCAAAGGTGAGGGGGATAAAAAGAACGGCAACAGACGAAGAACTATCGAGCAGGTCACTGATTGTTGCTGTAGGTTTTAAGTTCTGCAGAAAAGCTCTTGTGCCTGTCTTGTTGTTGCTGAAATATGGGAAGCAAAAACATATAACCATCCATCGACAGCTAGGAGAAATAAACAGACCTGAAAAAACAGCCCACTGTAGATAAATTAGACACATCAATGTAAACCTGAAAATATCTTTAACACAGGTGATGGCATAAAACGCAACCTCAACACTAAAACCACATACAATGTAAGGTTCTGTTTCACCTCTAGTTTAAGTTCAAATGTAGAGCGTGGATTACTTACGAGTAAAATATCTCAAATCCCGTCAGGTTATAGGCAGCATCACTGAAAAAGTGTAGTAGTGCGTAGCCTGAAGTTGTCTCAACCTCAGGAACTGTCTCATTTCCTCGTATCTCTGGCACAATGAGGCCGCTAAAGGAAAGAGCAGAAAATGGAATCATTGGCATCATCGTCTCTCACAAGTTAAAAGTTACGAAATCATAAATCTGCAAAATCACAATGACTAGACACATGCTACATGAAGTTAATAGTAAATTAAACCATGTCAAACCCACATCTTGAAAAACATTTATTTATAAATACTTCAAAAGCAAGTCTATCTGCTTCTCCGCTCTCAAAAAGCTGCTGATTTAAATTATTTCAACGTTTTTTCCTTTCAGAAAATATTAATAGATACTGACCTCGTGTGTGTGTGTGTGTGTGTACACACTTGTACTGCACATGTACTGCACTATAAAACACCCATATAGTATCTGTCATTCATTTATTATCATTCTGGACCTAGCTCAGAAAAAAATTCGATCCCTCACTTTGGAGTTCCTCACCTGAAAACAGCAACCAGAGGAGCATATATCGAGTCTCCATCGTAGACGTACATATGGTCCCAGCTACATTCTGTGGCAAAGTGGTTAAATCTTAATCGAAGAACCGCATTTGGACTACAGGAGGGGAAAAAAAACGGTTTAGGTTTCAACGGTAAAAATTTTAAACATCATACAAAACAAAAGTGTCCTTCCATTGACAAAGATTATGATTTAGGTCGGGCATCTTACAATCCACACTTCATACTAGCATTGTCCAATCAGTGATACAGGCAATGAACCAAACACTGCATTACTGCTCTCTGTAGGAACATGGGAAATGGGGAACTCGATAGCTTCTACTATGTCTATTATCTGAACTCAACAGACAGGATTTTATTGGTATTTACAGGTCCACCATTTTTTTTCTGAAGGAGATCAGAGGCCACAACCCTGAAATTTTCTCAGAAATTAAGATTTTCATAGATACATATGAGGGTGAAAGTGATTAAAGGATTATGGGCAAACTATACAATGTTATCATATCCGTGAAAAAAAAACCCTGACTATAGAAGATAGCGCTGGGAAAAAAACGTGAGGGCAATAAAACCGGAGGAGGTGTGGTTACATGCCTTGGAAACTCCGTCTTCCACCACTGACTCACTGACCTGGAGGGATTTTGTGTGAATAGTTTGATTGGGTTCTTTATAACACCAAAGCAGAAATCCCCCATTAACCGGGACCCAGCAGCCTTGCTGGAGGGAATGTCGATCGTTGCAAGTCGACCGTGCCCACATGGTTTGGTTGCATTCACGCATTCAATCTTTATGGGAAAATGTGAGACGTTCAATGTCCAGGATCCTGGGCCTTAGCATCCATGTGTCATTTTGCTCCCTTTTTTTTGGGAGTTACTCCTTAAGGCTTATTTAAAGGTGATGCCAACCTCCTGAATATTTTAGATGCATGTAAAGAGGCTATCATCAAACACTAGCTTCAGAGAAATCCCCCTTCCACGGACCTCTTTGCAGGAATTATCAATTTTATATGCTCCATGGAAAAGATGACTTACGCCTTTCTCCTAAAAAAAGAGACAAGGGGGGAAATACTGGAGGAAGGGGATTGTTAGTCAAAGGGAAACGGATGCTGACTTGGGTTTCTCCCTTTCTCTGCCTCTCTCTCTCTCTCTCTTGTATTAGGCATCATTGGTGAAATCCCTGCATATGGAACTGTATCTGTCTTCGCTTTCTCTGAAGTTTGTTGATACCAAAAAAGACCTCATGTTCTGTGTCCCACATGTTTGTATTTTGAAATTGAAATGTTGGTAAAAAAAATTAAAAAAAGGAAAAGAAAAACAGAGATGCTGATCGGTTTGATTTAATTATATCAATCCATCTTCATCACAAAATTAAATTGGGTTGTGCATGCTCAGCATCAGCAGAACACACTAATTCACAAAAAGGACTTACTAGCCCTCAATGAGCCACGTGCACTTTGTTTTGTATTTGTAGTTGATAGGACCGTCTGTGAGGTATCCTGAGGGCTCCATCAACCTGGAAAAAAATAAAAATTAAAAAAATTTAAAAAATCACAAAACTCAGACAGCCACACAGTAAAATGTTAGCTTAGGTGAACAATTTAAAAGTCAAGTAACTAAAATGAATATTAAACAAAACAAACAATTAAATCAAACAATCCTTCAACTGGTCATTCATGGATTGGTACCTGTGTACGTAAGATTAATAATTAATGGAGAAAATGGTCAAATTTATCTTCCTCAAATGTTATGCCAACTTATTTGTCACTGCTTACAGTGTGGTCACCCAGCTTTCAAGACAAGGTCAACTTGTAGACCAAATCTGTTTGCAGTTAGGAAAGAAGCTTTCCAAGTTACAAGCATAAAACTGGAAAACATCCTTGGCCACAAGTTATTACCTCATTTGATACATTGCAGTTCCATTTTAGGGTCTCTGCTCTACCATTTGATCGGTGGAGCAGAGACCCTACATAACTTAGATGACTGTATAGTGCTGTTTGACATACCCATGCATCTATCATTTAATTCTAGTGCAGGGTTTGGGAGGGCTTCCTATCCTTTTCTCAGCTCACACTGGCCAAGAGGTGGGATACAACCTCAATAGGTCACCAGCCTATCACAGAGCTAACACATATGGGTAGAGAGCAAATTATGGAAAAAAATTTTATTGTCACCCTTTGATCAACCTAACTGGCAATTTTTCTTTCGGACATATGGTTATTTCTAAAGTTGAACTGATAAAACAGAAAAAACAGTGGGGTATAAGCAAATGGGCAGAAGACTCTGTCATTCCTCAAAAAAATGATCTCAAACCCATTTTCAGACATGAAAATCTTTCCACTTTTTTCCCAAGTTTTTCCTGATTTTTATGTCCCTGAAACAGCCCTATGGCAATGAGACAAGCACACAGCGGCCAGACTGTTCATCTGCTCATCAAAACAGTGGAAAATCCATAAGGTTTTCTAAACTGAAAGCACATTTTTTTAGTTCAGAACCAGCAGACTCCCTTTAAAGCCCTCTGGTTTCTAATTTTTAAGAATTTGCAGATAAAGAATATCATTCATAAAGTATGAAATTTCTGAGATCATAAAGATTAAAAAATAAAAACTGAGTTGTTGGGGGTTTCTTTTTAGGTAAACCCCTCTGAACTTTACACGTTTAAACCGGGGTCTACCAACACTGAAAATAATTGATAAAAACTTTTACTTTATTGGCAGCATAAACTGTCATTTTTTCATGAGCAGATCTCTCCAGCAGATCCCTGGTACAAAACCTCTAGACTCAAGTGTCCCACTATAGTGTCATGCACTGCATTCAATTGCTAGAATTGAGGATAAGAAGACAAAAACCACAAGGTCACTCCCTGACAACCAAAAGATTCAATCAGCTGCCTCGAAAAAAAAGCTTCCTCTGCCTGCCCCCCCCCCGCCCCCATATCCCCAATCTGATACTAGAAACAATTTTCAGCATGAAGGGCCGCTGTAGTGTGCGTAACACAGATAGATGACTTTTAAATGGAGATTCATCACTGTCCTACAGCACAAGAAATCAGACTCGTACGTATACCACCCATGGGACTGTGCGATCACACTCAGAATCAATTGAAAATAATGAGAGGACAGATTACCTAAAAAAAAAAATTTTCTCCACGGTGATGCGTTTTCTTTTTTCCAACAGACGGTACTGTGATAAAACGCATTTGGATAGCAAAGGTGAGACAAATAATTCATGTTTCTACGCAATGACTGTCAGCCTATAGCATTCGGGCCTTACTTTTTTATGACACCTGAGAAGGACAGTACCCTGGCATTTTTATTTCTGACTTTGGAAGCTTCACGAACTGAGAGGCATCGCCTTCTATGTCCCTGAAAAATGTTTTGGATGAATAATATGATACAAGATTACTTTCAATTCACAGCTTTTGACAGCATAATGGATTAAGGATGGGTTGGAATGCTATGCATGTGATAATGTTTGATGTTGATATGTACCGCAAAACGTTTAACCAAACACTGGTCCTTACAACACACATTACAAAGGCATGTGTTATGATAGATTTGCTCGAGGTGTATCTGCAGGTTGATATTCTTTATGCAAAGTCTGGTTACAGTTATGATTTGTGAACACTTGTGTCATAAACACCCAGTTTGGACTTTGCAGACACCAAAGAGAGCTGAATTTTTCATGTTGCATTTTGGGCTTCCAAGGGAAATTCTATCCTGTGCAAGACATATCAAGAGTCTGTGTGTTCCTGCCATTCGTGTCACTGTGATGTTCAAGTCTTTCTATATTTAAAATCAAGATACAAAATTAATCTGTGGTGAAACTTTTAAGGCAGACTTTCACACTTGTTATGAGGGAAGCCAAAGCTTGTTTATGGTGCAGGGCAGGGAGGTCTAATTGATTATGTATTAACCTGGACGCATGTCTCCATTTCACAGTCTCACATATCAGTAGTTTGTCTCTAAGTGCTGGGAGGTTATTCTCTTACAACAAGCCCGATGACAACCTTTACAAAACCTCAGACCATCAGGAGCAAAGGTAATCATTGTGATCAAGGTACTTTTGCACCACAAAGTGCACATCAGGTATAATGAAAGGCCATCAGTGCCCCCCGTCAAGAGTCAAAAGCAAGGGTATATTATTATTATTATTATTATTATTATTATCATCATCATTTATTCTTCAGTCACATGTCTGTGTTCTCTGCCTTTTCCTTTTGTTCTACTGATTCGCACATGGACATGGGTCATCCATTTCCATCCGCATGTGCTGATCAACTGGGCATATTCTTCCAGTTTATGTAGAACACCTCTTAACTCTATGACCTTTTAAGCTTCAGGGCATATACAAGATCAACATATAGCAGATGCTTCTTCAGGGTCAGCATGTGCTCCTCCCAGATCAAATGGGATTTATCTGTGTAGGGATTTTAAGTATATAGTTTTGTCTTAGTTGTCTGCATCATGCTCACATGTGCAGACTGGACTGTACAAGATGATGGCTCTTCATTTCTTCACATGAAATTAGACATAATATATCTCTGTTGAGCATAGATGAATTACACACAGCTATATGAAGGACTGAGAGAGGCTACAGACAAAGTGAAAAACTTTCACCAAATAGTTAGCTGAATAATCAATAAGTCAATTGAGGGTAATTTAATCTGCAATTATCCTGATTATGGATTAATAGACCATTTTCAAGCAAAAAATGCCAAACATTGCCATGTACCAGCATCTTAATTGTGAGGATTTTTATTGATCAACCAATTAATCTATCAATTAAGCAGATATTTTAAAGAAAATAAAAGAAATACAAAATCCCCATTTATACGGCCCTAAGATTAAAACGCAACTATAAACATCAAATTTGGGTTCTTAGTTCTGAAATTCCCAGCTAAAATTTGGTCCCCTAAAAAAAAAGGAAATGAAAGTAAGCTCTGTTTCTTCTAAATACTGAGATCAACAGGTCTGCTGAGGCTGCAAACTGATTCGAGAATATGGTTTGGTTTTGATCATCATGCAGCCTGTTTACTGTGCACAAATCAACATGTTTCGAAAAGGGTTTTTATTTTTGTCATGCAAGCAGTTTTCTTCATTGCAAACTGCAACCCCCCCCCCCCCAGAAAAGATGGGTGCACACAAACCTCTCTCTCTCCAGATCTCTCTGGAAAACGGCAACTATAGGATCAGACTTGATCCTGAGCTGCTAATACTGGGTGGCTCAGACCATTTGCTATTCGTAATATCACGAGAAGGCTGACACCAACGACAGTATGAGCATTCTGCAGTTAACCACAGATCTAAGTAGTGCAGCCAGAGATTTATTTATTTGTTTTTTGTGCGTGTGTGTGTGTGCATGGCCACTTACTTGAACCTCCCCTGGCAGTGCTGGCACTGGTCTCCCACCCATCCTCGGTCACAGATGCAGGATCCGTTAACACATTTTCCAGAGAGGCAATTCTTGTCACAGATTTTCGCCGGGGAGGCGTGGGTGAACAGGACAAAGTAAAACAAAACATAGACCACCAAGTATCTGTTGATGCCCCGCGGATCGGCGTGGGTGGCCGCTTTGGGTCCAAAGAGAAAGACTTTAGTCTTACATTTCCCCCCAGGATCCATTTTTTTTTTCTCTCCCCCTCCCCGCCGCCCGGGGTCGACCGAGCCGAGCAGAACGACCGGGGCCTTCGGGTCCGCTTTGGGAGAAAGCGTCGGGGCTACTCAGGCTGTTTCGCTTATAACAAAGAAGTCCGGCATATTCGCAGAGTTTCGTGCATACTCGCAGCGAGCCCCCCTCCGCTTACGAAGCTCTGGAGGAAGGGGAAAAAATGGATGAGGGAAACGCGATGTTAGCCGAGAGTTTCCAAAGCTGCTCGGTTAACCGCATGCATAGATCCGGAGTGGGAGGAATTCCCTTCGCCCTACCTCTCGTCGGAGGAAGCTATAGCAAAAGCGGAGAACCATCTACCGATGCTGATAAAAAGAAGGGGGTGACTCTCTCCGACTTACCTAACACATACTGCTTTCGTCTGATCGACGTTAGCTTATCTGGAGCTCGGCATCTCGCTAGGCAACGCGACGTTACCGCATCGATTCAAGACCGCTCTCCTCCAAACGCCACTTCAGCAGCCATTTTAACGCGTAAACAATCCCTCAGACCGAGCTGGCATCGTCGCGTCGCGCCGCACCACGGTCGGCGTTCAGCCGGATCTCGTCCCCGAGGGGAACAAAAGGGGTCGCGGCGTTCGCGGCCCCGGACCCGACGCGAAGGCTGCAGCGGTCAGCATGGATGTGGCGAGACGTGGGAACCGGGAGCCCGTACCCGACTAAAGGGGGAGGAGGGCGGGGGAGGGAGGGGGGCACCGAGCGGCCGCCGTGAGCCGCCGTCGGTCGCGCCGGCCGGTCGGTCGGTCGGTCGGTCCCCGCTGCGATCTTTTAAGCGCCTCGGTCGACGGAACCGCGCGGTGGCGTCTCCCGTAGTGTCCGGTAAAAAAAATAAAAAATAAAACAAACAAATAAACAAACAAACAAAAACTAAACAAAACAAAACAAAAAAAAAAACAACCCGAGCCCCGCTGTCGCTCTCAAAACATGAGTGGAAGCAAGCAGCGGTGGGTTTGGTAGCGCAGGGACGGTAGACAGCACCTCAGGTCGGGGAAAACTAAACACGGGCCGCGCATGCGCACGGAGGGGGGGGAGGCACCAGGAACGGCTTCGGTTTAAAGGCGCAGTGTCAAAAAAAATAGAGAGAAAATGGGAAAGGGAAGAGGGAGCTTTTCAATGCGGCATCCGCGAAAGGAGCGTGTGTTGGGAATAGGTTGTTCTTTTAGTTCAAGTCCAACATGAGTTGTGAAATAATCTACGTATGAAAACATGCGTGCAGATTCTCTCTCTCTCTCTCTCTCTCTCTCTCTCTCTCTCTCTCTTTACATTTATTTATATATATATATATCCATGTATGTATAGTTTACAAGCATATGAAATATAATGGCTGCAGAAAAACAGAATACTGCAAATACATGAACCATTAGGGGCGATGCTCACTCGACATATTCAACGACACATTGCAAAAATAAAACGGTCCATGCGCACATGTAAATGTAGAGTGTTAGATCTCCCCAAGTTGCAATTTTAGAACATCTATGTGCAGCATGCAGGTGTCCAGTCAGGCCAAAATGCTGTGGTTCACAAGTGTTCACGCCAGCTGTTCCGATAAGGGACATGAGTTTTTTGGGGGTTTGCCGGAACGAAAATTTACATTTATGTTCTATTCATACATCCTGCAAACTTGGCCCTTGATGGCACTTAACTGGGGATGTGGCAGTGAGGATGGTAAAAAGCTGTCAAAACAGTCACTGATGCCGTGTGATTAATTCAGCACGGCTCGGCTACAGTGGCCCTGTTGAACTTGACAAATGCAGAGAGGCTGAACTTTTGCATCTGCATTTGAAGTACTTGTCCCGCTGGGTCAAGGATGTTATCATCGTACTTGGCGCATCTCAGGAAATTTCAATAACTGAAACATGTTTAGGAAAAAAAAAAATCATGGACAAGGTCAATTGGTGACAGTGGCTTTTTAATGAAGTATTTTGTCATTCATATTTCATAAGGAGGCTTAATTGTGACTGCGCTGCACTACATCTTACTGAGTGACCACTTATCTTTGTTTAAGATGAGGCACCAGGGTGGTGCCAGCTGCCACTTTAGGAGTCTGACATATTGGGGGTTTGGTGGGCTATTCCACCGTATGATACAGCAGGGCCGAGAAAATCTGAGACCTGAGATTTGGCTCTTTTTGTGTCTATCATGCAGATGGTGATGGTGTATCTGCCAATGAATGTGACATTAAGGGAATCAATGGCAGATTGAGCTCAGCATCTTCGGGGCGAGGGGGGGGGGTGGTTAAAGTTCTGAAATGATCCTCTGCTTGCGGTTGTCATGGTGCAAACTAGGACGGCAAATATAGTAAGAGTCTACATATATTTCCATGATCTCTTGAACTGTCCTGGAAAACTAAAGAATACCAGAGGGACAAATGGACAGTGGTGATGATATAACATAGTATTGGGCAAAAAAATGCTTCATTCTTTTTCCCTTTTTTTATTTTTATATAATAAATGTTTGACACATTCATTTATGTGGAGCTGTTCTCAATTTCATATCTACACCTGCAGGCGGCAGTGTTGCAACATTGAGGCATGGGTAGGCCAGCGGGGTACAGACTCTCAGTCTAATGGTTCAGGGCCATAAGCGAAGAGCAGGAGTAATTGACCACATGTTTCTATTCTGACTGTGGAGGTTTGATATTCAGTATCAATATGGAACCACTGAAGCAGCTGAATGTAATTTAGACTGTAATTTTATTATTTACACCTGGGGTTTTCCATTGTGACATGTTAAAATGTGTTCTCAGCACAAGGCCTAGCACTGTAACCACTGTTGTATCATGTTTGTGCAAAACTTGTATAAACTAGCTGAGTGAGTCACTAATTCTGTGTCAGGGGATCAGTTTCAAATAATGTCATCCGAAGACTTTATGAATCCAAGGTTTTTTGATGACTTTATATATTCGAGAGACAGTTTTCTTTGATTGTAGATAATGACTTTACAGTTCAAAGTCGCTGGAGTTGTGCAGAATGCAGTACATTCTGTTTTGTGGTTGTTTTTATCAAAGACCTTTGAACTTGAAATTATAAAACAAAATTTCAGTCTGTATCTTAATTAATATCCGAGTGTGAGAAGGTTAGGCCACCATAATCCCTCTCAGTGATCCCTTAAAGAAACCTAGCTGGTGGGAAACAATTAAGCTGTCGCAAAAGGTATCGCCTCAACAATTTCTCAGCCTTCACATGAGTCATCTGTGCACATCCTGAAATCTGAAGAACCACTGTTTGTTTTCCACAGAGGTTACTGTGAACCTGATCACACATGAACTTAAAACAATATTATTGAGCTATGACTTAACACTCCTCTACTTAAGCCACGGGAGAGCCTGTTGGCGTTTAGTCAGGTGCAAACGCACCTCAGTGGTGCAGGGAAATAGGCACCATCTTTACAAGGTGTAGTGTGTCTGAAGGCAGTGCCCTCTGCATTCTTGGTCTAAATGTTCTTAAAACAACAGGGAGGTACAGAGTCAGTGGATTCAACTTTCTCTGGAAATTCCCAGATGCAACAGTACGAGGAGGCACGTGGTTCACACTCGATTCGATGAAAATACCTAAATAAATGGGGGGGTGGTCTCTTTTCAGGGGACTGGTGGTGCAATATGTGTCTGTATGTATGTATGTGTGCAAACATAGCAGAGGGCCCTGAATCAAAGAGGGTCCAGTGCTAATTTGGAGTTGAGTCAGTGACCTTTGTCCTCTGATTCACAGTTGAGGAATGCTCTTTGTGTTCCAATCAGCAGCAGAAAAGAGGAGAGAAGCCCAAGTCTAGTCGCACCTTCGACTCAAAAATCACTCTATTAATGTTCAAGTGTCAGTCTGACCCCAGTTTGAGACTTTTGGTAACCTTTGTTCCACACCTACGTAGAAAATACCTCACACACGTGGACAAGCATGGTGACCTTAAATCATCCAAATCTGAATGTTCGAGTCCTTAAACCTCCCGTATTGCCAGGAGCTTCCAAAGGTCTGTTGCACAATAGGAATTCCGCTGCTAGATTAACAAGACAGTTCTTTTGCTGTGGACAGAGTGGAGGGGAGAAAGGCCAGACCACCCTTGTTTTCAATTCATGCTGAGCCATCATGCCTGACTCACATTCACACTTCCACCATTCACTCAAGGCCATATGATGAGGTGTAGAAAAAAAAAATGACATCATCTGTTGACTATTAACTTTTGTTTGAAAGGAAGTTTGTGCAAAGATTCAGACAGAGGTTCAAGGCCAGCTGAACAAGTACAGTACACTTTAGCTGCTCTGAAAGAAAGTGAAAATTTTTCTTCAAGGGCAAATTTTCTTTTGAATTCATGCATAAGAACAAAAATAAAACACTAGCAAGGAAGTGTATTCTTGGCCTTAGAAACAAGGTATTGGAAAAACTCAATTCAAGGCTCGCTTACTAGCTTGTTTTTCTGGAGCACGCTTAGGACATATGAGGACAACTCCAGTCACTGATGGAGACAGTAAGACGCAGCTGAAAGCTTTCAAAAAAGCTACTAAGTGGACTTTTTTTGAGTAACTGTATTTTTTTATCATCAAAAAACTAAATGTACATTTCCATTAGCTTTCACATTCATTTTGTGAAATGAGGTGAACTCAAAAGTTACAATAGACACCAGAAGCCTCGGCAAGGCTTCCATACAATAACAGATTTATGTATTTAGTCAGGGAATAAAAATGCCATCACAATGCCACAATTACCCTTCTTTCCTGAGCCCACAGCGTAGTTAAAAACAAAGTTTTTTTATGACATAAGGAAACCTTACAGCTGTCAAATTGTGTTATATAAATGTTGCATCAGCATTTGCTACAAAAGCCAGACATTTCCTTTATAGGGTAACCATCAGGTTACCAGTCAGGTAACCATCCTGAAACCAGACCCTGTGGGGTGAGGCATTGAGTTGGAAACGCTTGTGCTTTGTCTTTTAATATGTTTGTGCACATCACCTATTTGAATTGTTTCCAGGGAAATATGACCAGTTGATGGACACAAATGCTGAATGAAGCAAGTAATAAAATAACACACTTTTTCAGTGCCAAAGCCAAATAACTCAAGCACACTGGGTTATTAAATTACCTTTCCCATCTTTCTCTCGCAGTTACTTCAAAAACATGAGTACATTCAACCAAACCCCAGCTGAATGGTGGTCTATTATTGCTCTTAGCAGCTTATCCTACAGTAGTTTGAATGTAAATTAATCCTAACTGACAAGTGCATCGATTTACATTCTCAAAACTAAAGTTTCATGCTATGTCAATCTACCAATCACAATGCAGCCCTAAGGACTTCATTTTTTTTTCCTTAGGACAAAATGCACCTTTGAGACCTCTTAGAAAGGATCCAAAGCAAGCTCACATTATTACCTTCACTGGCTAACAATTAATATTCCATATGGATCTTGAGAAGCCTCCTGTAGTCTACTTCTGCACAGGGTCCCTTAAGTATCTGAAAAGGGTTGAGCCCCAGAAGGCCAAAGGAATGCATATAGACTTCAGATTAAGGGTTTCTGCTTGTCCTAAAGTTAAAATTGGTCAAATAAGGATTGAGTGTTTGCTGTTGGATTTGAGTGGGAGATGTGCAAACTGAGTTGATTCTCATCAATAGCATCTCAAAGCTCCACTTTTGTATTCCAGCCTCTTACTGATTCTACCTTCTATCTTGTCTCTTTTGTCTCTGGTACTGAATTAAAGTATTTACCAGTGTTGTAGGTATTTTGCCTTTTTTCTTGTCATTACTGCTTTTATTTTTCTGACACTGCAAGTGTTCCTTTTATTTTGAAACACTCTATTATTGTTAGACTGACACTTAAGGACAAAAGTAATAAAGGGTTCATGGTATCGCTCATTCCATATATCGAATATAAACAGTCTTATATTACACTAAAACGTTTTGGCAGGTTCTAAAGTGGACAGTTTATAATGTTATTATTGGAAAATACAGTCCAGAGAAATTGATGTAAACCTGGTCTTATACAAAGGTTTACACTAATAAAATTCCCTTTTATAAACACTTTTCTTGAGTTACTCTGAAGAGAGAAATCATGACATAACACAAATCATTCTGAGTTCATGTTGACCCAAAACATTGTAATTTCACATGAGAAAATGTCCAGTGGAATTTGTGGCTTTTAAAGCCCATGTTCTCACACTTATTCCCCCAAACATAAAAAGTCACACACACAGAACACACAGCAAAGATACAGTATCAGTGCTCATAAATAAGAATGATGTATTTTTTTACATAAGGTCCCAGTAGATTTTGGACCAATGTGTTTCGACAACTCTCTCCACCACCATCATACAAACAAGGCAAATGAGGCTATATCTTTTGAAAGACTGGTTTCCATCCCTCCAGTAGAGGGTTGTAGGATCACTGCCTAGATTCACTGAAACTTTTCCGGTAGCTCGTGGCAGTCGAGACATTTCTGAGACACTTTATGTTGCCTTTTTCCTTTAATTGATCACCCATCTGTACATAAATCAGAGACCCTTTCAAGGAAAATCTCAAAGCTCTCACAACTGAACATCTACTCCCTATCATGCTGTTGCGGTCCCCTACTTAAACAGAAGTTTCTTTATTCAATCTTATTTTGAGCATCAGTTCGATTTTTGGAGTAATTCACAAAAATGCAGGTGAGCTTACCTGTGAGTTTCCTTAGTTGTTAGCACTATGGTGACAACTAAGAACCTCCATCCCATCAATATTTCTCAGACATGTTAAAAGGTAAATGTGGGTTCTGTTCTCAATCTGTAGGTGGAGTGTGGACGTTCTTCCCTTGTTTGTTCACCTTTCCAGGACCTCCATTCCCTCCCACAGTCCAAAGACATAGAGGTCAAGGGGACCCGTTACTCTTTGAGTTCAACATGACAAGCATGTGCCTGTGTCGTTCGACCTGTCAGTATGCTTGGTGTGATCTTTTGTCCAAGTCATTTTTCTACTTAGTAATATGTCATATCCGAAATAAAGCTCAAGCACAAGATCAGGTAAGACTGCATGAAGCAGCATGGATGTCATTGTTGGAATCCTATTGGTTTTCAAAGTGAGGAAGTCTTTCCACTGTGCACGGCCCTGCCGGTCATAAACTACATTCTCCAGCTTTCACCCCTCTTCTGAGCAGAATCCCACACACCCTGGTCAGCCGTGTGTCTTTGTCCCAACAGTGGCATTAAGAGGAACTCACCTGAGAGAGGCACCTGGGTCAGAAGTTGCTCGCATCCACCTCTGTGGGACCCCACTCACCTTCCCGTCTGGCATCAAAGGATCACCGCCCGCCGTGATTCCTAACTGTCCTCCGTTTACCTCCGTTTACCTCGGGTGGGACTGGTCCTCGCTCTTTTACTTCCTCCACTACTCAAGCACACAGTCGTCCTTATTGTCTGAGCCTCAGCGTTGTTACCTGTGCACAAGGTGACAAGAAACAAAAACCATCGGCCAAGTGGCGGCTAGGTTTAATACCAACCACTTAATTCATTTTAATCATCTCATGGAGCTTGGTGTGTTCATTGGTTTGACATTCCTCTCATACCTCCACCCGGTCACGGTTCTCCCAATGTTGATTAGGCAGGGAACCTCACTTTTTCTGTTGCCAGAGACCAACCAGAGGATTTTTGTCCCCAGACACCATTTCTTCCCTTTTTTTAACCAGGATAACTATACTCCCCCCTACTTGTGGATAAATTCTTTATTCTTAACATTCAAAGATCTCGTGTCTTTATTTTTAGAATGATGATCAACAGCTCTTAAGCATGAAAGAAACCAATTTTGAAATAAATTCCAGAAATTTGTGGTAATTTATGTCTCCATCACTAATCCCCTGCAGTGTTGTGGTTATGGACGCAATTCAGTGCGGAAATAAATTTTCAACAGCTTGGATTTGAAGATGCCAAAAGTATACAGACGCCCCCTGATGCGACCGTCCTCTACCACCGCTCCTTCTCGAGATGTCGAAGACCTCGTGAAGCAGGAGCCCCCGGATGACACCTGAAGGCTCCCCACCTCCGAGGAGGCACCGACGCGCAGTCCGGATGCTGCCGCACACCCGCTGGTAGGAGGCGGACGAGGAGGAGGAGGAGGAGGAGGAGGAGGAGGAGGTGCGGCGCAGCAGATGAGGAAGAAGAGGAGAGCGCTGTTGTTCCGTTAAAGCTCGGGTCCGCCTGGCTCCAGCCTGCGTATTGTCGGGAGGCGGGAGCGCCGGGCTGCATTCCGCAGAAAGTTGCTGCCCCATCACTCAAGAGGACTCGTCGGCGAACTTTTCCCGGGGATTGTCAGACTTTATGAGCGGAGGAAGAGCCGGGGGATAAGACGGTGAAACTGTCCGAGCGAGCGAATGGAGAAGCACAAAGGTGAGAGGAGGATTTTGTCTTATTTAATTTTTGTTTCTGATGAACTTTGTGTCAACAAGATGAGACGCGGCTGCTCAGTTCTCGAGTGTCATTGCTGAGAATGCACCCCCCCAACAAAAATGACTGCCTTTGCATCTACTTTACCATAGCATGTGTTGGAAAACGACACCAATAGCCGACTACTTCTTCGTACATCCAGATGACATATGAATCATCGCATGACATTTATTGTTTTTGGATGCCTTCGAGTCACTTTGCATGTTGCCAGCAGCCAGAATGTGATGTTTTGGGATAAAACCACAGTAATAAAAGCCATCTGCATAAGTTTATTTTAGTTCTGGTTGGTCTGTGGAGCATAAGGACACATTGTTTCACACACTGGCTTTAATTTTGGTCACCTGCCCCTGATAATAATTTTTATAATGCCTCCAGGGGTGGGTTAGGAAGCCCACTAAACCAGACCGTCTTGTTGAACTAGGAGTCCTGGGATTCACCAGGCTGATGCCACTTGAATGGGCTGAACGCACCCTTGTCTCACCGGGGCCGCGAAGATGTGTGGCCCTCTCTACTCAAGTGGGGTTCTATAAAAGTAGTTTACACTGTGGCCCCTGATGATTTCCAATAGCAGCGACATTGTTCTCAGAGCATTCCTCAAATTCCTGCGGTTATTTGTCCATGAGGGATGAGCAAGGTCTGTTTAATACTTCCTGATTGGCATAAACAAAGAGTTCGAGGCCGAAGGTTGAAAGTTGTCAGCAACATGACTGGCTGTGAGTTGTGCCTCACCTCGCTGTCTGAACATAGCAGAAAACATTTTTGTACAAAGCGGTTGGAGGGGAGGGTGGATATCACTGCATCTAAGTACTGTGGACCAGATCTCATCAGATCTTATCCCAACACCCTGAGTCTCCTCGACTTCACTGGTCTAGCTGAGGCAAGTGGGTGAAGCAGCCCTGCAGGGTTGCAAACAATGGCGATAGTCATGCCGCAATGGAATTGCCACAGTTTTAAAGACAGCAATCTGATTGCAACATTCCCGTTCTCCAGCTGACTAGATAGCCCAGTGTGTTTACTCCCACACTCTCTCAGATTAACAGGGAGTGTTACAAGCAGCCAAAGGTGTTCTGTGTATGTATATTTCCTCCATTAATGGGATTTCTTTAGCAGTGGAGGCTTTGGATGGGTCATCCATCATATGTATAGCTTCAAAAATTAATAGATTACTAAAAACATTTTGATAATTGATTAACTGCTTGTGTCCGTTTTCAAGGACAAATATCATGATTTTGCTTTGTTCCAGCTTTACACAACTGTGCTTTCCCCTGTTATATGTCACTGCAAATCCAATTTCTTAATATTTGTTTTGTTTGTTGCACAGAAAAAGGGATTTGAAGATGTTATTTTTGGGTCTGATAAATTATAATGTGAATTTTTCCACCACTCTATCATAAAATGACCAGATGAATCAATAATGAATTTAATTATGAGTTACGGCCCTTATATGAATTTGATTTTGACAAAATGTAAAGGAGTGAGGAAACTCACTGTTATCTTTCAGCATTTGAGAGTACACTGATTGTCCACATGGGGAGCTAAACTGTTCAGCGAATTGTATCTCAAGCACTTCTGACATACATAGCTAAAACGGGGGGGGCGGGTTTTTTTTTTTTGGGGGGGGGGCTGACAACAAAGTATGTTCCAGTGTTTCAGTATTTTAAAATCTAAAGTGGTTTGCAAAAGTGAGTAATGGAGCATTTGTTTCATATCAACTGATCAGACTTTGACACCTCAGGGAATGGTTTGAGTCAAAGATATTTTCAGGGCAGATAGGGGCAAGACATGAGTAATGAGGACAACATTAGAGAAGGGGAGAGCTGAGGACAGATGTAGGGCGAGAAACCTGCATCTGATAGTTAAACACTGCAGAGAATGAGGTTGTATGTCGGGCTGGAATAAGGGCTAGAGTGTACTCTTTTGGCAGCTGTATGCAGCAGCGCCAGGACACTGAATTAGATACTAACAGCCACAGGCAGTCAGTAGAGGGGGTACAGTAAAGGGAAACCTGGGAAAATTCAGGGAGGCCAATGACAAGGAAAGGCATTGTTTAGTATTCTGGATGTGGTCCGTGTTTTTCAAACCTGACTCATGCAGGTTTCATTCCAGAGAGAAACAGTTCAGCGTCTCATGTCACTGATTCTCACACCTTCTGCCAGAGATGAGTATCGAATTAGTGAAACCACCTGGAGCTGTGTTTAGTTTTAATGAACTTTGGGCCGTGATGGGACATGTTTTAAGAGTCATCGTTGCAGTAGAGGACATTGCTCAGCCGCTCAGCCAAGTGATGATCGGAGCCTTTTTTTTAATGCAATTATTGACCCACTGGTCAATTTGTTTTGCATCCGATCACAGTGGTGTTTCAGCCTACTAAATGTTAAATGATTATACAGTCAAAAATATTTATATTTTTATAACTGCATCTTGAATGTGTCTTATGTTACCTACATACATATATTTCAGAATGATAGCCTACAAAAGAAAGATTGTATTGTATATTGTATATGATATACAATATTCCATTCTCATATTGGAAACAGGAGCATATGTTTGTTTATTGTTTTGCAAGATGCTCTTGAGTATTTATTATCTTAATTTCCTTGTCAATCAATGCCTTTCTCATCGTGGCCTTGCTTGTTTTTCTTTCCATGTTATTATGGATCCCACCAGTTTCCTGGTAAGGCATGTCTATGTTGAATTCACTGTGCCCGGCTTCTCCCTCCTTGCAGCTGGGTTTCACCCGGAAAAGCAGTGAGATCTTTGATGATGGCTCCTTCTCTTGCCTCAAGCGTCAGCCCTCTTCTCCAAACAATGATCTGATTCTGCAATCACTGCCAAAAATAAAATATAAGACAAATGGAGGCAGACTGACAGGCACATTGATGGACATTTTTGAATCAGTGGGTTATTCAGCTGAAACACAAGCAACTACTGTATAGTTTAAAAGTTGACTGACCTTGTCTGGCTTTGAGGAATTGTAGAGGATTTTTGTCTTTTTTTCCCCTATAAAATGTCTATGTGTGTACTTTTATTAACCTGTGTATCCCGATATCAGTTGAAAGTTTCAACGGCACTTTTCAGTGTAGCATCACAATGTGACAGAGTCAGTGGGCTAAGTGGGCTTCACCTCCCATAAGCTCAGGGGAAGCATGCTTAGATGTAGGCCATCAAGACCGGTATGGGGTCTGCCGGTTCACTTGTATATGTGTCATGGGCTGTACTTGCCAAGGGGGAGCGAATGGAGTACGGGTAATTCAGGAAGCTGGACTGGGCTATAAAAATGATGAAAAGAAAGAAGGTCTTCCTGCTCCGTGGCAGCGGGGTGCCCAGTGTGGGTTTGGCCATTTTCGCCCTCTGGGTCTTGCTCGTGTTCATTTTCAACACATCAAACGTTGTTTTGTTTATTGGATACAGAAGCTTTGGATCAGACCTGTATTGTGTTTTTTTTTTTTCTCACTAGGTTCTCCTATGAAGGAAATGGACTTAGAGCAAGAGATCAGGAGCTCACACACTTGTAATCGCGCACACATGCACACTCTCTAGTTCTTACTCTCCCTGCAGCCACTTATCTGTGGGATAATAACTAAGCAGAGAGGCTTTTATGTGGGTGACTCTGAGGCAGCGTTGCTAGTTAGTTTAAATTTTGTCAGCAGCTGCTTCTAGTCTGTCGCTTTCCTTTCTCATCAAACCAGCACTGTGGAGCCATGTAGAGCTTCATGAAATGAATCTATTTATCACTACACAGCACTGTATATATTACTTGAAATTGTGCTGTATATATATATATATATATATATATGCTTATATATATGCTTATATACCTGAAACACCTCAGAGTATCCGGAGGATGATGCCTTTGACTGTTGTTGGGGTCCTGTGGGGCGAGGATACGTTTTCAGGGGAGGAGGGAGAGGAGGATTGAGGGAGAGATGAAGGGGGCTGCATTAGGAGGATGAGGTGGAGACACACTGAGCCTCCTATGCCTCATGGCTCAAGGCTGACAGATTTTTCATCTCTCTGTTTTTGTGAGAAAAACTAATTGGAGGGAGAGAGTTGTGTGTTTTGTGAAAGTGTGTTCTTTGCATTGAATACTACTTTGCACAGTTTGTGTTGTTTGGATATAGACCTGTTTTGGATATAAAAATATTTTTAAACCAGCATTTGATGATTTCTTGGTCGCTCCGCAGAAGCCCAAAAAAGCTGCAGACTAAACACTGACATATCATTTTCCTAATAACGTTGATATAGCTAATTTGTGTTCGCAACATTCGCTTCTTTACACTTCCAACAGACATGAAGCAACAGTAGCATTCATTTGGAGTCATGTCTCTGCCACCCGGCATTTGTAATTTCAGTAGTTACTCTACATTTGTCTCTGTTTTGGGTTACACCTACCTAGCAGGTAGCATTCCATTGGTTTATCCAAGCTTTTTTGCTCAAAACAACTGCCCACTGTTGAAAACCATGAGACTCAACCAAAACAATAAAGTTGCCGGCTGGAAAACAAAAAGAATAATAAAAGTCGAGCTGAGGGGAGGCTGTTTGGTTTGGGAATCATTTTTGTGGCTCCATCACTACGAGTGACACCTTTTATTTGGCAAATAGTTATTTGATCGATCATTCATTTAAAATGATTGATTGGATCCGCTTTTTCGAACTTTGGCTTTCAATTTGTGTCACCATTTGAGTAAAAGTTCACTTTCGTCCCACAGCTGTCTTACATCTTATATAACGTTTTTTCTCATCATTGTTAACATTCCAGTGTATTTAAAAACTGTCATTCAATTTGAACCAGCAGTTGGCCTCAGTGTATGAAAACATGTGGATAAAATGTTAAAAGCTAAGGAAATTCAGACATCAAGCTTTAACAATGTTATTTCTACATCTCTATCATATCTGTAAGTGATTTAAATGATTTTTTTCTCTGTGGACAAACAAACCTTCTAGACTTAATTTTCATTTTGCTCTTTTGCTCACTTCCCTCATCTCCTTCTCTGCTGTACACCCACTCTATCTTACACACACACACACACACACACACACACACACACACACACACACACACACAAAGTCCATGTTATCATGCCTTTAAGACAGAGCGTTAAACCTTCAGCCTTAGCCTTTATCTGCAGGGACTGCAGTAACGTGCATTGCATCTTTATCAAGACGAAGTTGCTCAAGGAGTCCAGGGCCCCTTCCTATTAAAAAAAACAAAGATTTCCTTGGATTTTGGAGCCTATTAGCATGTTTCTGCTATAAATCGGCCTGATTTCTCCAAGGGCCCAGCTGTAAGACTCAATATAACTGAGATAGCACAGATCTAAAGAAAGACTGGAAGAAAGATAAAGCGTGAGATGAATAAAGGCAAGATCCAGTTGTCTTGGCAGAAGGACGATGAAAGAGGACAAACTTTAAAAAAGTGGAGTGGAACTACACTTGATAAGTGATTCCTTCTCTACAGATTCTGTCTTCAGTATTTTACTCTGCCCACACACTCTTTTGACTCTTTCCTACTTGCAGTGTGTCAAGCCCATGCCTTCATGATTCCCTTTTATCTTTCCCTTCATATGAAATTGATTCATCTGTTTCCTTTCATAGTGTCTCCCTTCAAAATAACATTGCACAAACTTGGTTAATAGTAATTATGCCATGGCAGCAGGGCTAAAGTGTATTTTATCGGGAAATGCTATTTATTTTTTTGCCAACAAAGAAAGGAAACATAAACCCAAAAAATGAATACAAACAATAGATATAGGCTACACAACAGTAGTTCATACAGCAACTGATTTCGCTGATTAGTTCTTCTGCTGAAGTCGAAGACATGTCAAAAACAGTGCAATAGGCTACTGCAGTGTTAAAAGCAGTATATTCTGCACCAGCGTCAACCATAACCAAACTGCTAGACAACCTCCAGCCTCCAACCTCAAACCTCCAACCTCCAGCTCCTCCTAGATCAAAATTTTCCCACGGTGTGAAAACTTCCTATCACTAGTTTAAGAACTCCATCGTGGTCAACTGACCACAAGACTGACAAAGATATTATTTTTAAACCACTTTACCATTTAGGCTTGCCAAAGTTTGTTTCCATAATTCTTGTAATGCAGTGAAATAGGCCATTTTTGATTCCTTAATTTGAGTCTGTTTTTCCTCCACATTGTCTCCAAATGAGTCCTTGGCCTCAGAGGTCTGCTGGTTTCTATCCTTCCAGGTACTTATTTTCTGACTGTATAGAACCAAAATCCATGGGGCTCTGAGCCCCAACTTAGACAATAATAAAGTCAAACGATGTTGTATTTCAATCAGGTTGCAACTTTACAAGAGGTTGGGGTGTGAGATTCATTAAGACAGGAACTGAGTAGCTTGAAAAAGATTTCCACGCTAGGAATGCACAGACCAGTCTTTTAAAGAAGTGAAACAACTAGTGAAACTCAGTAATCCACCTAAGCTCAGAGGGAATGAGACTCATGCATATTGGCCAGTTTGTGAAACAGTAGTGAATGCCAGACTTCCAACAAGAATTTAAGCTGATAATGTTGCACACTTATACTGTACTTGACACTCAAGACATGTCAAACTAGAGATAAGATCTCTAACATAAGGCCACTATATACACAAACAATCATTTTCCTTGGCCTTTATTTTAAAACTCAGTGGAATGTTGACCGAGCTATGTTAGCTCGAGCAATGTGCATTTACCTGTGGTGTTTAATCTCTTATCTTGCATCTAATGTCAATTTATTCTTTTACTTTTCCCTTCACACTTTTGTCATTTTGTCCACGTCTTTCCAAAAGTTGCATCCATGCTGGTATCAGACACAGGCAGACCCCTTTTCTGAAGTCATCAAGCTGACACTCTCATTTTTTTATTCAGGTTTCTACGGCAATAACACGAAAACACAGCTTGGAGTAATCGAGACATGTCCACGCAGCCCCTGCCCCGCAGCTGAACTCAACATGCTGCAGGGAGACAGACCGGTGTCTGCCAATAGTGCTCAATCACCACTCAAAGTGATGTTTGATCGCTGTCTTCAGCCAGTTATCTGTCACTCTCACTAGAGCAAGGCCAGTGTGGAACAAACCAATCATACGTGGCTCCTTCTTCCTGTTGTGAACATTGAAACTGACCCAAGGTCGGTGTCATGTGTATGTTTTCCCCTGGAAATTTGTTGTGTAAGAGTCAAATGATAAGAAAAAAAAAAAAACAGCTGTGCTTCTGTCGGGTTCTCTCATGTCTATTGGAGGAGAAGCACCTTGAATATATCATGGTGAAAAAAACATAGCGTCCAAATATTTTACCACTACATGTGATGTTACCGGTTCCTGTATTCTTTGTTGCCACCACTTCCCCGTGGGTGTAGTTGTAGCACTGCCACTGTCAGGCACAAGATGAAAAAACGATCAGTGCTTTGTATCGTTTGACTTCCGTTTACTAGATCAACCAATCTACCAATACCAATCGGCTTCTTTTAAAATGGAATTATGTAAGTTCCCTTTCTTACTTATAAGGAAGAATTTATTTTATATACCGTATCTTCAACTTGGCTTAGCCTGCTGCGAGGAATATGTTTAAGCAAAACAGGTTTCTGCTGCTTGTAGAGATTAACTCTGTGACTGGTAGCTTGTTTCTTTTTTTCATGTATGTTTGCAAACATGAGATAACAATCAGAGTAGCCTAAAATTGCTATGTCCTCTATGGAGGAGACTGAGGCAGCTGTTAAGCCAGGGAGCCAAAGAGCTGAAATCACATTCATATAGGCTGCCAGTTAATCTCCATCCTGAGCAATGCTGATAGTTATGTTGTAAACAAGTTTTATGAGCTCAGAAAAGACTTGCTGCAAGCATGAGAGGAGATATTTTTTCATTTATCAAACCCTGTTATGGCAGATTTAATATACAATCATTTTCTCAGTCATTTAAAGCAAGTAAACAGTGTGGGGATTTGCTGGATGCCAGTGCAAAATCTGTATTTTTTAGCTTTCAGTTTCCATTGTATTCCAAGCTAAGAATGAGCTTTTTTTTACTTACTGACACAATGTAATTAATGAAATGGATTTTTAACTGATAAAAATGCATTTTTGTAGAAATCACTAAAAGTAAAAAATCTTGGAGTGTGTGTGAGATTGTGTGTATGTGAACTCATGAGTGAGAATAGAGCAGGCCAGGACTGATCTATTGTTGGTGTTTTACAAAGAGCAGTGTGGAGTGCTGCTGGACATGTCACTGGTAGACTGCTCAGAGTGCCTCTGAGTCACAGAATTAGTCAAGAGAAACTGTCTGGCCTCTAGGGAGATGCCAGCGCCACGACCATATTGGCCACACTCTCTTCCTTCTGCCATGGCCGTTGTGGTCAGTATTTGCAGAAAAAATGTGCTAAAGAGTTACACAGGTCATAAAGTCATTGAATGAATGGATGAGCCGATGTACAGATGGATTTAGGTGGGCGCAGGGGTGCGTGGATGAAAAGAAATATGGGTAGATACATGGGCCGACGGATGGAACCTGTTATGTAGAAGCTCAGTAAGTGTGGATTTCACTTTTCTCTAGACGTGAAGAAAACCTCTCGAGCACATCTGTGACTATTTTCGACATCTGCACCACATCCCAAAATATGACTGTGATTCAGGGAGTAAAGGAAGTGTCCCAAACAGACCTCAACCAGCAGCTCCAAGCTGAACAATCAGCAAGTCCAGCTTACATCTCAGCAACCTTTATTGCATCATCAGGTTGAAGCAATATTATAATTTAACATTTCTTCTTGTTTTTGTTTTTCTTTAACTCTCCACCCATTTCACTTTTCTTTTTTCAACACTGATCAAAGTTATAAAAATGCTTGCGAGCAGCACAAATATTGCATCAGTGAAAACTGAATATTTCCTGGAGCATGAATTGATATGCTGGAATTTTTGCAGTTGTTTTGAAAGTAGGACAAATTTGGAGGGGGGGTATGTTAGAGGAAATATGAAAGTTATTATTTAGAGGTCGTGGGCAACATCTTAACCACTTGGTGAACATACAAAATATGCAAAATATGCACAGTTACTGTCCCAAGTCACCACTGCAAAACTCAACTTAGCACAAGAAAAATGTTCGAGTTTTTAAAAAATACCAAAAAATAAAGAAAGCTGTCATATCTCTCTTACAAAGCTTTTGACAAGGCACACAGAAGCTGCTATGGTGGCTTATGGTGTCCCAGTGGCTCTTTAAAGCTCCCAAGTCTTTTACTTTATCTTTTATTTTATTTTTTTTCCAATTTCTTTCTCCTTTTGAAGTGTAGTTTCAAACACCCATTAGTTTTCTTGCAGTTGTGGGAGAGAGTATACTTGGAGAGAAAGCTAATTAGCTTCATGTCAGATTAGCTCCACCCAGCTATAGTTTCAAATCTGACCCCAAAGAGTTGCAGAAGCGCATCAGCAGCCTCATTTAACCTGCAATCAGTTTGATTGAAATGAGAGGCCATGCCTTCCTCATTAACACGATAAGATGAGACGTTCGCACTCATCGCAGCTAACACGTGGCCTTTCAGTGATGATGCAGGACCTCAAGCCTCTCAGAGCGGGAAACCTGCCAGGATCCTGACAAGACCCCCTTGTTCAGTAGAAGATTTGTTCAAATTTAACAAGGAGACTGGTAGGACAGACCCGAGTCCAATTACTTCTCTTCTTTGAATGCACTGTGCATGCGAAGACATTCATAGATTTCGTGGTTATTTTTGGAGGGCTAATGAAAGGCAATTTCGGTCAATTTGAAAGAATGTGTCCTCCTCCGTCCGACCTTAGCCAGGGTCAGACAAGGTAAGCAGACAGAGACGAGTGCTGATAAACAACTTCAGTATGTTATAACTGTTATTGCGGGAAACATTTGTTATATATAATTTCAGCTCTAACCGTGCTGTTCCTGCATTACATCAAAAATAACAGCAACAGTCTAGTGTGAGTGGGCTGACATCCAGACATGTTTAAACAAATCCCCGGTTTAAACGTCTGCCTTTTTAGTTTTGTTTTTCTGTATTAACCTAAACAGGGATTTCAAATACACCTTACTGACGGGCCAACTTATCAGAGCACTATATCCAACAGAATAGGCATGGATATGTCAGAGAGAGAGTGATAATTGTTATTCTTGTTAATGGGGAAAAAAAACAGGAAGCAAAACCTCAAGCATGAAAAATAGAAATTTCCCTCGTTCATAAGTAAGGATTTTAAAACTTCAAGTTCCACTTATCGTCCAAATAGTATTCATGGTGTTAAGTGTTCTCTTTATTTTATTCTTACCTTATTCTTGCCATGTTTTTATGGTGTTTTAATTGCAACTGTTAGTTTGAAAACACTCTAGTACTCTGGCTGGCTAATGGTCTCTCAGATTCCTTTTGGCCATTCTGGAGAAGTGAACTGTTTATGCTGCGGAGGCTGCGGTCACTCACTGCATGTGCAGTGGGCGTCTGGCCAACCCCTAGCCCACAGAGAGGGCCTGCTGTAGACCTCCCTGTCCTGTCAGCTGACTTCGTTTCCCAGGGTCCCCCAATCCAAAAGGCCATCTGAGTCAAACTCTGCAAACACACAAGGAGGAGAAGCAGGAAAAATGTTTAGATTCACACTGAGCAGCCAAACATTAGCAGCTAAACAACTATTAGAAATGTAATGAAAGTGAACGTGTGTGATTTTGATCATTACAGTAACATTTCAGCACAAAGAGGAGCCAGTAAATGTTTTTGAGACTTTATCATTGTCTAAGCTGGTTTTAATTACTTTTCATCCTCTGTGTGTGTGTGTGTGTGTGTGTGTGTAGAACAGGTCCTCCTTGCATGGGGCCTCTCAGCAGAAGTTGACTCAGCTTGGGTAGGAGTCATTAAAAAAGACCCCAGTTTGCTTTAGCTTTGGGAAAAGCCTCCTTATGTTAACACCTTATGTTGCAGAAATTTGCCCTTTTTGCTGAGGACTTTTGATGTGTGGGAGAGGAGAGGCCATGAACATATTCGCCCTCAAGTCTTGGTTTGCAATCAGTTTGAGCCGGAAGGAGCCACTAAAACAGGCTAGCTGACAGTTTTAATAGAGTTCAAGCAGAGTGGAGCAATTTGTTATACTTGTAATAGTTAAGCAGTCTGGGTTTTTTTGTTTGTTTTTTGTTTTTTGTTTTTTTACAGAGCGGAGTTCAGTTCTTCAATAGAATCAGATCATTTTCACATTTAAATTGTAGTTTTTTATATATTTTTTTGATTTGTTTCTTTTAACTTTAAACTCAGTTTCAGTTTTTGGGAAATTGGCAGTTTGGCATTGGCATTTTTCATTTTTATGCTTTGGTCTTTGTACAGATTGAATAAAAAAGATGGGATGTGTTAATTAGTAAGCTTTAGTAGGTGAACTGCTGCCTTTGGATGGAGCCAGACTTGTTGCTTCCCTCTGTTTCCAGTCTTTATACTAAGATAAGATAATCCTGGCTCTAGTTCAGTATTTTCTGTACACCAAGGGAGTGAGAGCATTTCCCAAAGAGTATCCAGAGTAAAATGCTTCAGTTTTGGCTTCGTTTAAGGTTTAGTTTACTGTAACAACACTGATGTTAGAAAAGTAAATTATACAAGTTAATGAAAATAGCCAAATTACTCTTTATACCTTAGCTATTCATGCAGAGCTCATTAAAGAAAATTGAATTTTGACTGTACATGTGACTGTCTTTAACTTAAACGTTAGCCAAGCGACTACGTTAAAGCTGATTACAAGCTTGTATGAGAGGTGATGACATACATTCTGGGGGATTTTACACACCACCACTGATGTTTGCCCCACCTTTTCCTTTGATAAAGTCTTTCTTCTTTATTCCCACTCTGTCTCATCTTCTGGTGAAGTGCTCACACACTGAGGCCCACTGTAGCAAGGGGCCTATTCATGAGGTCGAGAGAGAGAGGGAAGGGAAATACAAAGAGCTCCCCACACAGCGGAGAGGACTGTGAGCTCAGCTCTGACCCCTGAAGGATGTGTGTGGGATGCACCCAGACACAGTGGCCCCCGACGACTCGGGGCCCAGGCTTCTCCCTCCTCTCGACTTGACCTTTCACTCAACCATACAACTCCCAAAACAACCTCAAGCAGACTTACCACTGCAAATAGCAAATGCAAGAGAGAAATGAGTGAATGGCATAAGGTCTGAATGGTTATCGAAAGTTGCCAGCTCAAAAACTCTGCAGAGTTTCTCCCATGTAAAACATCAGCCTACGGCGTGAGGCTTAAAAACACAAAAGCCAAAGGGTGAGAATGAAATAGCAGCTGAAAGCAATTGTACAAGACACGGCTGTGAGTTGAGCTACCTGTTCTAAGCCAAACTGGAGTATAATACTCAGGAGTCCAGAGGTTCAGAGGTTTTAAATGGCTCATATGTCTGATGGGAACTCCTGGTCCAAAGCCATTGTTTTGATACTTCTAAATATTTCCATGCCAAGAAATGTTTAAATCTCTTTTGCCAAAACTAATTTTTATTTTTGCTTTACCTCTGAGACTGTCTTGTCTGTCTGTGCTTCCAGTGCTGGACCAGCTCCTGATGGAGCTCCACCGCTTCCTGCACATCCTGGACAAGGAGACCCTGAGTGGGAACGCCACCATCCAGAAGGGCCTGCTCTCCGATCTCCTCATGTCTTACAGGACCTCCAATGGTATGAGGAAAAACTCAGTCAAGAGTGGAAGCGTAGGTTGTTGAGCAGAGAGCGGGAAGTACTATGGACCTGCATGCAGACCTATGTATGTGCACAGCAGAGCACTGCAAAAAATATTTCATTAAAAATGTGGATTAGATGAGGCTCTCCAGCTGAGTTTCCTAAAGGTGAAGTACAGTCTGGTAAACATCCACAGTTCAACGGATCAGTTGAATGACTCACTGCCTTAAAAAAAAAAACCTTGAACTTAATACAAGTATTAAAACTTGGCAAGGAATTGCATTTCTAAAACTACAAAACATATTCCTCACTTCAGTTTTATTGAGGAACCAATATTGGTGAACATTTAAAAGGAAAGTTTTCAAATTTTTTTCATGTATGCAACTAACAACAAAACCAGAGCTGAAACAAAGAGTTGGAAATAGCTCTTAGATGTTATTATACCTCATGTAATAATATTTATATCAGAAAAATCACATTAGAGGAAGAGAAAGTTGTCTTGCCTTGTTCAGAAATGAGTGGCCAAATATATTTGAAAGTCTGACAGAGACTGAAATTATGTTGGGTTAACCAAAGACAAACATTTTTGAACTGCTTTTAATCTAGATTTTTTAGTTACATTTCCAGCAGTGTGATTATATTGCAAAATAGCCTGAAACTGGAAACTATAAATAAATTGAGTTAGGACGGTGACTTACATTTTTTTGTAAATGGTTCAAATTTTGAATACTGCACTTAAGCTGGAGCCTTTCTGATTTTCCCAGGCTTTCATACAACAGTGTAAACCACAGCGCTCACGGACACTAGATTTTTATTTTATTCATTTATTTATGTATTCATCTATCTATTTATTTATTTATTTATTTATTTATTTTACTGTAAGACAATCTTTTTTATTCCTTAGGGTGATAAAATCTTGCCTGCTCTGTATTGTGCGTTCACATTTACCTCATGTGAAGGCAGTGGAACATCCTAGTGTTACGCTGGAGGTCCAGCTCTATTAAATATAAGTAAATCTTTGAATATAATAACATTTGTGTAGTACTGGTGAGCTCTCAGATCCTAATGATACTTTAATTAGCTAAAACAGGTAAACTGGAAAGGTCAACTAGAAAGTCTATTAGCCTACATACATGCAAACCATGATCTGTTGCAAATGTTAGACAAATGTGTTTGTACTCTGCTACAAGTGCCTTTTTAAAGGTATTGAAAGCAAAGCTAATACCTACATGACCTTTTCATCACTATAATTCTTCCTCTCTTGTATTTCCTAATTTTGTGACATGACAGATTACATGACAGTTACACTGGTTGAGTTCTAACCAGAAATGTTTAACTACAGGTCATTCAAAAGACAAAACAGTTAGCCTGTCTTTTTGCAAAGCATCTTATGTAACATGTGGTCATGCCTTGCTTTTCCCACAATTCAATGAATCTATGTTGTCGGAAGCTTGGCCGAAGAGAATATATCAAACTACCCACACTGGTATTATTTTGTTATTTCAGATTCTCAGTCCCCACCATGTAATAATTATACTCTTGCAGGCTTCTATTAACAAATACATTTGGGGTCCTTTAGCATAGTTTGGTTGCTTAATACCACTTTATGGTGACTGAATTGAATATATTTGCCTGCATTCCCATATCCCTTGCAAGGGATATTGGAATCAGATTGATTTTTTTATTTTTGTGAATGCTCGTGGTTATTATTTTATGCTTGCAAGCAAGCTAAAATCAAACAGAGTAAAAATGAAGCATGGCCTTTTTAAAGTGTCCTGTCAAACAGCTAATTACAAGTTTATTTTTCTGACCCACTGGTTCTGACACTCAGCATGAAAATGATGCAACTGCTGGTGGGCTGATGTGATTTATGGTACCTAGAAGTCAGTTAGTGACAAAGCACACCAGTCCGAACAGCCTCAGCCCCTAGTTGTGTGATTAATTGCGGATAATGATTGACACTGCTGATCCCTCACAGACCTTATCTCCATGAAATGGTAGAGAATTGTGCATACAATCCCCACTGACCGGAGATCTATGCTTTATAATAGCTATAATAACGATATCCGGGACATTTTGTTTTAGTGACCTGATTCTTTAGATCCACTGTCACTTTTGGACTGAAAGACACAAATATGACTTTTGCTAGTCCCTCTCTGTCTTCCTCTGTCTCTCTCTCACACACACATACAAACACGGTCATACTTTTCCATGTTCAAGTCCTGGACTTGTATCTCCATACTTCCTCTCCTGGCTCCAAGCTGTATCATTTTTCCGAAGCTTCATTTATCCCCTGGGGATGCTCACTTCCTTTGAGAAGGAGATTATAAATAGCATTTCAACTCTGTTCCCCTAAAATCTGGTTTCACTGTACAGGCAAAACATCGTTTCATTCTGCTGCTGTTTGATTTCACCTCACAATATCTATTTCAAAGGAGAAACCTTCTCCAGAGTATCACCCAAGGTTAGAGTTCTGTTTGATTTCCTCTCAGGATATAATCTGAGTCAGCTAAATATTTAATTCAGTGGAAAGACCTTCTTTAAAACTGCGCTGCAGCTCCGGAACAAAATTCCTGTAACAGGTTACAGTAACCAGCTGGAGTCTGTTTTGCCAAAACCGCAGGGTTTATTGTTTGAGAAAGGACATTCATTCAAACTGTTTATGTGGCAATGTTATGGCAATATCTTTGCCAGCCTTTAATTACTCCACCATGTTAAGAACGTCATTAAACCAAAAAAAATCCTTTTTCTTGCTGAGTCGACTTCAGCACTGGTTTGTCATAGGAGGTTTTATCATCTCTGCTCGTCGCCTAAATGATACGATTGTTCACACTGACCTGTAAATATTTATGTTTGAGTGCAAAGAGAAGTCAGGTTTAGTCTCCAGTGGCAGTCCTGATCGCTTGCCCAGTGATGCTCAACTCCTCTCACCAGGAAAAGTACTTCATTTCCCAATCACTGTGCTTTTATTGTTGTCACGGGAAACAGTAACTATTACTGTTATCAAAATATTTTCTTATCTTCACTTTGATTAAATGATACTCTGAATTTTTATGCCTATAAGACAAACAACTTATAGGACAAAACAAAGCTGTTGCGTCTGACCAGTTCCACTACTTGTTTTTGAATATAAATTCCATGCAAATATTGAGTGGAAGCATAAATCAAAACAAAGCCCCAGACATATCTTTGGTTATAATGTAAACTCCTTGGAAGTCTAGACTGGTCTTAGTAGATAGATTAGGGTCATGGGCTGCCTCGTATGTTTTATTGTTCGATTTTCAAAAACTTCAAAGTTAGACGTTATACAGTGCTCTATCTGTGCAGGAAAGGAGTTTCTGACTAATGTCCGATGAATGCCTGCCACAGTAGGGGTGGGTGTCAATAAATGGCCCATCTGTCTGCACAATGGGCCACTTGTTTGGGTGAAGTTCTCCTTTAATCCTGGTCTTTTGACAAACATGATGAAAGTTTGTTTGGCAGTAAGGTGGCTTCAGATTTTTCCATCAGTGCTACAAGTGAATTCCTTCAGAAGCCAAGTATGCATGCTCTTGTGACTGTACTTCGTTAACAACATTTGGAGGGGTCCGTCTCGAAGCTGTTCACTATAACATAGCTTTAAGAAAGTGTTGGGTTTTTGAGATGCTCTGGTTGAATTCAATTAGAGATTCAATTTGCATGAAAATGAGCTTTTATTGCAAAAGGTTATATTCCAAAACTCCCACATTATTAAAATAAAACTGAATTTGACAACTAATCATTTTATGGCAAGAAATTTGTCACTGGCAGAATATGGCATGAATGAATAAACCCAAGTCAAAAATACACTACCCTGACTTTACCATATTTCCGGGGTGGGCAACTTCTACAATAAATTTCATAAGGTTCTGGGAGAGCACTTAAAATCAAACAAATTGGTCAGGGAATCCCCTGATGTTTCAGCAGCAGGGTTCTCACCTGTCCCAGCAAGGCTTTCACTGAGACAGCAGTTCTCTTGTGTTCCTGACAGGCAATTAATCGCGTACTGTATTTCACTTTGCGCTATAATGATTCTAGATTGGAGAAACATGCATGGGAGCTCAATCCTGTCGAAGAACCGAGCATGGGCCAAAGAGGTGCAGCAGTTTTTTTACAGTCCCTTTCATTCTCCACCCATACCCTCGCACCTTCTTTCTTTTATTCATGTTATCAAATATAGGAACTGTGGCAAGGTATTTGTACAAATCCTGTAACTATTATACTATATTGTTCTGTACAGTAATTGCCTGATGTTCTGTTCGGTGGCATTTAAGGGACTCTTTCTAGTTCCCTTTGTTCACCAAGATGTTAGTGCTCTGGGTAACTAAGCACAAACCGAGACTGTGCAGAAATGCACAGGCGTTAACCACCTTTTGCTGTCTCCATGCAGGTGCTGATGAAGAGTACATCTACATGAACAAAGTGATTGTTACGGGGAAGGGCAGAGATGACAAAGGTACGAGGTGTGATTTCAATTTTGGTCATAGTTTGTTTTTGTCTGAAATGTAGCTGAAATATAATCCATAAAGAAAATAATCTCAATCATCTTCTTGAAAACACAAGCTTGTGGCATAATATAGCACTTTAGCTACAGTAATGGCATGGTTTTAATTGTCCAGCACTTTAAGGGGATGCAACCATGAGGTTGACATTTGTGTTTTCTGGTGAAATGTCTCTAACTATAGAATAAATTACCATGAAATGTTGTACAAATTCACTGAATCCTCATGATTTTGGTGATCCCTTAACTTCATCTTGCGCCACCGGCAGGTCAAAAGTTTCATTCCTCTTTACCTCAATTTAAGAAAAAAATACCTTCCATGAAAAAATAGCATCTCATTTTCATTAAAACAAAAGAAAGAAAGAAAAACGATTTTGAAATTTAGGTTTTGTTTAGGGCCTTTCTTCATCAGTCATTACATACTTTTTATGTTCACATAATAAATTCAACACAAACCAAAAAATACTAAAGAATAGTTCTGACTAGAACCATTTATAATGCCTATAGTCTTGCCATTTTAGATTCCTTTGACTTCGGCTTTGCAATGCAGTATATCTGTAAAGGATGTTTATTGTGGAATGATATGCAATTTGGAACAAAACCTTTAATAAAAAGGCTTCTACCAATATTTTGAGGTTGTTCTGGGTGTTCAAACACCAGTGCATACTTGCTATGTTACTGCATCTCATACTCAATTTGACATGATTCAAGTGAAAGTCAGACATGAGAATAAGCTGCAACAAGCAGTGGTCCCCTCAGCACCTTCCTCTCAGCAACCATTTCCTGTCTGTTTCTTGTAGCTCTGCACCATCTGAGACTGTCCTGTTTTATTTGGACAGTGATGGAAGTATGTGGTTTGATTGAGAAGCAGACTTAACACATATGTTCTCAGCCGCGACGCTAGCAAAGCCACAAGTTTTTCTTTTTTATAGACTGATGGAAAGTGGAGGCTCAGAAGTGAGTGTTTACCTTCCTTGATCAGTAGTCCTGTGATAAACCTGAACTTTCTCTTTTGGTGAAGATGCAAGAGAATGGCTTTAAAAAAGACATTAATTTTAGCTATTGTACTGCTACTACTCGTGCAACCTTTGAGTATACTTGACATTGTTTGCTGTAATTCAGTTCAGCTTGTTTCCCACCCTCAAGATGACACAAAAAGGTTTTGACATACAGTAGAGGTGCATAGCTTTACATTTTGCTTAAAGTCCTGTGTAACACAGTCATGGGCTCCACGGGACCATTTTTTTTTCTGCATTTTCCCCATCTAGAGCTTAAGGATGTTCTGTAGCTAAATTCATGTTTGAGACGCAGATAGACTCAGTGAGAGTCTTTTAAGCAGAGAGGATGTTGAGAATAACTGTGTCAAAGCTCTGCCCTTGCATCTCTATGTTAATCCACACATCAGTATTCAAGGAGAAACTGGGTGAAAGGTCTGAGGATAGTGGAAGTAGAACACAATGGTTTAAACAATTGTGAGCACTGTTGTATCTGTACACTAAATATAAGGTCTTTTTTAATATTCAATTCCATATGAAGCTGCAGCCAGCAGACTGTTGTCTTAGCTGTAGCAGAAAGACTTAAATCAGAGAGAAACAACTACCCTGTGTCCAAGGGTAACGGATTCTGCTCACCATTACCTCTCTAAAGCTCAATGGGTGAAGTATTTTTAGACCATGTAGGTATAATATGTTAGTTATTTCCCCATTTCCAGTCTTTATGCTACTGTAAGCTTAGGTAATTGTCTCTTAGCTTTAACTTCATATTTAACTGACAGATGTGTGAGTGTTATCCTGACACGCAAAAAATTATTTTTTCATTATTTTCCCAAAATATCAAACAACTTCTTTGAGGTGATCAGAACCCAAAAAGGCCAGCGGCCATTGCTGCACATAAGAATTGGCTATTGTTGGTCAGAGGATAAATTCATTGAAAACCAAAATTCTTTCATTCTCTATCCAGAGTCTTTTTTAATTATCTTGATTTGTTTTTTTTTTCTCCTTCACTGTGGTGTGTGTTTTGTATAATAGGGTTGTTGCTACCATACAAATGCTTCCCCTGGATTTGGGATATGTGGTCACAGTAATTTAACAATGAAGGGTCTTGTGCTCATAGCGAGTGTTAGGGATACTAGGAAGCACTGATATATGTTGGATACATCTGGACATCTGGAAATGGCATCGGATAGAAACAGACTAAATTCAAACTGACATGAAGAACCATTTCTGTCATTTATCCTGAATTTCTATATGTTTAGTCAATACAATGTAAGAATGAGGATTTCCGTTATGTATTTAATACCCAACTCTGTGATTTTATGACCTAGATGACAAATCAGATGCCCACCTCAATGGACAAGCAGCAAAATGTGTCCCCGTCCCACAGAAGAGCCTTCCTGACCTGCCGCCCCCCAGAACAGTGAGTGACTACCAGCCCGACTCCATCAGAGTGGATTAACATGTGAAATGATTTGGCCTAAACGTACACACACAGCTTTTCGAGCCTCTGCCTCTGTGGCGGGAATGGTAATAGCATAATCGACCCCAGTAGGACTGCTGAACTCAACAAAGTACATGGGAAAGTTCAGTGGAAATCATGATATTCAGCTGCATGCACAAGGAGCCCAAAGACAAATTCCAACTTTAAATGAAATTGACGGTATTTTGGTCTTTTGTTACAGTAAGAACATTACCATCTCTAAGCACGTTAAGTATTCAAAACACAGGTCTATGGGTTGATATCACATGTTACCAGAGAATTCCACAGGTTTTTAATGTACTCAAACAAATGAAGTCTGCGGCCTTACACGACAAAAACATTTCCCACAACCCTCGGAGTTACAAGCCTGAGGCTACGTGAAATGTATTCTCCCACCTGTATTTAATCACTCATGGGGTAACAAACCTGGGCAAGTGAGCGTTCGAAAGTGTGTGAAAGAGCTGTGTTTTATGTTGACTGGGAGGCTGGTGGCTCCTGAGTCGGCCCAGTGTGACATCAGGAAAAACACGGAGAATGAGAGCTTTCGAACATCCCATCGGCGCCTTTGAACTTTTTTGCGCGCACACACATGCACAGTGGCCTCCCCTAATATAAACTACAGTAGCAGCTGTTGCTAATCAGAACAAATGCTTAGTGTCAGCACATGTGCGTGCGTGTGTGTGTGTGTGTGTGTGCGCACAAGTCTGAGCGAATGTGAAAGTGAATGCATTGAAATGAGGAACATTTGTGTCACTATGCAGTCTCCAGGCTCATTCAGTTCCAGTGTTTTTTGTTTCTTTTTTCATTGTGTGGAAACCCAAAAAAGAAAAAAAGGAATCACATTGTTTTTCAGTTGTGCTGTGATTTCACGGTTGCGGTATAGCTTCCGCAGATCCCTCAGATGTGTCTGGCAAAGACATTTCTTCTTCCTTCCTTTCTGCATCCAGCCGTGGTATAACTGGCCCCGTCTTGGGAAGCCTGAGTAAACACGTCCACAGTGAACCACTCTTTGGGAATCCCTTCATCTGCCTATGGGGCTTCCATCCATCTCCAGTGATGGTGTATTCAAGAGTTAGCATGTGTTTGACTGTGAACACAGAGTCCCCCCTTATCATTGCGGTGAACAGCGCCCCTTTGCTGTTTATGTAGTGTCCGGGCATCGCCGTCCACTGGCCCGTTGTGATATTGTAACAGTCCATTAGGCAGCGCAGGAAGTCGTCGCAGGGCCCGTTGCGCATCACATACAAATTGTCCCTGTGAGCTACCATACAGTGGCCATAGCTTTGTGGTCTGATCATTGTGGTGGCAAGTTTCCATTCATCTTTTATAGGGACATACTCATAGATGTCTGTGGTATCTGGTGGTTTCCAGAAGCAAACAAACATCCTCCGTCTTGCAATAGCACAAGCCGCAGATGCTACAGGTCTCGGCGCATGGTGTATAAATGTCCACTCTCCCTTCTCAGTGTCGTAAGTCTCTGCTGTAGAAATTAGCCGTTTTTGGAACTCGCCACCAATAGCATAGAGTCGGCCCTCATGCCCCAGCAGGGTGAAGTCGTATCTTGGTTGCTGGGGTCCAGGAAGAGCAGTCCATACCCCTGAATCAGGGTCGTAGCAAAAGCTGCCGTCCACTGTGTCCTTACCGTAACCGTAAACTCCCCCTACAATGTACAGTCGATTGTCAAGCACTGCCACGCCAGCCATGGAGGTGCTACAGAGAGTCGGGAGGTTAGTTAAATGCTTCCACTCTCCCTCTTTTTCATCGAGGTAGCAAACAACCCTAAAGGAGTCGTGTAGCAGTTCCATGGAAGGAGAGTGGGTGCCTATAGCAATATAAGAAGTAGGAGACAATGCCTGAGAATACTGAAGAAGGTCTTCAGGAATTGAACTCTCTGCTGCTTCCTTCATATCATCAAAAGCATCACAAAGGAAAAGGGCTGCACTGTGAAACAGTTCATGCACCCCAAAGATGGAGGCTGCATAGTAAAGCAAGAGGCAGTTGTCCGAATCAATAATGTCACAAAGATGTTGCACCAAACATGCAACCTGCAGGAAAGCGGCGCATTCTACAGCTTCTATAAGCTCATCTGGGTCACTGATGGTGGGAATCTCTCCCCTGCAGACGGAAAGGGTAATGAGGAAACCCCTCGCATGCACTCCTCCCTTCAAGTGGAGGTCTTCCTGGCGACTTTCTTTCATCCCAGACTGAAAGAGAGCATGGAAGTAGTCGCTGTACCTGGCCAGCAAAGCCCGCTCCACAATGAACCAGCTCTCCTCAACCCTCACTCTCAACCGGCCCCCTTGCTGCTGCCTGTCCTCTAGATCAGCAGTTGCATTCTCGGCATGAATATCCCGGTCGACTCTCAGGCCCTCAAGCACTTCCATGATCTCTTAAACCGGAGGTCTTTATTCTTCCCAAAACAGGCTCTCAAGTGACAATAGAGTGTGTGACTCGGTTGTGGATTTTTTTCCCCAGAACTGGACAGTAAAGAAAGATTTGTATGAGTTCCATTGCGTCTTGTCTGCGTGGTCTGAAAATAGAGTTGTACTATAGATAGCAGCTGTGCCACTCGCAAGCGTCAGGCAGGGAAAGGAAAACTGTTGACATGCACAGTGAGCGGTACTGTGGCTGCCGGCAACTGGTGATTATCATAACCGCAGTGCGATTGGCCAGCACAAGCATTTGCTGAATTATTCATGATAAACTTACTTGCCTGCATTACCCCCTTAAAACACAGCTATGTTTTTCATTACTATTTTAGATTTTTACATGTAGTTTTTTTATCTCAGTTTGGTTACATGTTGGTTACATTTATGCCAAATAGGGGGAAAAAAAATCTGGAACCTGAACTATGAGGGGTTTAGAGGAGGCCAAAGTGTTCCCAAGAAGGCACAAATAATGGAAAAAAAAATAAATTATGTGCAAAATATTTGGGTTTTTTTAGTTTGTTTTCTCTTTTTCTGCCCCGCACCATACAGCTGACATTTACTGCCATTTTTGTTTTCTAATTTTCATTCATGCTACTAGCTTTAGAAAACTCTAATCAGACACTACTACAACCAGTGCAGATAGAGCAAAGGTCCAGAGAGTTCTCCTGAATCTGGCTTTCCAGAGCTGAGCTGCACTGATTATTTTTATCGCTACCTTCTCCTCTGCCCTGAGCTCCCACCAGGCTTTCAGATACAGTATGTGTGTGTGTGTGTGTATGTGTGTGTGTGTGTTTGCGTTTTTCGCTGCGCCGGATTCTTGGCATGGGAACCAGGGATTTTCCATGTTCCTCTGACTGTTCATTTTTTGGGCTCTTTTTCCCACTCTTTACTCAAAGCCCCTCCACCACACCCCGTCCCCCCCCCCCCTCCCCGTTTTGTTATTTATGCTTTGACTCCTCGATCCATTCCTTCTACCCCAGGTTTCTGTGGTGAGGGGGTGTGTGTGTGTGAAAAAGTGAAAAGTTCTGGGCAAAAGTGACTGTTGTAGAGCCGGAGTCATTGTAAAGTCTCATGGAGAAAAAATACACTTACAGACACACACCTGGCACCTTCCTGTCCGTTCTCTTTTTCATATCTGTCCAGCTGGTCTGTGGAACGGCTCCTCTTTAGCCTTGGCCCAAACAACAGGCAGATTTAGTTTTTTGGAGATGAGTGAAATGGAGAGGGAAAAAGAGAGAAGATAGAGATAAGGGTGGGTGGGTGGGTGGGTGGGCGGTGTGTGTGTGTGGGGGGGGCTTTTGCTGCTCTGGAATGCTTGGCTCTTTGTTTTAATTGATAACAGATGCCTAGACTGCTGTGTTTTTTTTTTTTTCACTGTTGAACAGTTTACACTGTCTATACTTTTGTGTGTGTGTGTGTGTGTGTGTGTGTGTGCGTGCGTGCGTGCGTGCGTGCGTGCGTGCGTGCGTGCTCCTTTCTTTACAGAGTAATCCTCTCAATACAGTCACTTTTTCACATGAAGTCCATGTCAAAACTTAAGCTTTGTCTCTCGTATTTCTGGGGTCACATCATGCCAAATAATTTCCATTTAATGATGACTGAAATCAATTAAGAAAAAAAAAAAAAAACAATCTACTGTGTAGCAGGTTAACATCATGATGTTGAGTTAAAATCATTAACACAAATTCTGCTGGATCTCTGGATCCAAACACTTGCTTAAGTCCATCATTGTGAAACTGGCCTAACTGGCCCATTCTGTTCCTCTGTGATTCGTGGCTTCCTCCATCTTGCACTGTGTCATCTGTATCCAGGCTTAAACCAGAGCTTAGCCCCTCATTGATTCACTATTTTGCATATTCAAAAGGTTAACTCTATAGCAAACAGTATATTGTCACTTGAGTCACCTATAATATGATAGTTTGCCATCATAACTTCACAGCTGTTGAGTCACAGGTGTCATTTTTATGTTTCAACAGACCATGAAAAAAAAATATATATATACAAAATACAAAGTAATGCAATGATGAAAAAAAAAAAGATCCAATACAGACAAAACAAGGACTTTAGCCACGATTAATGTTATTAGTTGTTGAGTCTCACTGGCATAAGATTAACCTTCTCAGTTTACTTTTTTCACCCTTTTCCTTATTTTCTCAGCGTTGCATCATTTTGAAGACATCAAATTATAACTCAGATTACATTCTGACATCTGTATTTGCTGACACTCACATTGAGAAATATCTTCAACAACTCCATAATTTATAACTGATGCTAAACTCCTTAAACAGCACTGATAACATATCTGGCCCACAAAGGTCTTCATTGACCCTTTCCTCCACTTTCTGGCACACAGGCTAATCACACAAACAAATCTTCGTTACTATGACTGTATGCGGGCCGTGACATGACGCCAGCTGTTATGACAGCTTACTGCATCTGCTATGTATTACTGGAAATGTGTCAGTTCACTGATGTGATATGGTGGGAAAAGAACTTATGTGCATGGGGATTCCCTATTTACTGGCACTGATGGGTGCCCACATCAGAAGTCATGATTTAGTGATTTTTATACACAGAGACAAATATGATTGGTTTTTCAGTATTTCGTTGGTCTGTCAATCTGAGCCAAACTAGTAACTCTTTTAGCGAAGACCCACCACAGGCTGGTAACCACCCAAACACATTACATTGCAGCCTCTTTTCTCTCCTATGTTATTCATTTTTCTTGTATAGAGGATGAGCACGCCTACACACCAGACATTATCCAACTCCCAAAAGTTGATTACAGAATTATATTTAAGGAAGGAAATAGTTTTTGCTGTATCAAAGGCTGCCCCACTGAAGAGACACTCAGCACTTTTGACCAACTGATCTCCATCCGTAATTAAACAAACCCCAATTTTATGAGATACTTTGAAGACTTCTGACTTTGCAAAGGCTCATACTTTACCACAGAGCCAACCTCCCTCCGGCATGGTTTGCATGATATATGAAGCTCATACACTCAAGGGTTACATTTCATATTCCTGTGATCTTGCTGAGAGTGTGTCAGCCTTGGAGGAAATAAAGTAAAAATGAAAGAATACAGGCGGTGTGTTCAAAGTAGTGGGAGGAAACATTAGACATAGTTAAGCAATCGCTTGTTGCCATTCCACTTGTAGGGTTTCACAGAGTTCACTTAGGAAAAAAAATAAGATATATAAGATAAAATATATAAGACTTTTGCAACATAAATTTAAATCATGGAACCACTAATCCAAATGGGTTAAAAGGGGGTTTTATTTCTTGTTTTTTAACAGTGCATCTTTGTTTTTCTTTTATATTTATGTGCGTATTTGTAGGCGGAGGTAATCAATAAGTTCATCAGGGTTATTTTTCCCTCCCTGCACATTAATATTTGTCTTCTCTTGCTGATTGTTGTATTCATCTGATTTTACCTATGCAATTCCCCTTGTATTTGAATTAAAAATAATTCAAATACAGTATATGAGCTGTGGCCTCAAGTGACTTGTCTTATATATTTTCCTCATGTGCCACATTAAAAGAATACTTGACATTCTTTTACCCTCCTTTCAAGTGTCATTTCTTTTACTTCTTTCTTTGGCCTCAGAGGAATCTGTCTGTCATTATCCATCTCTTTTTTTCATTACGTTTCCCTCCTTACTCTGGAAAGAATACATACAGTATTTTCATCTTCACCGGTAGCTACTGAATTTGTTGAAGTGGTACGTCATCTTATTTCTAGTACATACAAGACAAGACTTGCATATCTCCCATCTTCTGTTGACTACCGTAGATATCTTGAGACTTGTGGTCACAGGCTGTGGAGATAGTAGTTTTTTTTTTGTTGGGGGGGGGGGGGGGTCATTTAAGAAATTCCATCTGGAAGCTTTTGTTTCAACACAGAGTCAGAACATTATCCTCAGCGCCTGACAATCTAATTCCAGAGTATTCTGTGAAAAAAACAAATGTTTGACATAAAACTAGCTATTGTGCACGATCTTGCAATTCCTAGGAAGACTATCTGTTTTTGTCAAGAAAATAACTGACTGTTTCCCTGAAATTGTTTTACCTGATCAGTTTTCTGGCTTTGATTTCTCCTGAATTTCCTTAGAAATCTCCATTACCAGTTATGTTGATCTGTATTACCCTAAAAGATGCTGATCAGCAAAGCTTGTTACTATGGGACTGTCAATAAAAGAAACTGTCAATATAATGAACCACAGTGAAGGCAGAGGCCTGTGTGTAGCCTATTTAATGACTTTAGTTGAATATAAAAGTAATGAAGAGTTTTTTAAATGAATCGATCCTCATTCAAATAGCCAAGCAGCAGGGAGTCTGGTGGTTTCGAGCACTGTGGGAATGGGACAGACGGTCTTTACCACACAGGAGACAAGAAGAAAGACAGAAGTAAAGCCAGACTGCTGATTGATTTCAGGAAAAGCCACTGGGCCCACACACACGCTTGGCCTCACTCTCTTTCTCTCTCTCACAAAAACACACACACACACACACACACACACAAATACATGCTCCCCCTCTCTTTTCCATACTCACACATACAGTCTTCCCTGAGGGCAAACATGTAATCCTCTAGTGCACCGGGTCAGACAAGGCTTGGTTACACGAGGAATTCCCTACTCACTCCTGAAGTGACAGCTGGAATAGCCACATGTTGAGGGAACAACATGTTAATAATGTCTGTTTGTGTATGTGAATGAGTGTGCGTTGCTGTTGTCATTTAACCTGGAAATATTCCTCTTCGGGGTATTTATCGAACATACTTGTATGGAGGCTAAATTGTTGCAGAGCCTGTCAGTAAAATAAAGCTGATGGATCAAAATTTTTAATGTCATAATAACTCACCCCTTTCTCACATTTTACCTTTCTCTTTTTTCCTTCCTCCTGTCTTTCTCATCCTACTGTCATCTGTCAGTGTGTGGTGGCTCGCGAGCCATTCCCCTTTCCTGTGGTTCCTGCTCCAGCCATTATAGACGCCTCTGAGAGTTACTATGAGGAGGCACAGCCCTATGAGGAAACTGTCAATGGTAAGAACTCTGCTTCAGTTTCATATTTCTTCTTCTCCATACTTTTTTCACAGGGACACAACTTAAAATATCCACCGCGTGGCCCAGCTGAAGGAGTGTTAGATTTAATGCTTGATTATTAAGGCCAAAAGTCTTCTCACCACTGTAAAGGATACCAACAATAGCATTGTAAAGGAAGCATTCCCTTCAGAGGTGGTAGTGAAACCATTTAAGGCTGTTTCATCATGGAAATACAGGTTATTTCTGTAGCTCACCATTGTGAGGTCATTACCTGTAAATCTTAGAATCACCTAAAGAAAAGAATAAGATCAGTGATATCTTGCTGTTTTAACTGTATGTTCCAACCCATGTTATAAACTTGCAATGACATTCTTTTTGCTGTCATATTTGTGTTGTTCTTCAGAAAACTTTATCTGTTAAACTTGAGCTTTTAACCAAAAGGGAAACTGTGAGAAGAGTGACACTTCCATATGCAATCTCAGCAGTAAAAGTATCTGTTTTTTTGAGAAAGTGGTGTCTGGCACTGCAGGACATAAGCCATAATAAAACATAGGCTATTATCATGTGCTGTGAGACCATGACAGCTTTCTATTTCAAGATTTGCTTGGCTGCGATGGTGAAGTATGTTGTTTACACGTTGTCTGAAAAAAGTTACTTTATTTACCAAATAACATGGTTGTAACACAGACACATTTCATCTTTCGGCTAAAAAGCTTCCAGTATTCTTAGAATTGCTACTGTACATTGATTATATGTCATTATACTATAGTCATCCTTACTTCTGAGCTAGAGGCTGCATCCTATTTTTCACATAACCTCATCTGACTATCTCTGAGATAGGCAACAAACAATACTTTTAATTAATAGCAAGGTATGATATTTATGATGTATTCATGAAGGTTAATGAGGTTAATTAGGCCTTCACTTCTTGCGTCATTTTTCAGTGACCAGAAGACCTCATGGGTTTTGGAGAAGAGGACTAATTTAAAGCTCTATTTTGTTTTCCTGTTGCTGAGAATGTTACTTGTGTTGGTTGATGGAAAAATTCTAAAAAAGGTCTCTAATTAAGCAATGGGCTTCTGTTGTTGTCATGCACTACAATTTCAAAAGATTTATGAACATTTATCTTTTCTATCTATATTTTTAGAGACATTTCTCTCACACTTTTTTCTTTTCTTGCTACTCTTCTTCTTCTTTTTCTTTTTCTTCTTCTTCTCATTCTTCCTCCTCCTCCTCTTCCTCCTCCTGTTGTGTAGATCTGGACTGTTTTGGCCTCCTCTCAGGGCCTTGGATGCGAGTGCAGAGCTCTGACAGTGAGGTCTATGCTGTTATCACCAGGGGTAGCTAGCTCTCTATCACAAGACTTATGTGTTTCCAGCATGTCTTGCTCCTGCTGTTGTTTGAGGCATAAGCCATATTGCGCCAGCATGCAAGCCAGCATGTTCTTTGACCATCATTGTCTAGCATGAGCAGGGTCCAGCATGTGAAGAAACTATTTCCAGTCAAGACTTGTGACAAACATCATTAATCAGTCCCATCTTAATCTGAATTTCCTTCATTTACTATTTTCTCTTTCATCAAAATGTCATTCAGTTTTGTTCAAATGTTATCTTGCTTATTTCATTGAGTGTTGTGAGGAAACCCTCCTCCATTAAAGATTGTCATCAAGGTCAAGAAACCAGGCATTAACCTCACTTGTTCCTTCAAACTCACCCCATACTGGAATGTGAACTCAGCTATCATTATGAATCTTTGATTCTAATCATGGCTCTCCCCTCATAACCCCTACCTCTCGTTTTGATTTCTTCAGTGATGGCATCGTTGATTTTCTTTCTTAGATGATGGGGAGGTGGTTAGCAGTTCATATGAGTCCTACGATGAGGAGGAAGTGACCAGAGGAAAGTCAACGCAGCACCAGTGGCCGTCCACAGAGGCATCCATCGAGCTGATGAAGGACGCTCGAATCTGTGCCTTCCTGTGGAGGAAGAAATGGCTCGGCCAGTGGGCCAAACAGCTGTGTGTCATCAAAGACCATCGCCTGCTGGTGGGTAAAAGTCATGAGCACAGATGGTTTGATCAAGGCTTGGGTTTGTTGATATTCTTATTGTAATTATATTTCAATGTAACACAACATGGAAAAAAAAATAACATTGAAGTAAGAATAGCCTTCAAAGCGTGGTTAAATTTCCATGTTTAGCTGTCACACACTCTTTGTTTTTATACTTATTTTTAGAATGGAATATATCAATCCAATAAATCAACAATTAACAAATGCAGCAGTAGGAACATTTATCATGTTTCTCTTCTTGTGGCCTCCCAAACTGGGGAATCAAAATGCACATTACAAGGGCTCTCAAAAATTTTATATTAAAATTGAGCAAATGGCGTTTCTGTAAAGGGGTCCTCAGCTCAACAGGGCAGTTCGACGGTCTCATCACAGCAAGCAGCTGTTTTCAGCAAAATATTCGAAGCCACTGCACATGAGCTGCCCAGCACTAACTGAAAGACAAAGTTCATTCTTAGGTGCTAAAGAAAGTGGAACTGCTGGCTAGCATCTACAGAGAAGGAGACCAAAACAAAGATAAAAGTAGAGCAAATATATGAACATTTATCGGGTAAACACAAACACAACCCGAGCCTAACACATTCACCATATTACCAAGTACAGAGCTAGACCTCTTGTATCTCCCCTGATTAATCCTTACACAAACAGTTAAGTAAAAATTACAATATGGGGTTCTAGGGGGAGTTACACGCTCTAGCTATTTCTTGGCCAACTTGAGCTAATTACCCTCTGGCTTCAATTCAAGGGCATGGGAACGGTATCAATCTTCTCATCTAACTCTTGGACTGAAAGTAAACAAACATATTGCCCAAAATGGTGAAATATTCCTTAAATATTCTTAATTACATCTGTGGTTTTCTTACTTTCATACGTCAAATGTCTGTTGTAGTAAAGGACGGATTGACTTCCCTGATTAGAAAGGGCCAAACTGGAAAAAAGTATGACTGCTTTTCATCTATCTTTGTTCGGGAGTGGTATTATTTACTCCCCCATCATCAGCAGCTCAGCCCAGTAGCTGGTGACGAAATGGTTTGAGATCTGGTCCATGTTAACCTCTCGGCTGTGACTCATGTTTTGTCAGGATGGGTGATTAGTTGTAGACCTGTAAGAAAACCTTCCTGAATATATTACTGCAGAAAACCGCATAAAAGAAATGCATTGGTTCTATATGAGAAGCAGGATTATGATAGAGTTATGATAGAGCATCATGAATTTTTGAATAAATATAATGAGTATACATATCAGGATGGAATTTTTTTATAGCACTTGTTTGCTTCGTTAATTGCATGCATTTGTTTTAATGGCAAATAATTCATTCTAAAGATATTGTACAATATCACAAATAAGCAGGCCTACAATAGTGTACATAATAAAAACTGTAGCTGTTGCCCATTGTTGGCTGTTATACAGCCACTAAGTTAAGTCAGTATCATCTCTTGCTCTGCTCAGTGCTATAAGAGCTCCAAGGACCAGACACCCCTGCTGGATGTGAGCCTGTTGGGCTGCAGTGTGATCTACAAAGAGAAGCAGCTGAAGAGGAAAGAGCACAAGCTGAAGATCACCCCAGTAGGAGGGGAGGCCATCGTGCTGGGCCTACAGAGCAAAGAGCAGACAGAGCAGTGGCTGAAGGTAAAGCCATTCCGAAAAAACGACTTGTTCTTAATAGCTCTCAAAAACACACATGGAGAAGTATCACTCAACTGGTTGGAAAAAAACCCAGAATGTGTGGACAGTAATCAGCCTCTTCCTGTTCATTAGGTGATTCAGGAGATCAGTCCCAAGCCAGCTGAAAACTGTGACCCCCAGCACTATGTTTCTGACTCCCCGAGGCTCATCTGCACTAAGGTACACTTAATCCAGATTGTCCTCAACTTTTGACATACATTTTTTTTTTTTTTTTTCAGTGTCTAAACTCGAGTCAGTCCCGTTGTGGCATTCGAAAGCGCAGATATTGTAAATAATCATGTAAAAACACTGCTCTCCTTCTCCTCCTCTTCACAGTGAAGAAGAAATACAGTTCAGGTTTGAAGTTCAGCAACCTCATGAATATCGGCAAGAAAAAAACGTCCTCATTAGAAAGCCCGGAGAAATGCGTCGACACCTCAGGTGAGCAGGGGTCTGCTGTATCCGTTGGACAGTCTTTCAACAAAACTCTGGGGTCAGTGCTGTATAGTTCATCAATCACAAACAATCTGGAGAACACTTATGTCTTGGCCGTGGAGCTTTGAATGAAAAAGGTGTTTCTTTCCGTACACATAGTACATTTGATCACTTTCAGTACCATGATAGTTTATTATTATGCATTTAAGCAATAATGACAATCAGGGGTTTTGTGACAATAAACAAACATAGTTAACTGGTGAAGTGGAATGGTGGATTTGGTTAAGATAAAACTACAGTGTGAGACGACGTCATGTAAATATTTATTAGCTTCTAAGGAGAGAAACCAGTATCTCATGATTAAGATACCTCCGCCACCCTCTGTCAGGCTACCTCAACGTGCTGGTGAACAGCCAGTGGCGGACCTGCTGGTGTCTCATCAAGAACGGTCAGCTATGGTTTTACCAGGACAAGGGCAAAAACAAAGTGAGCCAGCCAGCTGTGACCCTGGAGGGCTGCAGCGTTTTGCCCGACCCCAGCCCTGAGCACCTGTACTCCTTTAGGATCGACATGGATGGCACACAGATCGCAACTCTAGAGGTAGATTACCAGTTTCTTTTCCTTGTTGGGGGGGTTAGGATTAAGAAAAGAAAAGAAAAAAAAACACTTGATGCTTTTCTTTGCTTTGCTAACCATTGCTCAATAAATGGTTTGAAACGTTTTTAACAACTGGACCCCCTGACACTAGTCCTGAACCTAGAAAGGTGAGTGTGTCAGTTATCTGAGAACGCTGGCGAGTTACAAGCTACACAGTCTATTTAGCAAATATAAATAAAAATAGCCAGTGACATGTGGTCTATATGCAGCACGCTGCCAGTCCTTAGTTCATGTTTGCCTCAGATGAGAGCTGTAGTCACCCTCACTCTGTTGTTCTGAATAAAAAAAACAAAAACAGCCCCCCCCCCCAGGCGTTTAACATGTGTGAAATTCCAAAATGTCTGGAGAAGGGCAGAAAACTGCATCAACATTTCTCTGGAAGAGAAATGGCGTACAGCTGCTTATAGGAATCCTGACCACTAACATAAATTCAGAAATCATTTTCTGCTGACAACAAACTCAGCCGACGTAATGTATGTGTGCACACTAGTGTGGTATGTGAGTCTGCGTGCGTATGAGTGTGTGTGTGAGTGAAGGGTGGGGTGTATTACAGAACTGGGATTTTGGGGACTAATGCTACACCCTTTTTTGTTAGGTTTCCAGTACCACCCTGCTGCAGCGCTTATGTGGTCATAGGCAATGGAATTCAATGTTTAGTCTTGAGGGCCGTTTCTGACAAATTTATCGTTGATTTCTTGTTTTCTCTTTTTAATTTCATAAATTGTGACTCCCTGGTCCAGTGTTTACCAAAACAAGCAGTTATATTAGAGGAGTTACTGACTCTCCCAAAATAACAATACGCTGTCAGCATCTCATGCAAAACTGTCTTTTTATGTGTGTAATTTAGGCTGGCTATTGAAAAGAGCTGTTTGATCTCAAAGTGTTACCACTTCATCGTGTGGCTGCACACCAGACCCTTCAACTGACTTGCAGACACAGAAGTGACAAACAGCAGAACATATTCTTAATTTTCATAACAGCAAATTCCTTGAAACATTCCTTGTTCCCCTGAGGAGTGAACAGTTTACAACTTCAAAGGTTTTGCATGTTAAAATACTAATGGTTAATTTTGCTGCAGCAAACATTTTAATGCAAAGATAGATGATTGATGGCACACAACGTAACAGTGAGGTTTTCCATCCATCATGTTCCAAGCGCACGGTATGTGCTGAATGCACTTTTTTTTTCGCTCCCTCTTTTCCCGTCCTCTCCTCTCCCAACCCCTCCCAGGCTAAGACATCTGCAGACATGGGTCACTGGCTCGGCCTCTTGCTGTCACAATCGTCGACCAAGACCGACCCGGAGGAGCTGACGTACGACTACGTCAACGCTGAGAGGATCTCCAGCATCGTCAATGCTGCCAGGACTTCCTTATAGTAAAATTTTCACTTCTGTCTACTTAAATGGGAAAGTCCTTTGGATGCATATGTAGGAACAATATTTAAGCGAGCGTGTGTATTTGTGTCTCCCCAGCTTGATGCAGCGGAGGTATTCAGAGCCAAACACCTACATAGAAACCCCACCCTCCATCCCTCACGACTCTGATGAACTGTACGATGATGTGGCATCTATAGCTGATCCAGAGGCACGTACAAAATTAAAATCCACAATCAAGTTATGCAGAATTTGAAAAAAAAAAAGTTGAGACACTTGACCTTTTTCCAATATCAATACAAAGTGTTTCTGAACATCTGGTTAGTTTTGGAGAATCATCTGTAAATATTTGTGGTTGATGTGCATCAAAGTGAACACACTGAACTCATTCACTAAATGCGTTTTCAGCATTTGAAGTTTCTTAGGAATCATTCTGGGGGACATGTGGCTTAGTATTTTTACTTTGTAGATTTATAAAAACATTTAATACGAAAAGAATGATTGTAATAATAGATGATCAAATATTATATTAGTATATCCAATCGGGCTGCAACTATTTTTTTTTCATCATTGACTAATCTACCATTTGATATCATTTTCTTTTTGTCTGATCTACAGTCAAAAACCCAAAGATATTCAGTGTACTCTTGCAGAAGGCTGTGAAGCCACAAAATATTCATATTACATAAATGTTTAATTGATTATCAGATGTGTTACCAATTAATTTCCCACCGACTGACTTACCCATTAATCAGTAGTTTCACGTCCAATATCCACAATCGTGCATAATAACATACAACACTTTCATATAAAAAAGTATGGTTTGATTTCTGTTATACTAATACCATATAAAGGCAAAGAAAGAATTTAGATTTAATAAATGAATGCTTAACCAAAAGTATGCAGATGCCACAGTTTAAACAGTTAGGGGTTTCATTTTAGCCAAGGTCCTCTGATTGCTGTAAACTTTAAACAGACAGAATTCTCAGTGAAATCATTCAGTGTGGGTTTTTTGTATTTGTTGTTGCCGTAGTTGTTGTTTTTGCTAAGGAAAACACACAGCCTCTGCCCAGGGGTTTTGTAATCAGTTTTTGGATTCAGTTTCATTTTTACATTGTCTCACTTCATCTGGCCACTTCTCATCTGCTAACCTCCTACTCCCATGTTATGCAGGATGCCGAAGAAAGCGGCCTGCCAGATAATGAGGACAGAAACCTTCAGGAACCCAATGAAACGTGCACACAAGATGCCAAGGACTCAGCAGAAGCAGAGCAGGACACTGACAGGATTTACCTGGACCTAGTTCCTGTGCGGTCCTTCCTCCATACTTCATGTGGGGTTAAAGCCTCCCCTGCCAAAGAAAACTGTAGATATTCCCCAGTCCCAGTAGAGGACCAGAAGGACTCCTCATGTCAAGTTAAAGAGGTACATAATAGAAATGTACAATATTTTCTCCTGTCTCATTCATAAACAGATTAAAAAAAAAGAAATCAGACATGACATTTATTTGTATTTATATTATATTTTATATCTTGTTCCAGGCCAGTTCAACTAACCCTTCTGAGCCAGAACCAACACCACCTGTGATAAATGGAACAAGTTTGACTTCTGCTACCATCAAACCAGAACAATCGTACCCCCCAGCTCCCACGCCACAGCAGTTACAAACTCAGCCTCCCAAAACCGCATCCCAAAGCCAGGAGACTCCTAGGAGGGTGACCTTGGGAATCACACAGGCCTTCAACTCCTCCGGAGGACAGGTCCAAAAAGGCCCAGCGGTTGGCACTGCCACTGGGCTGCCCCACAGTCCTCAACCCCTGCGGCCCAAGGCACATACCATAGGTGAGAGTGAAAAATAGAGACGGGCGCTTGCTGGATAGCGTGTTACAAGAGAGGAGTAGAAAACAGAATGAAATTTATTAGTGCTCAAAATACACTATGCATGAGCATGTCCTCTTGTCACTCCCCAGTACAAATGGCTTTCTGAAGATACTTGCAAAGTACATTTTAAAAGCAAGCAGCAAATGGCGTTGCCACTATTTTTCCTCTGCATTGAGGCAGATTAACTCCTTGTCTTTCTCTGTTATCTTAAATTACCATGGCTCCCTCTGGTGAAATGCTGCATCCTCTGCAGTCAAAGGTGCAGCTTCACAGCAGAATGTAGATATAAATACGCAAAGAAGTATTTGCTTTTTAATAATTATTGCATCTTTTTTTTTTCATTGCAACCTATGGCAAATGTCAAGATGACTATATGTCATTCTGTCTTCCTTTGTTTGTGTATGAGCTAAATTTTCAGCTTTCAATTCCCAGGGTGTCCTGGTGCAGTTGAAGTGAAACTGGGCAAAAATCGCACGGAGGCAGACCTGCGTCGCTACATCGATGAGCGCGACCGCTTGGAGAAAGAAAGGGAGGAGGTGAGGAGCAGTCTGGCAAACCTGAAGAAGGAGAGGAGGGAGACCAGAGAGGAGCTCACTGCCTGCCAAGGTGCGTATACACCTCCTGTAGCACCCGTGATAACAAAGGTTAGCACTGGCCTGTGCAACTCACGGCTGTCTGTTTCCTCAGATCCCAAGCAGCAGGCCTCGCTAGAGGCCCGTTTGAGGCAGAAAGAAGAGGCATGCCGGGAGGCGGAGCGCCGCAGGGTTGAGGTGGAGCTTCGGCTGGTAGAAGTGAAGGAAAGTCTGAAGAAGGTGGAATCGGGGCCTTTCACACTGGGAACCACACTGGACAGCAGCCTCCAGGACACACCCACAGTGAGTATACTGGTTCTGTCTGTGTAAATGCAGAACTTCAGAGCCAGATCATTTTTGCTGTTTTAGATACATACCATTTTCTTTGTCAAGCAGAAGCCTTGAACTTGAAACAAAAAGGAGCTTAGTCTAATGAATTAATGGGACTTCCAATTTTCCTCCTCTACCAATCAATATAAATCCTTTTTTTGAAATAAGGACAATACCTCATCTGACTCTCTATCATGCAACCCTCAGCCTAAAGCAGCAAACATGACTGCTCCCCAGACATCATCACCAACACAGTCATCAACATCATCCCAACCCCCAAACAGCAATGTCAGCGCAGACCTGGCCTCTCCAGTCAACTCTGCCTCTGCATTAAAGAACAGGCCAACCTCCATCATGGCCACAAAAGGCAACGTCCTGCAGAAAGCTAAGGTGAGACCATGGAGTTCATGTACACTTATTAAACATGTTTACATTAAAACATCTATTATGGATTACATTTTCTGTTCCTTTCTTTGTATTTATAGGAGTGGGAGAAGAAATCCACCACCTAGGAGGAAAACATGATGCCCTTTGACCTCCTCTGACCTGATCAAATCCAACTTGTCCAACTTTCATGAGGAACTGCCAAATTAACAGACCAGACAGTTAAGACAACATCCTCCCTTCTCCAGGTCATTCGTCCTCACCACCTCCTTGCCAAGACTATAACGAGCCAATAAAATAGAGGCACAGGCTGTCTCCTCAAATACCACTGGACGACCTTGGTTCAAATGACTTTTCAAGTTGTTGGGTTTTTTTGTCTATTTGCTAGAGGGAGGAATTTGATGTAGAAGCATTTTGGCCTAACAGTTGTTCTTGATAATGATCAGATGGGATGTTTCAACACTGCAAACAGCCAAATATTTGAAACCACTGATGTCCGAGACAGAAAGTCACCCCTCTGCTAAATTGGCCATTTTGTAAACCTTTTGTTGCTTGGTCCATATATGCTGGTAGCCAAGATGTAAATATATTTACACCATTATTCGGTCTTTTGGCTTGTATTGCTAGCTAGAAATGCACTTTTTATTCAAATAAAAATGTACTGATAACAACACGGACTTGAAAATCATGAATACATTCCCTTTTGCCTTTGACCTTACATGTGTCATTCCAGCTTGTCTGTTGAGTACAAACTTAATGCTAAATTTGCAGAGGACACAGAAAACCTGCAGCATTAAACATATAAAGGATAATTAGAGTTAACGGTTTGTTTCCTTACTAAGGTAAATAAAACACAAGAATGGGACTCATTTGACAAGAGGATGTTTTTCTACCAAATATTTTGAAGGTGCAACGTGTTTAAATCTTTTTAGTGATTAATTTAAATTAATGGTTATTTCAATTATAACATGTTAGAGCTTGTTAGCTTTTCTGCAAGTAGAAAATTTTAATGTTTAAATATGGAACACTTTTTACTAAAGCTGCACTGACAGATCATATATAATGGAATTTGTCCCATTCTAAATTTATTCTGTCTAAAGAGTTACAGTACAGGGTAAGTTAAAGTACAAAACTAGCCTTAGTGTATATCACTTATATAACTAAAAATGCCATACATATATACAGGATATTTCTAAAATTATTTTGTTCATTAGAGGGAACTAATAAACATTTAAATAACTAATAATCTCAGCCAGTTAAGTGAATTTAAGAAGGGACTACTATTGTGTGTGTATATATATATATATATATATATATATATATATATATATATATACACACACACACACACACAAACATGAAAATTTAGCACTTAGTATGAAGCTTTTTTTGGCACAAATTTGATGTTTTTGTCTCTTTTGAAAAGAGGAAAGAATGTTGTGATGATTAAACATTAAAAAAAATTACAGATATACACTATTTTTTGATATAAAAGTTTAACATCTTTGAATAGGCAAGAGAAGCATGTTTAGACAATTGCAGCACAGTTTGCACAGTGTGGACAAACAAATTCAACAAAAACCATCTAGTACACAAATGGACACCAAAGTAGAGATACATACAGCTTGACGGCTCTTATTGAAGATCTTGTGCAATTTTAAATATTGAACCTGCAATAAGGTAACAGTAACATCAGCTTTACCTTTACTCCAGTGTGTACCCGCAAACATCCTTGGTTCTCAAGAGTCTGTAGTTGATTTATTTCTGTGTATATTACATGTATCTATGGGTATGGAGCGTCAGGCAGCAGTTCTCCGGCGGTGTAGTTTGTAGTGATGCAGGAGCTCCTGGTGGCTCTTCTTCTGCCTGCTCTTCTTCCGAAGACCAGCAGGCCTCGGGAGATCTCCTCTGGATGAAGACCTGCTGCTTCCTACGAACAAAACCAGACACAAGGTCAGGACTTCTACCACAATTATGAAAATTATGCAGTGGGTTTTTTTGTTTTTTAGTTTTTTTGGCCACCGCTTCTATTGTTCATAACATTTGCTTGACTAATTTAGATGGTGAGCTTGGTCTGTGCATGTGACGGCAGCAACCGCAGCTTCAAAACAGGGTCCGTTGGAGCATATCGCTGCTGAGAGAAACAGAGGCGCCGTTTTATGAGAGAGTCAAGGCCGCCAGTGTCACAGCCCTTTGCTAACTAATTGCTGGGTCAGAATTTATTAAGGCTGATATGGCCAGAAGTATGTAAAGGTTACCTTTGAATTAAATGCATTAAAGCTTTGACTGATAAACAGATAAGAAGAATAGTTCTAGCAGAAGCCAGACACGGGCAGGGATGAAGAAAAAACTGAAGGAAAGAAGACTGATTTAAACCACTGACTTGTTTCACAGTGTGGTCCTTCATAGCCTTGGCACTGACAACGGAAACTCCCTCCTGACAGGATGCAGATCCCATCATTCATACATGGGTTCGGGCTGCACAGGTTTACTGGCTTCTTTACCTCTGATTGAAAGAAAATGACCACAAAACAGGTAAGAACCATAATGTAAAGTACACAAATTCATATTTTTAACAAGTCCTTCAGCGTCTGTTTATCTGTTTTTGAGTTTTAGACCCTTGCAAGGAAGTCTTATTGAAAGGAAATCAGAAAAAAACGATATATTACATATAAAATGTATTTCTTAATCAGCCTCTTAGATCTATGAACAAAACAGGAGAGAATGAGCTGCCCGGGTAGCGTTTTGGAAAATCAGGTTTCTCCCGGAATGCTCACCTGAGCAAAGCATCTGGACCAGGACATCCTCGAAGTACTTGAGATCCTCATAAGATGGCACTGAGATCATGTGCTCCTCTGAACCAGCAATCCTCAGCAGCCTCTCCCTCTGTACATCTCCAATGCCGATCACAAACAGTGAAACTCCATTGTCTCTTATCTTCTGCGCTGGCACAGCAGCATCGTCCCCACCTGAACCATCAGTCACCACCACCACAGCCTTGTTGACACCGGGTCGAGCGCCTTTAGTGACAGTCAGGACGTTGGAGTGGATGTGGAGCAAAGCTGTGCCGGTTGAGGCCACTCCACCCATGTAGCTGGCCTCACCCACTGCCTTGAGGATGGTGGAACCCGTCTCATGGGTGTCCAGGTTGAACACGGTGGTGGCTCTCCGTCCGTAAGCCACAAGCGCCACTTGGGCCACGTCGCGGTTGATGTCGAATTGGACAGTTAGGCCGCGCACAAAGTCACGCAGGGTGGCGAAGTTATCCCGGCCGACACCACCGGACGCATCCAGGGCAAACACCAGGTCTACTGCTTGGCCCAGGCAACCTAGAAAACAAAAAAGACAAAGAATTAGTATTCAAGTTGAACCATACAAAAAATGATTTGGAAATTCGATTTCAAGATCTTAGAAATGAACATCTAGAGGGTATATTAACATACATGGGAGCCAGAAATAGGAGACTGTAAAGATTAAATATTATGTTTCTCAATGAGACTTACTAAGTAGGCGAGGATTTCTAAAGGATTTTTGAATCAATCTGTGTAAAGGCGCCTTTTTGTTCATTAGGTACCTTGTGTATCCACACTACAGATCTTGGCCTTGAGCTCGGGGATCTTGGCACTGAATCTGTCAGGTGAAGTGTAGGTGAGAGTCCTCTGGGGATTTCCTGTGATGTTATTCAGCTGCCCCTTTAAGTGGTCTGGTCCCATCCCTATAAGGAAGATCTCTCTGTCCCGTGCGTATTTTGAAGGCTCCACCACTTCATCAACAGCAGGGGTGGCAGTGATCAGCACCACTACCCGGGGAAGGTCGTCTGTGACATCGGCAAAGACTGGCGTGCTTATGAAGCCGTGGCGCGTGACATAACGTAGCGCGTGGCCTGTCCTGGCCTCACCGCCGATTGGTTGAAGCGCCTCCACTGCCTTGAGCAGACCCTTCAGGTCCCCTTTAAACTTGCCCACCTGGGCTTCCACTCGAGCCTCTCCACCAAACACTGCAAGGCCAACTCTGCTGGGGCTGTCGGAGCCAATTACTGTCTGCAAGAAGCGCTTCAAGAAGGACTTGAGACGGAGGAAGCCCTCCAAGGTGAGAGTGGCAGAGCCCTCCAGCAGGAAGAGCAAGTCCACGGAGCAGTCCAGCGATAGTGCAGGAGCTGAGGAGGGATTGAGGATTTAGATGGTTTGATCTCTGCATGAAAGTGCTGTGAAAGTCTCAGTAAGCATACAGCCAGTCAACAAACCACAGTGTGGGTCTCCTCCATAGCCAGGCGGACACACGCAGCGGTAGCCCTCTCGACCTTCTGATACACATGTCCCACCATTCAGACAGGGCTGAGAGTCACAGGGATCTAGAGAGAGAGAGAGAGAGAGAGAGAGAGAGAGAGAGAGAGAGAGAGGGAGAGAGAGAGGGAGAGTCAGGAAGTGAACTCTATAGACAAAACATAAAAGTAAAATAAAGGCAAATGAAATCAAAGGGAAAGGACAAGGCGCTCACCTGGACAGATGGTCCGATGGCAGACGGTCTGGTGTCTCCTGTAAGCTTTGTTGTACCTGCAACACACAGATTTGGCCGAAAAAAATATTCACACATTTTGTCAGTTGAAATAAATTAAAGATGTGTATTTTGCAGGGAATCATTTTTTTTCTTCTTCCCTTTCCCCCCCCCTCTCAAATGAATACAATTTCCATGTTCAAATTGGTTCCATTGGTCATCTTCTCAAGAAGCAATCATGTACATTCACCTGTAGTAAGGACACAGAGATGTGTATGGAGAATACCCCTTGGAGCCCTTCCAACACATGAAATTTCCCTGCAGCTCTTTCACTGTCTCTAGTGTCTTCCTCTCACAGGGGAACGACTCCAACTGACAGCCTGGGCAACAGAACAGGGGGGTTTGGGATTGGTGTTAGAAAGAGAGAGGATACGGAGGGATGTTGGGTGTGGACAGGAGGGGAAGAGTTAGAGAGAGTGAGAGGAAGGCAGATGATTTTAAGATTCTCACTTTCTTCTTTTCACAGGTAAAATAACTTCACATTTTTTTCTATAGTGTACATTTGACTTCTTCAAATCATTTAAGTCTATTGATACCAAACTAATGATCTTTATACAAGTAGATAATGAGCTTGTGTTGCAGTAATAATTGCCTCCAGTGGAAAAAGTGTTGCCAGGGAGTCCCACCTGCTGGTGTAGCATTGCAGACGGAGAAGGTGGCTAGTGTGGTGTACAGGCCATTGATGGCATCGTAGAAATGCTCGGCAAAGAATACGTGACTCTCCGTTGGCTCGCTGGCCAGAGCGTGAAGCTCCTCCCACCTGTAAAATAAAGAAATTATTAATCAGTTAAAATAAATATATATATATATATATATATATTTTTTTATATATATATATATATATATATATATATATATTTTTTTTTTTATTTATTTTTTTTTTAAATCAAGACATATTTTAGTTTATTGTTTTTATTCTGTAGAAATAGTTTTCCTTTAAAATACATTGCAAAAAAAAAAGAATGTAAAAATTAATAATTAATTGTATTATCCCAGGTGGTGATCATAATTTCCCCTCCACCAAACATACCTGGGATAGCGCAGGCCAACGGCAAACAAGACCACGCCTGTCTCTTTGAGCTGTGCAGCCGCCTGCACCACATTGCCCTGGGACTTCCCATCTGATAAGAGGATGGCGATCCGGGCCACACCGGAGGAATTACGACCACCTGGGAATCCCTTCCTCAGGATGTACTTGAGAGCCAGGCCTGTCTGGGTGCTGCCTCCCCTGGAAGTTCAGAGTTTGGAATAATGGTTTTGTTATAACAATTCAAAAAATGGGAGAAAAAAAATCTACTGCATATCACTGCCAAAGTAAACCGCAGATCAATTTCATTTGGATTCCTCTTTTATTTCTTGGACAGAAAGAGCATGAAGAATTTGTTTGAGTGTTGGCTGAGTGTCACCGCCTCAGGACTCAAGAAACCAATTTAAAACCAATTATATATTTTTTTTTTTCTAAAAGGACATAAAAATCTTCCAGAGCAGGAGCCACTTTTCCCAAAAGACAGTGAGGAACATATTCACACATTTCACAAGCTGAGATGGGCTTAGGTGCCATCCTATTCTCTTTCTTTCCTGTCCCCTTTTGCAGCTGTGTATTCACTGCTATGTCTGCTTGGAAGGCTGAAACTAGATGAAAATGCAGGTAAAACCACGAAGGCCTTCGGGCATGATTTAATAACCTTAGCTCCCGTTCACAGATTTTTGTCAACAACAAAAGGTATTGGTTTCTTAGCATGAAAGTGCTCCACAATACATAGTACAGAAAACATACTGTGCTCAGATCTTTGACAAGCTGAATTTTAAACACTGTTGAATACTTGTTTTAATGCAGTAGGCAAACTTAAACAATGTTGATGGATAAAGACTCGTCTTAAGTGACAGTAGTTGATTTAACCCCTGTACTGCAAATCAGCTTTGGTTAGAGTCGAATTCTGTCTCTTTTTATATCAAAATGTTCAAAATGTCTTCTACAGTGCTGTTAGGTACATGTGTTTATCTTTTACATATTTCTATATATTTATTTTGGCAATATGACTGGTCAGAAGAAGAGATAAACTAATGGAAAAATACACAAAATTTATCATAAACTATTCATTATCGTGAATAAACATACACCAACACCTGCAGTATATTTCTACATTTGAACTCTCTAAGGTTCCAATTTTAATTCGAGGCAAAGTGATAAGAAGTTCAAATCATTGGCTGCCATTTCAAACCAGATGGCCACCCACAACGATACTTCTCAAAAGTGAGCATTTCTCTCTCTCTCTCTCACACACACACACACACAAACACAGACAAACACACACAAAAACACTTGCCCAAATTACCTTACTTTTCCTCAGCTTATGCACTTACCCAGTATCCAGTGAGCACCTGTGATGTGCCTGGATTCTGAAATTAATGTTTCTCTTTCCAGGGAGCATTTGGTGTTGCCCAGCCTCCAGCCAGGTTTATATATTTTTTGCTTCAGCATAACTTTAATGAGTTGCAAGATCTGGACTGGATTTATTTTCAAACATACACATACATTTGCCAATTGTATTAAATCCCTATTTTGCCATTAATCCAAACCCATTCATTCTGGTTATTGTTTTAAAATTACACTGAGGAATAGTGTATCAGTTGAGAATATAAATGTTCTCCCAACCAATGGCCTGTTTGTATATACAATATATTCATAGTGATTTGCTGAATACTGCCCATGTTAAACTTAATTCCCCTTTATCCCTGTATCTTAGAGTAGCTTATATCAAATTAAACACTTGTCCCAATGGCTTTGTCCCTACAAAGTTGCTAGAGGACATGTCTGTAGCATATTGTCCTAGTAACATACTGATAATTACCAGCTCACTGAGACTATATGATTTTAAGATTATTAGCACACATTATAAGCACAAGCAGATAAACAAAGAGGTAAAATCTGGCTTCTTATACTTGAGAAAAGGTTCCAAAAATGAATTTTTTTCATCATGGAGGTCAAACATGACCTAGACAGTTGAAATCTAGACCACTGCAAATCTCTTTATTCTGGTACAAATAAAACTCTCAAACTCAACTTTTTTAATTAGCTTTTTATATTAGTTTTAAATATTTAAATATATTACTGTTTGTTTTTGACTTTATGAACTTTATTTGTGCTTTTATATCATCTTAGAAATTTAGGATCTTAAGTCTTGCTTCATCAGAGGCAGAATCAAATCACCCCATATCACACTGTAAATAAAGTCTCATGCATCCCATAACATCATCATCCTGCAGGTGAGACGAGAGGAGAGACACACCTGTAAGAAATCCTCTTCATGCGCTTCTTTAGCTCTTGTTTAGTGGCGTACGAGTCCAGTGAAATCTCCAGCCGGGGAGTGGAACCAAACTGAATCAAACCGACTCGCACCTGGACAAGGGTGAGACTACATGAGTACTGATTGACACAAGAAAAAGAGAGAAGTGAACAGAGAGGAAACAAACCTTGTCCGGCCTGATGTCTAGCGCTTGACAGAGTTTGACTGCGTAGTGTTTGGATCGCTCAAAACTGCCCTTCCCAACACTGTATGAACCATCCATGAGAAAGAGGATATCCATAGCTGCTGAGCACTGCATCACTTCCCATCCAGAAACACACAGAATAGAAAGTTAAACCCAACAGATGTCTAGATAAAAAAGCAGGTCCAAACTCATTCCATTTCTAAATCAATACATTACTGGCAAAGAGTTCCTTTTTTGTAGTTGTATATGGGAATTATGGGATTATCCTGGTTAGTTATCGAATGGGCTGTTGCTGATGAAAAATAAGACCCTGGCATAGTAAGAGAAAAACAGCTTAGCATGACAGAGCTCAATTTTCTTTTCTCAGGAACCCACTCAGAAAAACCATTACCAAGCGAAAACTCTTTCTCCAGCTCCCAAGCATGTTCGCACTTGCCAGCAGCATAAATAATCTGCAGTGTTGCTGTCACGTTAGAATGCGCAGCTGATTTTGAAGAGGGCTGTTACAGAAAGAGTGAGTGTGCTGTCTGTCTGTCAGCCACTGGCTCTGTTTATGTGAAAGTCACCCCCAAACAAAGACATTAGGTTTATAAGAACCATCCCCAAGGATCCATTCAAAGTCACTCTACCCCGTAATTTATCTGTGTACTATAACTCAACTGCGTCGTACTTCACAATGTTTGTACAACTCTGTATACATTGTGTAAAGCATGGTCATTATAACCTGACAAATCTACCTGTTATTGTCATTTCTCAACCATTTTGTTATGTTGAACATGGTTTTGGTAGGGTTTGCTACTTACTTTCTCCTGCTGAGTTGATTTTTAAAATGTTCTCATGGCTGGTTTGGATCTCCTGCACTGTGGTGCCCTTCTGGACTGGAAGCGACACACAACATGGAGGTCGATCAAACGTCCACACATACTGTATGGACATGGTATTATGCACATGCATGATGCAAACATGACATTTAGATACAGAATTTGGGCCAGGTGTATCAATCAGCATGCAACAAAACCTTAAAGCACATACAACAGTGATGCTGGTGAAAAAGAAAGAAAGAAAGAAAGAAAGATGAAGAAACATGATTTATTATACACAAAATTGGTTTATAAATGTGTCTAGGCTACTGGTGCTAATATAACATGTTAAAGCAGTGGTACCAAGCCTAGGGGTTTGGACCCCCATAAGGGTTGACAAGATTAATCTGAGGGGGTCGCAAGATGATTAACCTGCAAAATTATGAGAAATTACACCTTAGTTAAACTGAGTACATCGGACAACCAGTGATAAGGGGTCACAAATAAACATTGCTTTGTTTTAAAAAGTGTCCCCCACCCCAGAATAAACCCCTCACATACACATAACCAGTGGCAGGGTCTTACCGTTGCTGCTGAACAGCTTGACTACAAATTGACGTGTTATTTATAGTACATTACCTCTACAGTTGGACTTGTATTAACAAAAGATACCTTTAGAAATAGTCTCTTGTATGGAACCTAATTACTTCTCCAGGTTAACTATCTGTTCAGTGTTATTCAAAAAACATCATTACAGCCTTCAGAAAAATAGTGTAGAAAAAAAAAAAAAATAAAAAAATTAAAAAAAAAAAATCAACCGGATGCTGTCCCTGACGCCAATGCAGTTCACTGACTCCCTCTTGACCCCCTCTGGGATGGATAATTGAATATCTACAGCTAATGTGAACGGACAAGTGAAAGAAAACCATTCTTTCACTCTATTCACCGTAAGGACGTTGCTCTATTTAGGCATATGTACAACTCAGAGAGGAGGGAGAGGGACATGTGATTTCCTTTTCAGTATGTGAAGATTCCTTGTTGTCCCTGGTAACCCCAATGTGTCAAAGAGATATCTGTCTGGCACAGAGACAGAGTGCTCGAGCGGTTTTAACAAACATGCATCTCCATGTTAAGCGGACTTTACTCTCTGAATGGCAGACCAGTCCCTCTCTTCAGGCACAATACGGAAAGAGACTGTCAGTGCATTCCCGTCAACTCTGCTGCAATGCTTCGGGCTGTCCGCCTCGTGTTGATTTAGCACCTGCTAATTAGCTGAAATAGGTGATTTGTCTCGTGGTGACTGTCAGAAGACCAAGACAACAAAGAGGGACAGCAACATCAAAGCAAGGTTGACCGTACAAAACTTCAATGGAAGTAAGGGCATTTCTGCATCAGAGAATTAAACACTAACACTGATTTTGTTGCTGTGAGAGTTGGAGAGAATAAGATGTGGAATAAAATAGTTTTTTTTTTCTTTTTGGGGAAAAAAGTGTTAATGTTAACACATTTTGTCTGTAACCAAAATGACAGTAATAAAAATTAAAAAGTTATTATGAAACACCTCAGATGTTACTTATCATATACTACTTTAAACTGACTAATATTCATAAAAACATTCTTTTATATAACTGAAATCATCTTGGATAACTTGGACCACAAAACAATATCTGAAAGAGGGCTGCAACTGACATTTATTTTAAGGTATTGAATAAATGTGTCTTTGTCATCAAAAAATGGTGAAAAATGGCAGTCACAAGCTAAAAGAACCCAAATTGCTTCAAACGGTTTGTTTAACCAAAAGTCCATCAAAACAAATATATTCAATCCACAAAAATATCTAACGTAAAAAATTGGTGAATCCTCACATTTTGAAAACCAGAAAATAATATGTCACTTTTTTTCTTGATGAGCTAATTAGATGATCACTATGTTGACTGATGGATTAATCAACTAATTATTTAAGCACTAATCTGTTTATAGCACAAACCATCAGGACCTCTGGCAACGCAAAAAGTTCGAGACCTGGGGCAATCCATCCAGTAATAAGTGCATATGCAACCATTTCCTTTTATGCCTGTTAACCGCCATGAACCTGAGGACATGACAAGTGGAGTGTTAAGTCAGGAGAGGAGACACAAGTGAGAGGTAGTGACTGAGACAGAAGAGGGAGATCGGCTTGCTCAGGTCACCTCTCAGGTGTCTCCCCTTCAGTTGATGGACAGAGAGATAAGCATAATAGATCTGCCTGGCAGTGGCACAGGTCATTTATCTTCCCTTTACATAGACCACCGTCATGCTCCCGTGTGTACATTACTTCTTGACAAATTCCTTTCGACATTTGAGGTCCATGGGGGGAAACCGCTACTGAAAAAATGAGGCAGAAACAGCAAATTGTCACATAGACTTAGCAAAGCTGCATCGGAGAAACAATAAGTATTGTGAGTGAGGTTATAATGTGCATGAGAAAACAATGAGATAAAGTGGTCTAAAAAAAAATTTAAAATGCCACTATGCCACCAGGTTTTTAACCAGTCAGCCTGAGGGTCAACGCCAATACAGTATGCTCCTTTCCTATGAATATATTAGAAAGTCCTAGATAGGCTTCTTGTTGGCCATCAGGCATCAGAGTAGAGCCGGGGAGTAGTTTTCCTCATTCTCTGTGTAATTGTGAAAATTTGACAGAAAACCAGATATCTTGTTGTTGCATAAATGTAAAATTGCAGAAGATATTATATTTCAGAAAAAATAAAGCCACTGACTTCACATCCCTTTTTACATGTCCTTGACATCGTAGTCTTCACAGAAACTATTCCATCATCAATCCAAAGGAAAAAAGGAGCTAACTGCATGAAGTCAGGAAACAGAGTGTAAAAAACCAAGAAAACACTAATCCTTGAAGGAAAGCACCACCTGCATCCGAGGGGCCTACGCTCCACCACAATCCTGACCCTTTCAACTGCCCCTAATTCCAAAGTCATTCCCAGCCGAGAGTCCTCCTGACAGTGAAAGTTTAGGGTCTTGGCAAGCTGCTTTCTCATGGTCAGTGGGGCCCGACTGCGCTGAACAAAAGTCTGTCTGTTCATCAAGTGCCTCCAGCAAAATGACTTTGTACCTTTAATGCCTGCGAATAGCAGGAAAATCAGGAGCATAATGAGCAAGAATCCTCAGGCCGAGGAGATGATGCCTAATTGATATTAATTTCACCAAAGTCCAGGAGATAAGAAATATTCCTTTGAAATCAAAGATAAATTTATGGACCAGTTTCTATCTATCTGTAAAATTTCATTTGACAGGGAGGATTACATGGAAATTTAACCAGTGGAGCACTGCAACATGTTATCAGTGTTGTCAGCACGGGAGAAAAGGGGGGGGGCTCCTGACAAGGTGAAACAGTCTGGTTTGCTCCAGTTCAAAGTCTTAAAATGGCCAGTAATAAATACTTCAGATGGTGCTAAAGCTGTCATTTATGAAAACAACTGGAAGATTGTATTGCCCCATCTTTCCCGCCTCACCCCTCCGGCAAATACCGACACTCCCAGGTCCAAAAGAAAAAAACGACGATATACTATAAAAAACGATGTAAAATTTGACTTGCCTGGAAACCTAAAGCATTTTGAGTACAGGAGACAGGAAATCACTTTGAAGATAAGATAGTGGTAATTCTTCAGCACTGGAGGCTTGATGGGTTTAAGCCGTAAAATTACTTGTAAAGAATCTCACGTTGACCAGAAGACCATCAGTGAAGTCTTACATTATCTTACATTTTCAACCATGCAGTGCACAAGCGTACATTTCAATATGCTCACAAATGCCCACTTTTTTAAGTCCTGAGTCCTGAGGTTCAAAACCCCAAACTGATGCCTTTGGACAGAGCCAGGCCAGCTGTTTCTTTCCGTTTACAGTCTAGTTTATGCTAGGCTAAGCTAATCAGCTGCTGGCTGTATAATCATATTTACCATGTAGACAAGAGAGTGGCATCTAACTCAAAAAAATTGAATGTGGGACTATTTTCTATAAGTAATGAAAAAATGTGCAAATGAGGATGTACAAAAGGTGCAACAACATTCTCAGCCAATGAGCAACTACCAAAACAGTTTATGAAGATGGGCTAAAAGGTTTTTGCTCTCACATTTAGTATATTTGCCACCTTCTTTCAAATGACCGAACGCTGGAAATGGAGAGGGTTGATTAAAAACATTCCAAATGCCAGGAACACAGAAGGCACTCCTTGACATAAACTGAAAACAAAACAGTAATAAAGTCAATCGAACCAACCTTGAAGAAGCAGCAGCGGCAAAAGGAGGGAGAGGTGGATATCAGGGTGCATGTTGTGACAACTGGAATGATAAACAAAGGCACAAGCTTACAAAAAATACAGAACAAAATGCACCAAACAGCAGACAAGAGGCGGGTGTGAATGTGTGAGACTTAAGTGTTACTGAAAAAAAGAAGGAACAAGAAAGAAGCTAGAATTATAAAAAAAATTGGAACAAAAAACAGAATTTTGTGCAATAGAAATGCTTTTTTCTGCCCCCCGGGGGGGAAACCAGTGGTATATTTAATAAGAAAGTCAAAATTTCATGGGCAATTGTCTAGAAGGCAGCAAGTTTGTTTCCATAATGTTTATGCTTGTTTCTGCGTTATTTCTATAGGAAGCCTAATAATTGCGTTGAAGGGAATAACAAAATGTCGTTCACAAGTTCAGAAATATTACACAAGGGAGAAGCTAAGAGGACAGTAAAAAAGCCACAGGCCACATTTGCCTCCTGTCCAGGTAAGTCAGGAAGCAAAGTTGTAACTTGCCACAAGGACTCTGAGTACACCCTTAGAATGTTTTCTGAGCCAAGGGTGGGTTGAGGCCTAATCCTTTCAGTTAGAACAAATTCAGAGATATTTGAGATTTGATATTTCCACCATGGAGGAAAATGGCGTTTTGCCGTGTACCAAAACACACTTCACTAAACAAAAGTTGTCCACACGCAGGCACACAGCACTTCTCCGCTTTGACACCAGCATGTGAACCAGACTGTATTTTGTCTGGGTCAGAAAGTTTACAATAATCTGACTGAATTTCTCACAGCAACACAAAGATGTCATGCACTTTTGATGTGTATGTGTGGCGAGGAAGCCCAGGAATGTTTTTCATCAGCATGTTCACCTGGGAAGTGAACTGCAAGGATAAGGCTTAACGTTGCTTATTACTAGTGATTAACAATCCCACCTGCCTTATTGTGTATGTTCATTGTTGGGTACACATAAGAGGTTGAGGGGCTGCAGATAAGGTATGATTACCTCTGGCTGCTGATAAGCTGGCTATAATATCCTGTTTCTGAAGTGTGTGTGTGTGTGGACTGGGTGGGCAAAGAGGACAGACGTGCCAGCAAAAACCTCCCTATAGGTAAGGATGTGTGTGTGTTTCTGAAACAGAGATCTAATTGTGTGCAGAACGGAGCCTCGCTTTAAGGGGAGTCTGTATGTCTGCGATACAGATCTGAAGGGCTGACAAGAAGTGAATGTCTGAGAAGCCCCCAGGCTGATAAACATCGCCAGGGGCTATTGATGCTCTATTTGCGCACTCGCTGTTCTGTCTCGAGGACAAGAGATTTCATTACTGCCGGGGGTCTGGTGCAGCTTTGTGCATGCACCACACACACACACACACACACACACACGTGCTTTGAGGTAGATGCAGTTATTCATCCCCACCAATAAAACACACACACAAATATATGTGTGCACGCACATAAACTGCTAACACCTGTCTAAAAATTGGCTGCTTCTTCACAAGCATTCTTCTAGATCCCTCCACCCCTCATCTTTCTGTCTTCCTCACTCTCTTGCTGTCAGTGAACATCTCTCTGCACTGGCGGTTTAACCCCAGCTACACCGAAAGACTACTAGAGATACATCTGTGGGTAACCTAACAGCATATAGTCTTTATATTAAAAGTACTTTATGTTCTTATCTTGTCATCAAGACTCAAACATATCATTGAGAATCATAATGATAAATGACAATATTGTCAGGGTAGTGGCAATTGCTAGTTAGAACTTATTCTGACTTGAAGGAAAAAAAATGAATCTAATCCTTCTCATCTTCTGATATTAAACTGAAAATAACGCTAATCCGTGGCATTCTTAAGGTTGTACCCACCTTAAGAAAAAAAAGAAAAAAAGAAGGCCTCAACCATGGATTTGCTGTCTGTTTTGAATTGGCTTGCAGGGTGGAAAGTGCCTCCACTCTGAGGTCTGTAATTAGACAAGAGTGCTAGCTTTTGGACCAGCTTCATACAAAATCTGAGCTGTTCTCCTAACCTGTATTCAGAGGTGTGTCACTTTGAGAGACAGTTTAAATGATTTCACAATGAGTCACCTTAAATAGCCATTTTTAAACACAACAGAAAGAAAGAACAAATGTGGAAACCTTTTTTTTTTCCACAAGGTGTAAGGGGTCTGATTAAAAGCCACAACTATAATTCAGAACGTGTTGGAATGCATTTAAGCATGGGAATGTGTTGCAAGAGAGAACAGACAAACACACATAGAAGATGTAAATACCCGTTCTCAGGGGGGTTACCGGGTATTCAAAAAAACTATTAAGGAAAATTAAACAAAAACTCAATCTAATGTAGTAAAAGCTCAAAATAGCTTCAGGCGGCAGCTTATCCTCAGTTCATTGATAATCTGTAAAAGCTCCCTGGGTGAATTATTCATTTTAACACCCCCGAATTAAGACTTGTGTGTGGACGCTTGAGATAAAGCCATGCATTCATGCACCCTGCTCTTACAAGAAAGGATGAGCTACCGTTTGTAAAATATGAGAAAAATCCATTTAATTTTAGTATGTTTTCCTTGCAGCTTAACTTTTGCCCTCTGTCAACATCTGGTCACTCTTAAATGTGTCAAGGGTGGAGGCAGGTCTGAGAGGGGGCCAGAGGTTATGACCCCGACTTGCAACAGTGGCCCAGGTTTACTCAAGGAGGCAAACAAATCGATCTGAGGCAGCTTACTTAAGTACTAAGTAGGTAAATAGAATTCAAGAAATGCATTGAGTTACTTTTAAATAGAGCAGTTGTTCATACCTGCAGTTTTTTTCCAAATTGATGTGTTAGAATAGAACCGATGTAATAGTTTTATTCACACACTGGTACTTCAGTATTTGTTTAGTTAAAATATAACATCACAGCAGGTGATCCCATCACATTTCAACACAGAAACTTACGAAACCGTCTTACAATCGACCACTGCGCGTTTGCACGGTAAATTCCCAGGACTGTGCTCTACTTTCCACCTGTTTCAGCCCCTGGCTTTCATGCCACGGTCGCAAGTCAATGCCCAAACGCGCGTCTCGCACATCCAAAGACGCGCCGTGTCGCGTTACTGCAGGTTTCCGAGCCAAAACAAAGACAAAGCGCTCCTCTTACCATGCGCTGTTCAATATCCTTGAATTTCGGGCGCGTCTCCCAGTGACCAGCCGTCGTCCCCCGGATCCCTGTACACAGCTGTTTCCGCACCACTCTGACCTGCTGGCTTTTTCTTCTCCTGACAGGGGAGCGGGGGGCGACCCCACCTACTCGCCATGCCCACCTCCGATGCTCCTGCGCCGGTGGAGTCTAATTTGTTTCCGTCTTATCCCGCGCAGGGCGAGTACGGAGACAGGGAGGGGCCTTGGCGCGTTATAAAACGTTTCCCCTCGGTGCTCCTTCATCTCGAAGGAGATAAACTGATCCACGCATTTCCACAAAGTAATTGTTGGCATAAAGCTTTTTGGTTTTTGTTTCTTTTGAAGTTTTCACCTGGGGTCTCTCTATGTTAGTGTAGGGAACCATAGGATCCCTGCTGTCAAAATAAAAATCACTTCCATGCATTAATTTTGCTTTACATCAAAAGAATCTTTTATGTAAAGACTGAAACACAGTTCTAACATAAATCCATCAGGCTTAAAATCCCACCTGAACGAGTGATTAGGACCGAACAAAAGGGACAGATGGCAGCACAGCGTGCGCTATGGCACATTTACAGGAGACACGTGGATAATTGAGGTTGGACAACTATGTGTTGCTGATCTCTTCTGCCACCTTTCATAATTAATGTTTGGCAAAGCTATCAAAAATATTAAAGCCAAAAATAAATTAACTGGAATTTAACTACAGGCTAAAACACATATATGCCCTGAACAGAGTGCCTGGTCAGTGGTAAGGACACAAAATTAAAAGCAGGGGCATAACTTCTGGAATAACAAAAACACAACCTTGATTTAAACAAGTTGGCAAAAAGGACCAAAGATATGTGTGTGATAAATCTTATTTTCTCTGTCCAACTAACTGCTTGATGAGAGAAAGCTGCAGCTGCATCAGCTCTTCCAGTTGATCGATCTGTGAAAGACAACAGATGTTTAATGTTATAGATGTTGTTCATTTGCAAACGTAAGAATTGATGTAGAAGATTAAGTACTGCATATACACAATAAAAACAATGTCCTTTCAAAATAAATACACAAGTTTAAAGATGCTTTCTGAAAACTGAAACCAACTCTGACCTGAGTCTTCAGGCTCAAACAGCAGCATCTAGAGGTCTGAGGGTCTGGGATTCAAATACAAAAGTCAAGTAAGCCCTATACCATCTTGAGCAATCAAAAGAAACAGTAGTATGACAAAGTATGAAATGTGGTAAAAAAATTTAAAAACATTACACAGTAACAGATCATGCTCTTCTTTTAAAGCAAATATACCGTTAGTGCACGGTGGCTCCATTTGCTCAATAATCTTGTGCACTGGACCACCTGAAAAAAAAAAAAAACATTGACACTGATGCTTTATTTCACCACTTGCAGTACTATACCTCATAAACCATGCTGGATCATTCAGTTATTATGGTTTTTGTTTTGAAGATTTACTGATAAATCCATAAATCTAAAAAAATTAATAGATTAACCAATAATGAAAATAATTACTTGCTGTTTTCTTTCCAGTGATTTGAACCTAGTTAAGCACTTAAAGCAAAGCAATATGATGTGAACCGGAGATTGTCACCATATCAAAAAAATACCTGGTTTTCTAGAAATAATGTATTTTGTAAAAGTATAAATTAGCAACTAAATTCAAAAATCATACTGTGAATTTGTGACTTCACCAACCATTGACTGATTCTTTAGAAGTGTTTTTATTCAGCTGAGGAGTCCAGGCTGTTGGCTCTGGAGTTACGTTTAGGTTGGTGGTATCCTTTGTAATTTCCAGCCCCTTTTCGGTTTCAGGTATTGACTTTGGCAGGGAGCAGTCAGGCATGGCCGTGGTGCTGGTATTAGCCGTGCTGCTGTCACTTTGGTCAGCCCTCTGGGCGGTGGCTGGGCAAGGATTACTCTTGGTTTGAACCTGTAGTGCATCCATTATCATGGCAGTGACCTGCCCCCCGCCCCTCTCAGCGGGCAGAGAGAGTGATAGTACATTAGCTGAGCCATCGAAAGACTGAACAGTGGCCACGACTCCATTCAAAAGGATGGAGTGAAACATCTGCTGCACGTCCTCTGGCCATTCTGTAGGAAAGTGCTCCTTACCTAGGAATGAAAGAGGGGGAGCAGAGGGGTGTATGAGGAGGTAAAATTCTACAGCCCAGAAATATTACAAAAGAGCACTTATGCTTGAAATTTATTTCAGAAAAAACGAACAGCAGCCCTATTACCTTACCGAGGAGGGTGCAGCGAGTGATCTGAAAGGGAAGCTGTAGCAAGTGCATTGGGATAGGCAAGATTCGGGACAATGGCACCTTTTCAGTGTTGCCGTAATCTGCATAGATTACATTAATCTCATTCTCACTGAGTTCCAGGACCACTGCACGATACCAGTTTTTGTCAGCTGAGAGAAAAAGAAAAAAAAAGTCAGCATATGTTTATTGAATGTTCTGGTGCCTTTTTGTTCACTTTAAGTTGAGAGGGCTTAAAATGAACATAATGGTTTACCAAGTCACAAAATGCATAAGACCGCAAGTTAAATAATGAATACACAAATTGCATCCAAGACAGACATTCAGAAAAAGGCATCCTTTAAAAGATGATAGTTAATTCTACATACACAGCTGCCCTTAAAAACTACTGAGTTCTACAGACACCACCAAAAACTCCATTAAATCAGACCCGGTCGTTAGCTGAGCTGCGGAATGTATGCCAAGGTATAGTCTCCCACTTGTATACTGTGTTTAAAGAAGAGCCGCTCCTACCCTCAACCGAGCACATTCTGTGTAATTATATCTTCCTGCAGACACCAAATTATCAGCTTAGGTCTGCAGCGGGAACAAAATGCAGGTTGCTCCCCCTGCATGGTCAGAGAGCAAACATAATAACTGAATGGAAGAATGGGAGAAAAGAATTAATAGCGACTGTGTCTGCGTGCCTCTGAGTGGAATAGCTTAATGGTGGATCAGGTGCTGTCCTCAAAGTCTCTTTCCAGTAATCATTAAGCAATGTGTGAGAATGATACTGCCTGGGTGATGGGGATTTCCCCTGTTGACAGTATCTATTAAATGCTGTACGCAATTTCCTCATTCCCCACAATGTCATGTGGAAACTAATCCACCTTGAAGTCTAGATATCTCAGTAAGATGTTTCAACATCAATGTCAGCTATTGTGCATGGCTAGATTTTAGGCTGCATTTATTACTTCCTTCTGATCGTCTCTTACAAAAATGCTGCTTAAGATCAGGCTAGGATGAATCACAGTCATTCATTTGTAATTTACCTGTATGACACCTAGTGGCCTTAGGGAGTAATGGTAATGATTTACAACACACCCAACTGGGCTCACCTTCTCAATTCAGTGTGGAGGACTTTGCACCTGTTGTCACTGTGTTTTTGTTACTGGTTATGTTCACTACCTGCCTCCTCAGCAGCTGTGATGGTTTTAAAAATGCCAGTGACTTGTAGATATGGCAGACAACTATGAGCAGGAGAGGGGAGGGAGGCCAAGACTAAGATTGTGCTTTGCTGCATCAAGGAGAGTCGCATGGTAATATCTCTGGAACTTTCCTTCTATGAATAATATGAGTAGTCCCTCACCAGAGAACTGGGCACAGCAGGCAGCCCCAGGGTCTGGTCTTTGCACGACACTGGAGGATAACAAGGCCTGGTTGATGCTGCAATAGGTAGCCATCTCCATCATCAACTCCTGAAGCTTCTGTTGGTCTACTGCACAAATACACAGCAATTACAACAGAAAGAAGTAGCACTTTTTTTTCATTTGTGCTTCTTCTCATGAAAGACGTCGACATAAATGAGTGTTCTGACCCTGGCATGGACTGTGAAAGTAGAAGCGGGAAGGACTAGTGACAGCTGCTATGTAAGGCTTAAAGGTCTTGCTGAGAGGCAGCTCCACTGTCTTCCAGTCCACTGGGAAAGAAGGGACTGAAAAAAGATTACAACCTCATTTCAATCAGGCTCCTAAAATCAACCACTGCATTTCATTTTCAGAACATCGACACTCTCGCTGACCTTCTGATTGCACTGCAGTCTGCCCTTCATTTGGTATCTCTTTGGAACTGGCGCCTGTCTGGTTCGGGGCTTGAGCTTGGCTGTGCTCATTTTCCTTTGCGCTCTCTTGGTATTTGGCTCCTGAACCTGTGGTTGCATCTATCTCTTTGGGGATCTCTCCAGTAACTTTGGCTAGTTGCTCAGAAATTAGGACGGCCGCCACATTCTGCCCTCTGCTCTCCAGCTCCACTTCATAGCCGTGCTTAGTGACAGAAAGGACACGTGCAGATAGATGCTCGCCATCCATCAGTGTCTGGAAACGGAGCAGGGCTTCACTACTCCACTCAGTAGCCGGGGGCTCGACTCCTGGATCCAAACAAAGAAAAAATCCCCTCAGGATGACAACAATCATCACTTGACTGAATGTGCCAAAAAAAAGACCAATTTCGATATCACGTAAGAATTAAGAGAATTACGAGACACTCTTTTCATTTTCATGCTAAATAAGAAAACACGGACACACTACCTGAGAGCCTGCAGCGAATTGCCTGGAATGGTAGAGTCAGGAGTTGGGGTTTAATGGATCTAAGGTGGTGCTTTTCTATTTTCATGTTGTATCCATAGTCCACAACATTTACATACACCTGGTTCTCAGACAGCTCATTCACCATAGCCCGATACCACGCTCCATCACCTGGGGAGCAATAATCACATTATAGACCCTAAATCCTCAAAAAACAAAAACACAGAAGGAAAAAAAAGGCCATTCTGTGATTCTGATCATCTGTAGCATATGCCAATGAATCATGCATGCTGATAGTGCTTATCACAAGTTGTATTAGAGTAGACCCTCTCACCAGGAAACATGACACAGCAGGGCTCTCCCACTTTGGGTTCCAAAGGAACGTTATCTGCCTCACAATGCTGCTTCAACTTGGCCCCGAGCTCCGTCAGCCGCTGATGGTCTGACAGACACAGAGAAATACATAGAATAAACTATTCACATGGCTTGAGAAAAGGTCATATGAAAGTATCGAGAAATTCAATTAAAATAAAATTATCAAGTCTCAAGTGGACATCTGAAACGATTATACGATTGGTATATCATACACAATGTAGTGTCTCCAATAGCTTTTCAAGTAACTTGCATCATTCTGGATGAAAAGAATACATGAAATAATCTACAGAACCAGTGGCCAAAAACATCTAAAGAATGAATTATTATTATTTAGTTGTTATATATTGCACTGAAGAAACCAAAGTGTTTGCTAAGCTTTGACCACTCAATACAATTTTGGCACTTACGATTACCTGTCATATATAGATGATTAAACTAGATTAATATCTACTCAAACATATGGGTTATATTTAAAAAAAATTTAACAAAAACAGCAATGTCATTCTGACATGTATATTTAAAAGCATTCATAGTACCCAATACTGAGTTTAATTCACAGTTAAATAAATAAAAATAAATACAAATAAATAAATTAAAATAAACTAAATGGTTGCCCCCTTGGTTCAAGAAACAATACCTAAAGGATTGTCGATGCGGCAGTAAAATTCTCCAGGGTTCTCCACAACACAGGCTAGCAGTGCCACTGTCTGGCCATCACAGGGAATCTCAGTAAAAGACCACACCACAGGCTCACAGACTGGGGTAGGCACTAAAGAGCATATTCCAACACACAAAAAATTCATACACTGGCCCCATTACACTTTGTGCTTTTTAATGATGTTGTAAAAATTTCAAGATGTAATTTTTGCAAGATTAGCTTGAGACACTTTTTCACCCCGTGGTTCAGCTGCAGCAATTGTTGTCTGGTCAGCCTCCTGGTCACTACTGGTAGTAACAGGAGTTGGTGCAGCATAACCAGCAGAGATCAGCAGCTCGGCTACATCAGCCTTAGGATCGCTGGCCTCATCAATCATGGCCACCAAAGCCTTGCCCTCATGAGCTCCCTGGATCTCAATGTGCAGTATTCTATTCGATACTCTTCGCTGTAGGGCCAACAGGCAATCCTCTGACCACTTCTCCCCAACTGGCTGCACCCCTGGAAAGATGGATGTTTTAGTGGGTGTGAGACAATGGACTCCAAATATATTCGTCTGTGTTTTAATATGCCATTTCAATTTACCAAACAAGGTTTTACCAATTTCTATCAACACTTTACAAAGCCAGTTATTGTGGAATTATTCAAATATATCGGTTAACAAACAGTTTCATAGACATAAAGGATTGATTTATTCTACAAAAAGGGAAAAGAATAGATATTTTAAACTGTTCAGGACTAAAAAAAATTTCTCAGGAAGTCAGGAAATAATAAAAAGTTGCTTAATGGAGATAAATTTACAGCAAGGCAAATACATAGTGAAATTATTGTCCAACTTAAAGTTATGTTGGTAGATTTCTTTTGATAGACATTACAAATTACAGAAGGAAAAATAAAAATAAAACAATCCACAGGCATGCAACTCAGTTTGTTAGCTTCCTAACCACTTACAACATGCTACTGAGTTAAGATACTACCTGCTAGACCACAAGGCATAGCCTGCATTGGCAGAGCCAGTAATGAAGTGGTGATAGGCAGCAGGTGACATAAATCAATCTCCTCAGAGTTTCCAAAATCAAGATAGCCAACACAGACACGTTCCTCTGATGGATAAGCCAGAACTTTGGCCCTGTACCACTGCTTGTCCTCTGGAAGAAACACACAGAGGTCAGCTGAGGTTCTCAAACCCGAGACTACTACTTTGATATTACAAAATAGGACACATTTTAAGGGCTAAATGTAGAAATGGGTTAGAAATCTGAGAAAACACACTCATTATATTTAAACTTGTGAATTGGTCAGCTGTTGCAACTTTCAGGCCCAAGGCAAATTGCAATGTGTTCAAGGTTTATAAATCCTCATTATGTACATGTGTGTTGTACCTGAGAACTGGGCACAGCAAATGGTGCCTGGTGCTGGTCTGAAGGTCTGGGGCACTGGGACTTGACAGCAGTGTTCGCGCAGGTTCAACTGCAACTCCTGAATCACTCCTGCAAACCAAAAGGTCTCAAGTTTAAAATACACGTTGAGGTCCATGTATTTGAGTGCACCAGGGAAAAAACAAAAAACAATCAACTCTCCCTACCTGCATTTTCCACCTTCTGCACAATAAATTCATTGGGTGATTGGAAGTGGGTGACCACAACAGAGAGGGAGTCACCCACTGCCTGTGTCAGAGGCTCCGGAGGCTGAGCCCAGGCGTTGTCATTATTCCCAGTGGAGTGACGCTTGAAGTTTGCCAAGGATGCATTAATCATGGCGTCTGAGGAAGAACAAACAAATCCTGAAAATATCCTTACAGAAATACAAGACAATAGAGGTAAATATGAACAGTGAAAATTTTCTGATTGGAAGTAATAATTTCTGTTTTAGTTATTTAACATATTTTCACTTTACTTCACATTGGTCACTTGATAAATTGAGAATGTAAAGTAATATCACTTGAAAATAGCCCTTTAAAATATTTTATGTCTAAACTCTTTTGCATGTGTTCCGTTTCTTCTGGGGGTCTGACACGAAGCAAAAAATGCGCAGGACTGACTTTCTTCTGCTACTTAACTGTAACAGAACAAAAGTGTAAATTGTTTTAAATGTTCTTAACTGGTGATAAAGACCAAATTCAGATGTTGAACAGTTCCGGTTCCATTTTGCTAGTTGCTAACTCTGCTACCACCTGTGCTTGCTCAGGGTACCTGTAAATTCCTTTAGTAAAAATATCGATACCACTAAAAGATTTGTGGATATTACATATATCAGAAAATTATGCAGTGTGCAAATAGTGTCTAGTAATTCCCCCCAGTTTTGTTCCTTATGTCACAGCCCTGATCTGGAGACTGATTTGAGATGGGGTGGGCAAGTAAATATGAAGCTAGATTACTTATTTCTTGCTGAGTCGGTGTTATATTGACGGTCTCCTTTACTGCATAACCATGCTCAAGGAGAAATGTGCTCAAGTGCTTTCCTAAAAGAAACAGAGAGAGATCTATTAACTTTCAATTTTGATTTCCTCTCAAAAATTACACTCATCTCAAACAGATCATGTTTTTCAGTGTTTCCATCTCTGTATAACCTACCCATAGAAAGCAGGATATCCACAGCATGGATGCGACTATTCTGTTGTGTTTCCATTAGTCTAACAGCCACAGTCTTGCCAGCCAACAGCTGTCTCACTGTAATACAGCACTCGCCTGACCAGTTGCGAGCCAATGGCACCACCCCAGCGATACAGCACTCCATTGCCTGGATATAACAGATGTGTGCTAGCTGTAAGACACTACAAACTATCATAGTGAATATTATACTGTGAGAGACCATGTGTTATGGAAAGGTATGAACCTGATCATTGTCTGTGGATTATTAATATTCATAGATCCAAAAAACATATTTCGATACACATCATTGCCAAAATGAGTGCTTAAAAAAATGGAACTTATTTGACTGGTGTGAATATTCACTCACACATGGACAAAATGGCTGGATATTAGAAGCCAGGGGTCTGATCCTATCCACAGGGACATCCTCTTCATTGCCAAAGTCAATGTAAAGGATATTAGCAGTCTTCTGGTCAGGAGCCAAAGTCTGGACCAGGCCACGGTACCATTTCTACACATAAAAACAAAAGCAAACACAAATAGTACGGTCTAAGCCTCAGCTAATGTGCATACCAAATCATGGCTTCAGAAGGCCTCTGCTCACCAGATCACAGGAGAACTGTACTCCGCAAACCTCCCCAACACAGGGTACATATGTGCTTACAGAAAGGCAGCTGTATGTTTTTTGAAGCTCGGTGCTGATAACCTTCAGAGCTTCGAGAAGCTCGGGGCTTTGGACAAGGAGGAAAAACTTGCCAGGGCTGTAGAACTCTGAAACACATGCCTAAAAACCAACAAACAATTATAACAAACAAATATTGCATTTTGGTAACTAGACCAGTCTTTACATTTGAGAAAAATTGGGTTGAGTTGTACCTGGATGTCTGTTCCTGTAATGATTTTTGTCATATGCAAGTCTCTCAAATAGACCCTCTGGAGGATGGACGCATCAGCATCCTTCAAGGTAAAATAAAGGTCACTGGTCTTTTACACAAGATTGTTCCAAATCATGCATCTGCGGAGACTGAAAATGGTACTTGCATAATAAGATCATCAAAGCAGTGCAATTACCTTCAACTCCAATAGGCCAACACTGTCTCCTGTCATGGGCGACACCGTGGTTTCCTGTGGTTTCTCTCTTTAGATTAAGAGAAACAAGTGACTGTATTGCTTATTCGACATTATTTCTTGAATCACTTAACTAGTAAAAGCCAACAGTCACACAGCGCTCAGGCTTGAACCAGCTTACTTTGCAGGTTCTGGCTCAACAGACTTGCACATGTGTCTGTGTGCTGTCCAGTCTTCCGTCTGGCACAACACAGAGCAGTAAGGCGTCTTCTTGCAGCGCTTGCACCGAAAATTTCCTGTCAGTCAACAACAAATAAATTAGACCTCATTAAAATTTTAACACATATGCATAATACAACAGGAATGAACTTTTTTGCATACCACACACCAGTGTCAGGAAATTATTCAAATCATTACATAAAGATATAGCACACTCCAAACATGGTAGCATTTTTTGCAATCATTTTCCTAAATATAGAGTAAAAATGTTTTATTAGTGTTAAATATTGTAATTAATTTGCCTCCATCATTGACAAACTTCTGACCTACTTGTATGTTATCATCATCTTCTAGCCCTTTTCTATCAATATGCACAAAGCCCCAGAAAATCTCTTTCATTTGGTGAGAAAAGATGGCCTAGAGAAAAATTCTCACATTTACATACCTTAAACCCAATAGTTAGTCAGGATTATGTCCTTCATGAGCTTAGAATGTTTTCATTTTATAAGTTTGATTAAATAAAGTCATTTGTTTTATATGTCTCAAGTTTTTAGGAAATGCCCTGCAAGATAAATTTCCACAAAAACAGATAAAGTATTTTCCTAACAATCTCACAATGGCAACTATGACAGCAGCACAAAAAAAAGAAAAACAGATGCTTGCTAACTTTATTTCAGAAGCCTAAAAGGCCTATTGGTAAATCTAAAGTAAATGTTACAGAATTTGTCATTTAGTCTGATTTCTACCCGTGGCTTAAAGACAGGTTGATGTCTTCAAGACTGAAAGACATGAAATCTCTCTACAACACCTGGCATTTATAATTCTAAAGTTCTTCCTTAGGGACACACACACACCAGCACTGAGGTGCCCCAGTAATAAACCGCAGAGCCGTGAAACCTGTTACTACCTGGGGCCAAAATCGCACCGCATGGTACACGGCTGCTTAACCTTAACATACCCGTTTAAACTGTAATATTACCTCGCTGACCACAGTAGTTGCAGAAGTATACACCCAGTGCTGGTGGCATAGGTCCTAACACCTGTGAGTGTATAGGAAAAAGAACTTTTAATTCAAACCAGCCACACAGATTTATAATGAAGAACTGCAACTCTGACACATACTGCAGAAATATCCCTCCTGGTTAGTGAATGTATAGGACCTGCAAAAAAAAGGAAAGAGAAATTAATCTACGAGGAATATTCGGTAGATAATATCGTTCACGGATTAATATTGTACTGCTGTTTTTTGACAGTGTTCAAATATGCCTGGCAGGTTGAGCGTCCAATAATTGTCTCTATCTGTCTTTTCAGCGAAGGACGACGTTGATTTACTGTCCCCGACGGCGCAGGACGCGGGGCGGACGGGCGGCGCCGCGGGCCCGGCGAGGAGCGTCGGGGGCGACGCGGTGGAAGCGGCGATGGGGCTCGACGAAGGTTTCCTCAAGGGCAAGTTAGGCCGAGCCGGGTCGGGAGGAAACGAGCGGTCCATGGTGACAGCTGTCAAGACCCTGAACAAAACCGAAGAAAAGTTCAGACGGTTTGATAAAATGTGACTTGAGAGGGGAAAAGTGCACGAAAGTTCTGTTTACGGTAAAAAAGTTACTGCAATTTACGCTTCGTGGTGATGGCAGAAAACTCGCTAGCTAGCTCTTAGAAAGCTAATAGAAAACGACTGTAATTAAGCTCACAACCAAAAACATTAAAATGTTATACTACGACACACAGAAATTTATATATATATATATTCATATATATATTTATATATATATATCCCAACTAATATACACGTATCTTATATTTTTACGTTGCCTGGTCCATATTTTACCTGAGTGCACGTGTTAGTGGAGGAGGCAAAAGTGCTGCGCATGCGCAATACTCTCAATGGCGGGCGGGTCAAAAGGTCAGGATTGAATTAATTGTAAAATACTTCATTCTCTAAAGGAAAGGAAAGAAAATTCAGCTTTATTTGTATCTATTGATAATCCATTTTTGCATCAATCGAAATGAAAGGCATGTCTGAAAAGGTTTATTTTGTCTGTTATAATTATTAAGGTCATAGAAAACCATAAACAATGGACTGAGGTGAAGGTAATGAAGCGAATAAAAGCACTTTTACCCTCAAGGGCTGTGGGGAGCTTGTGTTTTCATAATTGTAACCTCTCTGTGGCGTCCTCTGAAAGCTGGCACACTGTTTTGGTCCTTACATAATATACACTGACTTCATTAATTTAATTTCAGTCACATGACATATTATGTAGAGGTCACACAGAGCAGCAATGGTCTTTTATCCTTCCTATGTATTCATAAAAAAATAAAGAGCACTAAATTCAAATATTCAAATACAATTTCTTGCAAACTAAGGCCTATAGATTTCAAAAGGCAGAATCCAGCAGCTGCTGTCAATAACAAGTGAACACTGCAATACATGTTATATCATAATGGTAGATAACATAATAACAATTTATTGATTTAAGTTAAAGACCATAACACTCACTTGCGTTGATTTACTGTAGATATACGTTTTCTGGGATACAGGGAAGAAAGCCAAAAAGCTGTGCAGAAAGCTAAAAAGCTTTGTGATATCAAATGGGCCAAATATAAAAGCTGTTGCCTGAGCCTTTTCAAACATGCATCTGTAGTGCAGGAAGATGGCACAAAGCTGCTTGAGGCACATACTACCTTTTGCTCTATTATTTGACCCTCTTCCTCCGGGCCCCACTCATGTCTCTCAGTGAACGTTCAGCCACATCCTCAGGAAGACAGAAAATAAACCGTTAAAACCATTCTGTGGTCTGCTTTCTTATATTAGACCAGGTGTATTATGATATCATAATCTCTATGCATGATATCCGCCAGCCAGTACAAACAATCATGTTATCAACACAACACAGCGCAATGATCGTCAATTCTAATTGCTGATTTGAATGGGCTGAAGAAAATAATGGTATCTTCTGTCAACTTAGACGCAGACTGCGACCTATAAAATGAAAGTGTGATTTATTGCTTGACTGTCGTAACAGACTGCATTACTTTTCGCTTTGTTCCCGATAAACTGACAGTGTGTGTGTCCTAATTAACGTCGTTTACGTGTGTGTGTTGTGCGTTATTTGATTTTCCTGTGAAACACAAGGTGGAGTTGTACCTTTTGACGTCACGCCGTCGTCATTTCTCACCGACCCTCTCATTGGTTTACATCAACTCATCGTTTCTCCCGCAGTGGCCATATTTGTTGATGTGTCATATCAAAGTGACTTGCAGGGGCTATCAGCTGGTTGCACAGCGAGCCCAAAGTTAGCTCTCGCCCCGACTGTCTCCTCACTGAACTACACCATGGGTTTTTCGCACTCGGTGGGTAAAAATATGGCCATCTCTCTTTCTTTCTTAGCTATGTTCGTCGATTACGCTAGATGCTAACGTTAGCGGTGCTAGCTGTAGTGTGAGCTGACTGTGCTTGGGAGTTTGCTAACGCCTCTCTTCACAACGTTAGCTAATGGTAGCGAAAGTAGGCACTGGCTTAGACAATATGTCAGTCTACAGTTTAGCATTTAAGACACTGAACCCCTCGTTAGTTTTGCCACGATTTAGCCTTAGCGTGTGCGGTGTCTTGCATCAGATCATATGTCTATTTTCGCGGCTAACTAAACAGCTAGCAAGCTCAAGTAAGCAGAAGGACTCACTTAACATTAAATGAACCGAAGTGTTGATAAAACAGCACCAAATACACATTAAGCAGTCTTCAAACCGATGAACGGACACCTTAAAGCAATGCTTTAGTAAGACTAAGCCACCTTTGTTACGTTATATTCCCGTGACAGTGTTGTGGCATGACACCTGTCACAAGAGCATCACCTCTATTGCAGGCGATGTAGCTGTTGTGCCTTCGCTCCTTAACAGGAGAAGCCGAAATATGTTTCCGTATGTAGCTATGTCCCATTATCATAACAGGATGATACAAAAGCACAAGGTTTCCATATTTTCCTGCGGAAAATACACTTCCGATCGTCGTTTGAGGGGACGGTGACCGCAGTAGTGAGCGGTGGTAGGTCAAATGGTGCCAGGGGGATTTTTGATTTTAGTGAGCGCAGGCCTACTGGCTAGTGAATTTCCTTCATATTCCCCAAAATATAGTGAACTAGAGATGTGTTGTTAAGAAAATCCATATAGCTTAATCTGAAAAGTAACCATGAGATTGGCCATGTACTGTGCAACGTATGCCATGTATCAGCCACAAGTATCCGGTAATGTATTAGGGTTATTTATCTTGCATCCTATTGCTTCTAATACCAGACACTTCCAAACACAGCCTTTTGGAATGACACAATTATCAGATTGTCCTGAGCTTGTTTTACCTGGATCTTTGAATGGATATGTAATGCACACTGAAGATAAAAACAGGTTATGTAAGAATCTTGAATACCTATCATATATGAATGTTGTCCTGTGCCACATGCCTAAAAGTTTCCATCTCTGGTTTTAAAAAATGCCACACCTCCTAGTGTGTGTCAAAGCAAGTGTTTGTGTGTCTGTTGGGCATGCCAGAGAGTTATGTTTTTTTTTTAACTTAGAAATAAACTTGCATATTACCAGATAACTAATATGAGGAATTTATAAAGTTTATTGCCAAGGTTTTCCTGGCTAATATCATTAGCTGCAATCTTGGCCTTGCGTTGTCGTGGTGACATTCAGGACTTAGAGATTGTTCACAGTTGTCACACCCAAACAGTTAATCAGGCTTTGAACCCACTCAGTCTTCCTCTCTCCTCTCTATGTCTGCTTCCTCCTCTCTTTCTGACAGATTTAACCTAGGGAGGGGCCATGGAAAAGCCTGGTCCTGCTTCAGATACAGACATAATGGAAGAATCAGAGGTTGAATCTGTGTTTGAGGGATCTTCCCTTGTGAATCAGCTCAACAACAGCACAGGCGACATAGAAAATGAGGAGCAAATATCTCAAAATAGTACAGATGAAGCAGAAAAGTACAGTCAGGCAAAAGATCAAGCACTGCTTGGAAGTGAATTAATCAAAGATACACCAGCTGTTGAGATGGACACAAAGACAGAAGTGGAAGCTCAGACATGCAGTCAGGAACAGTTGGAGGGGAGTGAGATGGAAGCTGATACCAGCTGTCATAACAGTACAGTTTATATGGGAAACGGAATTCCTTTATTTAAAAATGAGGCTGGTGGAGCTTCGGTAGCCCCAGACAGTTCTTTACATGATGTAGTAGAAAGCTCTCCTTCTGTTCTTGAAGGCACAGTTGAGACCTTATTGACTTTTGATGCAGTGAAAGTTCCTCATGCCACCACTCCAACCCAGAACGAGCAGCCATCAGTCTTGGTTACAAATTGTTCCACGGAGCCATCGCCTGCTGATGATAATGGTTCAGTTGAGAGTCCATCATCCTCTTCCGTCCAAGGCGCTTCCAAATGCTCCCCTACCGACTCCACAACCACCTCTGGGATCTCTAACGGCCCTTTGACCCCTAGCTCTGACACTGTCAGCTCCTCACTTGCTTCCAGTCCACAAACCAGCGCTAACACCTCAGCCCCCCCACAGTCCTCGTCAAGCCCATATGACACCGATTGCAGCCGCAAGCTCATTTCCCAAATCCAGCGCTCACTGTCACAGGAGTCATTGCTGGAGGAGCTAGAGTCCGAGCTTTTGGCTTGTCAGCTGCCTGAGGGTGAAAGTGGAGGCGAGAGAAAAGGGAGCCCACCTGTCAATGGACTCCCCACAGACCAGGAGGGATACATGGTTGTCTTTGAGAAGTGTGTGCAGTACAAATATGCACAACAGGAGAAAGCTATTCAGAGGTATGCTATTACTTTGTAAGTTTAAATTGATAAACTGTGGTTTCAGTTAAAAGCTTAATCGATGTGTCTGCTATATCTGCGGCCCAGAGTAAATGATGATACACTAGGCTACTTTCATCGCATCACTTTAAAATACTAATTGTACAGTACATGTCTTTCTTTGCAGTGGGTCAGTTTAGCTATTCCTATTACTTTTCTTTTTAATCTTACTTGTATTAAATCTGTTTTTATTAAGCTGACACATGAGAATAATTGTAATTTAAAGCCTTAGCAGTATGTTTTTTTTATAGTAATGAAAACTGGACCTTTTGGGTAAAAGACCCAGAATATCCCATATATTATTCCATCCTGCTTCGTCTTTGTCTACTGACCTTAATAACGTCAGTCTAAATTCTTCAGTGCTTTGTGTGAACTTGACCTGAATTGGTATTGTGTTCTTATGCGTGTATTGCATTTGTGTGTATAGGTTGCTTGAGGAGAACAAGAGACACCAGGAGCTGATCCTGGGTATCTGCTCAGAGAAGGACAACATGAGGGACGAGCTGAAAAAAAGGGCAGAGACAGAAAAGCAGCACATGGCCATCATTAAAAAGGTTTGTTTCATAATCTATTGTCCACTCACATTGAACATGGTCATATGGCACAAGCGATGCAGTCTGTATCTGTCCCTTGGTCCAAAAAAGGGATATTCTAAAATAATTTACCGTGTTTGTCTTTATTACTGCATGTCTCCTCAAGCTATTGTTATTAGATCTTTTTTGAAACAATGGGAGCCTATTTACTCTATATTTTTCAATAACAAGGAAGTGCTTCACTGCGATGTTTTGTCTGACTTCCTGTCAGTGCCGGACACTGACTTCTGCTAATCGTGATTACATTGCATCTACTATTTTGCAAATACTTAAATTTTTTTCAGTGTTCAGTTAAGTGTTAGTGGTTGATATAGCAGGGTGAAAGAAGAGAATTACATCAGCAGGTAACAGCAGCATTAGAAAATAGATGCGAACACTATTTAATTATTAGATAACTGGTTTAGCATCAGATCAGCGACTTTTCTTTTTTTGTCTGTGTGATGGATTCAAAAATGTGTGTTAATACAATATTTCTTTATCCAAGATACAGAAATTACTCATACAACATTAATTTTTTAGTTAGCCAAAAAATGGTGTGTAGCAGGCACCAGTCACAGTGACACGCCAATTCAATTAAATCTGGAGTCTAACCCTGTATAGCTGGTAATTAAGGAAAGTAAGTAACGACCTGGTGGGGAGAGGAAAAGGACACCGAGTCCTGATTACTAGCATTCTAGAGGCTACATATGCATCAGAGGCTATATTAATTTGTGAGTTTTGTAAATATCTGTTTACAGCATCTGTTTAAGCATTGTACAAACAAAAGGGTGTATGAGGGATTTTATAACATATACCCAATGTAAACTTGGATCCATTTTATTATTTTTGACATTCTTAGATTAAGGCTTAATACATTAAATGTCTATTACTAATGGCCATTCTACAGAATTTTTTCAGGCAAAATTTTAAAAATAACTTTTGTAGCACAAAATAGTCAGATTGACACTTATCATATTTCAATCAAAAATATAGAGATCTCTTCTGTCATGTGCAATTACTTTAGGCTTATCGTACCAGAGACATTTCTTTTTTTACAGTAAAAGTATCTGATTTCAAGGAATAGACCAAACTGCCTCCCTCTCCCTCTCCCCCCGTGTCGTCAAATTTATTTTGCCTCCAGGATTTTCTGAGATGTGTCATGCTGTGTAGCAGGTTAGCCCAGGTTTCGCCCAGGATAACATGTTGCCAAACAAATTGCTTACCCTGTGTACGCCCTGTTTCTGCAGTTGGAGGGCAGGGCGGAGGAGCTGCTCAAAGAACTGAAGGAGGCACGGGAAAAATTTATTCATCAGGACCAGGCAGCTAAGGCTGCCCTCCAGCAAATGCAGAAGGAGATGGCCTACCGGCTAGAACAGGTATAACTATATACTCTTAGACTCCTTGATAAGCTGAGGGCCATTTCACAAAAAATGATAGTGTATTAAACCAGAATGTTTTTCAGATGTCCTGGTTGAATATAGCCAGGATTCATTTTCAGGAAAGCAATGACACATAAGATTTATTCTGTATTGTCCAAGCGTGGTTAATATGTTTGTGTTCAGGCTGATGCCAAACATCTTTTTAACGGGGCAATGGCCACAGGCGGGGTTTTAGAACATGGAGCATCAAAATGGAATGGCTTGGTTTTCCATCAAATCCATGAATTTCTACCATCTTTCATCTTTCACCAATTTCAAGCAACTTTTATGGAACTGTGTTAAATGCATGACTCTTCTTTGCTCTGCAACAAGTTATCAAAATTAATGCTATGCAGCTCATGTAGCAAGTAGTTAATTGATAAGAATGATGATCTAATGGCATATTAATATATTGCTAACATTGTCAGTTAACCCATAAGAACTCATGGTGACGCAGGTTTCACAAAAATAAATGGTGGTGCATTAGTGGTCCATTTCAATTTTTTCAATATTCTCCATAATTTTCTTTTAAGGGATCTCGACACTGGGTTTTTCTTGGCTTTTATCACAAAATGTTTTGATGGTAGCAACATCTTTTTGGAGCTTTATGAGGAAAGGAAGCATATTATTTTACAAGTAAGGAAACATGGCCACTATTATAAAAGAGTGACAAAAAGCATGGCATTCTAATTCTACTTCTGTGAAATAGCCCTCTGGACAAACGGCATAGTTATGTCTCAGTCTGACCCTTATTTGCATTTCTGGTTTTGTTTTATTTTAGGCTGCTACAATACCTTTTATTTTCCTGAACTAAGGCAGTTTGTCACTTACGGTGAAAAGAAATATTATTTCTATGAAACTTAAAACCAAAAAAAACAGAGACAACATACCAATTTCAAGGGCAGTTTTTTTTCTAGCTTTATAGAAAGTTACTTCTTTACAGTTTTATGATTTAAAAAAATAAATAAATAAATGAAATAAATTTAAAAATAAATGGAAATTCAGCAACATAGTCTTGCATTAACCCTATCCTGACTAGTTAAAAAAAAAAAAAAAAAAAAGACAGATAACATTTAGCTGAAGCTGTAAAGATCCTCTAAGCTTTACAAGATATAACCACAGAAATGACTACCAAACACTTTATGAATATTCAGAGATATACTTTTGATATAAGATGGTATTGGATACCCCAGTTAGTGTCACTGATGTATTTATGAGGTCAGGCTACAGCTCCTGCGGTCAAAGAAACCCACTGGGCCATTAGTTTGTCAGAGAGAAATGAGCAACAGACAGCTCAGTCGGTTAATGAAGACATTTCAAACCACGATGTAGCACTCAGCACTCTTCATCATTCACAACACATAGTACATCAATGAATGTGTATATACCGTACATACACAAGAAAGTGGATTTGCAATATTTAATTAAGAGAGTTGTAGGACAAAAATAAGTCATCTGGTACACTTTCTTAGTGCTGTGCTCTGGTGAACGTTTTTATTGACTGGCGCCATTTGCTGCATCAGTATATGACAAACTGCTTGCTTAGTATTTCTGACTAAATTATCTGTGGTATTTCTGAATATAAACTGAGTTAATACCTATGCATCAATATTCATAACTTATGGTTATAAGCGGTATTCAGCTTTGGGTAAAAATATTGCTAAAGCTGAAATTGCTAAAATAAAGACTACAAAGAAATACATTGTTTTTGCCCCACACTGTATCCAACATGTCTTTGACAGCCCTTTCATGAGGCTAGCCGCTGAATGGTCAAGGTATTTGCACACCAAACTCATGTTATTGCAGATTTAATCACTTGTTAAGCGAATAGTGCAGGAAGGCACATTTTTTCATCCAATAGTTTACACACCTTGTTGAAACCATGCAGAGTACTTCTCTCTTGACAGTTTTGTCACACTTCACAATTTTTAATTTCACCGTTCAGTGAACAGTATGAGCTAGATTTTGCACTCTGTCGTCCCTTTTCTAGACTGTCTCATGTATCAGTCCTCCCCTATATAAAGATAGTGACCCATTCCTAATCATCTTTTGCCCAGGAGGTTTAAAACATTTTTCAAGTTATTTCATAATCTTTTTGTTTTTAACTTATTGGTTTTTATTTAAAATACACATTGTGATGCCCGATGCAATAAAAGTGCAATATCTATTTTCTTAAACACACAAATGAAAAGACACGATCTGTTAAAGAGTTTTCACTGTATTTTCCTCCTCCTCTAGCTCAGAGAGAAAGCGCCCTTGTGCTAACTTTTAAGGGCAAACTGTTGGGCAGGTTTTGCATAGGAACATAAAACTGTTATTTGACAAACTGAGGAATGGTGCATGAGCATCTCATTGGGATGAGGAATGAAGACATGTGCAAGGTTAGTGAGGAAAGCCATGAAAGAAGCACCAGACTTGGAGTGAAGTGTTTGCACAGCAGGTGGCCCTATGTCCCATAAATTACGGGGTCGATCAGGAGCTTCAGGTATAGACTGCTTGGCACTTAGACAGTGAAAATATGATCTTCCTAAAAAATAAAGTTTCATTGTGGAAATATGAACGCATGATATTCTTATATCATTTGCATTTAATTGTGTCAGCAGCAATACATTGTCTTCCATTTTCTTGAGAGTTTTTCAATTAAATCATTAGTTGATCAATAAAAAGGAACATTTTGATATTCTATGAATTATTTTTGTCACTTTTAAAAAAAAATTCCACTACTTTGCTACTTGAATATCCTTAGTATGTAGACCATGTGAACAAAACAAGCGATTTCAATAATATTTCACATTTAGCTCTTGGTAATTTAGGCTATTTTCCCTGTTTTCTCAGATTTTATTGATAATGAACTTCATTGATTAATCAAGACGATGATTGACCAATCAATTTTGTCACATTTGTAGTTAGTATATAAAAACTGCTAAACCTGACATCACTGAATTTTTACTAAATGGTAAATTACTAGACTATATAATTGTACTCGCAGTGAATAAGGCAACAAAGAATTGGATTTGTAATATTGCTGCCAAGTGAAAGCATGTCAGCCCTGTTTGTGAATGGTTGACAAAGTGGCAATCAGACAGTACAGTAACTCAGCAGTTTTGTCTTCCATCCACAGTGCAATGTGATCCAACTGTCTAAGTAGAGTAGACCATACATCTCCCCAACCATCTCCTTGTAAGGATTCCTAAGGGAAATACAACTTTCTTCTGATCTTCCTTTTGGGTCCAAGAGTAAGCAGCTCAGTGATGGAAGTGTGGGAAATGGTATAAACCTATCTCATGATATAAACAACCACCTCAGGTGAACAAGAAGTGTGACGAGGCACGCCAAGAGAAGGAGGCCATGGTGATGAAATATGTGCGGGGGGAGAAAGAGGCCCTCGACCTGAGAAGGGATAAGGAGGGTTTGGAAAGGAGACTGAGGGAAGCCACCAAGGAGGTCGACCGTCAGGCACTCCGAGGAAACCAGCTGGCCCAAGAGAAAGGTCGGCTGCAGCAACTGTATGATGCTAAGGTAAATACTGTGTCAGTTTAGGTGCTTTGTTATAGATTTGTTATTTAGGAAACTGCTTGTATCAGGACATATAGACTTATTAACAGCTCTGCTTACCCAGGTTTTATCTGCATTTATCTTGACAGTTAACTTCTGACAAGAGTAAAACATTTACATACAGTACAAAGACATTGAGCACTTGTTTTGATGTATCTGTTTTGAACTTACTGCTGTCTGCTTTATGTGGTAATTAATTGAATTTAGCATAATTTACCATTAGAAACATAAACATACAAAGCTACCCCACTCATTAGTTTTTACCTTGTTTATAATTTTTGATCTTCATATCAATTCCATAAATATTCCTGCTTCACTCATCTCCCTATCCTTCTCAGGAAGGCGAGGTTGGCAGGTTTACTCGAGAGGTGGACAAATTGAAGGACGAGATCAACTCGCATCTTATCAAGGTCAAATGGGCCCAGAACAAACTAAAGAGTGAGGCGGATGCACACAAGGTAATTCAGCTGTATTCATTTTGTGTTTATTTTGTGTTAAATCCTGTTACTTATCGAGCAGTCATGTGGAGATTAGAAATACTTGATCTGTGACTACTGTATTGTAGTAAAACAACATGCCGCAATTAACCTAAGTGTAAAAAAGGGCAGAGGAAAAATGTATGAATAAACCTAGAAAGAAAAATCTTTTAAAAATTTAGATATTTTTTTCTTATTTTTTTGGTCTACAAATGTAATCCAGTGAAAAACAGCCAGATGAGCACCGTGTTTGTTTTGGATGCTATTGAACATGTCAACTTGAACATGCTGCATTCAAATTTTAATCAAATGATACAGTGAATTCAAATAGCTAAATGTACAGATTTGCATGGCTAATATGGCTGACTATGTAAAAAAGGAGTAGCAGCTCCGGGTTGCAGTGTATACATCATAACACATCAATTTGTAACAACTTACTTAATATTCTGGTTAATACTGATTTTCTTAATTTACTATGCCTGTTGTTCGTCAAACATACTGCTTGTATTTTCAGGATACAAATGATATCCCCCTCAGTTATTTTCTCTGTAGCCACCCCATAAAAAACATGATTAGATGGGTCTTTTGATTCAGGGGTGAAATGAAATGGGATGAAAATGGTACAGTAATGATCCTGCAAGGAAATTATCATTAACACTGTAGCTATTTTTGAAAATCTATTTTACAAAATAATGGTTTTATTTTTATCTGCCTTCAAGCAAATACCCAACTAAAAACAGAGGCAAAAAGCAAAAACCCAGTAGCTCAGCCACTGATGTTTCTCTTTGTAGTTGTTTGTGTGGTCAGTGTCTGTGTAAATTACTCTGTCTGTGCATGAATGTATGCATCTGTTAGAAAAAGAAGACACAAAACTACAACCTTTTACTAATTCTTACGTCATTTATATAGTACAGGCTTTGCTTTGAAGTAAAATGCCCTTTCTTTTTATTGTTAAAATTGCAAAAGCTTGCTTATGTTTATCTGTGTGCAGGAAACTAAAGACAAACTTAGAGAGACCACATCCAAACTGGCCCAGGCCAAAGAAGAGACCGAACAGATCCGCAAGAACTGCCAGGACATGATCCGAACATACCAGGTCTGTGACCTTTATCTCATAGAAGTATTAGTTTGTTCATGATGAAGGATGCAAGCAAACAAAGATTATCTATGTCCCAGAATCATGCTTCATGTCTGGGTTTGTGTCTATGGAAGGATGCCAAAATATGTGGATCAAAAACCTTTATTTTATGGCGACAGTCAGTTAGCTGACTCCCAGATGATCAACCACTTGGGCAAAGAGCTAAATTAATTGAATTAATTGGAGTATACAAAAAGGTCCTATTCAGTGAGTAAATCTAAACTTAAAAAAGGAATAATTCTGATTCAGGAGAAAGGCACTTTTCATTTGTACCGTATGATGGTAGTAAAGAGCTTTCTATGATTACTTTTCTGTCTGTGGTGAAAAGATTAGTTTACACATACTGTTATTACATCAATAGTGTTTTATCAGAGCGTATACAGACAACATTGCCAGCATGTAACTGAGCAAGAAATCAAAATAAAATGTCATAACATGAAGCTCCAACAAAACAATCAACATGTAACAATTCATATAGCTGATAAAAAAGGGATGAATGAACTAAGACTAAAATTACTCCCAGATATCTTTGTTACAAACTTGGAAATTATTGCTTGGTGTCTCATTATTATTATCAGTTGCTTTCCCTGTCTTATCCTCCAGGAATCCACTTTCTTCCAAGCTAGCCTTCTCTATATATCAGTCCCTCTTCCACTTTTTTTTCAGCCAACCCATTCTCCTCATCATCCTGCTGTATATGTTTTTTTTTCTTTATATTTAAATCTTTTACCCCTATGTCCACCAGGAATCAGAAGAGCTCAAGTCCAATGAGCTGGATGCTAAACTGAGGGAGACCAAAGGAGAGCTGGAGAAACACAAGCAAGAACAAACAGACCAATTAGAGGTGACAATTTTGTCTCTATTTGTATCTGTGTGACAATCCACCAGAAATACAAAATAAGCATTACTACAGGTTTGCTGTTAATTAAAAACTATGTATACGTTCTGTACCATCGGGCCGTTATTCAGTCTTTTATTGATGGGCTTAATGTCAGCTCTCCTTGTAAAAATGTTTATTTTCAGCTGTTTTCATCAGTTTTGAGAGGTGTAATTGTCTTAACCAGGGATGAGTAACAATCTGGCACATAGACTCTGCAGGCAGACACACCTGCACACAGGCACAGACATGGACTCACTCCAAACACAAGGGCCTGTTTTTTCTCTCTGCCTCATTCTGAGGGGAATCTCACTTTAGAAATAAGTGGCCCAGAAATAATCAATATGAAGTTGTGCATTTTAACAACAACCAACAAGACATCACCCAGTTCCACAGTCTGGTTTATTTCTCCAGGGTGTTTTACAAGTTCTTTAGAAAGTCTTAATATCTGAATTAAATGTTATAAATATCAGGCCTCAAAAGTAATTAAACTGTCTTAAATTTTGTTGGATTTATTTTAACTTAAATTTTTTATTTTAATCCCATTTCATTTCCATATGTGGCAGAAATGTGTTAATAAAAAGATCAATACGATTAACTTTAAGTCTCAGTTTTCATATGCTGATGCATGCATACCTTAAATTGCTGGCACATCACTGATACTTTTAGAACAGATTTATGATATACGACCTTAATTTATTTGCGCATATTGCTGTCCTGCTGAGGGATAAAATATCCTAGCCTTTGTTTACTTTAGTATGTATTCTCTGCTGATGTGATGATGCAGCTCAGTTATAAATAATGCAGACAAAACAGTTGAGTTTCCATTAGAATGTTTTTTAAAATTTGCTGGCATCTCCTTTGCTGGCATTTTGTCTTGGATACCACAGGCTACTAATAGCACTTGGAAGAGTTACCTAGTGCTAGTACCAATAATACCTTTGTTTAAAAAACATGAGACAAATATTATTAAGCTTTGCTTTAACAATCTTAATGAGTGCATAAGCAAAATAACTTAGATGAATACAACACTTGGATTGTCAGGAAATTAATCTGCAATTAAATATGGCGACTGAGATTTAAATGGATGTATAAAACCACTGAATTGAATGGTAATGTGTATTAAATCACAAGTATTCCCAAATGGATTTAACAGAGAAGAAACTTTTTTAGTGTGAGGTTAACTTTTACAATTTGGTTTCAGAGGTTCAAATACATCTCATATGATTGGACTCAAAGTAAAATGCATAATAGTGGGTACATATCTAATGTAGAATTTGATTCACACGGCAGGTACACCGAGTGAAGGCCAAGGAACTGGAAGACCTGAAGAGGAGTTACAAAGAGGGCATGGATGAGCTCAGTACTTTACGTACCAAGGTTTGTCATGCATATAAGTGCTTGAACATTTGTGTGTACACGTGATATCAGCAGGTCTTCAGCTCAGTTAATGGGTGTTGTAATGTAGTTAAAGTGCTTAGAAGACGAGCGTCCACGCTGGGAGGACGAGCTGACCAAGTACAGAGAGATCATCAACCGGCAGAAAGCTGAGATCGGCCGGCAGAGAGAAAAGCTGGAAGAGATCACTACACTCCAGGAGCAGCATCAGCGGTACACACACACACACACACACACACACACACACACACACACTTTTACACTTATCATGTAGGAACAGTGACTAAAATAAAAATTCAGTCACAGACATATGCAACAATAAATGAGATGGTACACACCGATGAGTACAATTAATAGTGGTACAGTACTGCATGTCCAACATCTGAAGGAAATAACTAAAGGAATATAAATTAGCATAGTGACCTATATTAACAGAGGCCGGGAGTTGTTGGAAGGTATTGTCCCATCATAACCTCTATTAGTGATGCTGTGATGAGATGGTTATAAATGTACAACAAACTTACTGACACTGATTTAGTTTGCCATATTTACTGCAGCAATAAATGACACTTGTAATTCCCCTTTTAAGCAATTGTGCTGCACTAACTGACTCCAGCTTCAGCTTGTCATGAATGCAAGCATTTATTGGCATAACTATGACTAAAACTCAGACACTGTAATGTGATAACCAGATGCCCATGAGACATTTCCTCAGCATTTTTATTATCGATCATGCTTGTGTAATAAATTTCAAAATCCTGTGTTTTCTACAGCAATGAAATCATAGTTGAGATATGTTGAGAGAGCTTTAGGCTCCAGTTCAAGAGTGTGCCAAACCAGAAATATGGCAGGCAAGCTAGTCCAGCTAACATGTGAGTTTGAAAATACGCACAGTGGGATCTTGTGACAGTGATACATAATGTTTCTAAGAAACTGTTAATAAAATCATTACTATCCTTTTAGAACTAACTGGAAATGGTGTCATGAACAAACTATTATGAGCTTTTTAGTCCTGACAAGATAATTCCTCCTCGACAGTCTAAGATGTGTCATGCATATACTTCCCATCCATAATATTGGTTAACCTTTAGACCAGTTGTGCACCTGTATCACCATTCAGACATATCTGGTTTTAACAGATGTGTGCAGGTTGTAATATAGTTCTTGTCCCTTGCATTTTATTTTATTTCATTTTTTTGTCAAGTACCTTATCAGAGCGTTTAAAGATAGGCCAGGGATAGATATAGCACACGGGGCAGAAAGAGACTCAGGTCCCTCTGTGGGTTTGTGGCTCTGCTGGCCATGTGCAGAGGACGTGACAGAAACTTTTCCACTTTTTGAAATGCTGCTTTCTGTGTGTGCCAGAGTGCCATAAGTACATGGCGCCAACCCAGATGGATTCATGTGAAAGCTTTTCTACTTTTTTCTGGCCGTTTTTTCGAGCACTGAGCAGCAGGAAGGGTTTTTTTTGGGGGGGGGGTAATTTATTTATTTATTTATTTTCACCACTTTTACCAACATTGCAGGTTGTTGGAAAGAAAAAAATATATTTGTGCCACCAGTTCTTTGGCCATAGATGAATTCATTACCACTGAAGATTGAGACCTTCATCCAAACACATTATATGTGGCCCAGTTTTTGTATATCACAATCAAACTGTTATTGGTAATTTTAGCTACCTGTAACTTCATTGGTCCATATGAATACGGTTGCAAAAGAACTGGCTAATTAGAATTAGATAATGACTATACTTAATTGAAAGGAACATTAACAGTTAAATCTAATGTGTACTCATGTTTCAGGCATTCGAGGCTTTCAGTAAGTTCAATAGTTTGTACCTTATTTTGTAATTATTTTCATGTTGAATCTTTGTGTCAACAAGATATCTTAGACATTTTTTTATATGGTATTATGTGTGATTTGCTGTTTGCCATTCATTTTTCATTTATAAATGTATCCTTAGAGTATGCATTTTACAAGTTCATATTGAATATAGATTTAATGAGAGTTGCTGTCTTTATCATTTTTACAATCTTTTTTTTTTTTTTTTTCTCATACAGTGACAAACAGGAGATCACATCTCTTCGTGAGGAAGTGGAAAGCCAAACTAACCAGATGGCTGACCTTCAGCGTGACGTACAGGGCAGCAGGGAGCGTGAGGCTGAGTTACTGGGCTTCACCGAAAAGCTGAGCAGCAAGAACGCCCAGCTACAGTCAGAGAGCAATGCACTACAGTCTCAGCTGGATCAGCTTACCAGCAGCTTCACGGAGCTCCAAGCAAAACTGGACGAGACCAACGGGCTACTGGATGACAAGGTTGGGGAACTCTGACTGCACAGAGTGATAGAGTGAGATGTAGAAGCGATACATGACTGAAACTAATCTAGTTTCAAGAGATGAATACAATTCACTAAAATCCTGTTGGAATACGTCATTGAAACTGTTCATAAAATTGTAAGGGTCTGATTTTTAAATTATGTGTTGATTCAGTCTCAGTTTAAAGTTGTCTTTTGTTTTTTTGTTTTTTTTTTTTCCCCCTTTTTGATTAATCAAACATTGCATCAAATGTACTGTAGAGTGAACGGTCTGTGCTTCTGACTTTCTCATAACAGCTGAGTTATCTGACCTGGAGCATACAGTGTCCTCAAAAAGTGTTAATTTTTGGCTTGACATTCAGGAGAAAATCTTAAAATAATGTGAGCTATATTTTTTCAATTCATTCCCAGGCTGCTTCACTGTAATTTGATTTTTTTTTTTTTCTCGTTACAGTATCTTACCACTCTGTCATGGCTGCATTATTATTATTATAAAAGTCCCGTTTCTTTCTCACCTCCATTTATCACGCAGTCACGGCAGCTGAAACAGGAAGAGGTGCTGAGGCAGCAGGAGGTGCAGGGCTTGCAGGAGGAGCGGACAGCGCTGCAGACAGAGGTGACCCAACTGAAAACCAGAGTTGAAGAGCTAAGAGATGAACTGGTGACTCAGAAAAGGAAACAAGCCGCCAACATCAAGGACCTGACCAAACAACTAACACAAGGTCAGAAAACCCCCAGATACCTCAGCTGCTCCGCGATGGTTCAGAACCATGTATCTTAGGCAGGAGGTGGCCGTGGAACATTTCAAAACCTATAGGCTTCATAAAAGATATCTTATGCTATTTGGAAAAATCAAGGACAGTATCGGGGGCAGACACATCTCCATCAAAGAGATGCTACTTTGCATAACATTAACAAAATAAAGGGTCACACATAACATATGCTCTTATATTCTTCTTAAATCCACATTTATGTTAGAGCAGAATCAGGTCAAAAGGGTCTGATTTTTCAGTGAGAAGATTATATATCAAACGTTTTAAAGAAACTACCATACCCTGTTGATGAATTACAATATATATTATATTTTATTTAAATTGTTTGGTGGGATTGTATCATTACATATAATCCTCAACCCTGCCAAAGTGATCATTATGTTCATGTCATTTGTGTATCTATTTATATATTAATGTATCTAAAGCCATATTAGAGTAGGTGACATTTAAAAATGATTGATTTTACCTTTCCTTTCATTTTGCTGAGATATGTATCATTAATATACTGTAGAATGGCTTGATTAAGAGACTGTACTCAGGATTTAATGTCAGGTCACACATGCAAATTAAGTGAGGAAAGTGCAGGGTGATTAGAAACAAAGGAGATGGAAGTGTACAGATAGGTGCAGTGAATGGAAAGCTAATGTTCCTATCATGCTAGGATTATACTTAGCAGAATGAGCCACCTTCCCCTACTTTGTTCTCTGGACACACACAGTAACCTAAGGGCATAAAGCTCAGCACTATTATCTTGTATGCACAGAGTTTTTCACTTTTAGTTTCCATGCGGGACGGAATGGACATTTTCATCGGAAGCCTGTGATCATTCATCACTGTTGTACTTATATTTTACAACTATAGTACAGTCATTTTGAAGCCTTTGTTTAGAAATGGAAGGTTGCTGAGCAGGCACTCTTCTTCAAAAGCAACCTGCATAACATTTATTCAGGTAGACACCTTCACAGAGGGATACTCAGTGAGTTACCAGTCAAGCAGTGATGCTAAGCTTTGATTTTTCACTGTCTTCTATTTGGCTTCTGCCTCTAATTATTTGTTTAAAATTATTCTGTAGTTTAGCAAAAACTTGAAATGCGTGTGAAATTTTTCAAAGTCAAGTCAGTATTGTCAGATATTTTCTAAATCAAGGCTCGTTTTGAAATTAGTTGTTGACAAATCAGGAAGTTGCTTAACAGAAAATGAATTCCCTGACGCTTCCATAATCAATTTATTGCTTAAGTCATGTATCAAGTAAAGATATATCTGCATTACAGCCTCTTAATGAAAACATATGCTTGCTTGTCTCTATTTCATTCAGTCAACTAAATATTAGCAGTTTTGACTGTTGATCTGACAAACAGGAAGCAAGCGATCGTACCTAGGAAAATTAAACTGTTTTGTAAACAATTTTCTGAATTCAGGTAATAATTGTGTAATGTTCCAAAGTTAGCAATGCCAGTTTCTATTAGTGTCTCTTTTGACAGTTAACAGTTGGTTTACTTTTTCTTCTTCTACAGCCCGTAAGAGACTGGAGCAGGTTGAGAACGGAGGCTGCGACCGGGATGCCAGCAGTATGGGCAGTCGCTCTAGTTCCTCAGGTACTACTCCAGAATTTGGTTAGTATTTAACCCAAACAGCAATAATACCATTACATCGTTAATTTAAACTAGTCAAAAAAAAAATCTTTGGATTTTTGCTCCAGTGGGACAAATGTCCCTGTAAAGAAGGCACTGTATAATTATATAATTCATGACAACAAAGTGAAAAGGCTGTATAAAGAAATTTTTTTCTTTTGCTTATGGAAACTCACACATAGTTCACACATAGTTGTTACATGACCTAAAACCAACCAAGTTAATCTATGACTCCTTCCCCTTCTTTTCCCAGGCTCCTTGAATGCACGTCACGCTGGGAGCATTGGTGTTGAAGAGCGGTCGCCGGAGAGCCAGTCAGGTCCTTCAGTGGTGGTTGTGGACAGCTTCCCAGAGGTGGACAAGGCTGTGCTAGTGGAGCGTATTGTCCGTCTGCAAAAGGCCCTGGCTCGCAAGCAGGAAAAAATTGAGTTCATGGAGGATCACATCAAGCAACTGGTGGAAGAGATCCGCAAAAAGACAAAGTGAGTGGCATGGAACAAAGTAAAGGGAGCAGAGATAGAGAGATGGCGGGAACCTTTTTTTTTTCTGCAGATTACAATGCTGACTTATTTTTTTAAAGAGCAGTTTTACCAGTGGATGGTGCAGTGGATGGTGGTATATTACTGTAAAACAGTACTGATGGATGGATAAAGTTTGGAAATTGACATCACCCCATGGCAAATGCTAGAAAACCTCCCAACCTTGACTCATCTGATACAGCGCTTGAGACCTTACAGCTGTTTTAAGTTAGCACAGTATTAATAATGCAGTTTTACTAAAGGTTGTCGATATCTCAGCATAAGAAAAGTTGTAACATGTCAGTCAGTCCAGTGAAGCAAAGGAGTGAGAACAATTTTCTGCGCTTGTTTGAAAGTGTTAGAGTGGAAAAACACATAAAACCTAATGTTGGACAGGTTAAAGACAGCTCTTTGCACTTGCAAGAACTCAATTTTGGAGACATAGTGTAAATTTTTGTTGACACGCATTTGTTTTTTATATTTCAGCACCTATTTAGGCATTCTTTACCGCAGTCCTTGTGTACATGGGGCAACAGCTGACCCTGACAGATGGCATATGCTTAAACACACAGGTTATGGTCCCTACCTCCTTCTATGTCTCTCTCTCTCTCTCATCTTTAGATCCCAACAAATGCAAACACTGCACTTGAAAAACTTTACCCAGAGCTATTTATAGTTGAATCAATGGGGACAATGCCTCAGTATGGATCCTTAATGGTGTTCCATCCATATTCATGGCCATCATCTAAAAAAAAAGAACCGGTGTGAAGGACGTTTGAACTCTCTAAATCACAACACCACCTCATTTATAGTTTAGGCCTGGAGTGGATTGTGAAATCTTATTAAAACTTGTTCATTGAGAGTAAAGATCAATTAAAATTTAGCATCATATCATTTTGGCTCTTGTTGCCAGATGATATTGACAATGCTTGGATATAACCAACCTTCCTATTCAATTCTACTTCGATCATCTCTTCTTTCCCTCCTCTCATTTTTACCCAGCTATAGACTTGGATTGAATCTATTAGCCTCAACCTACATTCAAGAGTTAAAATTTAGGACGAATCCCACGGTTACCAGGCTAAATTTAGCTTTGTAAAATCTCGGATAAGCGGGGGTGTTTCACTACCCAGAATGTGGATGGGAGATGTGAATTTGTCCTTTTTGCCTTTCTGTCCCTATCCCTTCAGGGCAGCCTGGTGAACACTGGCAAGATAACTGTAAGCCTGAAGCAGGTGATGAATAAAGAGACAGAGATATGGAAGCAGAAGATCAGTGGGTCTCTGACAAAAGACAGTTAGCGGAAGAAAGTCAATAGGCTAACATTTTACGTTAGCCCATCCGTATCACTCTGTTGTATGATGGCAGTGCTTTGCATCTTTAAGCTCCTTCACTACTAATGACTGCATCCATTTGCTACTCATGGATTCCCTTTGATATGTTGAGTAGGATAAGTACTATACATGGAGTTGCAAATATGGAGGAGATGCTATGAGCACCACTGGTTCTGGAACCAAAAGTCCCATTCATTTTCCCTATAGCACTTCTACGCCTTGAATGGACAGCGGCCCAATCTCCCAGCTGAATTAATACAACAACTGATGAACAATTGTGTTGAAATATCTAGATCTTTGACAAATGAAGATAAAAGCTTGTGTACAAAAAATTAAGGTGAGAAATTAACTTTGACTCCCAAGGTGCATTTTTGTAAGAAACACTGAGTCTCAGAGCTTTAAACTCTGCTACACTAAATGTCTATTCAATGGACAAAAGCTAAAGAATATGCTGTTTGGAAAACAAATAACACAAGCTGCTGCTTAATCTAATTCATATTCACATTTGATTCTTGGTCAATTTTAGATGACCATTTTGATTTCACTGCAGTTCTCATTCGCACCTCTGACTGACCTGTTCTCCATAGCAATAGCTGCTGAGACTCAAGGGTATTGCACTAGTTACAGCTGTCAGCCTTGCCAAACTTATGGAAACAACATGATTTCTTGAAAACTAAGTTGAAAAGTTTAAAACCGGTAGCCACATTATGAACCTATATGGTTACTTAATTATTCAGGAGAATCTCTCATTTCTGTTTCCAATGAAAATGAGGTCATCAGTAAAAGAACAGCATTAAATGCATATTCGTAATGGGGGGGGGACTCTTCCAGAGCCAGCGACGTCTCCTAGCTAGCAATTTTATTGTTACATAATTAGTCTTAGTTTTTTGTTTGCTTGGTTGGGTTTTTTTGTTTTTTGTTTTTTCCTTTCACCCATCATGCAGCTCTTAATTTCCATTCACTTTGGTTTGTCAAGTTCACTAGATATGCCAGTAAACCATCACAGTGAACGTCTTATGGCTTTTTTGGTATTTCAAATTATGTGCTCAGAGTGGCGTGTTCATATGCTGCTGTGAAGTCCAACATGGGTCATTGGCTACAATATTCATACAGTATACGTGATGTGTAGTAAATGAGCTAAAAAATGCAGAAACAGCAGCAACATCCTTCAAGGGAAATGATGTCTGTCTTTTACCCCTGACACCTGGTAATTATGACCATTAAGTCTAATTGGATCATTCTTGTGACTTGAATTAAAAATGATGCTGATAAAAACCAGATGAGAACAAAAGCGGGAGGAGCCCTTCTGTTATGGAGTGTTGGTGGCTATTTATCTGGAGAGCCTTCTTTTCACTCTTTCACGATTGTCATCAGTTGAAACTGCAACTCATTTCGATATAAAATCTCTTGCAGGCTACTGAGGATCCACACTGTTCACTGTTCAAAAATGTATTATAATTGTTCCTCTCAAGGTTATGTGTGATTTTTGTCCCACTGCCACTCCCACTGAGTTCCCTTATGCTTTTGATTTTAGTTGGTATAAAGGCCAGTGCCTGTGATATTTTGTAAATAGTACAGAGGATATATTTAGATTCATCAAGATCTGATCACAAGTATGCACATTTATTGAGCATGTACCATCGTACATGTTGTGAAAAAAATGCTTCCATTATGAAACAGATAGTTGCCTTTAAATTCATTGTTTTAGCCCGTTCAGTTCTGGATTTAATTAAGGCGAAACATAGCTGTGATAACTGAAAAGTTTTCACACCACAGGCATATCCTTTTTTTCTCTTTATCTTCTTTCTCTCGCGTCACTTTTTGGGCACAAGTTTTAAGAACGAGGCTTTGTAGTGCGGTCTGACACAACATGCCTGCAAGCTGTACTGTACCCAGAGTTGCCACCTTCATATTATGCATGCTTGACTTGCTGCCCTCATTGCTTACACTCTGTCAGCAGGGAAAAAAAGGACACATTATTCACAAATTCAAAAATAAGTCCTTGTCTTGCTTACTTCCCTGTCCATCCGCCGACCTGTGCATGCCATTCAGCAAACCATGTGGCCACATCTTTAATTTATGTCACTTTTTTGTTTTTACTAAACACTGTCGTGATGGAACTGGGGTCCAAATATGGACCCTTGCAAGTCTAGTCAGAGGTAAGTCTCATTTTACGTCTGTGCTGGCCCAGGTATTTTTGAATGTGTGTGTCTCTTTGTGTGTGTGTGTGTGTGTGTGTGTGTGTCGGCTTCAATTTATTTGCTTCTATTGTTTTTTTGCACCATAGACTTATTAGTTTAGAAAGCATTCATTGTAGTTTTACGTTTATGTAGTGCATAGATATCGTGTTGACTTCAGTTAAAGACTCATAATACCAGGACAGAAGACTTATTAATGATTGGATAACAAGAGAGAGGGTTGTACTAATTTTTATTTACTTATACGGCCTGCAAGTACAGGCTAATACTGACTACCGGTATAAGCATTTAAAATGCATGTTAAAAGTGATTTCTGATTTTTATCTGCCCTTCTTCGAAGAGGTCATCAATGTAATTTCTTCATTCCAGGTAAAATGAAAATTGCATTTGCATTTTAATGAGGTTTGAGACCCAGGTTTCCCAGGCTGCTGCATGCTCAGTACTGCTCAGTATTATGTGCAACACAGCTTGTCTATTTACCTCGGTATTAGCCAATTTGTGTTTGGTATGTTCTGAAATGTCTTTAACAGAAGTCACTGACATGTTTTCATCCCTTCCAAGATATCTTTCACAACATCTCCACTTGAATTAAGAGGAATAGTTCAGCAGTAGGCTCTTTTTAGTTGCTTAGTCACCAATGGATGACTGCCCCCATGTAAAAACTTGGTGCTTAACATTTAAAGAGACCACATGAAGTCAGTGTAATTGTTGAGATTGGATCCATAAAGTGATTTACTTTATATAGACCTGAATATTTTGTATTTGCGCAGAGCCGTCATCTTTGCTGCACATGCAAAACCAAGGCCATCACAGCTCAGAAAGGGGGCATCGTTGTAGATGTAGTACACAAACCGTTTTTCTGTTTATTTGTGTTTATGGTATTGTCTTGTTTTAATCTCTGTTTTTCTTTAGTGATAGCTAGATAATGGTCTGCAGTAGTACTAGTAGCTGCAGCATCAGTAGTCATAGTTGTAGTCGTTGTATTAAAGTTTGCAATTTAGGTTTTAATCTCCAGTGAATCGGCACTCCACTTATCTTCTAGAGAATCCTCTGATAAGAATCTTTCAGCCTTACAAGTCAGGCAGTCATCTGACTCTGTTTAGAAATACGGATTTTTACTGAGCGGAAATCTTGCTGCAGAATCTCATTTAACAGTCACGAACGTCCCTTTGCTCAGAGCTCATTCTGCAGTTACTCAGCTTAAAAAAAAAAAAAAAATCACCATCAGACACACCCTGAATTTGAACTTAACAATGCCAGTGGGGGGCTGAATGTTGTTGGCATTTCAGATTAGTACTTATGTTGTACAGCTGGGATGAGAGCAGGTTTAAAATATTGATTACTCACCCATCTTAAGAGATTGTTGACCTTTTCTGAAGGACAATACACAACCTGCATTACCTGCCCACACACTCCAAGTCTTGAGAGAAATTGGAAAAATAAGGATGCATTTGCAAAAGCTTTCTAGTTCCAACCCTCTGCAGGTTTCTTATATCTTTGGTGACTGGAGTGTAGCTCGAGCAACCTCATTACTATGGCAATAGACATGCAAAGAAAAAATGTTATGAAAGCGTTTCAAGTACTAATTTCCTTAACCATCTTTTTTTGCTTTTAACTGCGCCTTGTGTTGTTTTCCTCTCTTTGGTTGCATATAAAAAAGGATAAATATGTAGGAAGCAGTAATGAAATAAAATCACTATGACAGCTCTCTAAACAGAAACACACTTGCTTGTCAGTGTTCTCTGAGCTGTGCTGGGAAAATTGGACAACAGGAAGTTTAGAGCTATTAAGCAAATGAATTCTCTTCCTTCCCTCTCTCTGACACAAACATAGCTTAACCTTGACACCATATTGTTACTGAGATGAAAATAAGTTATTAACATGAATATTTATTTCACTTTCTCACACACGCACACACACACACACATGCACATGCAAACGAACACACACAGGCACGCAGTTTATTAATTGAATCCTCGCAGCCAATTCTGATGCCGCTGTTTTCATTCCCTTTTCTTCTCTGACTGGCACAATAATAATCTTTCTAGCTATGACGGTATGTATCCCGTGCACAAGTTCAATAAGCCATCCCACTGGAATTAGTATTCCAGTAGTGTCTGCTGCTTTTGCTGCTAGAAACAGTTTTATTGCTCTGTAGGAGCTCTCCATGCTCCCACCTATAAATCCCACTCTCTCAATTTTCTTTGCTCAACAGTCCCCAAGCCGATGCCACGCATTCATGCTCTTTTCCCCTCCTTTTTGAAGAACGCAGTTTGACTCATCTCTTCCCCTTCCTTTCCGCAGAATTATCCAGAGCTATGTACTAAGAGAGGAGTCGGGGGCCCTCTCATCAGAGGCATCTGACATTAACAAGGCCCACCTCAGCCGGCGGGGCGGCATTATGGCTTCGCTTTATACCTCCCATCCGGCGGACAGCGGGCTGACCCTGGATCTGTCACTAGAGATCAACAGGAAGCTGCAGGCTGTGTTGGAGGACACACTGCTGAAGAACATTACTCTGAAGGTAAGATCTCCCCCAGCGGGCATCATTCCCCCTTAGTATTAAATGCAGAAAAACTGGCTCACATGGCATGATAATGCTGATGATGTGTAAAGTACTGTACAAGGTATTAATTTGCAGCGTTGATGACCTGAGTGGATAATAAATTGGCTGTGCCAGTGTCATGCTCCACCTTTTGCAGCCTGATGTGACTTGACTATCAAAGTGTGCAGGTGTTGCAATCACCTTTTAAAATAAACAAATAAATAATTTTAAAAAGTGACGCATTTAATCAAATCAAAATACAGAGAGCGCATTTGGATTTGGATTTGGGAGTTCCTCTCAGTTTGTTACTATACACATAAAGTAGAACCACTCTGCACAACAGTATGTATAATTTTTGTGAATCTCATTACCGAATTCCCTTGTCTCAGCAGGTCAGTTTATTTGCTCTCATTTACTAGATCGTGTTCATAAATGTGAAGAAAGAAAAACAGAGAATTTAATGCTTTACTAATTTGATATTTAAAGACTTATTAGGGTCCCTAGCCTATGCTTACATAATATTACTGACTTTTTTTTTTTAAGCAATTAGGTTGTTGTTTTGTTTGTTTTTTTTTCCTTTCATACTGAAGAAATGGACTCACTTAGCTTTTATTCCTCACATCTAAACTAGCCCAGGAGACTGCAGGAATCCCTGGATGCCTCTCCTGTTGCACTTTTGCACAGACTGTCAACTATTCATGCAGAATACTGATGAAGAGCCCCTTTTTAGTTCTTACACAATGCATGGGGATAATGCTCAGGTATCACAGCCAACATACTGTACCTTCATGCAGAAACATTGGCTAATCTTCCTCTCAAAGCCATTTTATGTTTGAAAGCAAATCCTCATACCTCAGCATGGCAATCTCTGTACCATTTGACTTTGACCTAAAAATATGTCGTCTTGCCCAGGCATCAACTAAAGGCATCATATCAACAGTTTTACATAAACAACAACGGCACTGGGACAGCAGAGAAATAGTACACTAACAATTTGACAGTGTGGATGAAAGAGTTCAGGGTACAGGGAATGTCAGACCATCCTCTACCTTCTGCTGAGTGAAGTTATCTGACATTTGGGTCGTATCTCTGAAACCTTTGAAGTCAGCCACAGCTTGTATTACATTGTCTGTATGTGACTTTGTGTTTCATCTGACAGACTGACAGTCCTGTCAGGACAGTTAGCTTGTCAGGTTGTCTATCAACCACCCCGTTTTTTTAGAGACATGACATGTTTTGAAATCAGGGTCTAATTCAGAACCTGCGTTATTGATGCTGCCACTAAGTAATAGAATGGTGCCCCACTGTAACAGAGGCAAGTTTTTCCTCCTTGCTAGTTCATGATCTGCAATAGTGGATTTAGGCCTATATTCACAGTGTCCATCCTCATTCATCCTATGTGTGCAAGCTTTTACCAGCCTCTGCACCTGAGGATCAGATAATGATGAAATAGGATTTTGGCCAATTTTTCTGATGTGTTTGTGATAAATTAATGCATCAATTTCAATTCTCAGGTATGTGTGATAGAAGAGTTTCAGCTAAAATGAAGGGAGTGACCAGGATGGATAGGATGTCCTGAGAAGAGATAGTGATTATATAATTTCAATTCTCAGGTCTTTATTTACAACAGCAGCATGTCTCAAGAGGTGATTTAGCCATGTGGTCAACTTTATCCATAAGAAAATGTAGTGCCAGGGCAGCAGCAGCTTATTTCCAAGCAATGAAATATGCACATTTCCCAGATTTGCCTTGTTAAAAGTTTTCATTAACCACCCAGCTGTTGTATGTATACATTTACCACAATATTCTATTTGTCAAAAATTGCTCTTAGTACTGATACAGGTGTTTTTGGATTTTTTTGTTTTTGGATGTGATTTATTTATATTTACATATATTTTGTCACTGACCTACTGTCTCAAGTTGATTTTGATTGATGTAAACAGCTGCACTAAAGATTATCTATACAGAGCAAAATTATCATCGATTCACGAGGGAAATATCTGGCTGATTATCTGCTAAATGCTCCTCTATTTTCACTGTCTAGTTGCTCAGTTTTGTCTTTCCGCCAGTTGTTGCTGTGCAGGTAGCATAGAGTGCGTTAATCAAAGTTTTGTCATTGGAAAAGCTGCCTGCTGTGGAAACACAACATAATAATACCAAGCTACAAAATGAAAATATTTATTAAAGCTTCCAATTCGTCCACTTGAAAAATTCAGCTTAAAAAACACTAAAATATTTCTCCGTCCTGTCTGTGTGTGTTGTTATGGCCTCCTTGCTGCTTGTCTCTTTTCTCTGTGTGCACTTCAGGTAGGTGCATTAGATGATTTCATAAATCTTTTCATATTTTGCTAGAGAGCAGTGTCCTATAGTGTTCATATTGTATCTGACTTAGCTTACAGCACCCCTCGTAAAAACCTAAATGAGACAATGGATTTGAATGTGGGAGTATTTTGTTTGATTTCTTAGGATGAGAAATGATTGGCTGTAAGCTTAGGTAATGATACAAAAACAAATGAACACAATAAAAGGACAATAAAACTGTGAAAAGGCAAATCCAGGCTTCACATTTACCGATATGGATAATCTAGATTTAACATTTTTTAAGTCAAGTGTTATGATTTTTTTCATACTGTATAAGAACTGATGGCAGCAAGTGGTTTCTTCAGAAGGTATGACAAGTGCCGTGACCCGCTTTAACAACGGTATCATTCCTAAATTTTTCTATATTTTTTTTATTAGTAGTATTAATGGAATCTCTTAGCTTCTATGAATATTTTTCACCCTTACTATAAAATTGATATGATATTCAGACTTTGAAATGCCATTTTTGCTCTTTCTAGAACATTTCCCTGTAGAGAAAAATTGCAAAAAAACAGCCACAGCACACAAGTCCCTCTCATATGTTGTCACTTCAATATCTCATTTGAGTCTAAAAGTCCTGATTCTCTTCGACAGGAGAATCTGCAGACACTTGGGGCCGAGATCGAGAGGCTCATCAAACAGAAGAGAGATCCTGAGGACGGAGTGAGGAGGAAGTGACATGACCACATCATAAGGAGAAAATGAAGGACTACTCGAGGAATCTCCAATGCACCATTTTGAAGAAATATGAGATGCGTGAACAGACGTGAAGGAGCAAATTGAATGTTGTAAGTGCCAGTAGCGCCTCAGGTTGCTTTTTGGTGGACGTTAATTTTTGTCCATCTTGTGGAACATGTCTGAATATACTTGAACTGTGACTGTTCCATTTACATTGTTCCACCTCCAACACAACAAATCTTCCTCCGGCGGACGTCAGTCTCCCCTCAGCCGTGCCAAGCTAAAATTATTTGGGCCAGTTTCTTCAAGCTTGAAGCTCTGACTGCCTTGTAAACCAATCGACTGAAGATGCCATAATTCTGAATGTATAGCGAAATCTACCAGGGAAATAGTCACAAGACAAGAAACATAGATTTGCCATTGAATTCATCTGTTTGAAAAAAAAAAAAATTGTCTCCCGGTTCATTTCTCTCCTCACAGCAAATCACAGTTCTACCATACAGTAAGTAAACTGAGATGAGATGATCATTGCCCATTATGCATTCTTTACTTGTCTCCTAACGTCCGTCTGCCAATAAGCCAAATGTATTTCTTAGAGGCTGCTTCTTCAGGTTAACTACACAGCACTCCATATGTGAGAAGAAGTGAAAAACACATCAGCCCTGGCTGATGTGGGGGTCATGCATGCACCGCCATTTTTCATCATCTTTTGCTCTGTACCCACGTAAGACCAAGTGGGTGAGGCAAGGTGCGACGTGCCAGCAGACCCACTCATCTAGGTGACAACGGTGCTAAACTTAAGGAAGCACACTATATCTTTGCAATGTTTCATGCAGCAAACAACGCAGTGGAGACACTGTGGAAGAAACCTACTCTTGGTTGAAGGAGTTGAAGGAATTCTATAACAAATGTAATATCAAGCTACGGTTTAAATGTAGAGCTGGTCTTGAGTTTGGCTATTTTGAATGTGCTTTTTTTTTTTGTTGTTTTTAATTTACATTTTTGTCAGCTTAAAATTGAATTTTTATTTCTGTGTCTGATTCGTTATCAGGTTTTTTTTGGTTTTTTTGTATCACCTCAGATAGCTTTATTTTAGAACTTTTGGTCTTTGCTCTTAATTTAAAATTATGTAAACCTTGAACATTTTTGCCTTTTCTGCCATTGTAATCTGGTGTGATTAGATGTTCCTGTTGCAGGCGTCATTAGTACCAACAGGCAACAACTTCTCTTAATCACAGGAGACATGAGCATCTAAAGATATTTATGTTTCAGCTTCCCCAGTGATTTGTTAGCATCATTAGCATTCCACATTTCAAATGTTGGCCACAGAGGTGCAGCTGGTAGACTCCTCTTTGTACCATGTGCATGATATGACCTAATGGGGAAAAGACTAAAATGTTAAGGTGTCCCTGTCCCTCTCCTCTTTTTATTTTTCTTTGTAGTGTCACCAAGTCCATTGAAGTAATTAAAGTGTAGGATAATCAGAGGGAGAACAGAAGATCTGTAGCTGTAGCTCAGGAAAGCTTATGGAACATATAGAAATATAACCAGGGACAAAGTGCAATGCTGTTCCTTTAATTGATTTTTTTTTTCCCCTTTAAATTTTTATTTAGTGTTTTTTTTTTTTCTGAATGTTTTTGTGTGCCAGTATACTGTTTCTATGTCCTCTGTTTTTATGCTTGTGTATGTGCAACATGTGGCTATGCTGGTGTTTGAATATTTAAGCATCCAAATTGTGTGTGTGAGCTGCATGTGTGCCTTTTTCACTTCTCAAGCTTTTGTGTTTACATGTTGTGTACATTCTTTGGCTATCAGGGCTTAAAGGCTTTTATCAGATTGTCCATGAAGTTTGTTCCTTCCAGAGGGGTAAACACCATTTTCATTTAGACCAGTGTCTCTCAGCCGCACGAACGCACTCCTGCAGCTCAGTACCTCTCAGCTATACACAATAATGCCTCTGTCTCTCATTCACAGCTGCTTGGTCTATTCTACAAACACACAAGATGAAGGGCATAGACAATATCAAGGTTCCTGTGTTCTTCATTTGAACTTATGTCAGAAGTTGTAACAGAAATAAGCCTCCATCCCCCCTTTTTTCTTTATTTTTTTTTTAGACCCCCAATCAGAAATCATCAGCGGCCTTTAAGGGCCATGAATGCTTAAGGCCGATCAGCTTCCCATACACCCTAAGGCTATGTTGAAATGGCCCACTATGTGAATAGAGATGAAGGTTTCCAGGATTGAGGTCACAGAGTCCTTAAAGCACCCTGGTGCTGCTGTGGGTGTTTGATTTACTTCTGCCTTTATTTCATGCAAACTGATTGTATAGTGTGTAAACGTACCGGTGGCAAACGTTGAGATAATGTCTTGAACCTACTTGACATTGAAACTTAGCAACCTATTAAACTCTTTTTAAACAAAATGTTTTAAAAATCCAACATAGGGTCAAGGAAGTTGCAGTTTTGCAGCTTCATCACATCATATTACATTTAGGTTTCTTTTTCTGTCAAACCATTTGATTATTTCATAATAAGTTCTCTTAATGTTTATGTGCATCTTAAACAATTCAACAATGAGCTGATTGCTCCTGAGTATGTGAAAATCATAGCAGTTTTTTGTTTTTTTGTTGTTTTGCAGTCTGTTTCTGGTGCATACGTAGAACCTATGCAAAACACTTGCATGGGATTTCCTAATTAATTCTTCATAATTCTCTGAGGCATGCTAACACGCCGCCTCTGATTCAGTCACAGTATGTCACCTATAAGAATCACACTGATCCAAGATTTTACACACTTAGACAGCCTTGAAACGAAGCCATGCTGCAGCATTGTGTGGATGAATGAATAGAACCTCACGCTTCACTAGATGGATATGAAGAAATTGTGTTCAATATGTGCGAGTGTCAGAATGTGACATCAAATGATAAGTTTTTCATTTTTCTGTTTTCTCCTCTCTGTGCAATGATTTCCCATTTGCTCTGTTTTGTGGAATATTCAAACTGTGATTATAATATACATTTGTAGATATATCATTCTGTAAAATTATGATGAGATGTTTTTAAAAAACACTGATTCTGGATTATGTTTGTATATATGGTGTTTCCAGGGAATAAAAGAAGATTAGTCTTAACTTTCTCTCCAATGTTCCACCGTTTTCTCGTCTTTTTTCCACAAACATCCGTCGCCCTGATTTCTGTTTTTCACTTAAAGCGGAATGAAATGTAATTCAGGTAGCAGGGCAATTTTTGCAGAGAGAGAACATCTCACACAGCGACTCTTTATGGGATGTAGCTTTAGGTCTCACTTAAGAAGCAGCTGTGTCAGCAGTGCTGGAGGTCATGCACATCACTGCGACACTGTCACTCAAACCAGGCAGCCAACTCCCCAAATCCAAACGAAAACAACTCAAGGGTGAACTTTCCTCCGCAGCCTGTCATGTTAGTGTAACTGAAAGCATCATTCTTGTAATTACCCTAGCTTATGTAAGGGCACCGGAGTTACAGAAAAACATATAAATGCGAAAGATTCACGTCAGGGCTGCAACATTTTTTCATTGGTGATGTATCTATTATCTGTTTGGTCTATAAAAATGTCACCGTTTCCAAAAACTCCAAGTGAGGTCTTAAAAATCACTTATTTGGATTCACCAGCAATCCAAAACAGAAAATCCTTTCTTTCTTTCTTTCTTTTTTTTTTATATCAAGTGACAAAGAAAAGCCGCAAATCCTTATAAATGGGAAGCTGAAACTAGTTAGTTTTGCATTTTTCTTGGGGAAAAAAAAGACAACTGACGGATCAGTGATCAAAATAACTATTAATTAGTTTGTTGACTAGTCGTTTCAGCTCCATTTCACACGGAGAATTCTGTGCGTTTACCATGTTGCTTCTTTTGCATCAAAATCTGAGTAATACAATCAGTTTTGGTGAACAATATCCTTAGTTGCCCTGTTAATCTGCAAGCAAAGCTCTCTGTTATTTCCCACGCATGCACGTGCAAACATCGACAAAACACCTACAGCCCAACTGATAGCACCTGTCATCAAAGTAATACAGCATTTAGCAGGGACATAAGATATTTCCTCACTTGCGCATTCTCGTCACGCATGGGTGAAATTTCCCATTTTCCCTGCAAGCACAGTGGCACACGGCAGGTTCAGATATCCAATTCAGGCCAGTGGTTACGGACAGGCTATTTTTAGCTCTGTGATAACAGATTCTCCTATCAGCTTAGATGACCACCCATGAATTCATAAAGCATTTCCTGCGTCCTTTAGTTGCAGCAGCAAGCATGACAGTAGCTCTCAAGGTGTAGAGATAAAAAGCCTGTCCCGTCCTTGCAGGTCTGTTTTTTGTTTACCATATTCCCTCCCAACACAGGCACAGCTACAGCTGCACCATTAAGATAAAAACATCTAAATATGAATGGGTCTCCATAATTAGTGTTATTACCTTCCACTTATTGTCCTTTAATTTCCAGATTATGCAAATCTGTGTACAAAAATAGACCTTTTAATTGGGAAGATTCATGTATCCAGCTGGTCTTATTCCACCAGAAAAATCAGCCCCTCTTATGTGTGAAATTACACAGTAATGCTTCGACTGTGTGCCACTCTCCTCCTCTGCCCATTCAGACGTTTGACTTCAGGCTCAAAGATGGAAATTGAGAGGATTAATTTTCTCCAATGGTGCTGCAGTAAATTAACAAAATACATTATGTAGTTTGTCATGTTCATTTAGATTTTGGGAATTACAGTTAAAAAAAATAAGTTGAGCTGCTTTTTTCAGCAAGTTTCACTTTGTGAATGGATTCGTGAATTAAATAGATTTTGTTTAAGGCAAAAAGCAGAGCTCTCTTTACTTACATTATGTGCACTCCCAACCTTATGTCTGAGAAACGTCCTCTGTATCTTTATGTGAGAGGAAGTCAAGAGTAGAGTCAAAGCCTTGAGGTTAGTGCTGATCCGGTGCGAAGAGTCAGCAAAAAAGGCAGCACGTAGTGATGGCCTTGGCGATGATGAAGGCTTTTGAACAGTTTCATTTCTCACAAGTTTTGGAAAATAAGTCCTGAACTGATACTGAACCAAAAACTGCTCCTCGTTGCTATGCCATCAGTACCATCATAGTGTGTGAGTGTGTGTGTGTGTGTGTGAATGGGCGAATGGTATGTAGTGTAAAGCACTTTGAGTGGTTGATAAGACTTGAAAATTGCAGTCCATGAGCACAAATTTCCACTGAATGTCACTTTACACTTCTGTTTTCTATTTCAGAGGTAAATATTGGTCTTTTTACTTCACTACATTCATTTAACCAATGTAGTCACTAGTTGCTAGTCAGATGAAGAAGTTATGTTTAAAAAAAGCATTTGATAAACTAATTAAATACAATGTACTGTTAAACATGCTGAAGTCTGAAGAATAATAAGATGCAAATAAATGAACAGTTTTCTGTAACAGAACTTAAATTATTCTTCTTTCCTAGCCCAATAACCATCTCCCTGTCAGATTTATCTCGTGACCCTTGAAAGGGACACAACCCCTAGTTTTGGAACCACTGGAATAAACAACCGAACTTTATATTAATTAGTTAAAACAGCAAACAGTGAAGAGCCTCGTTAATTTTGCATAGCATAATGACTGGAAACAGGAGGAAAGAGCTAGCCTGTTTGTACCTGGCTAGTTTTTTCCCCTTGCTTCCAGTACGCTAAGATAACCTGACCATCTCCTGGCTGTAGTTTAATATTTAACGGACAGATGTGGAAGCAGTATATTCTAATCTAACTCTTGGCAGGAAATGTTCGAATGTTCCTTTAATGACCGTCTCTGTTGGCACACACGCCCGTCAGCGCTAAATCTCAAGGCATCAAAAACAACCTCGGCAACCATCAGACACCGAATCATCAGCTTATTGGGATTCAAGCTTGGGATTTAGTAGAAAGGTCAGGATTGATAAGGTTGGCACCCCTTGGTAAGATTTGGACAGAAAATCGCAGTAGGCTTTTGGAGTCGCAGTGTGTCAGTGCTCAGACTGTGCCGCAAGCTTCTCATTCCGGTCAGGAAGCAGTGAGCCAATGAGAAGAAGTAGAAGTACAGAATAATGCACACCCAGCTGCATCAGACTGGTATGTTCATTTACAGGTCTGCATTTTTTTAACACTTCTTGGTAAAGCTGTTAATCTATAAAATAATATTGAATAACTGCACCATCATGTGTCAAATCCCGGCGCTCTGAGGCTGCTTGGATTTTGTTTCTGTTCAAGCTTCATTTAGGCCAAATTCTTAGATTCAAAATTAGTGTTTTTCCCTGAACCCGCCAAGATCTGTGAACAGCTTCTTTTATAACACAGTTATCATAATCTGGCAATCGAACTCAGTTCAGTCCTAAAAACTAAGATTTTAGTGTATTTGTGTATATGATTGATGTTAAGAGAAAAATGTACCTCAGTCATGGTTTCTGTTCCTATTGCACGTGTTTCTAAATTCAGTCCTGTAGTCGGGAATATGCCGCGCTCGGTTTCTTAGTTCTTATTTCTGTAAGCAGAGCGTCATCTTACATTATAAGACTTTGTACACAAATGCTGAAAGTGACTGACCAAATCCCCCAATCTTTATGTGAGCCACAATCAAAGCAGGCCAAAGCATGGCAGATGGAGACAGCTACGCTCCAAGTTCATAGGGGGAATCCAAACAGATGGACACATGAAGTGTGGCACCTGCTTTTGGCACCGCACCTCGACACTCGCAGTGAGACTTAGAGTGGGAAAAAAAAGAAATCATATGGGGATTTATATCTCACAGGATTACAAGGCAATTATTACCCGAGGGAAGTTGAATTTTATCAATGTTTTTCGCATCAGAGGCTTGGGCCAGCTGAGAGGTTTCTGCTAGTTCAGGCTTTTCACTTAGCTATATTTTAATTCAACTCCTCAGCTCTGCTCACCAATGGTATTTCTGTTTATTCATATACAACCATAATTAAGGCTTTGACAGTTTTGTTTCCAATTAGCTACATTTCTCTCAAAATGTCCGCTGAATTTATCACTTGGTTTTGATTGGATTGGCTTAAAGGGCTGAGGGAATACATTTTTTTTACCTGCTGATACAGTTCAATTACATTTGATGTAGCCAAACAAAACATTTTCAAATGACTTAAAAGCTGGTAAGGTTTGCAAAAGGCAAACTGTTAAACTGCCATTGCATAAATTTAGCACACCGGTTGGGGTCTGATAAGGTTGTAATCATTAGCAATCAGCAATAATTATCTCCAGGTGCTGACATTCTTGACTTCAGAAATGACTGTTTGTTTTTCTTACTCACAGATTGTAACCCCCACCCCACCCACACACACACAAACACACAAACACACACACACACACACACACACATACACACACACCCAACCTCCTGAAGAAATTGAAAGTTTTGCATTTTACGGTATTGTGTTTCATAAACATTTTTTTTTTATCTCTGCCGTAATTAGCCAAATTACCCATCTCTGTTGTTAAAATCTTGTTTTTTGACCCATTTTAACCCCAAGTCCACCAAAGGAGCTCAGTAAGTGTCGCATATTATGTAATCCCCTCTCATCTGACTCTGATTTACAGTGTTGTTTTCTTTGTTTTTTAATCTGCATTTGGACACCATGTTATTTGGTTGCTTGTCAACTGAAAAACATGTTACATAGCAAACAGGTCTTAACGCTTCACAGTAGCATTTGGGAGAGATTTTAAGGTTCACAAAGAAATCTCGTGTTTTTCCAAACGTCTAGCTCTCTTTGGTGATTATGATGTTTGTGTTGTGCTTTAATCAAGTGCAGATGGCAGTGGGAGGTGGCTGGAGAAAACAATATTCTTGATCTGGATGGGAGGAGACGCTGTCCATATAATAACTGAATCAAACTTCACACCTGTTGCCCGAGAGGATCTGAAAAAACTCAGGATACTCACTTAGAGTTCTGGTGCATGCCTGGGGAAATTATTTCATTCTCCTGTGAGACCACTTTTGAATTAGTTTTTGGTGCATCAACATCTGGGAATATATCAAACTTTTACAACATTGCACCCATTCTAATAAAATGCCCCCATGTTCCTTGGACGATAAATAAATACAAGAAAGTTTGAACAGGGTCAAATATGATACAGGTGAGGGAGTGGTTTTTCATAACGGGAAATATGCTTGTTTATTTTCTTGCCAAGAGTTAGATGAGAGGATTATTACCACTTTCATATCAGCATGATAAATAACCCCGCTGTAAGTTATCATAGCTTAGCATAAAATCTGGAAACGAGGGAGAATAGCTTGTGGCCTAATCTACAGGTAACAAATTCCACCTACGATATCTTGGCTGAACATTTTCCCCCAGTGTATTAAAACCAAAACAAGAAGCAAATAAATGAATTTACTGGGAATATAAGAATTTCATGGGGAAAATGATTGCACCTTGGGTTGCACCCTGTGAAATATAAAACACCCCTACTTTCCAAGTTAGCATCAAATACAATACAGTCAATAAAGTATAGGAGCATCAGTCATTGTTTGAAATATATCTTGACCTTTAACACATGAAGGAATGCTTCCTAACCTGGGCTTTCAAATGCTCCAGTGAAACTTAAGCGGCAATGCAACGGGGGTGAATCACCGATCAGTCATATTTCTAGACTCTGCGGTCACCAACAGGAACCTCCGTTACTGCAGAGGTCATGTTGATATCAATTCATCCACTTTGACCTGGAGCAGTTAAAATCTCTACTGATACACATGCAATTTGAAACAATCATTCTTAAAACCGGTGATTAGCTTCTCCATCTGTGAGCCCACTGCTAATCTGCCCGAGCACAAACTTCCTGCCAAGCAAACAATGCTTAATAATGGAGTGGGTCTTTGCCAGAGGGTCACTGACGATACTGGCTATACTGCTGTTGTTATTTTCTTTTTTTATTTATATTTTTCTCGAAGAACTGGGACTCGTTCACACACGTTAATTCAGCCAATCACAACTAAGCAATGTCCATTAGCCAAACCAGCTGAGCTCTGTTCCATTCAGTTTTTTCTGGCCTAATTGAAATGTACGGCTCAGCCCTTCTGGGAGCGCATCATTAGCAGGACAAATCATGCTAATGCATTTTAAAGACGTCCAGCTTAAGGGCTTATTAATATTCCCCACAAAGAACCGCATATCTCCCTTGTTAGGGCCACTTTATAACACCAGCTGTCAAGATATTTACTAAAACATTATCTATAAGGTTTCAAACTGACACCCATGGAAAATGCAGCAATTGAACAGCATATGCAAGAGGTGTCTGTGGCCCTTAATGAGTTTAAATGTAGCTAAGAGTTTAAAAACACTGGGCTTAGTTGGATCCCAGATCATTCCAACAGGACTGACAAAGGCAAACACTGATAACCATAAACAAGATGACGCATATCTTATCTGCTTTTAATGTAAAGACTTTTGAGAAATGTTCCAGTGAAACCTACAGTACTATTCAACTGAAAAAAAGACTTAAAGGGACACTCCACCACTTTTGCACGTGACGTTCAGTCTACTCAGCCCGACAAGTGCTACCCAGCTTATAGAAGCAGTTGTAATACTGTCTCCTGCGTGGCTTTCTAAAGGCTGAGAAAAGAGGCTCAAATCCGAGATGAGACAACCCTGATGACATCAGTGAAATCACCAGGGCTTTCTCAGCACGGACTCCAGTAGGAGGCAATGAAAGGTGCTATCTGGCTGCATTATGGGAAGTGTAGGATCCAGTGTTTGGGTTCCTGGCCCATAACCAAGACTAAAAGTCAAGATATCTGCTGGTTCAATTTTGACCGCCGTTCTATTTATTTATTTATTTTTTTAATCTGTCTCTTATGACCCCCCCCCTCCCAATAAAGCTGGAGTATCCCTTTAGTTTTAAAATAGCACATTGGCTTGGAGTATGAAAACTACAGTGACATGTAACTTTGTCTTTTTGTGCAATATAACTTAAAAAAAACAACTTTTCAAGACACACTTGGACAAAATGCACTTAAACTATTGACATGAAACAAATGCATTCATCTAGTATTGCAATTTAATTTGAACAGAAGCACTTACAATGCTTTAACATCTTAATTAAGAGAAGTAGTATTTTTTCAGGAAACGATATAAACCCAACCACAATGCAGTTCAGTGTATCACATATGCTCTAATGCATGTGCACAGTGATTAAAATAACCCAGATGTACTGTATTGATTAACTTGAATGGAAGCATGAGAAAACATGTAAACACTTAATACAAAACCTCATAAATCCACTGTGCACGAACTTGTTTAAAATCACATTTCCTCGTGGCTCATTTCTCCACAGAGGCCAATCAGATTCCAGTTGCTCTCAGCAGCTCCCTACCAGTGCAGAGGAGTTTAACATCCCACCATGTTTGCACAGATCCTGCCAAACCAGTTTACCTCCAGATGTCCTGCTTTCTCAACACGAATTCTGCTCTAGATTTTATTTTCCTCCTTGAAAATTACTTGTGAACGCATCGGAGGGGGTGAGCAGGAATTAAAATGAATTCTCTTCAAGCCTTTTATTATTATTATTATTATTACTATTCTTCTTCTTCTTCTTCTTATTATTATTATTATTATTATCATCATCATTATTGGATTATCACTGTAGCGTCCTTGTGGAGTGAATCCTACATTTCTGTGTCAGTAAACTTGAACTCGCCAATAGTATGAAAATTCCAAAATCAAGCTCGAAAAGAAAAGTGTTTCTCGATGAAACTTCCTTTTATTTCACAGGAGTCGACACACCACCTCACAACAGCATGTAAAGCTTATATGGGAAAGACAAAGGTTGAGGCTCCAACTCCTCACTTCAGTACTAAAACAACCACATACTACAATATGTACAAATGGTGCGGAACTCGGCCCCCGCGTTTACTTGCGTAGATGAAAAAGACAGCGCGGAATAAATACACGTCTATTTTTATATTAATGTTTAATATAAACAAATACCTTTCGTACAAATTGCACTTGCCGATGGCTGTGAGGTAAAAAAACAAAACAAAACGAAAAACAAAACAACCCCAGAACAAACAAACAAACACACTGCGAGCGCTACACCGCCACAGTACGGTCCATCCGACGGACGCCTCGCTCCTTGGCGGTCGTTTGGGATATTAACCTGTGACCCATCACGAACCCGGGGTTAACTGATGCGATAGCACCCCCCCCCCCATAAGAGAGTTTCCTACTTAAATATATATATATAACCGAACAGCTGATCCAATAAAATCAGAAACGCACAAGAAACATCAGGAACCAATAAAAAGACCAAAAAAAAAATCCAAACAGGAGCGTCCGTGCGCCCTTTGGCAAAAGTGTCAGTTCACTGAAACCTCTTTTATGGCGAAGTGCTCTCAACCATTATGATACATCTGATATATCTAGATTTTTTTGAGTTGATATTACTTGGCAACTCGGATCATCTCTTAGACACTAAACGGCCTCGGAGTGAATTGCGCATCATGGAAAGATCATTGGTCTTGATGCCTCTTTGAAGAAAAGAAGGAGGTGCTGTTTCCAGATCCGTTTGTTTTTGTTTTTGTTGTTGGTTGTTGTTGGTTGTTGGTTTTTGTTGTTGTCGTTCTCCGGTGAGGAGGAAAAAAAAGAGAGAAATAAATCGCCCCTCTCGGGCTTCGGGGTACAGCTCTTGCGCAAACCTCCCCACCGATGGATGCGCAGGCTGAAGGAGTCAACGCCGGCCGCTCGCCGCACGCTGCCCGCCTTCCTCCGGGCCGTCCTCGTAATCCACCTCCAAAAAAAAAAAAAAAAAAAAAAAAAAAAGAAAAGAAAAGTTGCAGGTTTTTTTTTTTTTCCCTCATAGGTGTGATTCGGAGTGAGACAGCTTCGCGCTGCTGTCACTGTTGTCCAAGCCGGCGCAGTCCGTCCACATCCCCAGCGTGCCCAGCTCCAGAGAGGACACGAACCCGCCGGAGCACCGGGACAGGTCGAAGGAGCTGATGTGCAGCCTGCGGTCCGCTTGCCTCGGGCAGCACAGCAGCCTCTTGAAAGCCTTCCTGAAGTCCGGGCTCCGACAGTAGATGATGGGGTTAAACGCGGAGTTCACGTACCCCAGCCAGTTGAGGAACACGAAAAGGTCCTTGTCCACCACCTCCGCGCAAAACACCCGCACGACGTTGACTATGAAGAAGGGCAGCCAGCACAGGGTGAACGTCCCCATGATGATGCCGAGCGTTTTGAGCGCCTTCTGCTCCCTGAGCGCCAGGATCTTGGACGGCCTCTTCTTGCACTTGGAGGTCAGTCCGGTTAAGGCGTTGTGAAACCTGCCCTCGCACTTGTCGATTTTCCTCAGCTGCTTTTTCGCCTCTCTGTACACGCGGGCGTAAACAAATATCATGACCAGCAGAGGAATGTAAAAAGATATGATGGACGAGGAGATGGCGTACGCCCTGTTGGTGACAAAGTCGCAGCACTCGGGGTCCTCGTAGCAGGACGTGTCCACGCTGTCCCGGGACCAGTGCATCAGGATGGGCAGGAAGGAAACCAGCGCGGAGATCGCCCAAACTACGCACACCACGGCTTTAGCCCGAGCTTTGGTCAGCAAGCTCTGGTAGCGGAAAGGCGAGGTGATGGCCACGTACCTGTCTATGGCGATAACGCACAGGGTCTCGATGCTGGCGGTGACGCAGAGGACGTCCACGGAGATCCAGAACTCGCAGAAGAAGGAGCCGTAGAGCCAGGAGCCGCGCACCTCCAGCGCGGCGCCGAACGGCACCACCAGCAGCCCCATGATGAGGTCCGCGCTCGCCAGCGACACGATGAACACGTTGGTGAGCGTCTGCAGCCTCTGCGTCCTGGCGATGGCCACGATGACCAGGATGTTCCCGAACACGATGGACAGGACGATCAAGCCCATCACCAGGCTCATCCCCGCCATCCACTGCTCGGACGCGGCCGCCGGGGAGCCCGGTGCGTCCGACGCCTCGCTCCCCGTGCCGTTCTGGAAGTTCACCTGCGGGGACGCGCCGCCGTCCCCCATGGCGGGCTGCTGCGCTGTGTGCGGGACCAGGACGGGCTCATCAACGCAGCGCGGGGCAGCCTCTCCAGCCTGTTGCGGTCTCGCGAGCCACGGCTCTAACCCCGCCGCGCGCCAACTCCATCTGGAAGCTCCTTCTTCTTTTTCCTTTTCTCGCCCTCAGCCTGCGCGAGCTGCGGCACCAGCCGGGACGTGGAGCCAGGCCGTGACATCACCGCTCCCCGCGACCAATCAGGCGGCTCAGCGCAGGCAAATTGTTCTAATAATGAAGTTGGGGAGGAAAACAACACCTGAACCTCAAAATAAACCACAGATTCAGGCTCGGTTCCCCATCACGTATTTATACCTCCAATGCGCATGAATGAAAACAGAGCATTTACCCGAGTTGGGGGCGGGATCTCTTTTTCTTTGGGGGGGGGGGGGCAGCTCCTGAACAACAGCCAGACTCTCTCACCTGAAGACTACGTGTGTGATTGTTAAGACCGTGATGTGAAATTAAATTAAAAAAAAACCCAAAACAAAAACCTGCCAGTCTCTGAGAAAACGAGAAGCCAAATATGGGCGTCCAAGATCAACCGTGACATTATGATCTACAGGGATTTCCCTGTTTTCATCACTTGCCATCAAAAGCAATATTTGTTTTTCCACTTGTCCATTTGATATTTTTATCACTAAGAATACATTCCAGGGCCGCGGGGTCGGGCCCAGCCGCATATCCGCTCTTTGCCCCGCAGCAGCTGGATTACATGAAGCCTGTCATTCATAACGCGAGTTAACAAGAGCTATAGGGCAGGTTATAGAGCAGGCCGAGCTATAGGCACCGTCGCGGAGACGGATTTCAGGTCAGATCGCGGCGTACAACGGTGGATTAGGATGATTTGTTATCTGGAGGATAAAACGGGATTAGCGGCGTCTGTGCTTTGAACCGCCCAGAATCAGCATGTCGACAGACCGAACCCGGCAGACACCGAGGCCGAGGAAAATCAGGCGTGGACAGATGTTACACACCAGCCCACTACAAACAAAAACAAGGTTACAGGAGAAAGGAAGCGGAGCCAGACATTTCAGTGGTTTCACTGGAGCTGGATAGTAAAAGAGACTATTAGTCCAACACATCATTGGACTAATAGTCAGTTATGTCAGTTGTGCAGTCAGTTCTGTTCACAGAATGAGGAAAAAAAGAATTATGGAAATACTGTGTGTCCGTGCGCTGCGAGTTTCAGAAAACCTTCTTGAGTCTGCAGCTGAGAGGCAGGACTCGGAAAAATGAAAAGGCGAGGAAAAGACACCCTCATGATCCGTTAGGTGACACAGACACACACTCTCACACACACACACACACACACACACACACGGGCTGCGCGCAAAGAGGGATGACGCCGCCCCCCCCCCTCCCCGTGCGCGCATCAGCGCGCCTGCTCCTGGATCCGACGACCCAGCGCCGGAGGCCGCGACGCGACCCGATGCGACCTTAACGAGGCTCGTCTCGGAGCTGGATCTGTCTCCTGCGTCGGGGACTCGGGGACTCAGAGGCTTCTATGTGCCGGGAGGGGCAGGAGGGACGGAGGGAGGGAGGGAGGGGAGGGGAGGGGAGGGGGGGTTGGCTCCACTCGCTGAAGGAGATGCGAGGAGGCTCTGCACCAAAATTTTAAAGGGGGTCAGCTCAACGCATGCGCCCTGTCTCCACAACAGGTTGCTTATCCACGCAGGTTACGATGGCACCTGAGGAGGTTCCTCCTGTAAGGACGGGTTCAGCTTCCCGCTTCTCTCCAGCGCCCGAGTGGTTGTGGCTCCCCCTGATTTTCTTTTTTTCCACACGTGCGTGAATATGAGTTAAAAGTCAACGGACCTTGACAAAATAGTGCAAAAATATTTTTATGATCTGACTGTACATTTTCATAAGCATTGAAACAGAACGAGCAGTGAATTGGACACAGCAAAAATTGAATGCATCCTGTTATTGAAAAAAATGGAAAAAAAAAAATCCAGAAAATGTGATTAAATAGCCAAGTAATTATTTTTTTATGAATATAAAAATGTGGCCCAATATAATAAAACCCTTTCATAATTTTTATGTTAGATTAACATGGCAAATGAATTGTTTCGTTTTTTTTTTACAGGACACCAAAAGGAATGATTAAGGTTTAAAAGTCACGATTTCAACTTTCTTTGAACCAAACAGAAAGGAAAAGGAATTTTTCATAGCTCGACATCACAGAATGTGTTCTTATTAATGTCTTACCACAAAGCCATAAAGCATTAGGAGATGTTTTATTAACCATTAAATTAAACACTTAGTAAAGAATGATGTTGTCAAGTTGGTTCAACTGAATTCAAACAAACAAAAGAGCTGTAGCTACCACTGAGCACACAGAGATAACAACCTCTGTCAACAAGATCCATCTGTCATAACAACCCATGGCAGCAGGAAAAGCACCTAAACTTCAGCAGCAGCAGCACGAGCAAATAAAAGAATCGATGCAAAGTTTCCCCATGATTCTTTACCACAGAAAACAAGTCAAGTAAAAATTCACATTCAAACCATCGTGTGTATGCCATAGGAGGATTTGCAGTCATGACCTCAGTTTTATAAAACCCTGGCTGTGGCAATGTTTACTTCTAGTGCTACCGGGCAATCTAGTTTGCAGTTTTGGTTTTAAAGTGCCCACGGTTGGGAGACATCCTCCATCCATCCTCGAGGAACACGGACAGATGTGTCTACTGAATATTTAAAGTGACATTTTAAGTGTGGGGAGCTGAGCGACGTGCCAAATGCATTATTGCTGAACTAAGAAATAGAAAAGTTTTATTGTGTGATTTGTGTGAACTGATCCTTTATGATGTTGAACAAATTCATTTTTAAAAGCTACCTCATAAAACATTGCCCTCAAACACTTCAGTTACTAAACTTCGCTGTGGTATCTTAAAAGGCTAAAATTATTGCATTTGCACCTCTTTGCTGTAATTCAACTTTCAATATCTTTTGTGCATTTGCTCCCGCACTTTCACAAAAATAAGCTGAGCAAAGTGCTCTCGACCACTGAACAGCGGCTACCTCCTACACTCTTCCAGGAAAGTTTTCCATGCCGGAACTAAAAGGAAGGGAACAGGTTCAACTCGATTTAGGAGCTTGACCTCACATGTCAACACTGACACTGAATCATAAGTTCAAAGTTGATTTTTAAGTGTTGTCTTCCTGTTTCTCGGCCTTTGAGCTTCCCAGTAGACACAAGAGGGGAAGTGAGCAGTCAAAGGCAGACAAACTGGTATTGGTGTGATGTGTTCAGGTGAAGCGGGAGAACGTTTTCAGACACATTTTCCTGTATTTTGCGTTAGCATTCCTCCTGCGCTGTCAGACGGACAGGAAATATGGAAAGAACATTTCAATCTCTTACAGAGATATGATCTTAATGGAGCCCCCTCAGCCAGAATGAAGATGAAATAAAAGCAATTAAAACGGTGTAAAAACTTTTTTTTCCTCAACTAAAACTCTGTATGTGTTCAACTTTTAGCTAAACACCCTGCCAACATCATTTCCTAAATCCAGTCAAAACTATATCAGGCATCTTATGTTTAAGCCACTTCTTATGAACAATTATTTCAGATAGGTCAGTAACAATTAACCAGTGTAAGCTCCATGCATCATATGAGTGTCATAGGAGGAGTAGGGTTTACAAGCCCCTGAGAAAGCCTTTTTTGTCCTTCTGAAAGGAGCTGTGTGCTCATGGAGGCTCTTATCTAATCAGTCGGATTCAAAATCCTCCTGGCTTACTTGAGGGATTTGCCTACTTTTAAATTAATATTCATTTTTATGTGTTATATCACTATATAGGCCATCACTTGGCAGCCAAAGGAGGAGCTGCTACTGCAAAGCTCCCGATGTCACCCGTCTTGACTTCCGAGTGTGAAAAACCTTTAGGGTTTCATGCCTGTAAAGGTGTTGGTGTACTCCCTGTTAATGTTTCTGGCGCAGCCCAAGTTAATTGAGACTGTGTTTTCGTGTGAGTGAGTGCGTATGCGTGGCCTCCGGCAGTGAACTCAGCGGCCAGAATCACATGGGGTTAATGATGCTGTCAGGGTGACGGCGAGGGAAAGCAGCTGAGGGGGGCGGGTGGGTAAGGTACCAGGCAACGATACAAAAGTGGGAGGAGAGGGGTGGTGGTGGTAGTGGAGGGAGAGGAACGCTTCTTCTCCTCCATTGTCCTCCCTCTTCTTTTGTTGTGATTTTTTAAGTACTTCTCTCATCCGCTGCCACATTTATCCTCTCGTACGAAATGTTGAACATTTTTCAAGCGTTTAAAGACAGATTCATAATTTATCCACATTCTTTATAACTTTCCAGATGCACGGTTAAACCCTCAACTTGTAATCCTTACAATTTAGGGGCCTTAATGACAAGTTTGAAATATGTTATTCTATAATCTATGCATGTATTGGTGGGCCATGTAAATCTTTGATGTTTTATAGTGACTTCCTTGGTGAAAAATGGCTGATGCTGTTAATAATGATGGTTTGGCCTCAATCTTTTTCCAGGTTTTTCTGCTGTCTTGTGGCATTTCCAAAACTAATTTGTTATACTTTACTGTTGTATGTGAACACTAAATGTATTCTTTTGTTTTTGTTTCTTTTTACACGTATGTATATAATACATGTATGTATATAATAAAAATATATATAATACTAAGTATCCCTACTGAAGGATAAGTCCTGTGATATTCTGTATTTTTGTTACTGTCTGTAAATCTCAGGAAAAAGTAAAAGAGCAAAACATTTTCCCTTGGTGACAGGTTCTTTGATTAAAATAAACATGGGCCTTTTAGTTTATCAGTCATTCATAGAACATCCTATCGCTGTAAGTAAACATTAACACACCAAATTTACAGCTGAAAAATAGTCCCAAACAAATGCAAAATATACTCCTGTTTAAGTAACATTTGCTTAAAACCGCAATGTCTGCGCGCTTTAGAAAATAATTATATAAAATTGCCCTCTTTTAGAAAAATAAATAAAACCAAACCTGTTTTTAAAGATTTACACTAAACAGCCACAACATAAAAACTACCTTGCTAACACTGTGTAGGTCCCCTTCAACCCCCCAAAACAGCTCTGACCTCTCAAGGCATGGAGTCCATGAGACCTCCGAAGGTGTCCTCTGGTACCTGGCACTGAGACGTTAGCAGCAGATCCTTCAAGTCCTTTAAGTCACAAGGTGGGACCTCCATGGATCAGACTTGTTTTATCCGGCACATCCCACAGATGCCAGTAAGACAGAGATCTGGGGATTTCGCAGGCCAAGGCAACACCTTGAATTCTCTGTCATGCTTCTCAAGCCATTCCTGGAGAACTACTGTAGTCTGGCAGGGAGCATTATCCTGCTGAAGGAGGCTCCTGCCAGCAGGGAAAACCAATGCAATGAAGGGGTGTATTTGGTTTGCAGCGTTTGGGTAGGTTGTATGTGACAATGCAACATCCACATAAATGCCAGCACCCAAGGTTTCCCAGCAGATCACTGCCTAGAGATTCACACCGCCTCTGCTGACTCGCCTTCTTCCCGCAGTGCATCCCGGTTCCATCTTTTCCCCAGGGAAACGTGTTTCCATCTGTTGCTACACAGCAGGCCATGATGGACTCTGCCATGGACAAGTGAACTGGCGTTCGTCGGACAATTTTCTGGTAGGTACTGACTGCTTCGTACCGGGAACACCCCCACAGACCTGCCGTCTTGGAGATGCTCTGACCCAGTCGTCTCGCCATCACAATTTCTCCCTAGTCAAAGTCTTTCATACCCTTAAGCTTCCAACACAATTTCAAGAACTGACTGTTCAGCTACTGCCTAGTGCTGTATATCCCACCCCTGAACAGGTGCCATTGTAACAAGATAACCAATGTTATTCACTTCATGAGTCGGTGCCTTTAATTCTGTGGCCGACTGGCATACGGACTCATGGGCTTGGGGCTCAGTGTCACAGACGGGGTAGCTAGGCCAAAGGGTAATAAGAGAAGGGCTAACGCACTGCTTGTTTTGATCTTTTCATGGGATTTGTTGACGATAAGAAAAAGCCTCTATACATCTTCTAAACATCTATCTTTTAAGTATTTTCCACCATCATTTTACTTGCGTTGACTGATAATTGATGTTGTGGGAGACTATTTCTTCTTTGTGTATTTTTGACATTTTATGTGATGCCAAAGGCCGCTTCGACCAAAATCTTAGACAATAAATGGATGTTTGCAATGGAGACATATACACTACTTTAAAAAACAAACAAACAAACAAGAAAAACCCCAACTGGCTCTGCAGCTTTTTGAACTGTGGAATTGTGCACTTACTCTTAATGTTGGGGCTGTTGCCTTACAGTTCATTTATTTTGTCATTTAAAATTGAAAAAAAAAAAAAAAAACCCAAAGGCAAAAGTCCTAGAAACTGTTATGTTTATGCTACCTCAAAGCATGAAAATGGTGGGTGATCAAAGAAAAAAAAACAATAACATGTGACTACTCTTAAACTGAGCGACCCATGTGAGTCTGCTTTTCTGGCTTATGTAAGGTGCTTGTGTATGAGTTTGTTTACGACCAAAACAAGCCAAAGTGGTCATTACTCCAATGCTGATCTACAAAAATGAAGTTAATATGCTGCTTCTGGTAAAAGGAATGAAACAAATAGGAGGTATTAAATGCATGATGTGAACAGGAAGTCTGTCATCTGAGGTCAGCTCATACATAACCTGACACTGTGGCCAATTTACAAGTGAGCGAACTCATTAGGGAAGCTTTTGATAATATCTCACACAGTGGAGTTGCAGTCTTTCAATTTATTAATTGTATTTATGCTAAATGACCTGTTCGCAAAGGCTGGAAATATATAGAAAGGAATATGAGAAGAATTTTAAGGAATGGCAACCATTTAGTTAAGCTCATTGTTTGAAACCTTACCTTCTTGCACACATTCACACCACCAGACTATAAGAGAAATGTTTTATTAGTTTTTTTTTTTTCTTGCTTTGCTGCATCTTAAAATGCAGCCCTGAGAAGCAGACGTGTTAACAGCATACCCTTGAAGACAAAAGTCGCAATGTGCCTGAAAAGGTGAGACAGTGAGAAGAAATCAAGTGAGTTGGTAAACACTATCAGGTGCTTAATGCCCACCAGCCCCACTGTTTATTAAAAAAAAAGCCAGAGGACTCACAGAACTGGGAAAACGCACTGGCTAAAATTTTTCAGTTCATTCCAAATAAATAACTTGTGGAAATAAAACACATCTCCCACTACAAGAAATGTTGTTATTGCATTTGATACAGTCAAAGTGTCATTGGTGCACATCATTCATACAGTAACACCCCTTTTCAAAGGCATGTGGGGCAGAGTGATCCAAGCCGAATAAAAAACAGTCTGACAAACACAATTACGTTATGAGATATGATGACAGCGATGATAATCAAAACACTCTCCGGACCATTTCCGACAACAGCCCATAACTCTGAAAACCAATAAGGGAAAATGACAATAACAACTTCCACATCATCATATTATATTACACAACAAAATACACAATGTATTACACTGTCTCATCATTAGAGCATCTCTTCCATATTATGTTCCCTTTTTCAGGAGTAGAGATAAAGTATATAAATGCTTGATAGAAAGATTTTGATAAGACTTTGCTGTTTTAATACAATATCCCACAGTTTGCATAGCAAGCAGTAGTCAGTCGGTGTCATCAGTTCACAAGAGGTCGCTTCCCCTTATCGAAAACAGGCACTTTATTCATTACTTACATAACAGCAGTTTTTAGGATCTAAATCAAAAGGGCTCTTTGTGTTATGAATGATAATCAGAAGAATAATCAGTCATACAGAGGGTGGATACACAGAATAAAACTTTTAGATATGAGAGTAACTTTCAAGAGACCGTGAACATTCTGAAAATCTTAAGACTACTCTGTCTGTGGTGACACTTGTGGACAAATATTTATGAAAGCTTGATTCATGTGCTGGACAGTACCATCCGAGCAAATGGTCTGTAAACTAAAGTAACCACAAACATACGCATGGAAATATATATCATTCAAAAAAGTACAAAGTAAAGATGTGAATTAATACTTTGGTGCTAGACATTTAATATATTAGAAATAATAAAAAAATGTGAGTCTCTACATTGACAACTTATTTTGAACTTTTCATAAAGTTTCATCGTTGTCCTTTTACACTTATAAACTTCTTTCCTTGGACCGAGATTAGAGGAAAGATTTCCTTGGGATTTCAATATCATATTTTTGAGAAACTGTCCGTAACTTGATATAAGCATTCAAAAGCAATGCTTGTGTGAGCGAAGGCCGAATAAGAACTTCTTTCTCTGAGTCTGAATCAAATTTCAGCTCCAATAAAATGTCTCTCTCTCTCTTTTTTTTTTTTTTTTTTTAATTCATACTATGTAATTACTCATGGGACTAAAAGAAAAAGTTCCGATAATTTTTGGAAGAAATGGTTTCAACACAAAACAGAAGGCTCCCACTAATTTCCTGTCTTATCTTTGAAATTCACATCGATCTGGCAGGTTTAGGTGAAAATATGATGTTAATCAGAGGCTTCGGCTTTTACTTTGATTTCAATATCAGAACATCTTTAAACGACAGAAAATCTATCAGAAAGACTATTTGTCTATCCACCACTGACACCATCATCACCACCTTCCGATTAGATAATCATAATATCTTAGTTTCTCATTAAATCCACAGAGATGCTTCTTTTTTCCCCAGTATACATTTAGTGTGTCTGATAAAGAAGAAGGTGTCGTTGAGATGAGATTTTTCATCCATAAAACATCCATTTCTAATGAAGACAATTTTCTTACACTTAGCCAATGCAGCCAGTACTAGGGACCTTGTTCATTAAATATACTTTTATATAGATTTTTAGGCGGCCCTTGTGTTTTTTTGTACAGCCTTATTTAGATGCCCGGGGTGTATCTATTTGCATTCTTATCAATAACTGTCATGCACACTCAAGTACGTAACAGCACAGATGCACTATGTTTCATTAAAAGGGCTTTTGAGTAGTTTGAAATGAAATTCTCCTGAAAATCAGGTTTGTACGAAACGCACTTTTGTCAAAAGTGACAACTGGTGTCAGAAACAAAATGCAAAATGTAGTTAGCTGAGATGGAGGGTTTAACTGATATCGCAACAGTTCAGAAAGTGTACATTCTTAAGCTAGTTTTGAGCGGTTTTAGAAGGTATGAGTCAATGCCACGGTAACCTCTGCTCCCGCAGGATAGGAACTTATTTGTAGAGGCTGGGTGAAGGAGGCTGCTTTCATCATACAGGCTTTACCTGCTTCCATACAGTAGTACACCCATACACCTAAAGTGAGGCTTGGATCTCTGTTTGAGTTCTTCATAACAGCTGGAAGTTTGGTCGAGATGCAGAGGGGCCTCGACAGATCCAAAATGTTACCAGTGACCACCTTACTGTCTAGCAGCCACTCGTTACCTGTGAAAAACCAGGAAACAGAATTTTGTCATCCTACTACTGTTAAAGGGACAAAAGTCTGATACAAGATGGCTAATAGAAAAACAAATAAATATATCACTCAAAAAACTATAATAAATATAACTAATCTTCTTGCAAGGAGGTGATTCACAAAGCCCATTCTTTATTTTGGACCCAGTTCATTCACAAAGCGTCATATTCCAAAAGTGTGGATGAATCCATATGAAAATGTTTGTTTGACATCTAAATTTATTGTTAAGCGTGCCAAGGTGCACCCCGTGTACTAAGATTGGCTCAAGCCTGAGCATTACACAGCTCTCCTAAATGGAGTCTGCCAAAGTATTTCTCAAAGCTCACATAACTCCACTGAATCAGATGAAGTGAGGGCGAGGACATGGATTTTTAGAAACAGAGGAGATATATTTAGAAACAAATGCTCATCCAAAGAGACATGACCACTGAGAGATAAATCATGGTCGAAAAGAAAAGACTAGAACATCAACTGTGAGAAAATATTATTATGCCAAAGAGTCTGTCAAATCCATGCCAGCGGTGATTAATGGAGCTGATGGCTAACGTGAGGTCCCAGGGAAGCCATTTCTAAAAAGCCCCTAAAAAACAATTTAGATCTGGCCTGCACTTCTAACTTGATCCATTAAAATTCCTGCCTCTGCTCTGATCTGATCAGCATAAGTCTAGACTGCGTATGATCAGAGAGCGGAGGATCACGTAACATAGCCTGGTAGCTAATTATGTGAACCAAGGCATGTCGTCTTATCGAAATGTTCTAAAAATAGCCTGCTGATATCACGGACTGCATGCTGCATCGCTCAGGATGATGGAAACACTTTTGTTCCAAAGCTAATGAACGGGCCATCAACCGTCACTAGCATGATATCTCAAATCACTTCACACTTGATCCTAGGGTCAGACTGCTGTTGATTACAAATTGAGAACACTGAACAAAGCCTTTGTACAGTATGTAGCCGTAAAAATCACATGTTAAATTCATTCATGCCATGTAGAACCTCACCGGTGCTTTGAAAGAGTCTCTGACTGATCTATTTCTTTATTCCTCAGTTGAAATCTATAAATCTCAGGTGTGGGCTGGCAGAGTGAAGCTCTGCTTGTTGTAGAGTAGGAAAGATATGAAGGTTAAGCATCATTCATTTCCATTATTTTTTTGACAGAATTGTGGATCATAGAAAAAAATAAACCCAAGTAGGAGAGGCTGAGAGGCTCAAATCCAGAACTAGGTCATTTTAAATGTAGAGAACAAGTTTGGGTCACAACTCTGACTCTGGCAACCCTCACAGGTAGAAATAACTTCAACAAAGCAAGCAATTGAAGATTTTTTTCCCCTTTTGCAACTTAATGAAAACAACAGTCATATGGTTTAATCATGCCTCACTCAGCATGAGTTTGGGCAACTGTGGAAACAAATGCAGTACTACAGGAGCAGCAAATTTTTAAAGTGTGGAGATGGGATTTGCCTGGTTTCACTGTAACATCCTCACTATTCTCTTGCTCAAATCCCTCCACTTCTCCTCAAAGAACCTGTTAAACTAGGGCAATGCTTTGCATTGCAATGGAAAAACAGTGGTCTCCTTTATTTTCGTGTCTTTGATAGCCTCCTTTTTTTTGCATAATATTATGTATGTAGCCAGTAAATAAATATGGAAAACCCTTATATGAACTCTTGTTTATAATAAGTCAGCTATTAGTTTTTAACCAGCTAATGGAGCTGATTATTTATAGCTCGCCAAGTTAGCTAGCTACAATAGAATATTGTAAGTCACTTGTTTCAACTGGCAAGAAAGTGTGCAGCCCGAATTGAGAAGCCTATTTTCGATTCCAAAAATTATTATGAATTTCAAGTGTTAAATCTACCATTGATAAAACTGGGAACTGCATTTGTGCAATGCGACAAACGTAAAACTCGATCAATGCAGCAGTGACCAGTTGATGCTTAGCTAACAGTCACGATGCCCTTCAGGGGTATGAAATGTGCTGCTGGGATAAATCCGAATAGAACAATTACAAGCATGACATCTGTAACAGTGATTGAACTTTGTCTCACCCTCAGCTGAAAGAACCCAGCAGCTGGGGGCCTCTCTTGTGAGCTTGGTTCCTTCTGGAAGGGACAGTGTGAGTGACAGGATGAGAGTCTGGCCCGCAGACACTGCTACTGGTGGCATTACTTTCCTGGCAGCTGATTTAGGCAGTGCAGGGGCTTTGGCAGGAGGCAAAGGTTTTGTAGGTACTGAGTCTGTGCAGTCCATGGATATGGGGAACTGGACAGGAGAGAAATTGGGGTGTTTGGATTAAAGAGGAGAAAGGAGAAAGCTACTGACACTTGCCATTTCCGTTCTTTGTAATCATTTGTCCAAACTCTTCTAGTACAAAAGCTTTTAGGATAGATTAATTACATACAAGTGAACAAAATGTTAAGTACTTTCTCAAGGTTGGAAGTGCATATGTGGGCATTTGTGCTTTTCTCATGAATGCGCCCACGCACGCGTCTTACCAGTGAGACAGTCTTGGAATCCAGGTCTAGCATTTTGACCTTGTGGTTGTTGGTATCTGCAATGTAAAGAAGCTTCCCGTTGTCGCCGACACAGATTCCTCCAGGTTCATTGAAACAGGATTTGTTAAATTCAGGGCCCAAAGTGTCTCCAGCCTCTCCTGTCCCTGCTAACATGCTACACTGCTTTGTCTTTGGATGCACCACCTTGATCTGAATCACACAGGCAAATGGACACAGTAAAAAAAAAAACAAAAACAAAAACATGAAAAAACAGGGCTATTAAAAAAAAAGAAAGAAAGAAAGAAAAAAAAGTTAAATTCCTGTGCATGCCCTGTATGGTATTAGCTCAAAAGGAAAGAAAAGGTTTATATAGCCACTAAACAACTTATAGGAACCCCTTACAAAAGCATCAAATGTGACCATAATGCAGCTTTGAACTACAGCCTCGTGACATGCAACAGTTACCTTGTGGTTGTAGGAGTCGGCCACATAGAGCAGGCTTTGTTCAGGAGCCCAGGCAACACCGAGAGGATGCTGCAGCTTGGCGTCCACCCCTTTACCATCTACATCCCCGAAAGCAAAAAGGTTCTGTTTCAAAGAAGATAAAATGTTCAGACAAGATCAAATGAGGATATAAAAAATGTACAATTGCCCAAAAAGCAACTTGTGACCCCTGAGTTAAGGATCAACGTGGGTCAGAGAACAGAATATGCAATCTAAATCTGTGAAGCGCCTCAAGCCAAATCTCAAGCTTTGTTGATTTGTGAAAAGAAAAGAAAGGGACTCTTTTTAACCATGAAAATAAAAGAAGTTTCTGAAAATGCAATCTGGAGCCTTTGCTATACACTACCAACGATCAGCCACTATCAGAAGAATACTTGAAATAAAAACATGAAAGCAAAATTGCCTTCATTATCTTAGGGGTTTCTGAATAATTCATGCAAGAACAGTAACAAAAGAAATATTATGCCACATTTTTATGTAACACCAGAAAGATGACAATACCTTTGAATAGCAAAAGCGGCTGTGCCAGAAATAGTCGAATGAGTCATTCTTGAGAAGTTATAAAGAAAAATACTATAACATTAATGATGAATGCTATTAAAATATTACAAAGAGGAATGTTTTCTAATTATGCTGGAAATTTTTTTTATGAAAGACAATTCCTAATTCTGTAAATGAAAACGAGCTAATTGAATGAAAAAACATTTTTAGTGCTGCAGATTGTCTCATGTCCACATGATCCCACACAGACAAATTACCATTACAATCAATAAACAATCAATTACTTAGAAATTGGGAAGAATTGACATAAATAACTTTTCCCTCTGTATCGCTCAGGTCAATAAACAAAACAATTAGATAACAATCTTGTAAAAAGTCTCATGATTCTCTACAGCAAACTGACTCTGCACAGCTGCAGCATTCATTCAACAATGGCAGCCAAAAAAGAAACAAATGTTTTGGAAAAATCTGCTGCTGCACCAGCAGCGTTTGTTCCCCACACAAGTGGGTCTACATGTGCTCAGATGTTCACCTGCACTGAAGGAGAGTGCCCTCTGTTTCTGGTTTTAATGCAGCAGAAATATAAAATCTCTCTATAGTCCTAAGGAAGTGCTCAAACTAAGGCTGAAGAACTGGGGAAAAATGCATTTAGTAGAGGTGGCAAACCAAAGTGTATTTGCCTGTACAAAGATATCTTCTGTTCCTGACTTATTAACTATGAGCTTTTCATTTGAAAAAAACAAAAAACACAAAAAACCCTCAAATATTTAAAGATTAGGGCTTAACACTAAGTCTGTGTTGAGAAAAAAGAAAAATCAAAGGGCTTAAAGGAATAGTTTGACATTTGACATTTTGGGTAATGTGCTTATTTGCTTTCTTGCCGAAAACTTGATGAGAAGATTGCTCTCATGACTGCACAACAAATATGAAGCTATAGCCAGTGGTGGGTTAGCTTAACTTATACAATAACCAAAGCATAAAAAGAACAATTTGTGTTTATCTCTGCTGTTTACCTGGTAACTCCAGGAAGTCACTGCAGCCAGCCAAAAAAACCCAAAAAACCCTGAAACACCCATAGAAGTTGTTCTATGTATGACTGTTGTTTTTGTATGAATTACACGTATAAGACATAAAAAACTGAAATTACTGAGCTTTAGAGGTGCTGATAGGTGAATTTTGTTACCTTGTCGGCAGAGCCAGGCTAGCTGTTTCCCTCTGTTTCCAGTCTTTATGCTTTGCTGACAGATTGCTGGTGGCAGCTTCACATTTAGTGTACAGACATGAAAGTGATCTCCTTCTTCTCATCTGACACTCGGTGAGAAAAGGAACTTGTGTATATCCCAGAATGTAGACTTATTCATTTAAATACTGAAAGCACTTTATTGTACAATAGATAGAGCTCAGCTGATGCAATGAATCCTGGTTTTTGTAACAACGCTGTCAGCAGTTTCTAATCAAATTATATACTCTCTTCAAATATTTCAGGACACTGAGAATCAATTTGGACTGGTTGTTACGGACAGATAGTTCTTAACATTACGATTCTAGACATTAGATAAATTAAAAAACTAAGTGTACAACATTTTCAACAAAAATGTTCATAGAGTTTGGGAATGGTTAAGTAATGGCCAGATACAACATGTGCTAATGCAAATGTAAGAGTGTCACATTAGATGCACATTTAATTGAAACAGCTTTGATCCTGTTTAAATTTGTATGTTTCTTTGTCTCTGTTAAATCACTGAAATGTCTACAGGCAGTGGACCATACAGTGTATTAATGGTTTTTGCTGGCTTACTGCCATGTTGAATAAACTGTATATGACTCTCCAGTTAATTACTGCCTATTCTCAGGGGTGACTGCAAGCTTTAGAGCTCTTGGGACTTTCCGAAAATACATCAGAGTGGCAGGAAAAAGAAAAAAAAAAAAACTACAGGAGAGCAGCTGTGAGGACATGAAAGTACTACCAATTTTTTTTTTTCAGACTTTGCTTTAACAACAAACAAGAGGTGTTTATTTATGGCTATTATAAAATCCGTACTTTCGATCTTCTATGGCCCATGAAAACCCATGATTGTCTAAGACTTATTCAAAGTAATGTGAAAGTGTTTTCTGTGGTTGGATTGTTGCATATCATTGTGCAGGTACAACTACTGTACTCTGTGTTTTCTGATGATGGATGCGGCAGAGCAAGGTACAGAACATATTATCATTGAAAGTACTGCATGAGAGGTTATTTAGCTCTTGCAGTCTGCTCTGGAAACTGACTTTTAATTTCCACAACCTTCTGTTGAAGCTGCTGTTCACTATATATATATATATATATATATATATATATATATATATATATGTATATGTATATGTATATATATAATTTATTTATTTATTTTTTAATATTAATAACACTAAAACGGACAAATAATAACCCTACAACTAGGTAACAGAAGACTGAAACTCCCTTTAAGCCACTTGGGACACTCGTAAGCACTTGTTATCTGTGGCTGGTTAGTTTAAAATATAAACCATCCCAAAATTCTGATGTAAAGACATAAACTAAAAGGTAAGTAAAGGTAAGGTAACTAAGTAGTAATGAAGTGTACTTAAAAAAAAAACAAAAAACCAGTTATAAATTCATCCACCACTTTGTCACCCAACAATCAACCTGTTGCACACGCACCAGTGGGTCTCTCTCTCCCCCGACCAGCAGCTTGACACCTCCATCCTTCAGCGCAAGCGTGCGGATGGTGCTGCTTTCGCTATCGGCCACATACAGGCAGCTCCAGGGCTCCTCTGGGGCTAAAGCCAGGCCCGAAGGCTGAGCAAAGCCGGCCTTGTGGGGGTAGGCATTGTTTCGGTTCTCCTCGCTGCCGCTGCCTGCCCATCGCATGCACGTCCCGGCCATGTACCCACTGTTTAGGTTATAAAATAGAAGATAATGACAAGACACGTGCAATACATTGCTGAGTATGTACAGCTCAAATAAATGGGTAATCAGACTTTTTATCTATCAAAGAAATGGCTTCTTTGATGATTTCTCAAGATGGAGATCCCCTCGGCTAGAGGTTTTATTTGCAGTTAATGTCAACTAATTGAATAAATTTTGTAACTGATTTCCTGTGATATTGCCAGTAACATATAGATTATTACTGTTGACAGCTGGCCATGGTGGTCATGTTCCAGTCTCTCACCTTCCTTTGGGCAGATTCCCATCTGCTAGGAACAAAGCCCAAATCTGGTGGGTCCCTGCCATGGCTATCCACAGCACGTTATCTTCAACACCACCTACACACGCCAAAGAAAATGCACATAGATTAACGCACACAAAAACACCATGTGAGTTTAGAACCAGGAAAAATGTGTCACTGCAGTCGGCTGTCTACCAGTCAGCCTCAATCATCCAAAAGTTCATAATTTCTCCTAAAGACAATAAGTTCTTTCAGAGGTATGTATAATATACTGAGAGAAACCTCAAAAACCAACTCATTCATAATTTTTGCCCAGTTCTAAAGAAATATCTGCACAGATTGTGATTTAAAAAAAATCTGTTGGGTGAACGCTTAGTGGCGGAAAGGGTTTCTAGATGCAGCTATGTGGGTTTAAATGGCAGCCTGTCTGACAAAGCCCATATGCCACCTCAGACCCACTCAGAAGAGACAACGCTGCAATCATGATGGATGCACAACCCTTACAGATACACAGTATCTCAGTTGTATTTTTAATGCAGCACACAGCTCAGCCTGTCTTGATCGCATCTGGTGGACTGTCAGGAACATCTGACATCCCTGGCACCTGACTCGATGCATCAGTGACACTGTATTTCTTGATAGTTCAAAAGGTGCAGGATCCTCTTGATTTGGTGAACTTAATTATTCATACACATGATGAATAATCATGAATATGCAATGAGGGTTTGGATGTACTCTCAAAAGGACAATGTTGGTGGAGTTAAAGATGTGATAACATATCCTCAGACCATGTGGTGATGTTTCAAAGCAGCAGGTTGTGTCATCCATCAGCCTGTGCAGAAAATGTGACATTTACTCATTACCTCTTGCTTCCAGGCTGGGTGCAAACTGCTAAATAATGGTTCTGATAGCCCAAAAAGTATTTATTGCATGCATGTGATCAATCATTCTATTGCCATACCTGTAAAATGTAAACACTATTGTAAGTGATGATTTGTTCAGTACTCGCCACAGGCAGAATAAACAACTCAGTCCAACCTTCATCTTTTGTTTGCTTTAAGTAGCTACACAGTATCACGAGGAAAGTCCAACACATGCTTAATTTTTCCATTAAATACGACTGGCGGTCAGTAAACAATGTTGGTAAACAACGTTAACCTGACGCAAGAAAGGTGTAAGAAAAACACACAATAGTTTATTTTAAAATAAGTGGGTTTTTTTTAATCCTTTTAAGTACTATATTTTGACATGGTTTTAAAAAGAATAAAAAATATTGGTGTTAATTGTTGATTAAGTAATTAATTTTGAAACTGCATTTTGAAAAAACAGAACTCACTAATAGGGACTTGTATTGTGAGGAATGCAAAATTGCAAAAATATTATCCCTAAATTACACATTTTGGGATAATATTCAACCTAAAATTTCTTGACAACAGAAAAAATAAATCAGGCAAATACATCAAACATTACATAATAACCTGTATAAAGAAAACCTGGTGAACAAAGCAATTCTGCCCAATTAAGCGACAACAAATAGTACTTACTGAAAGGTGTATATATGAGTATATCTGAGGGATCTGCCAGCACAGGATCTCTGTCTATGCCAACAATAAATACTAACACATAACAAGGCTAGATGGCTACACGAGACATAAACTGACATTTAGAGATAAAAGTTTCAAATATACAGTTTAAAAAGCTTTCTACTTTTAATTAAAAAAAAAAGGCACTTTTTGCAAATATTAAAAAACGATTAATAACAAAGGAACTCTGAATGCCTGCGGCAAAATAATAAAAGCATGGCATTAAGAGGGATTGAGCCTTGACTTTGAAGTGGAGGTCTTAGATGACTTTGTGAGAACATAGAAGACCTTGTCACGTAGCTTACAGTAGGTTGTGACTTGCACGGTTTGCACTTTTTGACCTCCAAATGATTGTTGAGTATTGGCCATAAATTATATTCCACAGATTGAAAAGTATCTTCCAATACTATAAGTGGTCCATTCAACCGTCTATACATTATGAGGGTTTTTCTCTTCAATGCAAAATTAAATTCCTAGATGTAAATGACTACTTGCTTGCAGTTGTTTTGTACATCACTTATAAAGGGCTGCTTTTTACATCCACTTCAAGCAGAAGACATGTTTTCAAGTTGAATCAGGTAAAGCTGGAAAGCTATATAATTTGTGTATATGACGTAATTTTCCTTTCTCACTAAACATCAAATATTTCCTAATGTTTTATTTTCTAACTGCACTGAATAAGCAAGATGCAAACAACACCTCTAAAGGTGTGATCACACCAGAATTCACAGCCCAGTTTTTACAGACAGGATGAGATGTAGTCACTTCCCTTTTTCTTTCCACCTTCATTAACACCTCAATCTGCGTGAATTCTGATCTGCGAGACAGTGAAGCCAATCAATGTCCAGGCAATTTGAGAAAGGGTTAGGGCTGACGTCTGTCTCAGGAGGTACTGACTGTATAGCAGCCTGCAGAAAGAATATAGGGGATTTTGTATGGTAGGCTACGAGAGCAAGGGCAGGCACAGACAAGGAAGACGATAAAATGATGTAATTATCGCCCTTCACGTCCTGGTCTGCCCCACAAAACTCACCAGCAGTGCCAAGAGTCACATCCCAAGGAGAGCTGATTGGCTGCTGGGGTCCCATGGCCCCGCCCTCTTTGTCTGTGCCTTGAACTCCTACACCAGCTAAAGTGCTGACTCTTCCCTCCGACAGGTCAATCTGACACACAGACACAGAAACAGAGACAGACAGTCATAACTGTAGAGATAGTCACTGAGAGAAATCAAAATGCACTTATTTTAAGAGATAGTGGTAGACACTACCTTTCGGATTAGGTGGTTTTCCGTGTCGGCCACGTATACTGTGTCTCCTTTAATGGCCACACCCTGAGGAGAGTTAAAGGAAGCTTCAGACAGGTCGCCATCTTGTCTCCCGCTTTCGGGCCCTGCGTCAGAAATGATACCGTTATATGTTATTTATCTATTTCCATTTTTGCCCATACTAAGTCAGGCTCAAAGCTCACTTGCCAGTTTGTTTAAAAAAAAAAAAAACAACTGCGAAGATAAATACAATGCTTGCACACTCTGGATACTGTGCAGCTCTCCAAAGACAAATCAAATCACAGTGTTAATGTGTCTTCTGCATTCTCTCTGTCATCACTCTGCTTAGCTTTCATATAACAGCTTTGCAGGGAAATTTTTGCATCTTCAGACTTGACAAGTTCAGTTATTTAACAGTTATTTGTGTGTAACTAACCATCTGCGATGCCCACCTAACGTATTAAGTCTGTGTTATTGAGAGGCTACTGCAGTTTTAACTGTTCATACATTCTATTTAAAAATGCTTATCTTTCAGTACAGGAGTTGAATTTTATCTTCCATTCTTTTAATAGAGAAAAAAAAGTAATTCATTTTTTACTAATACAAAGGATACGTATAGATTTACAAGCTTATTTACAACTGGAGCAACTGGAGGTGGTTTTTCATTTCTGTTAGTGGATCACTTATTTAAATTTATGACTGTTTTCTGACTGGGAACCACAGCTCACGTTCAGTCCGTATAGACAGAGCAAACAAAAGACATGTTTTTAGGAATTTGTCCTAATAAATACCAACTTTAGACCTAATTCATGCTTTGAAATTCATCTTCATGCCTACATAAATATTATGTGTACATAGGGATGAGGTCAACCCACAAAAATAAATCCTGTGTTTTTTTTCCTCATTTTGTCCACACTTAGGTCAGTGCCAGTTCCCAGCATGTACTAGTCCCTGCTCTTGCCAAACTCTCTGTTGGTCTGGGGACAACACAGACAACCATGTGGCTCCTCTGAGGGTTGTTGAGCCATGTGAGTAATCTAAAAATATCATTATTGCTTAAATTTGGTTGATAAATTCGAAGAGATTCTAATTATCACAAAGAGCATTTTTTAATTTTTATCCACAACTCATTTAAATTGGTAAATATCACAACAATGATTTATATCCTCTCTTTTCAAAATACCATAAGATGGAGGTACAAGGATTTTTTGCCCACCTTGAGAGAATGCATATCTCTTTCTAGTGCCCAACTTCTTACCTCCTATGACATGTGACAGCTGCCCGGTAGAGGATACCACCAGAATCCGATGATGCCCAGTGTCTGCTATTGCCAGTCTTTTCTTGCTGTTGTCGATAGCCACCTTCCCAGGAAAAGACAGGATGCTTGGTGGCAGGGAGTCTCTGTACAGCTTGATCCCCACCGTGTGAGCCTTCAGCAGGCCCTGTTCCCCATAGTAACGCAGGGCGCTGTCAGTAAAAAGCATCAGCCTGTCGGAGTGACCTTCACCCACCAGGGAGAAGAGCAGGTTTCCACGTGGTCCAAGCAGGACCAGTGTGGGCCAGCAGGCTACCTCCAGCTCATGCCAGAGGTGTGCCTCGCTGTCGTTCACCACTGGGTGGCAGATGTCGTAGCGGAGAACGGCACTGCGGACATTGTCAAGGACCTTTGAAGGGTTGGTGACAAACATAGAAAAAACAGTAAAGAGCTGTGAATCTGGCTAATTTTGATTATTAAATTGTATTCATAATAAATCATTAATTGTTTTGATTATCAATAAATCTTTTCTTGATTATTCAATCAATAAAATGGCCATAAAATGTGAGAAAATAGGGAAAATGATTGTTTATTATAATGTTAGTTAATTAGTTATACATGACAAAAAGTCCAAAACTGAAAGGTGTTTACTATTATGTATAAAAGAAAATCATCAAATCTGCACAAATGAAAAGCAGCAAATGTTTGACATTTTTTCTTAATAAATTACTGAATTATTCGATTATAATATTATTTGGAGATTCATTTTCCGTTGATCCGGAAATTGATTTATTGATTATTAAACAAATCTTTTCAACAACTTACAGTTTAGACTAGATCATCATGCTTTGAAAGAACGTCTGAGTCTCAAAATGAAGCCAATTAACTGTTCGTTTTCTGTTAAATAATATGAAAATTCCTTTATAAAATTATAGAATTAATGTTCCTCTGCCATTAGAGCAGATTTGCAGGAATGGAAACTCTTATCTAAACTGTGAACTGCACAGAATCAAGAATATAATCTGTTACCATTTCATATATATATATTTTTGGAATAAAAAAAGCCCTACCAAAAAATTCTTCTCAAAGGTAAATGATGATGAACAATAAGGTAAGTGGTATACTTACCTTTTCATTGGGGAATTTGGCAGAGTGTACGCCAACAACAACCAATCCATCTGAGAGAGATGAAACAGATTGAGACGAAGAAACAATTAAAACTGCCAAACATAACAAAACAGTCATTGGATTGACTGAACAGTGCTCAAAATCAAAACTAGACATTTTATAATTTTCTGGACATATTTTTGCTTTTTTGAGATTTAGTCCCTCACAAAAACGCCAAATGTCTGTCAGTTTGTTACTTAGCCGAGTGTAGCAGTAATTGAAAGATACAGAAATGTGTCAAACTTGTCTCCATCTAGTAATCCCATGAGTATCTCTGTAAAATCTCTGTCAACAAGTTGTCAACAAGTTGCATAAGCCTGATCAATAACAAGTTAACAAAGACACATGCACTACACGTATGCACACACAGATGCAGCAGATGTCAAAGATGCTTGGGAAAAAGAAGGTAAACAGGTGTGATTTTAGAGTGAAAACCTTTAAAGGTTTCCTTAAGTTGTTGTTGACCCTCAAGCATAACATAACATAGATCTCAGCAAGGTTTTAATGCCTCTCATTATTATCTCACTCATTTCTAAGTATTCATCAAGGCCTACTAACACTAAGCTTACTGTACAAAACAATGAGCTCAAATTTTTATAACTTCACTTTACACAATGTTAGCATTAAATTTTTATGCAACTGAATGGCGTAAAACTGTGGAAATTACATGTTCGTGATGCCCTTTTAAACAGATTATGGGGGTGGTGCTAAAATTCTGACAGATGTGACTTTACATAGCAGATATCCTGATAAGTTTCCTAACAGTTCCCCAATCAGTGCTGGACACTGCATTAAAACACTGTCAATTTCTATTCCTGTCATTCAAAAACTTGATAATACTCTGTGCAAAAAAAGCCAGTGCAGCGACAGAAATGTCAAAGCTTCCTTGTCCTTTAGAAAACACTTTATTCACATGAAATGACGCTTCATAGTTAATAACCTATATAATTGTTTTTAAAAAATTTATATTTATTACTTTTAGCTATATGTAGCCGTTAAGCCTTCAACAAATCTTTGCTTTAATTAAAAAACAATCCACTATTTTAAATAGTAAACCCTTGCAATGAAAGTTAACAATGATGAATGATATTATTAAAGTGCCTGGCTGCTGTGATGGCAAATACACACCTTATTTTTTAAGGTCTCAGTTATATATACGCTGTATGTATCATACCTGATTTAGATTTATGAAATTGCATTCTTTGTGAAAATGACCACAATGATCAAAGAGACCAGAGTTTAATCTGCCAATACATATATTGTTGGGCCATATTAATGTAAGTTTTCATAGCACTAGAAGTTTATCAAGTTCTACAAAATGAAAATTGTATATCGACTACCATCATAAAAAAACAGAAATTAAAAGTGGAGTAATGTCCACCAAGGTCTTGAAATGAGAAAATGAGTAAAACTCACAAAATAAAATACATGATTTAGTTATGAAAAACAAATTGGAAATCTGTTAATTTTTAAAATTATGATGAATACTCTAACTCTAATTTAGGTTGGTCTTTGTCACACAATCAAGGTGAAGCTTTTATATTTCAATTTTGGTTTGCTAATAATGCCTTTTTTGGCACCCAACATCACATGCCTTTTCAGTTGACCATAAATCAAACCAAAGCCCTGAGTCCTCCATAAATGGAGCCTATTGGACACTTCAACAGAATTAAAAACACACAATTCTTCAAACCAACACAGACTGCAGTGGATTTCGTCACCCACGGCCCCTGCCAAGCAGAATAGTACCAGCACAGATTGTAGTGACGATGGGTGGGTGGCATGATGGACTGTGGGAGTGACTGGACAGGGTGGCTCCCACACCTCACAAACCAGAGCAGCAAACAGAATGTACCCATAGCAGTGCCAAAGATAAGGCAAGTATGATAATGTGTGGTGGCACTGCAGTGTGTGTGTTCTGGGCCCTGCCTGGCTCACAACTGAATGTCAAGCTGCACAGCCTCCTCAGATGATCCCTTGAAGGACCAGCAGGATGCCAGAGTCAGTCGGATGTGATTACGCTGTACATGGAGTCGCAATATAAAGAACCATACAGTGAGGGTACAGTTATGGCCCCCCTTATTCACAGACACAGTAGTGGAAGTATTTTTAGTTACTGTCTCTTCACAACCAAGATAAGAGCCTTCATACTCTTGGAACAGAAGAGTACAAAATGATGTACCACAGTTTTTCTGCCCCAGTGAACTTACTCATGTTCCCATGACGTAACATGACACATAATACGGAACCAATGGATTCTTGCTCCCTCAGTAAGGCCTGACAGGCTTCTGTTTCCTGGAAGGCGTCATGTACATGCAGTCTTACTTTACTGAATAAATCAAAAAATGCAGTCTAACAAGCCAGTGCTGCTTTTTAGAGGCATCTTTCAACATTCAATATTTAAGCAGGGGAGGAATATCACTTCATTCATAACTTATAAAAAAAAAATCTGCATTTTGTTATACCTATTTTATTCACTTTTTTAAAACCTTCTATTCAGTCAATATGTTGGGCAAACAAATAGTAACTCACCACAGCAAGATACATTTTAATTAACTCATGTTCAACTCTAGCTATGGTTAACATGGGCTGCACAAGAATCAATGTTTTTTTTTGGTTATAGACACCAGGCCAGTTTCATATGGTTAAAGAGAGTTTGCAACTTTCTATGAGTTGAAAAATGTGTTGTTACTTAATTTCAAATAGCCACAGTCCTTCTGACTAAAACCCAATCCACTGACATACAGGGTGGGTTTGAAATTCACGATAGGTAGGCTTAAATTAAAGGCATTTCTCTGTGTATGTACTGGTGAGACATGGTATTTAAACACTACACCTAAATGAAGTCTCTCAAATCTCTCAGGATCAAGGCACAAATGCTGGCTGCTGCTTTTACAAGTTAAACTCTGAAAATCCATACCTTTAACAGAGTGTCTCTTCTCAAGCTGGTGCAGATCAGGCAGGATGTGCATGCAGTTGATGCAGCAGTAAGTGAAGAAGTCCAGCAGCACCACTTTGCCAGCCAGCTCCTTGTTCAAAGACAGCGGCCCCTCCGTGTTCAGCCATTCCAAGCCTGGAGCAAGAGTGGAAAATGATGCTGTCATCTTATTAATTATGTTTAGTCACAGTCTAGGCAAACGCTTTACAGTGCCCATCACAGTACTAGGAGGGGGGTGGCGGTAGTCACAATACACCTGAGGGTTATATCTGTCTCAGGCCTGACACAACTTTAATGCCATATGGGAAAAAAAAAATTAAGCAACTTGATGGATCAAAGCAATGACTTGGGAATACTCAGAGCTTTAGAAGTGTCATGGCACTATCAAATACTAAAAAATGAATTAGAGATCATGTCTGATAAGGATTTTCACTCTTACCTCACATGCACTCTAGACTGGGTCTGATAACATTTGTCACACTTGATTAAAACATTTATTTTCATATTTTACAGCATACTGATGTGCACAGGAACATTTATTACTAAGTATAACATCCTACCCCACCCTCTACATAAACTTCTCATGTACGGCTTTCCTGTCATTTTTTCTCAATATTATATTGCCTATTTGAAACCCTTTACTTGTGCTGCTGTCAAGCTTTGCAGTGTCTCTTTTGTAAAATGATTCTTAATGCCAGTAGCACTTGACCTGTTTAAATCAAGGTTAAATAACAGAGATAAAGAGTCATCTCTCTAATTTCCATCTTCAAGAGTGATGCAAGCGTAGACCAAGTAGAAGAAAAAAAAAAGAAATAGCTCTCCTGATTTCAAAGTCTCAATGTTTTATCTTTTGTAGAGAGTGATTACAGGGCTTTTCTGGTGCCCAAATAGTGCATCTACTATGTGCAATTGTTTCACTGAAGTTCAGTGTGTGAAAATGGGTACTACACGCCTAGATAATGTCACAAACCCCTTCTTATTCATGTAGTCTTAGACTTGGCTGCTATTAGTTTGATTCCTGTGTGAAGAAGAGATTGTGGCACTAAGGAAAATTAATATAAGGATAAATTTCAGGAAAATCCTGAAACGACTGAGTCAAGAACTCAGTTGTAGTGACAAAAAGAATATGTTATAAACAGCAGCAAAAGGGTCAAAAAGTAATTACCGCTGTTTATAACATTTTCTTTATGCTGCTCTGGAGAATTTTAAATTTTCAACACCCACTGTAATCAAAGTAAGTAAACCTTTTTTATTGTTGTACCCTGCTGGCTCTTAGATAACCCCCAGGAAGAGGAAGAAAAATAATTTATCACCCTATATTGCTCTAAATATAAAAAAAGGCCATATATTTTAAACCTGTGTCTGCTATGCAGTTTTAAAGACTGCTCCTGAGGGGTTGAAGGCCCAGTAACTGTCCCATAAAGCCCTGTTTATTAGGCTGTTTAATGTACTACTGTAGATCGCCATCTACTGGTATGATGAGATACTGCCAACTTACTGCATCCCTTGGCAGAGGACTCAAGTGTGGATTCAGGTCAGATGTCAGTATTTAGAGAGCATCCCATTAAATAAACTATAACCTCTAATGGACACGGGAATCCTGTTATTACCTGTTACTGTGAATTATCTGACAAGGATTTAAAAAAATAATTTTTCAATCATTTGGTGTAGTTATGACAGCTATAAAAGACAACTGCTATATTACCATTCTAATTCTTATGCTGTTGATGCTAATGATGGTACTGGAAAAACACAGAGTAAGCAGTGGTTTCAAAGTAGGCTAATATCGTGTAATGATAACACATGAGAGACAAACACTGGGGCAAAAAATGTACCAATAAATCCTGTGTTTTGCTGTATTACGTTATAACTTTTATCATGTACTGTAGTATAAATTTTTAATGGCACCTCTTATATATCTAACACCTTATTTTGGAAGAAAGAGGATGGTTCTACAATGGAGTATGTTGGTAGTTCAGTCACTTCACAATGAAGGGGTTGGTCCTCCTCGAAAGGGTCCGAGGATAAAACTGAGGGGTTATAAGTGATTCATTGGAAGGTTGAAGAAGAAAGAAATATTGTGATATAAAAATCTGTTTTCATTGTTTGGACTTCCTTCTAATTATTGTCTTTAAATACTGGATAATTTAAACTGTTACTGAAATTAAACCATGTGAGAAGTTAAGACAGGGAATGTCTGGTGGCGCTGCTACCAACTCAATGACATCTCAAATGTGAGAGGAGCCCAAACTACACACTGTAATTCAAGGGGTCACAGGTCAAAAAGTCCGGAAACCACTAGTTTAATCTGTGTATCAGCTGTGAGATATAGTTGAGCAAACAATACAATAACTACAAACGGTACAAATACTTAACAGACAAGATGCTTAACTTACAGAGGAGGATTGACAAATTAAGATTTGTATGGATGCCATACTGTAGGAAACACGTACCGACAGGGCGAAAAGGTGTCCGAGTTGGCTCTTAAAAAGTATTTAAATGCCAACAGAGGACGGTTTTATCGTAAGCAAAGCAGAAATACTTTTACTGAGAGTCCTGCAATAACATCAAATGTTGGCAAACTTAACTCGAGGAGCGGCTACGGAGGGAGACACAGTGCTAAGCGAGCTAGAACCAAAACGTGGTCTAACCTGTCTGGAAATCGGGTATCTTTAGATCCCCTCTCCCGTCTAGTTTCTGCAAATACTGGAGCACAGCGTTTTCCTTCTCCCGCGGTGTCGTCGCCTCGTCTAAGGCGGAATCCAGCTGACTTTGAATAGGAAATAAAGCGGAGAGGCTGCACCGGGACGCCATGTTTCCGACACCCGCCGGCCAGGTAAAGTCACGGCGACGATTCGTGCCGTTTAAGATATATAGTTAAACAATTCATTTATTCTTTTTCGGATGTTTAAGTTGTCTTCGTAGACATAAATAACGTGTAAACCCTTTTGGAAATGTCTGTGTATTTAATTAGAGTGACGACGCCAGTCGTTTTTACAGCATTTGTGGAAAGTGCTGCTGTGTTTCTGTAGTTGTCCTTACCACATTCGTCGCTGCGCTGTGGCGGTAAGTGCTAACCCGGTGCTACCGTGATATTGCGGGAACACACAGCATTTATTAGAGAAAACTGGCTGCATATTCTAATTATATTATATTATTATATGATATTAATTATGAGAAGATATCTTAGTTGCGTCTTTTGTCGCCATAGTATCAAGGAATCTACCAGTAGTCGTTAACCTACTGTATCGTTTACTATCTTCGGGCAACCGCGGGATGTTATCAAACACCAGCTCTTGTGTAATAAATGGGGTTTTGAGGAGGTCGCAGGGTAACATCGGGGGACGTTACGCTTCCTTTCCCTCGAAATGTCACAAAAGGGCGACTCGGAAAACGACATCTGGGAATATAGGCCCCTTGAGAAGAAAAAGAAGAGACAGAAATCCCCGTCCGCGGTCGCAGCTGTCACCAAAAGAAGATGCGCTTCCAGGAAAACCTCGAGAGACGCTGCTCCCACGGCCAAGGCACCTGCACAAATCACGACAGCTGCAAGTGGAGATTTAAGTACTGTTGTTGGTGAGGACGGAGAAAGAAACTTAGAGACACACAGTCTAAACTCAAAGCCGTCTCCTACTCGTGAGACAGCCCAAACGGTCAATGCTGCAGAGGGAGACTTTTCTGGAGACTTTTGTCCAATGTGTCAGATGCCCTTCTCCATCTTGGTGGTGCAGACTCAAAGATGGCACGTTGCTGAATGTCTTGACACCCCCAGGGACAAATGCAGAGGTACAGACACCCGTACTTCTTCTTACACTTCATCTGAATGTTGACTGATACACTTGATGGCGAATAAATAACATCTCTTCCACAGCCTCTGATTATCATGACATGGGACAACCGCATCAGGAATCTCTCATCTGATTGATAATCCAGTCAAATGTATGCATAAAGACAAACTACAAGTTAAAATGTTCCCAATCGTGATCACAACCTTATACACAAATCAGAAACTGGTACTTACGGTAAATCCTAAATGCCAAGAACATGGCATCACATCCTCCCTGACTGGTAAATCTCCTGGTCTTTCCAAGTTTCATGCCCTCAATTTGTAACACAGGCTTTTTGTTTGAATTATGAAGTCCCGAGCCCAATTCAAGAAAACCTCACAGCAGATATGATACAGTTTGCTGAGTGGTACCCACCTTGACGGATAAACTGAGGTGTAAAAGCATGGGAGTGCTTATTTAAAAATAAATCTTGGCTGTAATGAATTAAATTCTTATGAATATTTGGAACTATAATAGACTCTAGTATTTGGTTTGTGTTTAAATGGCATTTTAATTACTTGCATTACTAGTAGTAGTAGTGTTTGTTGCTACCTCTCCAGGGACTGGAGATAGTATGAGACCGCTAATTTTGTACACAGCAATAAACTAAACTACCAAAAGCACCTTTAAAATCTTTTATCTGCATCTTCAAACTACCTTTTCAGAGTTTGAATGATTATCTTGTTGTACCTTGCTCTGATGAGCCTAAGTTTTGGAATGTTTCTTATGTTCATACAGAGTGTCCAGATGGTCTACAGTGCTCCTCTACCATCCCAAACCATTACACAAAATTCAACCACACACTCCTGGCACACAATCGAGCAAACAGTGACACAGCCTTCCTCAGTTTGTCCCAGCAGACCGAAACTGGCGGGGAGACCAGCCTCAGCTGTCTCCCGGGGCCGATAAACAATGAGGTGAATGGCTCTGCCTCAGAGACTTCACAAGACCACGCTGTTAGTCTCTCTGCCTTATCCCCTTGCAGTATTAACAGTACGACACCTCCATCTAAGCTTACGAAGGGACTTCTGTCTCTGCGGTCACCTGGTCCAGAGGATTTTAAGAAAAAGAAAGGCTGGTCAACCTCTTCTAAAGGCCACAAGTCTATCAATGCTTCCCAAGAGAGTAAAACAGAGCTTTCATCCACTCCTGTAAGGGGAGACAATGAAGGACAAGCTTGTGAAGGTTTTCCCAAAAGTGAGCCTTCACCTGAAAGCTATGATGATATATCCTACTCTCCTCTTTCTGAGTTCCCTGCAGATATGGAGGTCAATAATAACGGCTGTAGAAAAACCCTTTTTAATAGCGATGCAGTTGAAAATAAAGCTGAAGACTCAATGGTACTGTTAAGTGATGGTTTCTCAAGTGAAGATGACCTCCTAACTCAATTCATAGATAATTTGGAAACCAATAATATGCCGATAAAGGAGCCTTCCTCCTCAAACACCCAGCTGGAGTCAGTTAACTCATTAGCACCCACTCATCAGCTGGTTGCTGCTGGAAAAATAGCTGATTCCACAGGTGAAAAAGAAGCTCATGGTAAATCTACCAGGGCCATCGGTCCATGTCAGACTAGCATTCAGTCTCCACAGAGTCTTGTTTTAGAACGTCTGAGAGAAACTCTACAAAGCTCAGATAGTCTTCATTTCCACAATTTGAATGACATTATTCAGTCAGGGCAGCCTCACACAAATTCTCATCAAGTGCCTTCATCTCAAACCACCACTGTCCAAAGATCTCAAACCATGCCGCCACAGAAGGGCCAGAGCAAGGCCAATCAGGCCTCCTGTCTTAAGCAGACAGACATTGGGGTGTTTTTTGGCCTCAAACCCCTCAAGGAGAAGGAGAAAAAGACTGAGAGCGGTCAAAATGAAATCAACACCACCTCTCTTCCAACACTTGATGAGAACTCAGCAAAGACACGACAAAGAAGAGACAGGAAAAGTAAAACTAACACAATCACAGATACCTCACAGGGGACCGCGACTGTAGATGGCAGTGATGTAGTGAATGCTCGGGGAGGACAAAGGAGAGGTTGGAGAAGAGGAAAGTGGAACAGAAGGAATTCTGATGGAGAGGTGGAATTACCACGTTGTCCATTCTACAAGAAGATTCCAGGTCAGTGAGCAACTGGGTATCGTTTTTTTCTGTATGAATCAGTTAAGTCATTTTGTGTTTGTAATCTAAATTTGTAAAATCTTGCTCAGGAACAAAGTTTGTTATAGACGCCTTTCGGTATGGGGAGATCGAGGGCATCACTGCCTACTTCCTAACCCATTTCCACTCAGACCATTACGGAGGCCTGACCAAGAACTGCACATTTCCAATCTACTGTAACAGAGTAAGTCATCTTTTGACTGTTGTAGAATATGAATGATTTCTGATATTTCATTGCATCTTTTGGTTCTGACGCTATGTATTGTATCAGTTGGCTAAGTACCTGACTGGTTGTGCATGGGTTAGTCATATGTCAAGCTATCCCAAGTAGGAGTCAATTATTATACTTTAAAACCTATTTTATGAATTGATCTGCACAAGACTGTCTTTTTTGGCCTTTTCTTTTGACAGGAAACTATTATGGTTGTTTTTTTTTACTTAATGCAGCAAATGAATAGTCTCTCCCTAAGGTCCTGTCAGCCCTTGACTACTATGGAAGATATTCATTTCTTCATCGAAGATGCTACAAACCCATTTTTTTTCTTGAAAAAAAAAACCCCAAACATATTTACGTGCACATCATTAAAAAGTTCCCTGTCTGCTTTTTTTCCACAGAGTTGAATAGAGTAAATGCCTGATCCATTTATTATCTCACTGCACTACATTGACTCAGAGAAATGAAAACTTCCCTTGCAGTTGGTAGCCATGAATACCAATTTGCAAGTGACTCTGAGCATATTGGAGTTGACTGAATTTTGAAGATTTTTTTATTTATTTTTCTATTAAATTTATTTATTATTTGAAAAATATGCATAAGAGGACTTAATATCCAGGAAATTTAGGGTTTTTGTGGGTCTCAGTTGGTCTTTCTCTTTCACTGTTACTGTGCAAATGTTGAAACCATTTAGGGTCTCAGAATTAAACAATAAAATCAATGAATTGAGGTAATCTGTCAAAGTATAATATTCAAACGTTATATTGCTGCTTTCCTGTCGTATACATTTGTTTACAGAAGTAACTTCAGTTATTGTACATTTTCTATTTCTTACTGTTTTAAACATATCTCTGAAACTAAAAGCCCATTAGATGGTATCCAGAATATATAGTGGTGAATGTTAAATATGATGTAAGTTCTCATGTCGAATGGGTCATGATTAATCACAGTGGAATGTGATTTCTTTAGGGATCCAGACTAAAAACAGGCTCCAAGGGGGTTTTGCTTATTTTGCAGGGCAGAGAAATTCAACATGGGTACTACCTCGGTTGTAGCCCCGAAAAGTTTGATCAGCATCCCCAAGGAAATTTTCCAAGGAGATTTGGAAACGATAAATTCAAGGGTGTTATTTGCGAATTATACAATAAAGTGAAGCATGACGGGCACTGATGCTGACGCATTAGGAGCTGAGATTAGTTGAAACATGATCTCTTGCAGATCTGTTGCAGGCTTTTAGTTGTAAGGAAATCCTACTTGTAATTTTTGTTTTTCTTGTGTTGTGTCACTTAATTTTATCAGTTTACTGTCACTGTTAATATGCCGGGGTTTTGTTATGTTTTTTTGAGAGTTTGGTTGCTTAGATTTTTGTAATGTAAAATGTATAGAGTAATTGTATAGTGTTTACTCAAGCAGTTTTTTATGAAATCAGCAAAATGCTGTGGAGTGGATGTTTTTGAGTGTTTTTTGGGGTTTTTGTTTTTTTTTTATTTTTTTTCTCCCGAGCTTGTGGACGCTGCCAAATCATTGTAAGTAAACCACAGAGATATGAGCTGACGAAGAGCTGCCTTTTTCTGGACAGATTACAGGGAACCTGGTAACAAGCAAACTGAAGGTGGCTGAACAGTATGTCCACATCCTCCCCATGAACACCCAGGTGACTGTGGAGGGAATCAGGGTCATCCTCCTGGATGCCAACCAGTGAGTCATCCAGTTGACATCAGTATAAGCCACTGAGTAGTGATCAGAAAACTACCTTGATTGTTGTCTTTTCATTGAGGAATACTAAGGAATATTTTTATGAAACTAACGCTGTATGACAGGGCAATTTATTGTCAGTTGGTACCATCGATTTTTGAATTCAAGGCCCAATTATACAAACAGTTGAAATGGCAAGTCTCTACTCTAAAAACCCAAAAATTGACTACAATATCTTCCTTTTTATTTGACAGTCAATACTCTATGAAGATGATATCATAGTTAATCACTTAATCACACTGAAATCATCTTTTAATTTAGCTAATTAAAGAATTTAAATTTCCTTCCCCAGATCATCTATGCACTAACTTGATGTTCCTTTGTCTCCAGCTTCACCACTGACCTATGTCTGTTCTTTCAGTTGTCCAGGAGCTGCCATGCTGCTGTTCTTCCTGCCTGATGGACAGACAGTCCTCCACACTGGAGACTTCAGAGCTGATCCCTCAATGGAAACCTACCCTGAGTTACTCAGTTGCAGGGTGCAGACGCTCTACCTGGACACCACGCAAGTACCTCTCATATACAGTGAATTTACAAGCGCCAAAAGCGGGATTGTGGTTGTACTGCACTACTCTCAGCTGTGTGTAACATACAGCGGCAACCACTCCTTGAGGAGTTTGTGCATGATTCCATGTCAATGTAAGCTCTCTTATCCCTGTAGATACTGCAGCCCTGAATACACCTTCCCTAGACAGCAAGAGGTCATCAGCTTTGCAGCCAGCAAAGCCTTTGAACTGGTGACACTCAACCCACGTACACTTGTAGTATGCGGATCCTACTCTGTGGGGAAAGAGAAGGTATTTTTGGGTAAGTGTTTGGAGTTTATGCAAATACTTAATATTCATCTTAACCCAGCTTTCTAAGTGCTTGTCTGCCACTAGACGGCAAAGCATGCAGACTTGGCATGATTTATAACTACGAATTATTACATACTTTACAATAATGGGTTTTGTCTAGACTGAAGATCATTTAAAGAAAGTAACCCTTTTGACTCTGCTTATTACTCAAAAGTAATGGTACTTTTTATTATTCAAAATATTAGGTCATATTACTAAGAGCAGTGGCAGCTTCCTATGCTGTTCTCTTTTCCTTACCCTCTTTAAATCAGGGAAACTCATTTGCCTTATTTTGGAGATGGCACATAACAAATAAAATGATCTTGTGATCATTTTGCTGGTCAAAAGTCAAAGTAATCAAAGTGGTCATCCAACACATTCCCTTTTGTACCCATTTCAGGTGAGATTATACTGAGAAATTACACTGAAAAGAAATTTTGGAATGGGTGATGCTAAATCTTGCACATGATGAGTTTGATAATTGGCCAGATTAAGTGATATATTTTTGATGGCTAATTATATTACTGAAAAAGACTTGTGGTAATTTATTCATTTAATTCTGTGGATGGTTATATAACTGATGCGGTACAAAGTAGGGCAGTACCATGACCACAAACTGATGGACGTAAAGTGAATTTGTTCCTGAAACTAATAAGATGAGTGGATTTTTCTGTAGCCTTATGTCACTACCTCATCTCGTCTGTTGCTTATTGAAATAGGAACAGTTTGGAGAATTTGTCGATTAGTGTGTCTTGAGAAAAGAGGTATACAATATATGTTGTCGTCATGTGGCAACAAACAGTCCTCTGGTGACGTGCAGAAATAATGGTCTGTTCCACTTTTCGTATAGTGAAGTACTCAAACTAATGTACTCACAGAGGGTCGATGGCATGCATTCATTCTGTAATCAACTTTGCTTCAACCAGCTCTGCATGAAATTGGAACAGAGAAAAAAAAACGACTGCTGATTCAATTGACTTTACTCATCCACTCTGAATATTTGTACACTTCAAGCACACATTTTACAATGCAGGGAACTCAATAAAGTGCATCAGATTGTTTTAAAGGAGGCATTTAATAGTTTTTAATAAATGCCTTTATAGCCTGTAGAGTGCAGACAATCTGTTCCAGTAAAGTTGAAGTACAATACATTGGGGGTTTTTTTGTTGTTTTTTTTTCTCTGTAAACTGGGCTAGGAGTTCTTCAGAGCAGGTAAAGTTTATTCTGTAGTGAAATGTACAAACTGTCAGTGAGAGTAGCAACAAGGGGTTCTTAATGGCAAGTACAAAATGGGTCCTAAAATGAAAAGGCTGAATTTCCCAACATTCCTGGTTCTGCTTCATTTGTAGCTCTGGCAGAGGTCCTGGGGTCTAAAGTGTGCCTCTCTAGAGACAAATACAACACCATGTGTTGCCTGGAGTCGGAGCAAGTCAGACAACGTATAACCACCGACTGGAAGGCAGCCCAAGTCCATGTGCTGCCTATGATGCAACTCTCCTTCAAAGTAGGTGGAGCAGTCTCATTATCTGATCTGAAAAGAGCAGTCATTACGGTGGGACTTTGAGCCCTCAGGAGAATGAAAAGGTTCTATTTTAAGGGCATGTTTAGGAAACAAATTACATCAGTGATTGGTGTAAAACAACCAGCAAATATATCTCTATAAGCTTATATCCCTCAGGTAGTTTCTTTGTTTGTTAATTGCATAGGAGTCCTTGTACTCAAATGATAAACACTTAGAGTGAGATGAGTTTAAGCATTTCATTTAATAATAAACTACTTAGAGAGATGAGGGTGAATAGAGCTGGCTATTTCAGTTATGAATTATTCCTCAAATGGTCTGCAGATCTATTGTGTAGACCTTTCTTGTGTTTAACCAAGGGCTGCTTCCAATTATTTCTGAACAGTTACTAAATGATGTGTTTGTACATCAAATAATGGTCTATTCATATGCAAGTATCTGGGACAGGAGTTAAATCAATTAGGAAATGCTAATTTCGATGACCCAAGCACATCATCTCCTTAAAAAGGACTAATGCATTTAAATTTTCCATCTGTATAATCACAGATAAGGCCCAGACTTGGTATAATTCATGCATCGCTAGGCACAGAAAGGCTGACATGAGGGTAATAAATGCAGTTCAGTTTTGCACTGAGACCCTTTTGAGTAGTGGGTTTCGTTGTTATGAAACACTGCATCTGTATATTTGAGAATAATGCTTCCAAGTGGTGCTAGTAAACTTTATATCTCATAAGCAAAAAGGTTGCACAAAGATTTGTGTGTGTATATGTGTATGTATTATTTAAATATGTATTATACATCTCAATTCATCAGCATGCGATAAATTTGAACACTTCTCATTTCCATGTATCCCCTTGTCGCCTTCCCTTTGTCTCCAGAAACTGCGGGATCACCTGGCACGGTTTTCACAACGTTATGATCAGCTGGTGGCCTTTAAACCCACTGGCTGGACCTTCAGCCAGCAGGTGGAATCAGTTGAAGACATTCAGCCTGAGATTAGCGGCAACATCTCCATTTATGGTACGCATTAATTTTTTTTTCCTCTACATATCCTCATATCCAGTTTGTCAGAGGTCATAACAAACATTCACTTGAGAGTATCAACAGAGAAAATCATAAACTCTCCTATAAGACCTAAAAAGATAATGAATCACAGGTGAGGAATAAAAACCAAGACCAATTTATTTTCATTAGTACATTGCTCTTTGTAGTATAAATTAGGGCTGTAACTGCCATTTAGGATGCCCTTCTCTCTTTTACTGACCAGAAACAGAACCTTACAGAGGTGAATAATCTTTGTCATCTTCCCACATGGCAGCATTTTCCTTGCCAAAACATGCTCCCTCACATTATTGTTTTGAGCTTGCAGCTCCCTCTTTTGGCAAGGTGAGGAGGAGGAGGAGAAGGAGACTCTGGGAAAGAGTTTGGGGATTAACAGCAGACCATGGCTCAGTGTCAGGTCACTTTAGCTTGGGGATGAGAGGGTAAATAGGAGGATATCTTCAGTAATGGACAACACTACTGGAGAGTAATGTAGCATTAAACCCCAATGCTGAAATGGGTCATGACTTGATGTGCCACAGCAGCTTGTTTTTCTTCCTTTCCTTTGTTTCATGTTCTGAAGTGATCCATCATCAGCATAGACCATCTGGCTTGTAACATACAATCACCAGCTAGAGTTTTTGTGATGCACACTCTTAATTTTTTCCTCCTCAGCAGTTTGTGTCACTCATGCAGAAGCCAATTCTCTCTCGCTCTCTCTCTCTCTCTCGTTTATCTCCACCTTACGCTTTCCAGCCATATGCTGCCACTGCTCCTGACATTGTTCTCTGCATGTGGGAGGATTGACTGTATTCTTGAGTAGGCTTCAGCTAGATATGTTAAATGCAGTGGTGGAGGATGTTTAAAACCTGTGGAAGGGTGAAGGTGTCTCCTTAATAAATAGAACATTGAGATTAGAAGTAAAATTCAGCAAGGCGTCATATGAATATTTTTGATAAATGCAACTTTTAAAGCAAAAATCTGCTTCAAAGCCCAAAGTTATGGTACACGATAAAGGTAACTCTGTTTTGTTTACAGGAATCCCATACAGTGAACACAGCAGCTTTCTGGAGTTAAAGCGTTTTGTCCAGTGGATTCAACCTCTCAAAATCATTCCCACAGTCAACATTGGCAGCTGGGCCGCCAGGAAGGCCATGGAGAAGTGTTTTAGTGAGTGGCTCTTGGAAACCAAAGCTAAACTGTAACTTATTTACTGGTAAACTGTGTGTAACTCAGCTGCTTTTTGGTAATAAAAGACAACCAATTAATTTTCATTACTTCATATTACCAATGACCACTGGGAACAAATATATTTCAACACTAATTTTAGTACTTGTCTTGAAATTGCTTGCCTCAGACTGCTGAGCTCAAAACAACAACCTTTCAACTCCAGTAAAAGAGGCATAACGGTTTTGTTTTCATCCACAATGGGCTGAATTATAAGAACATACAACTTTGGAAGCTTTTTCGCTGAAACATGATCTGCAGTCATACTAATCATGAACAACACCTAGACCTCTGTCATCCAGAAGTATTTTATATTGTAATTGAATTAACTGAATTTGTAACTGCCTGCTATGGCCACTTCCTTTTTTTGTAATTAATTGAAATTTTTATGCTGAGAATAAATGTTTTAAGCAATCTTTTAACATCTCCCCTTTTTATTTGTTCATTTATTTTTTTTGCAGATTTAATCTATACATATTACCTTTTCATGTCAAGAACAATCATGGTATGTTAGATTCAAGATTTTATTTTCTTTTAAAATTTGCAAACGTGGCATGATCAGTGGTTTTCAGGGCTGTATTATCAGGATTTTCACTCTTGCTGTGCATTAAATGACTTCTCTACTGTTCAAATCATCCATACTGAGGAATTTGTGCAGCACTGACAATGTCTCTTCTGGCAAATACAGTGTTAAGGAGGAATGTCTGTCTATTATCTCTGAGACACATGCGGTACAGAGCGAGAGCTTTTTGGATCTTGATCTCTGTAAAGCAGGCTTGTCACACAAATCCCGCATGATTTCTCCTTTCATGTAGAACAACTTCAACTTTTCGTATCTGCCTGTTAAATCACAGGGGCCAGAGTGAGGAAATTATGTGTCACAAACTCTTGATTCTAAACATTGAAAAGGTTTGTTCTACAATATATCCGTGTATATACAATATACTATATTTTAATCTACTAATGACTTCGTTTTCACATTTAATAACTGTAAAGGGACCATTAAAGAAGCTTGCCATATTTATGTACATCAAACCTTCCTTTTAAGATTCCATCACTCTTTATGTGGACATAATTTTTGCAGTGAAAATGATCCAAGTTGCCTGGGAAATTGCAGTTTCTCTACACTTTTCAATACACCTCTTGTCTTTTATTGGTTCCTATTTTACTTTAAATTGTGTTACCATGTTTATCACCCACTTCTCTAGGAGAGTGATTGAATAACCACCGTACTATCTGTTCTCAGCAAGCAGCAATTCCCTGTAACCCATGTCTAATAATGTCATTTGGTATTCTTCCCCTAGGCATGAATGATATGTATTGGGTCTTGCTGAACTGAAACAAGATTGGGACGCTGGTTGAAATGTCTATTCTATTTAATTCAATAGGTTTGTCTGGTTGTTAGTTACATAAAACCCTCAAGTTGTATTAGCCTGTATTCTTAAAGAGGTGATGATCGTGATCACTCCATACATACTTACCTGAAGGAAGATGAGATAAGAAAGGAATCCTGATGTTCATGTTGTTGCACCTGGAAGCATTCGCCCTGCTGAGCATTACAATGAATCACTGCCTATTTATTTACTATTTATACTGAGATCCCCTTTGGCTCTTACTGTATGCTTAAGTTAAAACAAGAATGAACTTATCATCTTTGGAAAAAGGAAGTTTTATGAAAGCGGTTAAAAATTCTGTGCTATAAGAATTTCATCAGGTGTCTTATTCAAGTAGAGCCTCGAAATAAACACAATGATGATAAAGGTTACAGATGATACACATTTGCATTGCATTGAAAGGTTTAAAGTTAATGTTATTGATTTTGTATTGATTTTATTGATTTTGCAGGTCAGGCAACCAGAAACAATCAAAATATGTTGCTTAGTTTACTAACACTTCCACTGAATTATGTAATTTTACTGCATAAACTCTGAAGCCTGTTTTATGTGCTGTGTATTTTACTCCTCAGACCCAGGTAAAATTGTTAAAAGAAATACACATGGTCAGTGTTAAGTAAATGAGATTTATTGTCAGAGTACAACCTGAATTTGCAATACCCTCACAAAGGATGCATTTATATATAAGAGGGTGTATTGCTGATACAGCACAGCTTGAATAAACCAGGCTGAAGAATGGACTTCCAAAATAATTGTCCTGAATAATTTATTTGCCAGAAATTATATCTGTTTTATAGCACGGTAAGAACTTGAATCATTAATCTTGGAAAAGCTGTTGGTATGTAATAGGTAAAAGAATTTTCTGAATATTAACAGTATTTGATAATATATGATGTGAGGAGGTCAGAGGGACGCTTTGTCCCTGCCCTCTGTGGATATTACTCACTGGAGATAATTAAAATAAAAAAAAGACATAAATAAAAAGACTGGTTTGGAGCACTTCAAGCGAACAAGCCTTGCAGATAATTTCCTCTTGATGTAGTCTGTGGGAATGGCATTGGTCACGATACATGTTTAAAAAGGAAAACCATCTTCCCCAGTTATATTAAGATTACATTTTGGCAGAATATCTTCTGTTTTCTGAGTCTCCATTTTTATTTAAAATCAGAGAGAAATAGGAGAGACATAGCCTGAGGTGCCCCACCGTTCTGTCAGCATATTAATTCACAAGACATCCCTGAGGCTGGGAGGACACATTATACTGTTCTCTTCCTGCATCTTTTGTTATTCAACCCCCAGGTATTGTCTTAGTATTCTCCAGAAAAAAAAGCAACGGGAAAGTTTAAGATCTTGAAGTTTGTAGGGCTCCTTTCATATAAACAAATTCTAATGCAAACACATGTACATAGAGGAGACATTTTAACCTACAATGTTGCTAATCTGTATGTACTCTAAAAAATAGGTATCATTAGCCAGGAATGGCTTATGACGTAATAGTGGCAAAGGTGACTGCATATTGAGCAAACTCGCTCAAGCTACACTTCTAAGATTCATATAGGGCTTGAATATTTAGGGCAAAAATTGGATATCTTTTCAAAATAATATTTATTTACTACAGTGGGATCATAAATGTTGATTGAGAGCATCTTGGCTTTTAATCGCCATTGTATTAACGCTCTTTGAACCACTTATGATTGCATGTGTCCTGTCATCTTGGATCAAAGTTAATGAAAAATAGTGTTCCCATAGAAGTCACATTAGAGATTCAGTGGCATGAAAAGATCTAACACGTGTCCAGAACACGTGTTTCATTGGAAACCTCTGCTGTCATGGCTTTCTGCACATTGCAACATTTTTGCACTACATGCATCTCACTGTTAAATTTCTATCTTGCGTAACAATTTGTCTTCGGTCCAGAAACTTATGTAATGAGCGTGTTCTTTGGTTTGGCATCATACTGCTTGTATGATGCCAAACCAGTTTCAGTGAAACATTTCCCACTTGTTTCCTTCTAAGCACAACTTTTGGTTTTGTTTTTTGTTTTCATTTTGGATATTCAGCATCAAACAGACACTAACTGATATTTAATGTATATATTATATATTTAGTTATGCTACAAGTTTCAAAGTAGTACTTATCAAAGGTATACATATATTGAAAAGAAGTTAATGAAGGGAAAAAACTGTACAAGTAGAGAATGATCTTTCCTTTGTCATTGATATCTGAAAATCTGATTTGGCCTATATAGCATAGTTAACCAATCTTTCCTAGTGGAAAGCAAATTGTTCTCCATTTTTTAAATGTCCAGTGTCATTTCCATCTACGCATTTAAAGTTGGGCTCCAATCTGATATAAATTTGCCTGGTAAGAGTTTTATTGCCGGTCAACAGCAATATATTAACAAGTTATCTTTTCAACCATTCTTGAGGTAAATGCCTAAAATATATGATCATACTTTCTAGTGCATTTTGCATTTTAGAATGGCTTGTGTATCTCACTCCATTATTAGTTAATGGGGCAAATCCCAGAAAACATGGTATCTAAGCACAACATTTGAGAATAAACATCTACAGCAAGTACAACACAAAATCAAGAAATCCAAAATCATACTCTGTTAAAACGACAAGTTATTGTTTTTACACCACATAGCTTGTTTAAATATAATGTCATTGTGTATGATATTAGTAAAGTAACTTTAATATCCTTCATCTTTAACATTTACCTTCACTTAAAGCTCACTAGATGGTTTAAATCCAGTAAACTAATAGAGGGCAAGATCAATAGGAACTGACCATGATCTTGGAAAAATACTGTCTGTCACCTAAAGTGGTACAAACCCACTGACGGTAGGCAGGAAGTTACAAAAATTGTCATAAAAACACGCCTGGACATAATGGTAGAAATGACCCTCTCAACGTCTTATGGTCAGGTTTGCAGTCAGTCACTACAGAGACAGTTTGGGGAATGAAGAGGGTGGCTTCCAGGTAGACGCAGGATGTTCAGTCTCACCTGGAAAGAGAAATAATTTTTCTTCTCAGATCACAGGTTGCACGGACACATACAAACGGCAACATAATGAACACTGACGACATTTTAGCGTCGTCGCATTTTGTGCGCGAGTAATGAATGTACCTCATTCTTGAGTGACTTGCTGATGTACATGTTGAACTCCTCCATGCTTCCGACGTGCAAGTCATTAAATGCCAGAATTTGATCTCCTTTGTGGAACAGGCACACTGTCTGTGGCTGGCCTGTCCACCCACACACACTGTGACACACAGACAAAACCCATATTCTGTTTTTTAAGATTTTTTTTCCGTAGCTTTCATTTGCACAATATTTGACATTTGTGCTTTTTAATTTTCGTTGAAATTTCTTTATAAATTCACAGCATGGCCAAAGTTTGGCTCTGGTATGGATTTTTTGAAATATCTAAAAAGAGACATCGGAAGAATCGTGAAATGTCTTTAAGACCAAACAACCAGTGAAGTTGCATATGACTTCACAATTCTATACACAGTATGATAATACATAGTGTTAATATTAAGATTTTGCAAATTTTCCTCCTGTTAGTACTAACAGAGGCTCAGCTAAGAGCTCTGTGGCCCCTAGTTGGTCCTCTCCAACTCTGGGCCCCTATAATCATCAATGATTTCAGCTAATGACTGAAGCCACAATCAGAAGTTAACCACTACTGTCTGTTCTACAGCAGGTTTGGCTTATGCCTTACGTCTTGTCCACACAGTAGGCGTTTCAGCCACGTTGTTCTTTACATTGATTTTGTGTTGGGTGACATACACCGAACTTTGTGCCTGACCACGTCCTGTGAGGACACTGACGGAAGCTCCAAGCTGCTGCTGCTACTCTACCAACATGCTTCCTTCACTGCAAAGCCTGTTTTGAAACCTCGTTAGGCTTAAACTTTAATGATCTATTAAAAACCAGCTCAGAAGTAAACACTTACTGCTGCTTTAAGGGCAGCAAAAGTTGTTGAGCTCAACTCAACTGAGATAATGAGTTTAAAACAACTGCATTTATTGAGCCTGATATGAAAAAAGTCATTTTTTCTATAAATAGTGTTTGCCTTTTGATTTAGCAGCTGAAAAGTCAACCAGTAATTTTTCTACATCAAAATGGATGAACAGTTCCTGCTGCGCAGCATTAAGCCTGACTTTTCTCGGCTGCAAAAAGAGCAAACAAGGACGTGCAGCATCCCCGCCAGCACTGCCTGATGTGAACTGTATTTTTAAACAAATGGAGTCTGTGATTTCTGGGATGAAGTCAAATCTGCAGTAGAACAGACAGGAGTGAATGTGGCACAAACATCTGTTCTTTTAGTGCTTTCATTAATATTAATGGACACAGAAAAATAAAAATAAAACTGCTGGAACATTTGTTTCTGTATTTTTTTTTTCTTTGGGTTGTATTGGTTAAACCTTTCCAGATGTTTTATTCAATGCAATCCAGTATCTGAGACATCTAAAACTTTTATTGTTCAACAGTGAGGTATTTCAGCCTTTTTCAAAGACAAACTTACCTTGGTTTCCCATCCACTTCTGTTAGCGTCAGGTGTTTTTTTAAATCCGCCTGATTGACCTCAATATCTCTTTCCCCTGGAGTGATGGGTTCAAGACTTGAAATGAAAAACAGACAAAAGCTTTATTTTATGGTATTGAATATATTTTGACATGTTAAGGAGAAATACATCTAAATCTTACCCCTTAATTCTCCAGTGCAATAATAAAAAATATTGTTTACGTGTAAGAGCTATGAAGGGAGCAATTTTCCTAAGATCCTCCTACATTTCTAAGAAAAGTTATTGTTATTATTGTCTCCTTCCTGCATTACACTGGCATTAGTGTCTGTATAAACAAGGACTTATAATTTTGTTTGAACAACTAATTCAAATTCTGGTTACAAAGTCGCCTGAGTTATAAATGTTTAATGTGGAGTGCTGCTTATTTTTATTCGACTATTATTGTACCACCGTCTGCTTGCAGAAACCTTCAGAAACTGCTTTAACCGGTCCCGCAACATGTCACTGATGGTCCCAGCACTCCTTTCTAGATATTTATTTTACTGAGTCACCTTAAATGTCCTTCTTATATTTGTTCTCTGTAACCATTTCAAAGCACGTCTTACGTCTGACTTATTCATCGGAAAAATCACAGACAATGCCACAGTGGGGGTTTTAAACGCTTCCTTGTATAATTTCTCGATAACTAAAGCAAATCTTGAACAGGAAATCTCATGCCTCACTCTACCACCCTGCTTTAGTTTATCATCACATCCCACATAAATGTCCCTATCTCTAGTGTTTGTCTTGTTACAAAAGAGGCCAAAATTTAAACAGGGCCTCCCACTTGGTAGCTACTTTTTTGGATTCAGGGTCAGTTACTTCAGAATCTCACCTCTCAGTAGAGCTTTGTTTTTCCAGTGTATTCACATTTTGGTTCTCCAGCATCTCTACGGGAGAGATGGCCCCGTTGTCACTGGAGCTGCTGCTGAAGTCTGAAGGATGTGTTTCCTCTCTGTGAAAGCAAGTAATAGCATGAGGGATTTTATCAGGTACATGTCTCCAGTACGCTCAGCTAGTAAGCACTTATATATTCTTGGTTGACATATAACAGAAGACCACATGACAGTTTGGAGAGACAGGGAGAATAAACCATGAAGAGGCTGTTGTGTAGCAAGAGAAAATGCCTTATGTTGACTACACCCACAGAGCCCACAAAATGACACAGAGGAGGAACCATCTGAATCTGTGTGCACTGTTGTGTGTGTGGGGGGGACTCACATGCAGATAACATACCAAGAGATTCTGGCTCTATATCAGAAGCCTTGGATGGACAGATGTCCACATTTGACCTTGTGGCAGAAAATAGCAACAATGGTCAATAAAGGGTAAAAAAGCATTCGAAAATGCCAAAAGCCAAATTACTGAAGGTTTCCTTCAGTTATATAGAGACCAGATGTCCTGAGGGTTTTTTTTTGTTTTTTTGTTTTATGTTTTTTTTAAAATTGTTCATAAAAGCAGCATGGAGGAAGCAAATAATTCCCTAATACCCGTGGAGGCGCAAGAGGGGTTCTGATTAAGATGCACTTCAGAAACAAATCTTTTGACCCATATGCCCCAAATGTAGCAGAGAAGATGGTCTTCAGTGTGGTGGCACAGCGGTTGGCCACTTAGAAAGAAATAAAAATCAGTGTGAAACACAAAATTATCAAATAGTTTGATATTACAACAAATTTAACACAGCAAAGAGCAGAAGAGAGTATTTTTCACATAGGAGATGATAGCATGAAAAAGCTGGAAGAGGCATGGTGGATTTGATAGCCTGTTGTGCTGGGGATTAACAAAGTGGCCTAAGTAAACAGGAAAGTCAAATCTGATTGGCTAAAACCTGGCCTCTATGGAACAGAAGGTCCGACGTGCTAGGTAGAAACGAAGCCTTAACAGCCCTCTTCGAAAGCTAGGCTTCCCTGAGCAGCTCTTAATATACAGAAAAATTATTTTTTCTCACAGTAAAATTAAATGTTATGAAAATGATTTCAGAATCAGCTATTTTCTTATAAGATTCTATTATACAATAAATTAAAATAGATTATATAATAAATATTCATTTTACGTAATACATCTTGCAAATTAAATCTGACTCATAAGCCACAAAACACACCCATTGTTAATTCACTACGTGCAGAGGTTAGCTACAGCCTTACTTGGCTTGGTCTGAGCAGTAGTTTATGATGACTAATATTCATTTCCTTATGCTAGTGTTACATGACATTTTAACATCTACCGCTATCTGATGTTTTTCACTTGTTACCAAAGTCCAATTATCTGACTTTTAACAAAAGTCACATGACCTGACATTAAATACTTAATACAGTACTTTGCTTGGCTGTGTGATTAGCATCACAGCACACAAGTTCCATGTCAACTGTGACTGCAGCTTGTTAGGATCTAACAATAACAAATAAATCGCATCTAACATGTGGAAGATGTTAATCTGTTATGAGTGATCTGTAAACTGAATTTCAGTTTATACAAGGTCTGAAAAATCTGCATGACAAGGCTTATTTTAATGGTTGGTTTGACATAAATCGGTGGAGATGATCAGTGCCATCTGGTTAACTAAACTCTTTCACACGATAAATAGATACTTTTCATACAGTCAAGTGCATAACTTGCTAAACAGGCTCTGAGATTCCTTTGAGATTCCTTCAATCCATGACTAATCCTGGAGTGTCAACAGAATTGTGTTGTAAAAACAACAACCTCGTTGTTGTCAGTCTGGCTGTTTGAGTCAATGAGGCTGTGCTTACCTTGGATGAGTGAGCTATTTTAGTATCTAGGGCACTGAAAAAACATGTTGCACAAAGAGCAAAGGACACCGACCCTGACGACAAAGCGAAAAGGCAAAAATACACACTCAGACACGCACGGCCCACAGAAAAAAAAAACAACAACCCTCCAATTAATCTGAGACCTACCTGTCCTCGGTGTATGTCTCCTCATCGAATGCTGGCAGTGGGGAAATCTGGGTCTTCAGTCTGTCAAAGGCCTGAGTGACAGACCTCATCAAACTGCCAGTGGTAACCTCTTCAACTTCATGGTCCCTGGAAGCAGGATGCAGGATGAATTGCTTTCAACTCAAACAATAATCAGCAATTATTTGTACTTGATAGAAAATTTTATTTTTATCTTTTTTTTTTTAAGTGAACAAGCACTCTGTAAATCAAACTTACGCTGCCTGAGCCGCTTGCTCATTATGTCTAACTTGCTGCATTGTTTCATATCTACAGGGGATAGATATTGAAATCAACGGAGAAAAGAACCCAAACAAACAATGTGAAATACTGTTGTACGCAAGGTCGCGATTCCAGCATCTGTCGCTTGAACTTAAAAGTGACATGTGGTTTTGTCTGACAAAGGGAAACAGTAATTAACACTCACACTGCCTCCATACTCTTGCCATGGGCTGAATCATTTTCCCCAACCTCAATCACAAAAAAGGGCAAAAATTACAATTGTTATTATTCAACTGTCACAATTTATGAGTTAAATTTGACTGAATTAATCAGTTTTACTGCTACAACATGCATGGCCAAGCTGAAGTTGCATAACCACTGCTGTTGATGTATTTAGCGCTGAAATTATAAGTTGATTGATCGAGCAGTTGAACAAAAAATGTATGTGTAACTATTTCAATAACTGATTAATCGTTGCAGACATATACCAAACATTGTACCCTTCCAACATGTGGACACTTGATATTACTCTGGTAAACTACAACAGTAAATTTATGACATGTCATAGATAAAAGTTTTAATTGATCAAGAAAATAACTGGTAAAATAATTGATACTGAAAATAAATGATAGTTGCAGCCCTACTTGTTTTTGTCTCAGGTAGGATCTCGGATAGTCATAGATTGGATTTTCAGGTTCTGATGCACGTCTATTGGAAAATCCTTCACCCTGCTGGCAAATGAGAAAGCAGAATGCCATATGTCAGCAAAGGGAATGTACCCCCAATTGCCCCGACTGATATTGCTTACTTCTTAAAAACAGTCAAGTCAAGTCAAAATGTTGCACCTTTGTTTTTTTGGCATTGTTATCCAAAGCATTTGAAGAAGGATCGGACAGGGACCGTAATTTAAGCTCTGGCTGAAAGAAGAAAAATGAGGCAACCATTGAGCAGGTGGGCTCCTACAGGTACCTGTTCATACACATGGGTTAACAAATTTGACAGTAGAGCTAAAGGCCCCAGATCAACCAACTCACTCAGACAACCATGAAAATAATTCGAGTCTGTAAACATCCCAGTCTTCAGGTTATTTTCAAAGAAACCATAATCAGACAGACCCAACTCATGCCTGAGGTAGTATGAGGTTGACAGGATGCATGCATAGAGAAAGATTTATCAAATGCGTGCAGAGCTTTACTTGGATTGGACCAACCTCTTCAGTCACAACAGCTGAATTCCTTTTCCACAAGTTTGGGTTCGAAATAACCTGGTAGAGAGAGGTCTATTTTCAAAAGTCAAATAGAGAGCTGATTAATGAGCATGGTTAATGGAGGCAGACACTGACGGCAGGAAATAACGTAATGGTGAAACACTTGAAAGAAAAGGAGTGAAAGAAGTGAAAGAGCAACTTATTGGAAAAAACCTGTCTGTATTCACTTTGGCCAGGTGACGTGAGTATTTACCTCGACTTTTTGCTGCCCTTTAGACATTTCCTTTAGCAATAAGAAAGCACATCAAATGATTATTGCCAGTGACAGTGACATTGCTGGTAAGCATACATGACATAAGATGCCACAACCTGTTACAAAATATTATAAAGAACTCAAATCTAGATGTACCTCTGAGGTCATACATTTATGAGGCCGGTTTTTCAGGGCGTCAAACAGGTCAGAGAACCAGCCATCCACTTCCTCACTAGAAGAAAGGGGGACATATGAAGCATTTTCTTTTTTCTTTTTTTAACTAGAATGCCATTTTGTAGAATGCACACCTCTGCCAATGGCAAATAGTGACAAAAATGTCCAAAAATGCCCTATCTTAAAATATTAATCAATAAAGTGATGGAAAAAAATCCTGGATCCACCCATTTAACCGCATCCACACCAAAATGGAACGGTTCTTCTCTGGCTCATGGCCCCATAACTCTACCAAGTTTGCTGCAGATCCGTTCTGTACTTTTTGTCTAATCCTGCTGACAACTAAGCAAACAAACTAAGGAACAGACACAGGTGTAAACATGACCTCCTTGGAGGAGGTAAAAATCTTTTTTTCCCACATATTATGGTTTTTCAATTTAAAATTCAATTCTGAGGTTAAATTTAAAGTGGAAATAGTGACGTTTAACGACAATTTAGTGCGGCTAAAGTGGATGGCAAAGCCATTATCTGCTGATAGACCGTAACCAAACAGGAAGGCAGCATCATAATTTAATTTTGATTGTTAGAACTCCAAAAATAGTAGATGGCATAAAGGGCAGAGGGAAGTGTTTTATGAGGCACTGTGAAAGTGTCAGTGGGGGCCTTGAGAGGAGGATTGGCCAACCCAGCTGTGGCCTCTTGGTTACATCATCACTGACTTTCAAATTAATGCAATTCATGTACAGTATTTGGAACTGTTTTTTTGCACATGGCCATTGCAAAATCCCAAACTAATCTCTTTTGAAAAAGTTACATTGTGTTAAAAATAGCAGCATTCGTGGACACATCAGATATGGTTAAAGCAGATATGGTTGGAGATTGAACATTATACTGAAAACGCACAGATAATCTGTGATTATTGTGGATTAATAACAGGCTTTTAATTAATCAGGATTTCAAACAAGGTTTTTTGGGGGGCCTGCTGGGTATTCATCCAGACACTCCTGATTCCCACATATTCCTACTGTCCCTCAAACCCAACACCAAAAGAAATACCTTTGTATGTTTGGTAGGTGTGTATTAAAGCACCTTATCGTAAAATGCATTGTAGTTGGTAAAAGAGTTGTAAATTCTATCTCGGTGCTTTATTTCACTCTTTAAAACCAGCTGACCCACCTGGTCTCCCCGATGAGGAAGTATTCCCTGCCAGCAGCCCTGATGTAGAGCACACAGTTTGGGGAGCACATGAAGCTCTTCTGGACCCATCCCCATTTCTCGTGGTGTTGAGGGTTCACATACAATAGTGAGATACTGATACAAGGACACAAAAGATACAGATGTTGAAAATAACATTTCATTCTGGAGGAGATATAACCTCAAAAGCAGTGTTCTCTAAAAAAAACGGGAAAGTAAAACAACACACACACAAGCTTATAAAGACGTTTTGGAAAAAATGGTTTGAGACGTGTTGTTTCATATCATTCATGATTTATCCTTTATAGGTTAAATAAAGAAATTAAAAAACAATAAAATGCTGTTAATTGTCCTATTTGATGACATACCTTGCCAAGTTTATCTCTCCAAGCGGCCTACCCTTTTCCTCCGGACTCCTGAAGTACTTCAGTTGATGCTCATGATCACTGATTTTGAACAGCACAAAATACCTCCTCTTCCATGATTTCTACAGGGAAAACATAATAAAATGAATAGTGTAATGTAATAGAAAAAATGCATACACATAAGAAAAGTCATATTTTGGGATATCTGTCACCTCCGTTTTCAACCGTTTTGGGGGAGGAGACTTGAACAGGTATCCAGCTCTTATTTCCGTTGTAATTCCAATTGGTGTGTAAAGCACTGCATTTCCGCCTGAGGGCAAAAGGAAAAATTCGATTGCTTTGTGATCATTTTCTTGTATGTTTTCTTTTTTTTTACAGATATCTAACACATTATTTTCCTGTGGGCGCTATTTGGGAAAAACCAGCAAAGGATTTATATTACTTTGGTACATTAACACATTCCAGGTGTCCTGGTCAAATGAGTCTTTTGTGACTTGACAAGATCAGCTGTTAAAAAAAGGATTTCTGATACAATTCAAGAAAACCCCAAATGCCAGTAGATAACCACAAGCACCCAAATCAATTAAAAAGAAAAAAAATGTGTCCAGATGCAATACACTACCTTTGTTCTTCTGGGCCTTAATCATTGTGACACCCCACCTAAACAAAAATAACACAGGAATCTATCAGTCTCTGTCTCTTCCAAACAGCATAAAAATATCCAGGGGGGGGAAACAGTTAACCTTTTAAACTAACAATGCAGGGTGTAAAAATAGGCTCAAGCTTCCGTGTAAGGAGAGCAGGAAATAGCACTCAATTTACCAAAAGAAGCCTTGTAAGGTTCACATGCACATGTATGAGTAAAAAATAAGATTTCGTGACTGTTGCCTGTTAAGACATAAGTGCACTAATTTAAAAGTGTCAATAAGAGTATGAATATACAGTTTCTTAGAAATATTAAAACTATTTAGAAAAACTATTTAGTCTCATCTTAAGTTGGCAAGTGGACACATTAAATTATGTGCCACGTCCAGCGTAAATGAATAGGAAATGAAACGAGTAATTGATTAGGAAAAACAAAAAAAACAACACATTACACAGTGTGTATACCCTCACACACAGACAGACAGACAGACACACACACACATGAATATACCATTTGTGGGTATATGTTGAATCATAATATGCTTACCTGTGGAGTACCTGTTCAGAGATTCTTCTCACCTCACTGTCTTTATCAAAAGTAAATCTTGCTGTACAAGGGAGGTGGATCTTTTCCTGCAAGTAGCAAAGAGTAACAAGAAATTCATAATGGGAACTGGATTTTCTGGTTCCTTGCTTGAATTGTTTTAAGGACTACCTACTGCATTGACCGCGCAGTATTCTGCATCTGCAGAATACTGCTCCTTAAGTGGGATTAGGGCAGCAGAGAGAGGATTTGCAAAAAATCGAAGTAAAGCCACACCAGCATGGACTAAATGTTAGCCAAGGTCAATCATAATAGGTTGGCACTATGTGCATTAGAGATTTTAAAGCGAGACAGATAAATATTGTACCACCTTAACTGAACACAGCATGTTATCAAAGCTTTGGAAGGGGCCAGGTTATCAGGATGTGAATTCTTGGTGCGCTCTCACAGTTGTTCATTCATATTCTGATTTTGATTTCCTTGTAAAACGTAACAGAGTAGAACTTTGATGGAAGAAATGTAGAAGTGGTCAGATTTGTTGAGCATTTATAAGGACTAAAACTTTTAAGAAATGGTTTATAACACAACATATTGAAGTTGTAGGCAGATATAAGGATAATGTTATTTTAATACTGTACTGTATTTGTCACAACTTTGACTTGTAAAATATGAAGACATGTTTTATATTATTATTATTATGTAGAGTGGATAAAAGTAGAGTATTGCCAGTATGTTCATGGCAATGTTGATATTCAGACGCTGGCGTATAAAAAGCTAACAAGTGCTTTGGTAGACGTAGTGGTATCAGTATTTGAAGGACAGTAAAAACCAAAGAAATGTGTCTTGTTAAGGTTTGTGGAGACTCAACTCTGCACTGGTTCAGAGTTGATTTATCAGCAGAGTCACAGTTGTATGTATCCCATGATCTGAGGAGACCTCTCTCTAAAACGGCTGCTTTAGCCATCCCTGGGTCAGAAATGATCTTGGAGATGGGTATCACAGTGACGTGCCACGTTTTACATGTTTTATGATGAGCAATGCGTCAGGATAAAAGGGAGGAGGGGACTGGAGTCTTGCGTAGCAGATATGAGGGATTGTCTGTGCCGTGACGTTAGGTTGACTAAAATTTCAACTTTAGTCCATTGAGTCACTAGAGGAATGGGAGTCAGCTGCTTTTGGTGCATCTCTCTCTGGTTGTGCACATGCATTGGCCAATTGTGTGCTATGCGTGTAAAAAGTCATAGGTCATGGCAAGCATTTAAACAGGCATCAGATGAGACAAATTTGACTTTCATATGCCCTATACAGTGTAAGGGACACTTAAAATCAATTTGGAATATTTGCGAAAAAGCACTGTGTATGAACAACACCCTCAATGTGTCATAGACTTCACAAACTCCTTTAGATGTGCACGTGGGTCAACATATGAACATGCACAGACAAGGTCAGTGTCAGGTTGGTATATATAGAGCTGTTAGGGGCTTTCTGAATAGTAGGACATGAAATAACTCTCCCCCAAGTCTGACATGTTGCCTGTGTCCTGCTCCATTTGCCCTTCTCTGCCTTAAACCCTTGTTCCCTCCCTCTTGTTTTCAAAGTTTAGATTCATGGTTTCTCCTTAATAAAACAAGGCACTTGCTTGGAAGCACCAGGACAGTGGAGGCGGTGGGTGGCAGATATTAACCCTGTTCGCCCCCTCCCCCAGGACAGAGCCCTCACATCAGGCCTATAAAAGCCCTTGTGGTCACGTTGTCACTGGTTAGTGGAGTTGAAACCGCACCACTGTACAGAAAATGAATAGTGATTTAGGAGGGAAGGTCACAAATGAAGTAAGCACTTTCCTCTTTGGTTTCTTTATCAGAAGAAATGTCAATGACACTATTGACCCAACACCTTAATTCTTGTTTCCACTTCCTTTTTACCTGCATTTCTTGAACTCTTTCTTGTGATTTTCCTGCCTGTATGTATTTCAAAGGAGATCCTTCTGAAACGTCAGCGGCACCTGCAGCGACAAAGCAATGTAATTTCCTACAGGATGAAGAAGCTGGCAGCTAAGCAGGAGGAGATAACAGTAAGGATGTTAAATTGTTCGCCTTACAAATACAATAGAATTTGCTTGCTGAAATCTGTCATCAGTTAGTGATTTCTCACTTTTTTGCTAATAGAAAACATCTGCAAAATCATACTAGCTGGGAGCACTGGTGGGCACATGTTACTTCGCTATCATCAGTCTCTATACTTTAATCACAGAAAAATAAAACTGAATAGATGTTAGTGAGAAGGGTCTAAATTCTTTGGGGTATTTAATCAACAAAAGCAGGAATCTTGGTCCATGTTGTCCAAAACTTCCAAAAGGTCATTGTCATACCCATTAAACTCATGATACATTTGCTTTGTAACCTGAAGAGATGGGATTTGTCATTCGCTGATTTTCAAATTGGTTTAGTTTGTTCAGTGCCTCATATTCCTGATTTTAGATGACAACAGAGACACATAGCGCATGTCCTTGTGTTGCTGAAGCACATTCAACTCAAGGTTAAATGATTTATGTATTCTGTAATTCACTTTTGCTTTTGTTATTCTGGGTTTTTTTTTTTTTTGCATTTAGTGGTCCTCCTTGTTTGCCATTTTTCTTTGCTCTTCCATCAACATAGCATTTTTTTTTACTTAACGCTGGCTTATTTTTGTTTATTGTCCTCTGTTGAGTATGTGCTGCATGAAGACTCATTTCAAATATACTTTGATTGTTGCTTTATGTTCCTAACCAACATACTGTCTTTTAGGGCTGAAATCTTAGTCGATTAATCGATGTCTTCTTGCAGAAAATTGATCTGCAACTTTTTTGATAATTGTCAAGTAAAAATATCAAACATTTCCTAGTCACAGCTTCTCAGTTGTGTTTTTATCTTCATCTTACATGATAGTAAATAGGTTATTTTTGGATTTTGGACAGCTGATTGCACAAAACAAGCTGTTTGAGGGCATAACCTTAGCCTTTAGTAAATTGTAAGTGACAATTTCCAATATTTTCTGATATTTTATAATCCAAACTTTGGATTTGCTGTAACTGTATTATTGCATTATAACAGTCCGTCATTATGATACAAAATTAGAAATTTATTTCTCTCACCTTAGAATAAGACCATTGCAGTGAAGGAGAAAATCAGGAAGAAGTATGAGGACATGAAGCGGGTTTTGGACGAGGATCTTCGCATCACTCTGACCCAGCTGGACATAGAGCACGAGGCCACAGAGAAGTTGCTGGAGGAGAGGATGGAGGACTGCTACCACCTCACCCAGGAACTGAACCGGGAACTGGACAACCTTAGCGCCTCTGTGACAAAGGACACACAAGAAATTGAGATTCAGGTAAACACAGGGACATAACCAAAGTTATGATTTCCTGGAACTTATAGGACATTTAATACATCTCACTGTGTGTCTCAAGCTCTTTCAAAGGTATAAAGATCAGTGAATATGAATTTTTTTACATCTTCCACAGAACGCTGAAACAGAAAAAAGGTATGTCATCATTTTTACGTACAGTAAATGTTTATATTTGTGCTCCGTATTTGGGAAATATGAGCTAGTGCCGGCTCAAAAGAATGAGTTGATAAGAAGTTAAGACTTTTTTTTTTAATGTTTGGAGCTTTTCGAGTGGTATTAACTATTTTCTTTCTTTGTATTTAGAATTTCTGAGACTCTGAAGTTGACTGACCCTGACCTGATTCAGATGGATGAGTTCAAGAATAAACAGCTGCTGAGTCTTACCATCAACCTGCTGCTGTTCATCAGATCCCAGGTCCCTGTCACCAAGAAACTGTTTCAGAGCTGTGAGTTCCCTCAAAGAGACAGGTAGATTGACATGTGCAGGAATCTTGCTCCCAGCTATGTCAGAGGTTACAGTTGCTACACTTGTAGGCAGGACATGACACATCCTCTGCCCTGTCTTTTGTACATGAAACTCAAATTTTTCTGATATCTCTCACACAGATGCTGCAGATGTTGCCCTTGACGCCGACACTGCCCACCCCAAGCTGATCATCTCCCCCAAAGGCGACACAGCCACCTACACGAACACCTGGCAGGATGTCCCCGAGACTCCCTCCCGCTTTGACACGACCCTAAATGTAGTCAGCAAGCAGGGCTTCAGCGAGGGCCGCCAGTACTGGGAGGTGGAGGTGAGTGGGAAGAGCTACTGGGAGCTGGGGCTCACCTACCCGAGCATCCCACGCAAGGGCCGTGAGGAGGACTGCTGGCTGGGCCGAGGCAAAGAGTCTTGGTGTGTGGAATACTTTAATGGAAGCTACACTGCGTGGCACGGTGGTGTCCCGAATGAGCTGCCTCTGCTGGCAGGAAAACAGTTCACTCGCATCGGGGTATTCTGCAGCTTCCCCGGGGGTTTGGTGTGCTTCCTCGGAGCCGATACCGTGACCCCCCTCCACTGCTTCTGCGCCGGGACCTTCACCGACATCTTACATCAAGCCCTATGTCCTGGTCACGACAACGAAGGCACAAACTGGGAGTCCCTTAAAATCTGTGACGCTTCCCGATCACCTCCTGTTCTCTGAGCTGGGGCAGGAATGCCTGAGGGGCAGAGAGGATGGGGCAGGGGTGGTCATAAATGTGTTGCACTCTAGGGCATGCGCATCAGCGTGTTCCAGTCATTCATGCTGCTCTTCATAGTGAGCATACCAAAGCTGACATGACGTTAGAGCTGTCCTTCATACTGTGGGACAGTGTTTTGTTCATAAAGTTTATTTTTAATTGCCATGGTACAGGACAATACCTAGAGAATGAACTGCAAAAGCTAGAAGCTGATTTGGCAAAGAATGAAATAATGATAACGAACCTTTATTTTGGTGAGACAGATCTGCTTTCAAGCTTTCAACATTTTGTCGACCATTACTTTAATTCAGGAGTAGAGCTGATGATATCCTATATTTTTCTTATTCTCAACAAATCTCGTAAAAATGCTAAAAAAAGAAAGATGCATTAGTCAGTACTTCAATACTCCCAACCCTTGTCTGTAGCACTAAGCCCCAAGAGAGAAATTGTAAATTTGATCACATTATTCAAACATTAGTAAAAAGTGCATTTGTTGGGAACTACTTTTCTCTGTTGTTTCTCCAGTATATCTGTGAAGCAACATGTCTTTGGTCTTTATGTGATTTGTTGACAGTAAGAAAAATATATATCTCCAGTCTAATCCTTAAACCATAAACATGAAGCTAATAGTTTGTCTGCTATCAAAAGTATTTATTCTAAAACATTCAACCTAAAACTTACTTAATGATATAGTACAAAAAATTCAAAACTATTTCAAGTTTTTTGTGTCTTCAATGTTTGGCTAAGTAAATTGAGCTAAATGTTTTTTTTTTTATCAAGATTGTTGTTTGTTTTTGTTTGTAGCATCTTCTTCTTTCTGGTGTCGAAAAGCAGCAGCCTTTAAATGTGATCTTTGTGTACAGATGTTCAAGAGAAATGACACACAACTTATTACACAATAAATTCTTTGTAAATGTTTATTACAATAAAATGTTTACATAAGCATTCCTCTGTTTTGAAGTTATTTAAACAAGGTATTGCCCCAAATGAAAAAAAATATTGGGCCAGATTCTAATTTCAGTGTAATTCATTCATTCATTTTTTCCAAATATTTCTAAAATATATTCCTGAGGACAACAGCATTTAACACCTGAAAGCATTTAAAATTTTACCCCTAAGAATATTTTTTTTTCTCCGTATTTCAATTCCATTCCAAAACAAGTGGAGCAAAAACTCCTTTCAGCACAGGTTGGGCACCACATCACTGATCAGAGATCCATGTGTCGAGAGGACTCAAGAGTTGTGGCTGTGTTGGACAACAATGGGGGAATGCCAGTATTGATCACACCCTGGCACCTATAAATATTATGTTAGTCTTAATAAAATAATTAAAAATGACTGATAAAAAATACAAAGCGAGAAAAAGGAGAAAGTGTAGTAATAAATGAAAGCTATTGCTGAACCTTTCTCCGAAATTACTGACACATGCAATCATGTGCATAATGTAAAAACATCGCAGCAACAGTGAGAGTGTGTATTGTGGACATGTGGATTGTGTAATGTTCAGACTTGTCACCACCAGTAATAGCTGCCTCTGTGAATGACAGACTTTGGGACTATAACAGTGTATCTGCATATACAAACTTTGTGTAAATTGTAATGACCAGCAGCAAATGTCTCGTATATATTTATAAATATATTTCCAGTTTTGCCATACAACTAAATATTAATGATAATTTTTTTGTTAAATTATACAGTAATGTTTTTTTAAACTTTGTGCTCAGTGCACTAAGTGCTTGGAAATATTTTATAAAGCTTTTTTTTCCCCAACTCAATTTTTTTTTTCATTATTCAGGTTTTTAAATCATTATAAAGCAAAGCTCAAATTTTAAAAATGAAAACCGTTAGACATTGCTTGGTACCTGTTACTACAGTGCAGAGTATGTTATGACACCGACAACACTAATATACAGTGAAATGATGTGGCATTTGTGCTTTGGGCCCCAGTCCAGCTTTACATTAAGATATTTCCCAAATTTATGACAGTTTAAGACATTCTTAAATTCTCTATCTGGTGTAAAAATCCTATACTGCAGTAAAGATATTTAAGAGGAATGTCTAATTTTAAAGATTTTAAAAAAGGGAAAATCATAAATTCTGATTTATTAGACCTAGACTAATAAAATAAGACAAGTGCATTATTTTTTAGTCATATGCAAAAACACGAACTTCACCTTCTCGGGCTTGAACAACAAGCAAGTGAAGTCTTCAACATCACGCTGAGAAAACTGGCAAAATTGCAAATGATTCTTGCTTTCATGGGAGTGGACTATATACTATGCACCTGACCCAAAAATCTCATAGAACTAATCACTACACAGCAAAAGATCACACCTTCCTAGCCGAACGTATATGAAATTCTTTAACATTACATTTACCCACTTCATGGGACATTAAAGAACCTGAGGATGCCAGCATGCTGCTACCAACTTAAACTTGCTAGGAAGGCTGAGACATTGAGCCTTTGGCAAGAGCGCTGTGACATGTCTCTGCTCAGAGGAGTGTTGTCTTTTTTGCTTTTGTCACTTTTGTTTTGACGACGGACAGCTGAAAACATTAAAACACGGATAACTGAAAATGCTCTGATCCATTTTCCGGATGCTTTCTTTTTTTTTTTTTTTTTTTTTGCCTTTAACAATTCATTGGACCAGGTTTGTAATCAATCCAGGTCCCTCATCTCTCATATTGCAATCAAAGGGTTTGTAATCACTCTATTCTAATTCCTAGTGTAAATTTCTATAGCTTTATTTGTGCATCTCAAAAGAACTTTCACTTAGACTAGTTTTGAAAAAAATCATATGATATAAATATAAAAGAATAAGATTAATTAATTAAGGCTTTGAAAACATTCAACTCTCACTTGGTTAACCAATATATTTTACTGTGTAATAGTGATAGAGTATTGTACACTCTACAGGTGCAATGGACTGCATTAGACAGGTTTATGATCAGTTTCTGGAGAGACTTCTCTCAGAATGCCAAATGCCAGTTATGTCAGTAACACAGAAGCTTATTCCATGTGGTAAAAGATAGTATCAACTTTTTCCTTCCTGTCCTTACTTGCCCTTGCTCAGTAGGTACAGTCCGTGTAACATCTATTGCAAATGCTGGAAAATGGAGAGACACATATTGAGATATGATTCCCCAAACCCACAAAAACTGGCAGCAAATTTTCTGGGCTGGTAGAATAACATGGATATTTCACAATGCCTGTCGACAAAGATCAGATCTAATGTGACACCATTATTCTGAAGAACAACCTGAAGAAGAGTAAGAAATTTCACCATCAACACATGAACGCGGAGTGCCACTGTAAATTTTTTTTCCCCCCTCACGGAGTGCTGGTTTTCGGGCCCAACTACACATGCATAATATTAATATGTGCTCCGAATGTGCAGTGTCCTGCTGGGCCTGAATCATCCCTGAATGCTTTGACCGCGTAGCCGGTTCCTGAAACAGTCAGTCAGTCAGACAGTCGGTCAGTCACTTAGTCTATGATGTCATACAGTACGGTCAGTTAAGTTGGCGGTCAGTTGAAATATAGTTCTTTCGTCAGCATAGAGACCACACAGGGAATCTGCTTCTTCTCGCTGAAGCGTGGGTCTTCAGACCAGGACTCAAAGCTGGTGGCCACCATGTAGTTGACCCGTGTCAGGATCTGCATTATCTCCAGCTGCTTGCCAAACTCGTTGAGGACGTTGCAGAGAGCCTGGACAAACCAGGAACCACGTCCAGGGTTCCTCCATGAGTAATACCCTGGAAAAATTGACTCGGGTCAGCACTGAGACTGTGCTCCTAGGTGTCTGCTCACTGATACATCCAGCACAGGTTATACAGATACCCCAAACACTTTCAATTAGACCATTCATTTATTTGGCAATAACAATACCTGGCACAGTGGAGTAGGCAAAGAGGAAATCTGCCTCTACAGGGATCTTATGTCTTGGATTAGCGTCCGTCTCCAGAGTGTCGTTTGGCGGACCTGAATCAGTCTGTATACCATCATCAAATTCGGAACCCCGACAAGCCTGGTGAAGTAAATGAAATGACATTTCATTGTGATCCTGAGTAGCTTTCTCAACGTTGACCTGGTGAGGCAATTAAAACATTAACTGTTTTTAAAAGCTGAGATGGGCAAAGTTTTTACACAGTAACTGTCATCTGTCCATGGGGAGCTACTGAAAGCCATTCAAATCTGTCTTCAACTAAATAAACTTCTAAAGTTACATTTTTTTCATTCGACATCTGGGTTGACAACTTGAGTCAAAAGTTGTTGATTTGACATATAAATCTATAAGTTGTCACGAACTGTAACATCATTGTTAAATAATCACAACATTAGAAAAAAAAAAAAAATCAAATTGTCATTTATAATCAAAGTCTTCAGAACTGCGTACCTGGATGAAGAAGAGTTTCGGTTTTCCGACTAAGCTTTTGCACATGTCCCCTCTGAACAGCGAGGTCATGGTCTTGATGGGCATGGCTCCATCTGTGCCGTAGATCATGCCCTCCTCACCGTGGCTTAGCAGGATACAGGCGAAACACGAGCTGTCACTATGGTCTTCTTCCGAGGCTGACCCATACACACACAAACAAATACTCAACTCTTAGCTCGGCTCGGGCCTCGTTGAACCTCTCTTAATTAGAGTGTAATCTCAGTAATTTAAAGGCCTCGTCCGAAATTAAGAAGAGTGTTAATGGGCAGATTTAAATTAATTAGGATCTCTGTTTGATTTTGTTGATGCAGGACAAAAGGTTACATGTAACCAAAATCATTAGGTTACGCCTACTGGCACTTTGCATATATACAATAATGTCATGGAAATCCAGGCATTTATTTTCAAGACACTGTGTCTCGGAACAAAAAGCTGATAGCGTGAAAATTTTAAAATCAAGACAAAATTAATATATTATCAATACCAAATGTTTGGTGGCATCTCTCCAGTAGATGTCAGGATAGACTGGCCAACTACCATTGAAAAACTGTGCATCACAAAAAAGGTTCAACGTAGTTTCTATGTCATGAGAGGGAACCTTTGGCTTATCTCTACAAATCAAGACCAGAGCCATGCTAGTCACGAGCATTTATGCGATTAGTTTTACAACGGCACCACCTACTGTCCAACCTGATATTTTTAAGGAAAGAAAATACAATATTTGTTAAGATGAACAGCCTTGAAAATGAACTTGAGCGAGTAGATGACAATACATCTAACAGAGGAGAATTCTTAAATAGCACCTGACTGTTTGTATATCACAACTAATGAACATGGTAGAGCTAAAAGCAAATCTGGTGTCTAAAAAAATCTATCCAGGTCTTTAAGTCTTAGATTTTCACATCCCTTCCACTGAAAATTACGTAACCACCGTTGTGTCTACTAATGGCTTGCGGTTAAGATGTTATTATGTCGACAGTTAATTGAATTATTGGGGTCTGACCGGCAGCTAGTGCAAGCTAAAGAGGATAACTGCAATTAGGGTGACGTTCAGAATATCAGTAATCACTACATAATTAAAGCTAGCATCTCACTAACATTGAGCCTAAGAAAGCTTGGCTCAGTATGTTTATACTGATAAAGGTGCTTTTATCATGGGCCATCATTACTTTCAGGGCGATTATATCTACCAGCAACTACTGTGAGACTGACACTATGAAGGAACAATCATTTTCTTGAACAATTTTACGAGGTGTTGTACACAAATTTCTACATACCTCGCCACTTTTTTATGACTGTTGGAACCATGGTCATTATACACTTTGTCCAGTTTGAGAAAACAAAGGCGGCGGTGAAAAAACAGCTTAGGTGCCAATGCTGAATGACAGAGGACTTTACTACTCACCTTCTCTGAGAAGACGCTCCATCTTCTCACATGTCTGATCATTGTAGATGAAGACATCGAAGCCCAGGCTCTTGAAGCACTTGAACAGCTCACCTGCGTCTCGGTCTGTGCCATTGCGTACATTCATCCCTGTCACAACAATTTGCTTAGAACACACACTCTTTATGCCATAATATTGAGCAAAATGTGATTAGGTTTATGGTAGGTTAGAAACAAGTTTGCTGTACCTGTCTTTTCATCAAAGTTTTTATTGTTGATGATGATGCACTTGCCCACTCGCTGGTGGCTCATCTTATACTGGAATGTTGGTGAAACAATTCTGTAATGGCTTTCAGAAGAGTAGTCCTGCTCCCGCGTCTGGCCATCCTTATTCTTCTTACTAGTGGAGTCACAGAGAAATAAAATATTAAGGAAAGTTATTCCTTCCAAGGCAGTGGTATTACAAATCCATATTCAACACTACACTACCCTAATGTTTACTTTTGAGCAGTAACACAGACATTTTTAGGTTAAGCTACACTTTTAAAAATGTGGATATAAAGTCTATTTGTACAATATAACAGATCACATCCATAACAATATTCCCGATTAAAGCGAGTACTGTCTATTAGACCATACCAAACAAACAAAAACAAAAACATGAACAAAGAAATAGAACTAGGAATGAAAATAACCATAGATGTAAGAATAACAAATGCACTGGCCTTTCCATTTTAAAAAATTAGTTTTGATACAACCAAATGCAACATTTTAGATAGTAACAGTTAGGAAAAAAAATGCTCCTCTTCAATAAGGTCCACAAGCTCAGTTAAAACTTCCATAATGTTGTCTCTTACTGTACATGCCAGCGTCTTGTCCACCGTATGTTTTCTAGAAAATATTCTTGGCTCTTACGGATCGAGACTGCGTCTTTTGGGTTGAAATATTTCAAGCTGTAACAGTTACTTCTGCATAAGTAAATGTCCTTCCGGTACAAGTAAAAACTCACATGAAAATGAAAACACTCAACCACTTACTCAGAAACCAAAGAGTACATACATTTTCAAATAAGGCATTAATGTCACGGCCAAATTTGGTCGCAGTAATCCACCGTTGAGTTAAAGAAGAAACTAGAACATTTTTTCTTAGAGCAGATTTTAAAAGATCATAACCACATCAATGTAGATTGAGCGACAGGAAATCTTCCACGAGTGGCAATTCTCACAGACCTGTCATATTTCCATTCTTTAAAAGATCCATCCAGATAGCTAAGCCAACAGTGGCCCACTGGGGGCTCACAAAATCCAGGCTTGTTCCAGAAGAGCCTAGTCATCAGGTTACTCAAGCATGGGAACAATACACAGCAATGTGTAACCAACAGTCTCATGCACATACACTCACAGGCAGCACAGCCATATTCTAATAAACATGTGATCCAGAACTTTTTGAAGCCCCCCTCCCACCTCCAAATTGTGCCAACATACTGTGCCAAACAATTGCACGAGGGTGGGCAAAGAGCTGCAACTCTGTTTTGCTGTGGGCTGGGCATGGCGGAAAGAGCAGCAGGTAGGAGGACGGTGAAGAGGAATACGAGGCAGTTCTGTTGGTCTTACCTGGGTTGGTCATTAAGCGCTACGCCACTCTGCATCTGAAATGCGTTGGTTTTGTCTCGTTTCTTTTTTTCCCCCAAAAGAGTATGTTTCTCCAGACCTGGCAGCTTAATTTTTGGCTGTGTGCTAGGATACTGACATGCTCTCTGTACTGGATGGAGACCTGACTGGGCCAGCAGGTGCTGAGGACAGGGGCGGCGCACTGTGAGCCCCCTGAGTCAGCAGCCTCGCCACCACACCAGCGCTTTCTAAAGGCCTATTCACACGTGGCCCCTGCACCTCACTCCCTGCTGAGGTCAGACAGGGCAACAAGTTGCTCCTCTGCTGACAGGCACAGAATCCACCTGTACCGGTGTACATACTGTGAGTGCCTAACTACTTCTACCTTTACACTAGATGGACAAGAAGGGGGAAAAAAAAATCTGAAAAAATCGCCAACCTCACTTAACACCTTAATATACTCCGACTAACCAAAGAGTCTTTGGGATTAATAACTTCTGTCTTAGTTACATCAAGTTTTTCCTAAATCCAACCATTTCAAGAAATACGGACGATTATCATCACTGTCTTTAAGATATACATTATTCCTTTACAGATGACATAGCATGAAAGGCATGACTTAGGAGCTATCACTGTTCAATCCACTGGTTGGTTCTTCTTCTAAAGAAACAGCAACACACCTTGTTATTTACATGTGATACTTGTAAATATAGCACCCATGTTTGTTAAAAAATAATCATGACGAAGTGGCTATGCAAAATACATACCCCTCAGCAGACAGGAGTACAGCTTTTAAACATGAAATGTGTGCTGATTTCTTAATTTACTATGGCTTTTTTTTGTCCTTTAATCAATTTGATTAAAAAAAAACAAAAAAACAAAGCACTTTCATCAGTATAAATCAAAAATCTGAGACTTTTTTTTGATTGCTTCAAGATAAAAATAAATTGATTAAAAAAAATCATCCATTGTTATCCAGTCAGCTTGGGATAAAAATCCAAATGCCAGACAGAGGATGTGTTTAATTACCAGCGTGTGGGAGAAACATTGGCAACCAACGTTCCTCCCCCACAAAGGTTCACAGTGCCACCCAGTGATTGAGACTGGTATAAACTGAGTTTACTGCCTCATGTCAGTAAGTGATGCCTAGTTTACACATTTATGACAAAGTCAGACATAAGACAATGTAAAAGGACCCCCAGTCTATAATATACTTAATCTTTTATACACCATGCCATTGTACAGTCTAGTTTTGACACTTGTGGACTGAACCGTGTCCCAAAATTATGTTTGTGTTCGAGTTCCTCGCCCCATTATATTAATTAATTATCCAAAAACTTGTCTGTGTGTGAAATGAGGTGTATAATTTTTTTTTTCTTTCTTTTAAGTTTTGATTACTTGAGGTGAAGCAGAACCATTATACAGTTGCTGATCTTACTTCACAGTTGTGTGAGGTTTGTCAACTCTTCTCATTGTAACTGTCTGGGCAGATATATGAGCGTCTGCACATTTTGCTTATGTGAAAGTGGCATAGTAACACACCAATAGATTTTACAGCCATTACTTTAGAAAAAGGTGCAATTATAATATGAGAAATATATATATCAATATACCAATGTGTTAAATACACACTATACTAGAACAGTACCGGGGGAACAAAATGTCAAACCCCCAAAATTGCTAAGGAACCCCACCACTGAAGAAGACTTCATTAAGAAGAAAAGGTTGATGTAAAAAAACAAAACAAGAACAATTTATAAAGAAATTCCAGAGAGAACCACAGCCCGAAGACCGCAGGACAGAGAGGCAGCTGCAAAATGTTCAAGTCGTGTCTAGTTATGCACGACCCTCTCAATTCCACACAAATGCAATTACAACAGATGACAAATAATCACTAGCAAAATATCAGACGCACATTAGGTCACAGACAGCAATTCGATAAAGCCCCCTTAACTTGTTATGCTATAGAAATAACACAATTATCACACGTTTATTTACGAAACACTAAAACATGCAACGTGCAATTATTGCGAGATCCGCAAGAGAGTGAATCCGAGTGAGTTAAAAACTGCTTATGGCCACAAAACTTATGTCATCTGCCCTCTACGGACGGACGGGATGAGCCGAAAGAGACTCACCTCCCGAACAGCAGGAACCGGCCCCTGCGGTCAGGCTTGGCGTCCGCCTCGTCTCCCACCGGCCTCCCTTCCTCCTCCTCCTCCTCCTCCTCCTCTTCACCTCCAAGTTCGGTCCCCTCCTCGGGTTTTCCAGCCATCTGCAAGTCACCACACGTATCACACTTTAGGTTATACTTTAAACTTTATTACAACAACAAAAACCTCTCTCTGCTGCGGCTGCCATTATCCCAACGCCAACTTCGTTTCGCCTCCTCGTTCCTCCATCTCTCGCTGCTAAAGTTCAAACTTTTTAAACGAATAACTATCCATTACTTATTGAAACTGCCACCGCATTAAGTTGTTGTTTAGAGTAGAAAGTTGACGTTGATAGATGAACCCAACGCGTTAGCTGGACTGTCCGATTAGCATAAGAGGAAGTAATGCAAAGACTCGCTAGCTTTAAATCAAACTGGTTTTCATCGGCCACGTTAGCGTGAACTTACGCTGTTATTCGTGAATTGCGCTATGTCGGACGAGCATTGGCGCAAAAAAAAGGAGAACGTGGCTCGTGGTTTTTTTTTTTTTTCTCTCTTCTTTATCCGAAGTTTTTGCGAACTTTCTGTTCCGTGTTTAAAAACTCAGAAGTTGAGAAAGCGAAAGTACGAGCGTCCTTCCGCCTCTGTGACGCGTGGCTACGTCACCGCCCCGCGTCACCCAGGTGGGGCCAGGTTGGATGTGGCTGACCAATCACGTGAAGGGCAGGTGCAGGTGTTAAGGAGAACAGCTGTGATTCAGCCCGTGCTGTTTGTAGGTTAGGTGAAAGTAAAGAAAAGAAAAGAATATCTTATGAGGCAGATCAGGCTAAAACTACTTAAACTAATGCGGTACAAAAAACAAACAAAACAAAAAACAGTCCTGCAATAAAACCCTACTTCTATGAAGTTTTCAATGTTCACTTGTTGAAACCTATGGTCCGTGTGGTGCCGTGCTGATGGATTCATGTTATACTAACAGGTATTTCTATGACTTGGTCCATCTCATTTTATCTCAGCGAGGGCAGGGTGACAGTAGATACACCCATCTGTTCAATGCAATACACTCCATCAGCAGCACAACATAGTCGCTCCAAAATGACCACATAGCTGAATCAACATCTCTATAAAACAGTCTCGACAAAAACTGGATATTTTAACTTTCATTTCAACTGGCAATTGAGTGTATATTATACTTTCCATTGTGCAATAACATGTCCATATTGTGAAAAGTTACGATATAGCCTTATTCAGATGATTTGTCCATATTTCTCCCTGTGTAGTGTTCATGGCACCTTATGTAGGTACAATGAGAGTTGCTGAAGATCAGGGTTAAATGCAATGCATGTGTCGCCAATAAATTATGAATTTGAATATACTGATATGACCTGATATGATATAACTGATTCTGATATCATTGTGCTATCTATTCATCTCTTACACTCTTATTTCTCAGTGTCATAGGAAGATACCCAAAGTTGAAGTAGCTGTCCTACTCAGGATCATTACACACATGCAGTGACATCTGAACTTTGTTTCACTCCCTGTCTCTTTCTCTTCCCGCAGACAGACAGCTGGGCTCAGCCAGTCCTCTAGCAAGGGGCTTGGAAAGGGGACGGTCCATCATGGGGCATGGTGTCAAGTAAGAGACACTTTCAGAGTTTCACAGTCACAGAGCTAAGTTTACCACCAGAGACACACAAACACAACTGTCTGGGAGCCGCTGCCAGTTCCTCCACTGAAGTCCTGTTCGCCTGCCTGCCTACTTATCTGACTTGTCTTTTATTTTTGTGCAACATTTTCCACTAGAGCCCGTCTTCTGATATTTTTTCTTAGGGCTTTTTGGAAAAAAGAACAAGCATTCACCATGCAGTCCTGTGCCAGGTGTGGGTTTGTCGTCTACCCAGCTGAGAAGATCAACTGCATTGACCAGGTAACATGGAAAGACTGTGAGAACGAGTTTGGGTGAAGATTTTAGTCTTACATATCTATTTCGAAATACTTTCACCAAAAGAAAAAGTGACTTTAAAGTAAAAAGTACTCAGTCAGCGCTCATGTTAAAGTATGGTACAAAATTTAAAGAGAATGGAGGCACTAGTTTTTATATTTAATATTTTAAATCAATTTATTATCAAAAACACATTAGTTAAAGAATAAAATTAGGTAGGTGGAAGGCATTTGGAGATGTTCTGTATAAATAATCTGGCTCATTTACTTGAGATTTACTAAAGAAAAAAACTATACCAATACCTATGTATTCTACCAGTAATAAAGGTATTTAAAAGTTTCTTCGTGTCAAATATGACACATGGTTCATTGTGTAAACAGGTGAATGTAGTGAAATATAGCATCTGCCAATAAACTATAGTCGAAAAGCAACAAAAGAGTATACAAATATTTATCCTTCCTAAGGTAAAGTTTTTAATATGCTATGGAACTGAGCATATGTTTGATCTACAACTCATAACAATGCATTCCCACAGAGAGACAACTGATGTAACATGTTTTATCAATTGCTATATTGTAACTACTGCAGCATGACACACATGCTTGTATTGTAGCACTGACTGGTTTCTGTTATGAGACGTTTCTGTTCATTCCTGGAACATTTTCTGTCCCCCACATGATAAACTAGATTGAAGTCATGTTTCCTAAGTTTGAGATGAGAACTTGGATGTTAAAATAATGTGATTTTCTCCTGTTCAGAACTGGCACAAAGCATGTTTTCACTGCGATGTCTGCAAGATGGTTCTCACCGCCAATAACTTCGTCAGCCACAAGAAGAGGCCGTACTGCTCTGTGTAAGTACAAGTCCCAAAAACTGATCAAAAATCTATCTTTGTTGTGAAAATATGTGAAAAAGGATCCCCTTTTTCCATGGATACCTATTTCCACAAACTAAAAAATTGCTGATTAAAGTGATGACCATTTCTGTACCCCCCTTAGACACAATCCCAGGAACAACACATTCACAAGTGTCTACGAGACCCCCATCAACATCAATGCAAAGAAGCAAAGCCAGGCGAGCAGTGAGGTAAGATGATGTCATGCGCGAAAACACAGTAGCAGCAACATGAGATAAAATATTTCGGCCTTGCTCTGAGTCAAGGTGTATTATTGACAGGCTGACATAGATCACTGTCTGTGCCACGAGAGGCATGATCATTCATCAGTGGTTGCTCGTGACTGGGTTTACTCTGGAGATTGCTATTCATAGCCGTCATTGTGTCGGTTGTGATTTCAAAAAAAGGACTGATGCATGCATTACAACTGAATTCAAATAGATCTACATTACTTAACAGTACCCTAATATTATTCTCATTCAGAACAATAAGAACTTTTCACGGGTACATCGTTTTAAAATCCAAAAATGTACTTGGAAATGGACAATTGTGCTTTGCAATTTATCTTTTAAAATCCTACATAGCCGTTGGTCACCTCACAGGAGACCCAAGACTATTAACCTAAAAACCTACATAGAACCGGAGAGCTCAGGATCCGACCCTGAGCACATGTATCCATTTAATGTCAGATCAAAAAGGGTCTCGTTCCCTCTTTACAAGGGGGAAAAAGTGAGAGAGAGGTGGACTGCTGGTCTGAGTCCCCGGTGACGGCAGCGGTGTGGAATGGAGAGTGTGGCTCAGGTTATTTCCGTGCCTGTGACAGAGGCGAGACAACCCCTCTGCTGAGCCCACTTTATGCCTCAGGGGGCTAAAATTATACGTCGGGGAAAAAAAGCCTCACATCCCTTTCCTCTCCTCTGTCCTGCCACCTGCTCCTGTCTGTCTGAGTCTGTCTGTGTCCACGAGTTCATGCAATGCTCTTATGCTTATATTAGCAGAGGCCTAGAAAGCTCATCAGCTACTGCTATATGCCAGCGGAGCTTTATAGGACTTAACTTGATTATATTTGATCTTAGGGCTGACTTCAGACCATGCTGAGTGACCCTAAATCCTGTCACGCTACACAAAAAAAATCTTGCTTTTGTTAACAGACACTGCTTTTATTGTCAATAGCTTTTTGGTGATATTGACTTGCTTTCAATGATTTATTATTTATTTATTTATTTTCAAAATTCGCTGAGGTGGAAAAATTTTAACATACCATACTTTTTGGTAGAAGATTGTGTCACAAGTTTATTGTTAGCCCTTTAGCAATGACACTTGTCTGTCTTGTCTCTTATTCCCCTGCAATACAGCTGTTCTAATATTAGTTTTGAACGCTTCAACAGCTTAAGGATCATTAGCGAACAGCTCAGAGTTTCAGCTTCCCCTTGATTGGAACATCTTAGTTATTAATAGCAGTACATTAATATTATTCCTTCATCATTAAGCTTTCAAGTTTTAGGTTGTCTGGTTTCAAACTGACTACAGGAGAATAGAGCCATGTTTGGTGCTGTGGCTGTGGAATCAGGGTAATTTCAATCAGGGCTTGAAGTTGTTTTTTTTTGGTTTTTATTGGGGGAGGGATTATGGATCCAGCTACTGAAGTGGATGCTGCCCCTTTGGTGGCTCACTAGACAAATGTTTTGTGTGCGCATGTGCAAATGTTCGCTGGCTTTGGCTTAATGCTTGTCGTCTATGTGCACTTGTAGCTGAAGTATCGCGAAGATGGCGAGCGCTTTATGTCCACCTTCCACCTTGACATGAGGTCCATGGAGCTGCAGAAGGCTCTCCTAGCCAATCAGATGGCCAGCCAGGTGAGCTCCCGGTAGAGCGACTGGCCTTTACCACTGATCAAAGGGAGTTCAATCCAAAACCTTGATCATCACTCAAATAATAAAAAGTGGTTAATTTCCTTTGTTTTACATATCTTAAATACATAAAGCAAACAGTCCCATTTCTCTATCCTTTTACGCCCAGTAACCTTGAACTCTGCAAATAGTAAAGTTTGTGAAGAGATCCCTGATATTACACCAAATAATCAAAATTAAGATTTGATTTCTTTGGATTTGGATGGGTTTGAAGTCTGTACATAAAACCCCATGTCCTTTCTCTTCTATTTGGTATTGGATTTGAATTTGCTCAGTTGTTGGTTTTGTGATGACAACTCTGCAGCGTAGACGCAGGTTTCTTTTCTCATGTTACAAATGCAGAGAAGAAGTAGGGTTGGCTGATTCAACAAGGCCCTCATAGCATGAAAAAGTACAGTATGACCTGTGACGCATGTGTCTGAAAATGATCAGCTGTGTATTTTATCATCCAAACAGGCCTTTCAGTCTCAGTCTGAGTTCTCACAGCAGCAGACGTGGTATTCAGGCATGGTGACCAGCCAGGAGATAGTGACAATGTCTCAGGCACAGCAGGCCATCAGTGATGTGAGTAAAATTTTTGTTCCCTCAGCCAGGATTTTTGTTGTGTTACATAACATTTGTATAAACTTTCTAATATATAGTCATTTTCTTTCATCTGACAATTAAAGAGGTGGTTCTTTTTAAAAAAAAAAAACATTTTTTCACATTTAATGTTTTTTTTTGTCAGATTACAGCACATGCAATTTTATGCAAATACAATATCATGGGTAAACACCTTGATTAAAAACCAAAACTAAACTCTCAGTACTGCTCAAATGTCCTGACCGGGTTTGTTCTGTGACAGTCGAAGTACACTGAAGAGTACGAGCAGTCCAAAGGAAAAGGCAGCTTCCCTGCCATGATCACTCCAGGTTACCAGGCTGCTAAGAATGCCAACACCTTGGCCAGTAATGTAAGTGGGTTTTGTTAAGCAGTTTGCTTGGGTGAAAATGTGCCTCTGTCAGTAGTTGGTGTGACTTTGTTATGAATCCAATGAGCCACATCAAGTTCTGCTTTTTCTTTCCCCGCAGCTGGAATACAAAAAAGGACACGAAGAGAGAATTTCAAAGTACACCACATTTGTTGACCCCCCGGAGGTTCTTCTGGCCAAGAAACAAGGACAAATTGTTAGCGATGTAAGCCTGCTGTCAAGCCTTTCACGATGACTTTATGTTATTTGACCGTATTTTATTTTACATTAAGCCAGATAAGATCAGCGTTGTGTGCCTGAATCCTTGTTTTTCTTCCTCCAGTATGCATATACAGAGGAGTATGAGCAGCAGAGAGGTAAAGGCAGTTTCCCTGCGCACCTCACACCTGGATATCAGATGTCAAAGAAGGCCACTGAGCAGGCCAGTGATGTAAGTATCAAAATAAAAAAATGCACACATCTGCATCCGAACACTGTTACACAGCCCTGATCGCTGGTTTAATGTGGACAATGTTTTTATACCTGACCAGATAAAGTATCGACAGATGTATGAACAGGAAATGAAGGGTAAAGTCTGTGCTGACGCTGCAATAACTGAAACAGTTCACGCCAGAGAAAATGCAGAAAACTTCAGCCAAGTAAGGAAGTTACTCTTACCGTGAGAGGCTATGTGGTTTGCACCTCAGAGCTCTAGGTCACCTGGACACATCTTTAATTTTAAGAATTTTGATAGTTATGGATGTTGCATTTATGTAGTTGGCACCTCAGTCCATGAGATTAAATTTCCATCCACTAAGGAAAATACTTTACAGTACTTTACAAATAACTTGTATAATTTAGTAAATATTGTGAATTACATTTGAATTGAATTCATTCAGTGCTCCTCTGTTTGCAGATTGCATATACTGAAGAGTATGAGCAGCAACGAGGCAAAGGAAGCTTCCCTGCAATGATAACTCCTGGATACCATCTGGCTAAAAAGGCACAGGAAAATGCAAGTGATGTGAGTATCAACTCTACGGACATACAAACATACACTAGGTTCAAAGGTCGGTCTCTCTGAAATCTTAAAAATGGAGCCTCGATCTGTTGTGCAACCATGTGAACTGGTTGTAAATGCTGCCAAAAAAATACAAAGTATGGAGTGTAAGAGTATCTGCTTCATCCATCATCTGTTTTCTGTTGCCACTGGGCAGAATAGATCAAGGACTACAATGAGATGGCCTCTGTCTGTCGTCATTCTTTAAACTCTCCACCCGGACCAAATTAGACCCTGTGTGTGTATATATGTGTGTACTGCTAATCTCCTGATCCTGCAGTAATGCAACATGATGTCCTCCTATTGTATATGCACTAAATCATCTTTTAACCCCGACAGCTAAAATACAGAAAGGACTTGAACAAGATGAAGGGCACGTCGCACTTCCATAGTCTGACGTCCGAGGACAATCTGGCTCTGAAGAACGCCCGAAAGATCAACAAGCTTGTCAGCGAGGTGAGTTTGTCAGTGACTGTCAGGCTCTGGAGGGAAAGACCAGATCCATAGTCAGTGTATGTGTCTTTTGTCTTCTTTCTAGCTTTTTGTGTGGGATGTCCAGCAACCTGGTTTTATAGATCTTGTTAAATCTATTCTAAGGTCTGTGACAAAACATTTCCAGATAACACTCCTGCTGCTCAGTGTGTGTGTGTGCGTGTGTGTTTATGTGTTTAAGAGCTGGATATCTAGGGCATACTGTATCAGTGTCCAGCAGACATGAGGCAACCCAACCTACATTTTCAGCATCTCTGACATCTCTGACATACCTGTCCAGTGGAGTTACAGCTTACCTCTAAGGCCACAGGACATCCTGTCAAACTAATGTTACCTCACACGAGAACAGTGCTTCACTCTTGAGCATTCATTCTGATGATTGTGAAAAATTACATGAAATGTTCAATACTAGCAAGCATTCTTAACCTTGTCTTCCACTAAGAACCACGCTGAGATATTATTTGATCACAATAGTTTTTGATTTTCGCGAAGAAAATGTTCGTATTTTACTTGAATGTTTAAGGGGGGCAAAATTCTCCCTGTGTGGTATTTTAGTGCGACAGGGACAAGTTCAATGGTATCATGCTGTCACTGTTAAGTTCTGCAAAGCATATTTAAGAGTAAAGGATTGACTCAGTGACTCTTGAGGTATGATGGAGCGTCAGTGATGGTGACTGATTACTTGCAGGCACTTTACTGTATATTTAGCACATAACATGGAATGGCTGGCACCTCGGTGCCAGAAAAGATCACAGCTTGTTGTTCAAAAACAAAACAAGGGGTTGCACTGGAAAAATATTACAAAGCACTTGCTTTAATTTTGCACATTTTATAACAGGTGGAGTATAAGAAGGACTTGGAACACACCAAAGGTCACAGCATCAATTTCTGTGAGACGCCACAGTTTCAAAATGCTGCTAAGGTTGCCAAGTTCACCAGTGATGTAAGTATGATGGCACCTATTATTTTTTTTATATTTATACAGCGCGAAAACACCATGTTAATACAATTTTTTCTTAATCTTTCTATATATTTAAAAGAACAAGTACAAAGAGAAGTACAACAGCAGTAATAAGGGCCACTATGAAGGAATTGATAAGAAGACCATGCATGCCATGAAGGCCAGGAAGCTGGCGAGCGATGTAAGTCTTGTTTTGTCATTAAGTTGCAAATTATTAAAATAATTAATGTTTTAGAAATCCGCAAATTTTCTTCACCTTATCAAGGTTTCATATTAAATGATTATATTGACATTGACTTTAACCTGGTATCTCTTTCATTGGCAAAAAACATAGAAACCATGAAAATTAGGACAATATTTTAAAATCCCAAACACTGAATTACCGAAAAAGGAATATTAAATTTATTAAATAATGTGTAAAAATGTTTATTTAACGTGGTTGATAAGTACTGATTTGAAAAATAATAGATAAAAAAACAACTGCTGTGCCTGTGATTTCACTGACATAATCTTCTTATACATTTCAGATTGCTTATAAACAAGGCTGTGAACAGGAGCAGGGTGAATACAACTACCCAGCCACCCTCACACCAGGTTACCAAAGCCAAAGGAAACTGGACCCAATAAAAGATGTCAGTTCTCTAAAATTCTATCCCAACCTTAAATGTTTTTTTTAGAAAATCAACACATGGGCTGTATGAAAATACATATCAAAGTAATTCCTTAGATAGAGAAATAATTTTATAACAGATTTCTTTTTAATTTTATTATTTCTCTATCATATGACTGCAGAAAAACTACAGGCAACATATTGACCAGGTCAAGTATAGTCCGGTGGCAGACACGCCTGAGATTATTCTAGCAAAGAAAAACGCTCAGCTTGTCAGCAATGTAAGTAAAAAGCATAATGACGACATATTTTACCAATGATTGAAAATGAGCACTTTAACTCATACTTTATCAGTACTTTTCAGCTGCACACTGTACTGAGGAGCACTGACTTGACTGTGGATTTTGACATTTCTAATTCATGTGTCCTTCAGCTGAATTACAAAGCAGGCTATGAGAAGACAAAGCACCAGTACACACTCTCCCAGGATCTGCCTCAAATCAAAAAGGCCAAGGCCAATGCTGCTTTGTGCAGCGACGTAAGTTAACACACAGACACTTTCTTACGTATGCATGCACAAGCCTGCATTCATATACACTAATTCACTTCAATTCACAAATCGCCTGGTCACAAAAAATGACTTCTTATTCATCAATTTGTGATTTGGCAATCCATGTTCGTCACTTCAGATTAAATATAAAGAGGAGTGGGAAAAGACCAAGTCTAAATCCTGTGACATCGGCATGGATGACCTGAGTCTCAAAGCAGCCAAAGCTTCCCGAGACCTCGCCAGTGATGTAAGCAAACACACAATCTTGTCCACTGCAAGGAGATATAATCTGAGGGGGGAAGATCAGATGGCTGAGCAAAAACCTAAGTGGGTTTAATTAGATGTAATTGCTGGCAAATGAAATTAAACCATGTGTTTCAGATTAAATACAAAGAGAACTACATGAAGAACAAGGAAAAGGCAGTAGGGGTAAACATGAGTGACTCCAAGACTCTGCACTCTCTTCAAGTTGCCAAGATGAGCAGCGATGTAAGTATTCACATAGAGTATCTACTGTTACACCTAATGCAGGTACGGCATTTGTCTGACTCAAACATGACACTTACATAGAACTTTTCTTGTACTTTCTTATATCACCACCACTTCAGATTGAGTACAAGAAGGGCTCCAAGGAGAGCCAGGCCCAATACACCCTTCCTAAGGACATGATCAACCTGAGTCATGCCAAAAAGGCTCAAGCTCTCGCCAGTGACCTGGAATATCGCACAAAGCTCCACGAGTACACCGTCATGCCGGATGACATCAAGGTCCAGCAGGCCAAAAAGGCTTACTCCCTGCAAAGTGAGGTAAGAGACAAGAGGAAGGGGTGATCCCCGATCTGCTATTTAAATGGTAAATGCTACACGGATGAAGTTAACCAGATTAATGACAATTTTTTTGTCCTTTGCTCCACAGAACCAGTATCGTTCAGACCTGAACTGGATGAAAGGGGTGGGCTGGGAGGCTGAAGGATGTCTGAACATAACCCAGGCCAAGAAAGCCGGAGAGCTGCTTAGCGATGTACAATTATTATTTCTGTGTACAAATTTCAGTTTGGTAGTAGACTTAATATTGTGTTTGAGCACACTTTTTATCCGCTGCCTTTCCTCCTTCAGACTAAATACCGTCAAAAGGCAGACAGCATCAAGTTCACCCAGGTGGCCGATGATCTCTCCATCAAACACGCCAAGAAGAGCCAGGAACTGCAGAGCGACGTAAGGCCTTCACTTAAAAGCTGTTATCATGTTCATCTAATTACGGTGCGCTCTCACAGTTGATGTCTATCTTCCTGCGATTCCCAGCTGGCGTACAAAGCAAACACAGACCAGATAATGCACCAGTACACCATCACAAAGGATGACCCTCTTTTCAGACAAGCGAAGGCCAATGCCGATCTGCTCAGCGGGGTAGGTTCAGTAATCGTCATTGCATTGCGTGTTATATAACAGCACTGGCATATACACGAGCTTCATAATCATATTTTTACAATGACAACAATACGAACTCCTAAAGCTGTTACAGCGGGTAGATTCTACTCCATGTTGTCATTCTGTCGAACAGTAAAGTCCATTCATCTGCAACAACTTAAACTGACCCATGGACACAAAACAGTAAAATATATATAAACACCTTTTCTCCATTTTGAGCAGCACTAGCAAATACCTTACTTATTGAGTTATTCAGACCAGTCACTGGACATCTGAGTTGTGTTCTGCTTCACTCGCAGTAGGTACAGTTGTCCGTTAATAATCTGTTGAACTAGAAAAATGTAGTTTTCTTTTCCAGGGATAATATGAGATCATCAAGGACACTTTGTTCGGTCCAGTAATGTCATAAAAATTGTTTATCATTGTAAAAATGAAATTGAATTTGTCCACTAAGTGGACGCAATAAGAGTTTTTGATCAGTGCACCCTAAATACTGTGACGCTCCCTTTCATTTGCACTGAAGTTTGGTTATATAGAGAACATACAGTACAATAGCAGCCTTTTTTTGGACGTATGTCCTTTCACCTCAATTGCAGAAGGTCAGCAATTAATATTGAGGAGTTAAGCTTCTATGGTGATGTAATCACACAGTAAAATATCACACAGTTCAGTTTCTGCGACCTGACTACTGGTTCAAAGGCTGATATCCGCAAAAAAGCTGAAGCAGTTCAAACCAAATATAAATCTTCAAATCTGAATTCTTTAATTATTTACTGTTCCCAAATAGCAAAAAATAAAGTTGACTTGGTCCATTAATTCCACATTAGGAACATTAGATTAGTACTGAAAATCAACCAATTCCTAACGTACATAATACACTTTAGAAGTTTAACTGGCATTAGAACCACACAGAGTTTGGAACAAAAGGGTCTTTCATGGCCAATTTCGCTTTGCATGTGGCCAAAAAGCAGAGGAAATCTCTTCCTTTGCGGATACAGTAAACAGCTACCGTTGCTATTTTACATTCTGTTTTCAGACTGGTACTTTGCTTTACTTTTCTGACCTTTCTGATGGATACTGTACATGTTAGGTGACTCTGATGTTAATGTTTTTTTTGTCCAGAAAGTGTACAAGAGCAGCTGGGAGAAGCAGAGGGAAAAGGGCTTTGAGCTGCGTTTGGACTCTCTCTCTATACTCACCGCCAAGGCTAAGAGGGACCTGGCCAGTGATGTGAGTTATCCTAAAAGCGGTCTGTGTCTTTGAGCTTGGCCTGAGGAGAAAAGTATTTTTTCTTATAAAAATTCAGGAATGTATTTTATACTGTACTTTATACTTTAATTTTAGTAGTTGAGTAATTAACTGAGGAAGAAAAATTTTTCTATCATGCGATAGATTAAGGCAAATTCATATACTGTTTTTTTTTTTTTTGTGGCATTTATTACCTTGTCCACTTGCAGGTTAAATACAAGGCGCAGTATGAGAAGAACAAAGGCAAGGTAATTGGTATTAAGTCAGTCAGTGACGACTCTCAGATGGCCCACTCCGCTCTGGCCACCAAACTGCAGAGTGACCGCCACTACAAGAGGAACTACGAGGACACAAAGACCAAATACAGGTGACTTAGAGACAACTCTCGTCTCTAATCTGTCCCTCTCACACCCAGAATCATGTGATCGGGGGTAGTTTTCACACCTTACTCGGCAGGTGAATATATATTGCAGTTTACTCCATGAGTGAAGCTCTGGTTTAAAGCAGGTTTAGCATCAAAGCAGACAAAAGTGTGAAAAAAGTAAACTTTTGTCTCTATCACAGTGTCGTCCTCAGTGAATTAGTGATTAGGTTGCTTAGTTGAATGGATTTGTAATCACAGAGATCGTTAGGCGTTCATTTTCTGTCCCTGCTGTAAGTGTCCTTGGCCACGGGTGAAAGAAGTGCAGATGTTAGCCTCAGTGGCGAGGGAACACTGTGTGTGTTGTCTAAAAGAGGCAGAGGGTTTTACTTCGACACCAGTTTAAGGAGCCCACACTAACTTTAAATCGTAGGTTTTCCTCTCAAATCACAGGCAGTTACATTTTAAAGGTTCTACCTGCATTATTAGCTGATTCCTCAGTATTGGACATTGCTGACATTGTGGCCAGTAAACTGCTTTACTTTCATACCAGCAGTCATTTTGAACAAAGACGCTTTTATTGAAAAGTTATCAAAGGCACTGAGTTGTGGCATGAAAGATCACCCAGGCCATTGTCCTGGTAAAGTCCAAAGCGAGATGCTTTGCTTCAGTTAGTGAGAATGACCCCAGTAATCAAAGAATTCTGAATTCTCATATTACCTTAAAACCTGTGTCATTTTGAAACAAAACTCCTCATTTATGGATGAAATTAATCTTGATGAAACTCCCCCAGTGTTTCCCTGGACATGATGAACATCAGTCATGCCAAGAAGGCTCAAGACCTGGCAACTGAGACCAAATACAGGACTTTCCTCCATGAGTACACTACGCTGCCAACTGACATGAATGTTGCCTGGGCTAAGAAGGCCTATGGCCTACAGAGCGATGTAAGTCTCATTGTTTGACTTGTTCTATGGGAATGTGATTAATCAACTACAAGCTCTGTAGGATTTTGGCATCGGAAATTGAATTGCAGTGTGCAAACGCGTGTCTTTAGAAACAGTACAGGTCAGATCTGAACTGGATGAAGGGCGTTGGCTGGGAGGCCTCAAAGTCTCTGGACGTCCAGCAGGCCAGGAAAGCCGGAGAACTTGTCAGCGAGGTAACTTCCGTCCCTGTGACCAAGAATTCATCACTGAAATCAGCTGCAAGTTGAGGGACATAATTCTTGGTGATATTAAATAAAAGAATTATATTTGCTACTTATATGGTTAAATTCTCACCGGCAGTAACGGACATAAAATATCATGGTGTTTCAGTCTTTGACCTTCATTAAAATTTCCCTCCTTTATGGTAATTATACTCAGAGCCAAATGTAATTTAAATGAAAATGCCGTATACGATTAACTGCTTATTAATAGCAATGAGAACTATGTAGGTAAATTAGCACAGTTCGCCTGAGAAAGTGAAAAGCATAATTGTGTAACCTGTGACTGGAAAGCACATATCTAGGTTTACGGCTTAGGTCAGATTGTATTTAAAGACCTGCCGATCATTGCTGTTCTGTAGAAACTGGGTCAAGTATGTGGACTGCACCCCAGCTATAGCAAGAGACCAGGCATCACAAAGTTTCCCCCCTCACTAATTAGCAGTTGGTCCCCAGATCCTCTCTGTGCACAACGTCCACACAGGGCCCGGGGGCTGTACACTTCCTGGCTCTGAAATCCTATCTAATTATGACTTTTGGTAATTTGAATTACATTCATATTTCACAAATTTAGAGGAGAAAACTCAAGAAAGAAATCAGACAGTTTTAAACATCCTGCATTTGACATCACAAATGACTGATGTCTCAGGATTCTTAAATGTTAAGAGTCTGTCGTATAATAATTTAGCCTCTATTTTGAAATACCGTCCTGTCATGTACTCCAGCCTTTTCCTGCTTCAACACAGTACCATTTGGTCTCCTAACAATTTTGTAATACTGTTTAAAAATCAAACCATATCCATGGACGCTTTATATAGACCCTTTTTTGTAAATGCCAGCAAATTGTACAGTGATATTCCTGTGACAAACTGTACACAGAAATAATACTGTCACACCAGAATCTATTCATAAACTCTTCATAAGAAGCCACTTATTTAAAGGGTCGTTCCAGTCAGGGTTACCAGCATTAGACCATGAAATGAAAAACTGAACATAAATAGAGCAGCGCCTCAAGTTCCTCCTGAACAGGCTTTTCCTTCTGTGTATTTTTTAATCTATCTATCTATCTATCTATCTATCTATCTATCTATCTATCTATCTATCTATCTATCTATCTATCTATCTATCTATCTATCTATCTATCCAAAAAACAAAACTGAAATAAATCTGGCCAGTATCCTTTTTTTTTTTTTATTTTAACATTAGTGTTCCTTGGACAGGTGATGTGATATTGCTACGCCCCCTGCTGCTCATCAAATGCATGTGCACCCAGCTTTTCAGTTGACGCTCATCATTGGTGTTTTAATGTGTGTTTGCCTGCAGAAAAAGTACCGTCAGGATGTGAGTGCTCTGAAGTTTACCAGTGTTGAAAACACTCCAGAGATGGTCCAAGCCAAACTCAGCAACAAACTGGCTGTTGACGTAAGTTTAGCTGCCAATTGTGTTCTCAAACATTTATTTTATGGACAAGATGTGCAGCTAAAAATGCAGTGAATCTGATACAAATATGCATTATTTTCACTGATGAATGAGTGATTTTTCCGGATCTAACTTAAATATACTTGTGATCTTTCTTGGTTTACACTGGTGCTTCTACCCAAAGAGAATTGATGGCTTGGCCATCATAAATACTGTAAATGAAAAGTATAAAAACAGACTGAACCTGGGGTTGCAGCCCGGGCTACAGCACTTGAACATGAACAAGTATCTGATAGTAAACTGGATGACAAGTGATGCTGCGCCTTCTCCTTTACAGAGGTTGTACAGGGAGAAGGGTGAAAACATGAAGCACAACTACACACTCAGTGGAGAGCTGCCTGAGATGGTGCAGGCCAAGCTCAATGCGATGAACATCAGTGAGGTAGAAACCGCATTTTCAAGAACTCACGCGTCTATCGAACAGACGATTGAATCGTTAGTTGGCTGCCTCCGTGTGGAACTGAATTTATACATCTGCTGTGTGCATTTTCAGAGCCGTTACAAGGAATCCTGGACTAAGATACGTGATGGTGGTTACAAGCTGCGTCTGGACGCCATTCCTTTCCAGTCTGCCAAAGCATCTGCAGAGATCCTCAGTGATGTAAGATGGCAGTAAATAATTGTCATATTCTCAATGGCTTAAAAAATGTTGATCCGCAGCAGCTGATGATTATTCTCATACACGAAAAGTAGCAGACATTTCTATATAGATTCTGTGTAATTAATGACCATGTTAATGGCAGGTCAGTGGTTTTTGTTAAATGTTGGAATGACTGTACAACACACTGACAAGATCTCGGAAACTGTTGCATATATTACACAAATTTTCGACTTTGCCATTTCAGCAAAAGTACAGAGAGGAATTTGAGAAAACTAAAGGGAAGATGATTGGACTGAAGGGACTGCAGGATGATTTGAACATTGCTCACTCGGTCCACGCCAGCAAGCTACAGAGCGACGTAAGTGTTTTTTCTTTTATTTACTCTAACTAAGGTGACAAAAACAGTTAGAAAATACTATACAACTGAGACCCTCTTTCATCCTTTGTCTCTTTCCAGATTAAGTACAAACAGGATTCGGCGAAGGAGCTCTCAAAGTTCCACCTTCCCATGGACATGATAGAGGTCGCCCACGCTAAAAAGGCCCAGTTGCTGGTCAGTGACCAGGACTACAGACTCACCCTGCATCAGTACACCTCGCTGCCTGACGACATGAAGCTGCAGGCGGCAAAGAAAGCGTACGCTCTGCAGAGCGAGGTGTGGGGAAAGTACAGTGCTGCAGACCATGCTAATTTATCATTGAAATGCTTTTAAGTGAAGCTTCAATAGTTTTTTTCATTTTTAAAAATTTGGATTTTTTGATGTATATGTTTGCCACAGAAAGTGTATCGCTCTGACCTGAACTACCTGCGTGGTGCAGCCTGGATTGCCACTGGGGCTGTGCAGATTGAAGGCTCCAAGAGGGCCACGGACCTCATCAGTGATGTGAGATGTCCTCTTCTTTTGTTTTTGTTCCTTTTTTAAATCATTTTTTAAGTGCACATACAGCACTTATATGCTGTTCATGCCTACACGTAGGTCCAGATCTTCAAATGTCCTCTCTGCAGTATTTAATTGTGTGTTGGCACTGATTATCCATTTTCTGGATTTTGAATGATAACTTCTTTGTTCAGAATACAAAGTAATAATTTGATTTACACTTTGTTCTACAAAAACATAACGGGGACTAACTTTGATGTTCCGTCCATAACAGAAAAAGTACCGTCAGCAGCCGTACAACTTCAGGCACACCTCTGTGGCTGACTCTCCAGATATTGTCCACGCCAAACTCAGCGGACAGATCACAAATGAAGTGAGAAAATAATGCTTATTTCGTTAGTTCTGTTCTTCTAACTTTCCTCTGGATTTCCTGTTTAGTTGTTTTTGATTTGCTTAGATAAGTTGTGCGATTAATAAATATCACAAACACAAGATTAATGGAACGTAGTTAAACTACATCCGGCAGTTTCAATACTACACAACAGTGGGAAAGGCTTGATTATGATGATGATGATGATGAAGATGATGATGATGATGATAATAATGATGATTATGATGATGATAATGATGATTAAATGTGTTTTACCTGTCTCTCCCAGCGTTTGTACAAAGAGAAAGGGGTGAATGATCAACATAACTACACTATAACAACTGAGAGACCAGAGATTACACAAGCAAAGATCAATGCAGCCAACTTTAGCGAGGTACTCTTTGCTTGTACTCTTTGTGACCTGCTGAGCACCATAAATTATACTGTAAACATCTGTGACTTCTTTTTCTACTTTCTGTGTTTGTGTGTGTGTGTGTTTTCGTGTTCATGTGTGTGTTTGTTTTTAAGGTTAATGATCATTTTTGCTCTTTGTCTCTCCGCTGCAGGTAAAGTACAGAGAGTCCTGGCACACGCTGAGGGCTCAGGGCTACAAACTCACCATGCAGGACATCCCCTTCCAGGCTGCCAAGAGCTCCACAGGCATCGCCAGTGATGTAAGTTCTTACAAGAGAAAATGATTATTGTTGAGGGGGAAAAACCACAAGAATATACATTAATATTAATTGAAAATATCCATTTGAAGAGAGACAACATGCAAATACCATATGCATATACTTATGTATAAACAATATAAGAATAAGAATATAATGCAACACCACAAAAGACTACAGCCTTTTAAACAGGGTTTAATCAATACCCCCTGAGTTAAAAAAATGTGCAGGGCTATTTCACAAGATTGCAAAGTATAAAGTCTGCTTGTCATGTGTTCCTCTTGTACGGTGTTTTGTATTGGACTAAAACTGAAATAAAATACAGCTATAACTTCTGCCTCTCTGCAGTACAAGTACAAACACAACCACCTGCTGGAAAAAGGCAAACACATCGGTGTCAAAAGCGCGTTGGACGACCCACGTCTCCAGCACTGCCTGCATGCGGGCCGGCTGGCTAGTGACCAGGAATACCGCAAGGATGCCCTGACGGCCAGTGGTCAGTACCACCTAACCGCAGACATGGTTAATCTGGTGACGGCCAAGAATGCCCAGACCCTGGCCAGCGATCAGGACTACAGGAAGAGGCTTCACGAGTACACCGTGCTTCCCGATGACATGAAGGTCAAGTGGGCCAAAAAGGCGTACGATCTGCAGAGTGAGGTGAGAGAGCTGAGATAAAACGGACAAGATAAGCAACAGTACTAATACGGTGAACTTCTTTGACGGATTTTATTTCGATAATTCTAGAAACTCTACAAGTCAGACCTCAGTTTCATGAAAGGAGTGGCCTGGGATGGAGTGGGTGCACCTCAGCTGGAGTCAGCCAAGAAGGCTGGAGAACTTATAAGTGACGTGAGTATACGTGGAAAATGGTATTAGTTAAATACACGTCTATTATCACTTGTAGGGCCGTAGCGGATTCTTAAATTACTCTCATAATATGACCAGAAATCAATGATATTGAATTTTTTTAATCATCTGGATTTTTGATATCTTATTTACTGAGTGCTTAATGTACTGCTATACTTTTGGCTAATTCTATCCCTTTACATGAAGGTCTGAATGCTTTTTCAAAGCCTTCGATTGCCAGTTGTAAAATTCCGTTGAGCCCAGAGAGCATTTCACTTAAAATACAACTTATTTTTAACTTAAATCCCATCCATCTGTATTGCCTGCTGTTAACATCTATTTGGTCTACCTTCATGCAGAAGAAGTACCGCCAGCTGCCTGACCGTCTTAAGTTCACCTCAGTGACCGACTCTCCTGATATTGTCCACGCCAAGACGAGCTACCAACAGTGTAGCGAGGTCGGGTGGCATAATTAACATGCTTAAGCAATAAGTCTTATTCTACGTGGGGCCACTTCTCTTATTCTGGATGTTGGTGGATGTTGTTGATGTCCTGCTCATATCTTTGTCTTTTGTCCACTGCAGAGGCTGTACAAGTCTGGAAAGAATGATGACATGCATAAATATACCTTACATCCAGATGATCCAGACTTTGTTAGAGCCAAGATTAACGCCCAACAGATTAGTGATGTAAGGCAATCCTCAGTTCCTTCTCACAATCCTAAACATAATTAAACAATTTGAAACCCACATGGAGAGACGCCAATATCTCTTTGTGACACTTCTTGTCTTCAACATTCTTTTCCAATGAAGAAAGTATACAAGGCTACTGGGGAGCAGGTGAAGACATCAGGCCACGACCTGAGGCTAGACGCTATTCCTTTCCAAACCGCCAAGGCCTCCAGAGAAATCGCCAGTGACGTGAGTTCAGTTCGCCATGAGATTGGAGCCCCTTCAGTCTTTCTTGAGACAATTTTTCAAGCACAAATCAGCATTATCAGCAGTTTAGTGTATATGCACCTTTTGTTTTTTATTGTGGCTCTTAATCTTGAATACCCCCTACTTAATGTTTTATTTATCTAAATACAGCCACTCCCCAGATTTTATATTTTCAGTTCCCTTTTTTTATCGCAGCTAAAATATTATTTACTACGGAGGTTGGAAAGGTTTGCTCCTGTATTCTGAATGTGGAATAATTAACTAAGTAAAGTTATTTAATTGAAACTGAATATTGAACTAATCATACATAGGTATTCTAAAGATGATAATTGCAAATTTCAGTTTAAAAACCTTCATCTAAATTTAGTCACAAAACCAGTTTCTGAAAACTGCCTTTCTCCCCCCCAACAGTTCCGTTACAGGGAGTCCCATCTGAAAGAGAAGGGCCAGCAGGTGGGGCTGCGCTGTGTGGAGGATGACCCCAAGATGGTACACTCTCTGGCCGCCAGCAAACTCCAGAGCAACCTTGAGTACAAACGTCAGTCCAAGGAGGAGCGCGGCCAATATAAAATCCATGCTGATCAGCCTGAGTTTCTGCAGGCTAAAAAGAGTCAGGCTCAGGCTAGTAACGTCGCCTACCGCCACAAGCTCCACAACTACACCTGTGACCCCGAACAGCTCAATGTCAAGCATGCCAAGCAGGCCTACAAGCTGCAGAGTGATGTAAGTCGTAGAGCAAGTGTGGTATATTGGTGAAAAGTTTGTTCAGTGTATGTTCACTATGTATGTGACGCTGAAGAATTCTTTAAATCGTGCAATTATATGAAGAAAAAAAACCCCAAGGGCTCCAGGTTGTCTATATGACAATTATTTTTTGCTTATTTGATAAATTACAAATTTCTGTGGTATATGCACCACCAAAGAAAAAACCCAAAGCCTGAGCTGCCAAGGCCTTCAGAGAGGCATTTCTTTACCCACTCTCGATGCCTGTATACAGGGCCTTGTATCAAAATCTAAAAAGAGAGCTAAAGAGAGAGCAAATACTGGACTTACATTCATTAGGTGGCCAGAAACACATCTCCATGGTGAAAGGTAATGTTGCTCCATACCCACTGGATGTCAATATAGGCAATTTTTTGTTTCCTGCATGTCACAAACTAAATGACACGAAGCAAACCTGGGTGCGACTCAAGTGTTGAAATAAAGGCTGGTTTGAATGTGAGTTTTGGGACACCACAAATGAGAACGTGTAAAAACCAGCGGAAGCACTTACATTTACTCAATACACTGCAAAATTTGCATGAAAAATGTTGATAGTAAAGTGCCCAGTTCCTGTGAAATTGATTTTAAGTTTTAGCTAGAGGGGAGTGATGAAAGAGGGGCCCAATTCAATGGGTTTAATCCCTACAGTGTCAGTGTGCCAACCTAATTGTTGCTCCATTTTAATGTAGGTGAACTACAAATCAGACCTGAACTGGATCAGAGGAGTGGGCTGGACCCCCCCTGGCTCCCACAAGGCTGAGCTGGCCCGCAGGGCTGCGGAGCTGGGACTGGCCGAGGGAGTTAGCACTGATGAGGCTATTGCAAAGTACCAGCACATGATGATGGTGAGAGAACATGGAAGATGAATTTTTATAATTAACTGTAGATCAAAATTTTGTATATGGAATAAACAACAGATATAAACAATTTTTTTTTTAAATGATCCTGTTTTCCTTCTTCCAGCTGCATCACCAGCAGCAGATGATGGAACAGCAGCAACAGCAGCTGCAGCAGCAGCAGACTTCGGAGCAGGTGGAGACGAGCGAGGGGATTCAACAAGGTGTCAACATGGACGCCATGGAGGTCCTCCACGTCAAAAGGAAGAAGACCATTCAGACTGTCCAGAAAAAGTCCAGCACCACCACAACTTCATTCAGATCAATGGAGAAGAAGTCCAGCGCCACCTCGTCTTCTTCGTCGGCTGCCCTCCAGAACACAGTCAACACAGCCGTGTCTGGTAAAGCTGCTGCAATAGAAGATGCATAGATGGGAGGAGTTTTTATAGATGGTAGTGTTTAGAGAACGTTAAAGATGGACACTTTCAGAGGCTGAGGTGAACTTTCCAGGGGGTGTTTTTGGTATCTGCTTTGAAGAAATGACTGTTGTGGTCTGGTTACAGTACATGAGATGCCATAGCAATATCAAACAGTTACTGTAGGTGCAATAATGACCCGTAAAATGCAGTTTAAATGATTAAGAAGGGATGAAGCATGTTGGATCGGGACAGGACTTGTCATGTTTGTTAAAAGGATTGTCAAAGCATGTGGTGAACAAAAGGGAATTCCGGAAAAAAAAACTTTATTTCAGATTGATTGATTCAGATTTTCTTTTCTTTTTTTTTTTTTTACTTATTATCGAAGCTTCTTGCTCCACGAGATCACGAAACTGCCTCTAAAGGACAATTTTCAGTTAAAGCGAAAACATCAAGAGTACCAAAACTGAATCCATATTGCTTTAGAACAAAAGTGATACTGTATAAAATGCTGGATGAGAAAGTTGCAATTGCTTTTGTATACTGAGTGTGTTCAGAAGAACGGGAGCTGGGCCTGACGTTTGCTATATGGCCAGCAATTCAGAAGATTTTTTTCAATTTTTTCTATTTATCTTAAGAGAGGAGCAAGTTCAAATAGACAATATGCAGGCGAAGCCTTGTTGCGGCAATGCAAAACATGCCATTTTCTTACGAGGTCGGATAACCTGGTGCACTTTGAGCTAGGCTCAGTGAGAACATATATAAAGGCCTATTGAAATGAGGTGTGATCTACATTCGTCTGGCAGGTTCAGCTTTGTGAGTTTGTAACGGTGCCTTTTTTTTTTAAACTCAAAGCTGGACTAGGAGTAAATGCTTGTTTTTTTTTTTGCTGATGAAATAAACTTTTTTTTGTTTCAAGGCATCCTAAGGTGTTGTCTCTTTTTCTTCCCAAAATAAGTAGGATTTTTCAGGGGCACAGTGTATCAGTAACGTAGTTCAGCAAGCAATTGTTCAGTTGATCCTGCTCTTGATCCAGTCGAGGAATGTGTGGACGTTGGCGTAGACACCGGGCTTGTTCTTCTTAGCACAGCCGTCGCCCCAGCTCACCACACCAGTGACGTAGTGTGTACCATTTTGTTCACACACCAATGGGCCACCTGAGTCACCCTGCAGAGTTGTAGAGAGTTAATATTATTATATTTTTTTTTGAGAAGGTAGCTAGGTCGCTGTTAGGGTTCATCACAGACCTGTGCCGTAGGTGCGGCAATGATCATGAAGATGCCAAACATTTATGAGCACACACACCTGACAGGAATCTATGCCACCGTGCAAAGTCCCTGCGCATAGCATGCTGCTGTCCAGTAAATTTCCATAGACTTGGGGAGCTTTGCATCGCTCTTCAGATATCAGAAAAACACGAGCATCCAACAGCTGGCTGCTGTACACCTCTGAAAAGTGGAGGTCAAAGCAAAATCCAAAAAGAAGACTTGATAATTCAAATTGGTTAGAGACAGTTAAAGCGTTGAATCAATACAAAGTTTTGATTCAATGAGTTTTTTCTCAAGAAATGCATAAAGAAAGTTTTCTGGCACAAAAATAATCTGCTCATATGACATGCAAAGGTTTACAACAAACAGTTCATTACGGTTTTCAGTGGCTCCCCATCCGGAAATCACGCACTCCTTTCTAGCGGGGAAGGTCTGGTCTGGTAGACACACTGTCTTCACAAAGCGAGTTTCCCTAGCACAGTAAGGGCTGTGCACCTCTTTGAGTTTAAGCAGGGCTACGCCAGAAATTGGCACAAACAAAACGAAAAATCACTCATTTGATTCATAAACCCATCAAATAACTTTTCTATAAACAGGTCTTAAATGATGAGGGTTCATCATCATATTGGGATATTCTGGGTGAAATACAATAAATATGATAAAAAACTGATGGATTAAAGTAATCTTAGTTCCACTACATACTGTGTATACTGTAAAAATTACACTATATTTAATAAATGGGAGAAACCAATGTCGTTGTAAAGTGCTGCAGGAGTCTGCCTGTAGTTCTCATGAACAATTGTTTGTATCACTGGGATGGTCTGGTCCATCTCCTCCTGTTTATCAATGTTCACTCCTCCTACCACCACTTGGATTTCAGTGCCAGGTTCACTGGAAAAAGAAAATGCTAGGTTATAGTACAAAAATGAATAAACTGGGAATGGTATGTAGACAAAAAAACAGAACTTACACACAGTGGGCAGCCGTGAGGACCCAGCAGGATGTGAGGAGGATCCCACCACACATGTGGCGAAATGCCTTTTGGGAGCCACGGGGTCTGGTCTCCACCGACACCTGCCAGGGGTGGGCACCGGGTAAACACTTGCTGCCCCCAAAAATCCTGCTACGTCGTGTGGGCTCGGATATTCCACACTGGGAGAACTGGGGGGAGACTGGCTCCGGTTCGACTGTTGTGGGTGGAGTGGTTGGAACTGAGAACCATCAGAAAAGAGTGAGAACAGCGGGGACATGGACCCACACACACACACACACACACACACACACACACACACACACACACACACACACACACACACACACACACACACACACACACACACCAGGGAGGACGATCACTCTGGCAGAAGCTAAAACCCGGATCTGGACACAGCTCCCCGCTTACGTAGAAGAGGTGTATATGTAATACATATATTTATATATAATGTGTGTATATATGTATATGAGAGAAATTACCTTCAGAGCATTTCTTGACTCGGCAGAAATCCCACTGCAGTTTCCCTTGCTTTTTAATAAAACACCAAGGCTTGAAATCCCCATCTGGGTTCCTGAAATGTAGAGTAACCAATAAAAATACTAGATAACCAATAGCATTGTTTCTAAAAAAAAATATAGTCTTAATATAGTAGATAAAAGAAGGGATTTTGAAGGGGTGCAAGGTTAATAGAACTTTTTTTATTTCCTTTTACAGAGAACCAAATGCGTTAAGCTCCTAAAACCAACATGGATATAAACTACACAAGCAACAGCTGAAACAGAATAAAAGAGGTACAAAATAGCAGAATAAAAGCTATCGGGCAATGTAGGAATAATAACTTAATAAAAGGAAGCGGCAAACATAAAAGGCTTTAGTCTTAAATTAAAAGCACCGAGGGTTTTTGGCAGACCTGCCGTTTTCTCGTTCCAGATATTTGGTGTATAGAAACTAAACACTGCTTCACCATGTTTATTTCTAACTCTGGGGACAGACAGCAGACCTGTCCCAGATGATCTGAGAGGTCTGAATGGTTCATAATCTAGTAGAAGATGTGGATAAATGATATATGGTTTGATAGATAAATGAAGATTATAGTTCGTTCAGTGAAAAGTCAAATACCTGCAATGGTTGTTGTATTCCAGTCCAGGGAAGTCTGAGTACATTTTGAAAGGATCCTCCCCGCGTAACAAGATGAAATTGGAATGCCAGTCGAGACACTCCTCCCCTTCTTCTGTCGTACTGACGACACCTCTGTATGTCTCCCCATTTCCTTCATAACAGTCACTGGGATCTTTCGGAAAATATTGTACAAGAAGAAAAAAATACTTTCAAGTGCAGTATTCTATAAAATATATATTCAAAAGAATAATTACAGAAAGAAAAATTGACCACTCACAACAAAGTTGTAACTTGATAACTCCCATTATAAAACATTACCTGATGTTTGCTTCTTTTCTTTTCTGTAAAACTCTGTGTGTGTGTGTGTGTGTGTGTGTGTGTGTGTGTGTGTGTGTGTGTGTGTGTGTGTGTGTGTGTGTGTGTGTCTGTGTGTTTGTGTGTGTCTGTGTTTGTCCCCGCTGTTCTCACTCTTCTCTGAGGGTTCTCAGTTCCAGCTCGGAATTAATTATCTTAAAGCAAGTAGGGGGTTAAGAGGGGTTATGGGGTTATGTCAGCGAAAGTGATTGGCTGCACAGCTCCAGCCTCCAGAAAGTCTTTACCAGTTCTACAGAACCTCCCAGTGTATCCGTCGGGACAAACACAGTGAAAGCGGCGTTGCCCTCTTATGCAAGAGCCTCCGTTCTGGCAAGGATTTGGCTCACAGGGGGACTCTGGCACTGATGTAGATAAGACAAACAAATGATTATTGTATGCAATAGCAGGGGTGGAGCAATGAAATCTGGGGCTCTCAAAGGATAGTTTTTTTTGGCCCCCTCCCTGTCTTGTGTGCACTATAAGTCATCATCACCATTCTCCTTTTAAATGTGAACAGTAGTAGCTAAATGTACAGTGGTCTGCATACTTGACGTTGATCACTTAAAGTGGAAGAAACCAACATTTTAATTATTGTTTATTTTCCCGTATTTAATCCTGGATTGGGCCTATTAAGGCTGTACAGATATGATTCTCTGTTCAGGAAAAAATTTACGTTTGACTTAGATAATGAACATATACAAATAAAACAAATAAAAAAACAATAATAATTTGAAATTTTGTAAAACAAGGGGTTTGCATACTCACATAAATTGCAGTTCGGGCCATGGAATGGAGGATTGCAATTGCACTCGTAAAATGGGTTTTTATTTAGGTTGATGACACAGTCACCATGTCCACATTTGACATTTTCACAAATGTTTCTGACTGGAGGGCAAATCAAGTTTTCAATTAGCCCCTAAAAAGTGGTGGTTAGATTTATATCCATATCCATATATGACTTGTACATAAACATATAGATATTGCATTCAAATCCAGTTTTACAGCATATTAAAATAGACTGATACACCCAAGGAAACCCAGAATAATTACAGAGAACTAAACTAAAATAAGGAAACAAATCAAAAATTGCAGTTGCCACATAAACATCATGAAGCCAAGCTGGGAATTCCTACTTACTTTTTTGACACCTCTTGCCTATGTAAGGCTCCAAACAGAGGCATTCGAATTCATTATGAGATTTACTTTGGCACAAGCCACCATTGAAGCAAGGGTTTGGATCACAAACGTCTGGAATCGACAAGAAAGGGTCAATTTGGAGCCGGAATACATAAATCTAAATGTTCAGGGTGAGATTGAGTCTTCCAGGGCCACTTACAGGACTCATTCAGGAGGTCAATCAGCCAGTCGTTCATAACAATTACTATGGAGGGGTCTTCTGTGGTGTGGTCGTAATAATCTATGTCTGCCAAGAACAGAGAGCTGTTAAACACTGTTTATACCAGCATATACTGCAGTATTATAAGGTATAGGGTTAAACAACACTGGTGATGAAGGTAACATAGATATGGCACCAAAAAAAAAAGAACAATACAACTTTTAAGCAGATTAAACACATTTTTTCATGAAAAATGATATTTCTCCACTACTCAATTTCACCTTACAAATGCACACATTTTATAAGTTTAAAAAAGTTTATAAGTTTAAAAAAGAAATGAAAATAAATGAAATCAAAATGAAATGAAATGAAATGAAATGAAATGAAATGAAAATAAATGAAATAAGAGTAAGTAATTGATACAAATGTGAAGATGAAGTCTGTCACCACAGAGCTCAACGGTAGAGAAGATTCTTACACGAGACATCCTGCTGAAATAAATAAATAAATGAAGAAAACAGTAGAGGACAGATCAGCAAGATTTCCCTACAAGAAAAACTCTTTCATCTGTGAAATTCAAAAATCTGACATTTCACCATGACAAAGCTCAACCCTGGCTAGATTATCCATGATGGTATTATGAAACTTACTGTCAGGTCATGTCCATGAACGGATAGTACACACAGGCTTATGAACAGGACACCTGCAGCCAACATGGTGCTGAATCTAACTCTCTGAGGAAAAACTGAAGGTTCAGTGTTAGACCTTAATACCCCAAACCTCCAAAATTTCCTGCGTACTTGACAATTTTTAGCCAGCTGCATTGATTCTGCAGTTTGTGTGTTTGCGTGGCTTACTTATTCTTGACCTTTATTTCATGTATTTAGCCTTGTCCTATTTGCTAATGTACAATGTTTGCCAGCTGAGAATTTAACCCTTTCTGAAAAAACTTTCACTTTGCATCCACGTAGTTGATTTTGACTAAAATCTGCAGCAAATGAACATTAACAGGGAATTTCTGTGATCAGTGACATTGTATTGGAAATTTTATCTCAAGATCAGAGGTGCTTTTGTGGTTTTGTTGTGACATAGACAGAGACTTGTTTTTTAGAAATAAGATAGTTGGGGTCATTAATGTCCAAAGCAAAATGAATCAATGTGGGCTTATTTTCTGATGTTCATTCAGGGCACATCTTGAAGAGAGTTCAGGATATTAGTTTATAGAATTCTAACTGTTGGTATACCAGGTTTGTTCTGATCCAGCTTTAATGTTGTTATTTCTCCCTTTTGTCTTTCTTGCTGTTTTTAAATATTTCTCAATTATTACGGAAGAGGAGTGTTTCCAACAAAATATAAATTTGTACTAGTTAACACTGTGTCATATCAAAATTTTTAAATGAAATGAATCAAAACTTAAATGACAAAAAAAAGAGTATGTTCTGGTCTTTGCCATTTCAATTTAACTTAGAAAAAGCAAGTATTGCAATGATCATAGAGTATACCTATCCCTTCTAATATGAACCCATAAGATTCAATTATTTATTAATGTGTTGCATTAAGAGAATTACTCAAAAATCCTTCATAACATTTTAGAGTGATCTTTATTAACCATTATTGCAAGCAAGCTTACAAAAACTGAGGAAACTGCAGAACTGCATTGGCACTGTAATCACGACACAACCATGTATACATGAGTTAAAACACACATACATATATATATATCTATATATATATAGATATATATATATATATTGAGGTAATGAATGTGCCACAAGTATAACACTGTCATTCTGTTGATAGACTAAGAGCTCTGAGTCATGATTTATTGAGGTAGATTTTTATTTTTCTTTAAACAGGACATCACAGAGGCAATGAGAGTAAATGATTAGTGATCCAGTCAACAAACCTGCGGACATTGGTGTAGACACCAGGCTTGTACTTCTTACCACAGCCGTCGCCCCAACTCATCAAACCAACAACACAGTGGGTCCTGTTGGGTCCTGCTCACACACCAGGGGGCTGCCAGATTCACCCTGTAGGGACGGAGAGGAGGTTTAATAAGGCTTTTATTTGTTATTCTACGGTTATGGAAATAGTCACATCTCTCCCATATTTACACATGCTCATGCACAGTACTGGCAGGAATCAACGCCTCCCTTCGTGTTGCCTGCACAGACTATGCTGTCATCCAGAGAGTCTCCATATACATGGAGAGCTTTACATTTCTCCTGGGAACTTAGGAGAACACGAGCATCCAGCAGCTGGTTGGTACCATACTTCTGTGAAAAAAAGAGAAAGTTCAGCTGGAAAGTTCAACCGTAGTCAGTGACATATTTAGTCAAGTCTTAAACTGCACTGTGCAAGATGAAAAAGGACATAGAAAGAAACATCTGTTATCTTTCTTATCTTCTTCTTTGTGTCAGTTGTGTAACTGCAGGGTTAATGAATATAGTTTGAAGAAGAAAATTAAAATCATATTAAATGCACAGGATTATGTAGTACAGAAGAAATACACACTGGATTTCAAAATAACAAAAATATTTTTTGTACTGGCATCATATGCAATCATATTATTCACTTTGGTGATCAAAACAGATTCTGGTACAATATTATATAAATATTTCAATGGCTCTGTGGAGCAAACTGATATGTTGCTCTTATCATCTTGCTCTTATCATTCAATGGCAATGAGTATTCTTTTTTAATCTTGTGGCTGTTGAGTATCTGTTACCTTCGGATTTTTGCAGTTATTTGTTACGTGACATTTAGAAAATGAAAAAATGATATAATATTTAAAATGGCAGACTTCAAAATGAATAAGTAAAATATATTACCCAGTATTCTGATGTAACTGCGTGATATAAGCCTTGAGGTATTTGATGAATATCCATGAGCTGCCAAAGTTCAAAACATTTTAATCTTTTAACTTGTTTCATTTTCTTAAAACTACTTTTTCTACATAATTTAATTTCTTTATTTCAACTCAAAAAGTATACTTCAATCCCTTTCAGCTAAATACCAGCTAGCAATTTGACACCACTGATTGCATTAACTCAGACTGAGCATACGCAACCCATAGATGATAGCACAGATTGCAATGATACTGGTGTTTCAGTCAGACTCCATCTTGAGATCACTCCGTCCAACTGCTGAAGGGCTGGTTTGGCCGGCGGGCTGTTAAAAAGCAGGTTTCTTTGGCAAGGGCACAAAGAAAAGAACGGTACACTGGTAAAATCTCTGTCATTAAATTTACCAAGGTACACAGTCAGTCTAAGTCCATTTTTTTTTTTTATTGTAGACACTCATAATTTATTAGACACAACAGCAAATCACCAACATCATTATGAAGAGCAAAGGGGTTGTACTCCTCATGCAAAATGGTCATCTCCACAGGAATTCACATGCCAATTACCTACGAATTCCAGGAGTTCGTACAACCAGCCATCTAGAGACAAATCAGCATCTTCTGCTGGGGTTTCAGTGGCATGATCATAATAAAATTCATAAGCAGTGGGGAAAAGAGAGCCATTGAAACGTTTGCTTCAATCAAAATGTTTCAGTGTAAACCAGGGAAAGTTGAGAGTGTTGTTGCCATAAGTGTCATCTGTTCCTGTGATCGCCTGTAACAAAGTCAAAAAACACAATTTATCTCAGTTTTGCTCTCATTTTGTATCCCTTCCAAAATATTGATACATGCTTAGATTCCATGCTTCAGACAAAACCGCATTTTTACTACATGCATACTTAAACATAAGTCCTGTCCAAACACAGTGAGTATGCACAGCTGTGAGAGTAAAGCTATTAAGTAGACCACGTTGATGTAGACCCTGGCCATGATGGAACCAGAATAAGTCTATGCTTTGGGTTTTTTTGTTTTTTTGCTCAGAGAGGCCTTAATAATCCCCTTTAAACATGAGGACCCTGAAACTCTCCACCCACCTGTTAATCATTAGTACCCTTTGACCTATTTCTGTTGAGGTCTTCAAAGGTAAAAGCAGTAAGCAAGTAGCTCTAAATTAAACATTCTAAAAAATATGAAATATTTTTGGATTAAAAAAAAAAGAATTCAAGATGCTAATGCTAGACTACACTGTTGTTGTGTCTTTAAAATTGATGTGAAAAGTTATCATTGAAATCTTTAAAAAAATGTGTTTGTAGACATCAGGTTTTTTTGTAAACTTTATCAAGGGACCTTAGGTTTCTCATTATACTAGATGGGATTTGCTCTGAGATCTGCTGATGGCCTTACTAGCCAACTACATATGTTATATATCACAATATGTCATCGACTAACATGATTTGATGATATTACACAGAGGACAAAAACTTTTTTCAGACGCTGTAAATATTTGTCAGTCAGAACTGTTTTTATTCAAACGGTGGGTACAATAGCATATTGTCACTGTACAGCACTATATATATAGTTCACGGGGAGCATGTGGTAAATTCATAGCTAAAATTAAACCACAGTCTCTCTCGCTCTCTCCCAGTTTGTTAACCTCCTCTTCCAGGGAAAATGGCTCATCACCCGTTTCCACAGTGTTATACCCAGATAAAAAAAATATATTCAAAGAGTTCAAGGGGAGTATTTGTAAACCATATTTCATACGCCCTTCAACTTGATACTTGGTCTTAATTCAAATAGTCGATATTAATTTCAAACAACACTCGGAAGTCTGGATGATGGCTCCACAGACACTTCAAACTCGCAACCATTGGATAATCATCCTAAGTGCCTCAAACCTTGATTGTTGAATAATGCGGTGTATATGGTGTAAATGCATCCAATATTCATGCATCATTCTAGTGATGTAGAAAAAAACATGAAGGAAAAATTAAACACAGTGTTTAGGTCATTCTCTGTGCATATTGCTTGTTTGTTTGTCTCAACCCAAAGCCTTCACATTTCCCATTGCAATCTCCCAATGTGCTAACCTTAGAGACTGCTCTCTTAAACATACAATTCATTGTCTCCATCTCCAGAGTATATGGAAAGAATCTGGTGCAATTCACAGGTTTTTCACTGGAAATGAGAGGGGGTAGGGTGCAATTCCCAATAAGTAAAAAAAATTTTTTAAAAATCTATAAATATAGGCATATAATGCTAACTTTCTGGAGTAGAGTCAGCAGCAAGTCAGTCTCTCTCACTATAAAACTCCATGACAACAGATCAAAGTAACCTCGCAAACATGGTGTTTGTCTTTTTTGTTCTGTCTGCTCGCAGAAGGTCGAAGTGCAGTCTCAGGTATCTATCATTCACATGATGAAACCTGTTCATGTATATTCTGATTTGCGGATATAATTGGAAGGCACATAGCCTCGTCGGCCTCCTGCCTCCCCCAGCCACCATTCATTGTTGCCGTTCATGTCCTGGAACTCCAGTATTCGCAGCCGCTGATTGGCTGAGATGCTCAGTTCGTTGGCACAACGGGCGTTGAAGGAGTAGAGGGCGTAGTAAATCTGGGGGGGAAAAAAAATCAAATACAAAAAAATTAAAAGAACAGTTTCATCCCTATTTTTTTTTTTACAGTATCATTATTATAATTATTATTATCTTATTTGTTTATTTTAAACAGCAGACAGTGCAGCATTAGCCCTCATTTAGAGTCAGGTTTTCTGGCCACCTAGTGAATTTATGTCCAACATTCACTATCATTTTATCACTGTTTTTGGCCTCAACCAGCTCCTGATAGACGTATCTGGCCCTTTAGCCGAGAGATGCTCCACTATGTTTACCTGCTAGCTGCTAACTAGGTCTGTCTACCTTTTGGTGCTGGGCACATAAAGTACAGTAGGTTTACCAGAGCTTTCTCACTGAAAAGAGTTGCCTGCTTCTACTGTAAACAAGCTTGATCAGAGCAGGGAGGACAAACATTAAAGCTGTGGGCTGTAAAACAAAAACGATGAGCTGAAGGAAGCTAAAACGCTCCATAGATCCAAGAGGAACCGAAGTTATAATTCCGTGTGGGTTCATTGCTATGAGCAACGCCATTCACATTAAAAAATATTTATTAAATCAATTGTTAATATAAATATACTGATTATTTCATCTTTAATTTTACCTAATGTATTTAATTTTTAACAGCCTTTTTTTCCATTGTGTTAAGAATTTGAAATTCCTTTTTTCTGTCACAATCTGGTGCTTTTATCAAAGATAGCAGTGTGGCAGGCAGCAACGCACAAAAAAAAACACATGCCATCCAAATAATTTTAAAAAATGTTTGTTTTTTCTTCTGGATAAAAGTTTTGGAATGGTAAATGTCTTACTATAAACACAACACACCTTAGTAGTTAAACAAAATCTCACCTGATGACCATCCAATTCACTGTCATGCTCTGGTTCTGGCTCCGGCTCAATGTACTCATCTCTGGAGTATGCAAACTTCTTTTGGCCTCCGTTGTCTCCATTTCTCCATGGGTATGAACTGTAGGATTTGTCTGTGTGTCCATACCGCTGCGAGTGATTATTTCTGTGCGAAGAGGAAGACTCTGACTCCGAGAGGTCCGACATCTCCTTGTGGCTGCTCGAGCTCGCGTAACTTGTGTCGTACGAGTCTCTGTGATTGCCTGAGTGCCGATACGAGGGCTCTGTGTCTCTGTGACTGGGCGAGTTTCGGTGCGTTTGGTCTGAAAATTCCCTTCTGTTTGAGGCATTCCGGGGTGAGGAATTTATGGAGTTGCTTTGACTTGTGGTGTCAGGGTTGGGCGCCTCTCTGTGGTGGCTCCTACGAGATGAGGCTGAGTCCAGTGACGGGTGTGGCGACGAGTGGCTCTGGGGCTGCGATGTCGAAAAGCTGACGGTGGCCGTTTCCTGGTTAAAGGTCAGTGTGCTGTTGCTGTTCTGGCGGGAGAACACTGGGGAGGAGCCGCCATAGCCTGACTCATTGGACGATTGGCTCTCGATGGACACGTCTGACTGGCTTCTGCGTGCGTTGTAAGGCTTGAGGAAGGAGCTGTACACAAAACCCTTGGTGACTGCAAGACATGAAAAGCGGGGGAAGACATGGAAATAGATGTTATTGCTGCAACATTTTTCCCAACTGTCGGAGGCTGTGACACAATAATATGTGGCTGATTGGATTTAAATATATTTAACCAGTCTTAGAGTACAAATTTCCCACCTCCATTATCAATTAGCCAGCGGTTGTGACTACCCATTGGGTCCTGCTGCTTGATTACACCCACAAGGTCTCCTTCTTGTATAGAGACATCCAGATCCTGAGCAGCATTAAAGTTCCTTTCGGCCTGGAAAAGTTTCTCAGGGCCGTAGCGTACCAGAAGTCCTGCTCGGTGCTCTTCTGTCTGCATGATGTAGTTTGGCTGAAAGGGAAGATAACACTTGTGGTTAGATCATGTTAAAGTGGTAAAACTCCTGGTGCATTTATTATGAAAATATGATATAGTGGAAAAAGAGTTCAACTCACAGGTCCCTGCAGTTGCCTTTTAGATGTCTGCTTCTCCAGAGTCTTCTTCTCAAAAGGCTTTTTAGTGGAGGTGGCTGGAGGAAGGTTCTCTGGGCAGAAGCTAAAGCTCTGCAGGAGCTGGAGAACTCGACCATACTCCTCCTGGAACTGTGCGATGAGGTTGCCCTCTGTGCCAACTTTGTTAGAAAACTGGAGATGCAGGTACAGAAAAGGGTCGGCATTAATAGCAGAATGTGGCAGCGAGTACAGCTGCATCGGGAATGGACTTGAGAATAATTTAATAGGTGTACTGGGCAGAAATGTCATGATAAAAATGGCAGATTGTCACCCAGCGCCTTTGAAACCTCATAAACATAAGATACACTCAACCTGTAGGAGGGGCTTCAGCTCTCCCAGTGTCGTCTTCATGAAGTCCTTCTGAGCCTGAGCAAACGCCCTCACGCAGCCTGTGAACAGCTCCTCTGCCGCTATGTGGAACTTTGGGAGCTCGTCGAGGAGCTGGGCGTTGAGCGCCTCGTAGTTGTTGCGCGCCACCTGCAGATCCTCCTGGACACGGCGGTCCTTGAGGCGGTCAGCTCGCTCCTTGCAGTTGTCGTAGTCCAGCAGCTTGTCAAAGCGCTTCTGGATGAGCTTGTGCGGCCCAGCGAACATGAGGAGGAGCTGGGTGAGCGGGTTGATGACTAAGGCCTCTGTGCGTTCCTTCTACTCAGGCGATGAAGGGAGGGGGTCGACAGATAATTGGATGCGGTCAGAGGTCAACCCAAATGCACGTTCACCACAACTAAGCGAGGCTAAGCAGAGGAAGGGGACTTACAAACTGCGTGAACTGTTTGTCGCTAATGCAGCGGTGAGCTCTCTGGAAGCGCTCGGGGTCCAGCACACTGCGGTCTGTGTAGATGTCACAGAAACTGATGGCTGCCAAGACCTTCACAGAGGCCGATTCCTGAAGAGATGTGTTTTCACAATTACAATCCAAAAATACTATATCTATACATATAAATATTAGATAACTGGGATATATGTGACAAATATATAAATTAAACTAAAATGTATTGCATGTTTTATAGTACAGATAATCCATCTCAAATTCGCTTGCTTGCACAAAAATTTTACATTATTATTCCAATAAACAGAAGAGTTTGTGCTTTTTCACTATTAAAATACCTGATAGTCCCTACACAGTGTTTAGACATATCAGTATAAGTCATACATTTCCTTTATAGACACTGGAAATCTCATCCATCACCTTTTAGTGTTCCCTGCTTAAAAAGTAAATTAAGACCGGATATTTATATATGACTTTAAACATTTACAACAAATAAAAAAGGTATGAATCAAACACAGTAAGTATTCCTAGGTACAGCATATCTAGGTTCTGATTAGGTCAAAAATGAGTTGTTCTGTGATTATGGTAATGGACTCCTTACCCTGATATGTTGAAGGTACAAAGAAATGTCCCTAATAAAAGACTTGATGAGTCTCTCCTGCAGCCTGAACTTCTTCTCAGCCTCATCAAACGCTTCATCTTTAATCTGGAAATAAGACAGAAGACAAAGACAGAGGTCACTTGCAACGCTTAACGCTTCACCTTAACATGGGTCTTCACTTAGGTTAAGAACCCGGCGCGGCAGCATACCTGGGGTGAAATTCCTGTGAGATGCTTGAGGTGGCTGCTGACACGGTTGGATTTTTTGATAATGGAGTGCATGCTCAGCTTAGAGATCTTGTCAATGAACGTGTCCTCGTCCCCTTTCCTGTACTTCACCACTGTGGACAGCAGAGGGAAAACTTGAGCCAACATATCAGGTCATGTACTTAAAAACCTGCCGCGTGTTTGTAATCATGTGGGACCACACAGTTTGTTTAACAGCGAACATAAAAGAGTGTCGGGAATTTTTTTCTTTTTTTTTTTTTTACCGAGGTCCTTCCTGCGCTTGTATTCGTTGATGTTTACGTTGATCTCCTTGACGGCCTGCAGAGCCTCATTCAGCTGGGGCCGGTCGTGGTGGCCCTCCGGCGTGGCCCCCAGCAGCTCCATCAGCAGCAGCGGGTAACGCATCACCCGCTGCACCGGCTTGATAAGGAAAGAGCCGAGGTTGATGTAATTTGTTTTACCCCTGAAAAAGAGTCGGAGACAGCGGAAGGTGTTAGGTTGACAGGAAAAACGGGAATATGTGAAGTACGAGAAACTCTCACTGTCGGCATTACAGTCAGTTACGCATAATGACTTATGCTGACAAGAGAGGTTTCATCCCACGTTCACGTAACACGTCTTGTTATCATGTGGATTATATGATCCAATGATATGCATCATCATCACATATGCTTATGTTTTGGTGATGACAAACACGATATAACAAGGATGGCATAATATGTCAAACTATTTTGATTGGCTTAGTTTTAATGCAGCCTAGAGGACAAACAGCCTATGCAGCTTAACCCCAAACTTGAGTGATTTAATTTAGGACCTGCCAACAATTCCGATCCATAATTTGATTGTTTAGGGCCAAAATGTGATTTAATGCATGGATATAATTTCAGTTAAATGAGAAATCTTTTCTTATCCTCATTTGATAATTTTTTTTTTTTTTTATACTGGCGGATTAAGGGTAGCAAACTGGTTACTGATTAATGGCATCTTATTTGCCTATTTAAAGAAAACCCATTTCCACCTCTGAACAGTAAAAACATGTCAATATACACATTTTACACTCAACGGAGTAAACAAGTGCGATTTCACATGTTTCTGGTATTAGAAGTGGAACGATCAGATTTTCTCCATGCCAGACGGCAAGCAGCTGCAAATTAAATACATATCATAATCTGTTCCGTACAAAGAGAACTTCAGGACTTTGTGTTACAAGAACAAAAATATAATTTTAAAATATTGTGTAATGATTATTGCCGTAAAATGCTGTTGCTGTATTAGTCCAGAAGATGGCATTAATGCGTTTCCCAGGCTCAACAATTACTTTGCTTATCCATAAAAGGGGAAGGGGGAAGAGGAGGGGTCGGGTACATGTTGAATAGTTCTCTTCACAACAACGGTTTACAATACGCACATGCACATGCAGACACGGACTATAGCAAATGAGTCCATCTCAATCCAGGAGAGGAGAATGAAATGGCCTTAAAATGACCAGCACAAATGTTTTTAAGGTCTTCCACACTCAGCACATTATAATATTTAGCTAGCACAAACACACACAAACACACAGATTCCCAGGGGGTTAGTGAGCAAACGGCATGCGGTCAAGATGATTCTCATGATGTAAATCATGACAACACTTGTCATCAAGACTTACCACTCTCGGTACATGGCCCTATTGAAGGGGAGAATGTAAAAGGACAGAAAGATAACAAAAACAGGATTTATAAGCCCATGTCCTCATACGCCCTTGACATTACAACTTTCATGAAATCTTCAACTCTGTTTCCATGATGAGCTAAACCCACAGAAGCTCTTTGCAAAGTCAATAAAAACGGTCACTCCAACTGCATTCATGGTTGTTATGGTTTTGCTTTTGTGAATTCTCTCTTAAACCTGGACAGAGGCCCAGAGTGGTGGTAAAACACCTAGTTTCCGGAACGTTGCAGACGCGACCTTTTCAAAGCTGAATAGGCTGCAGCACAAAAACACAAGCGTTTTAGGGAAAAGACTTATGGTCCCAATGAGGCTGCCAACTTAATGGTATATTTACAAAATGACTAGAAAAACTGTATTTCTAGAAGAAAAACACATAAAAAAAAACACACTAAAAATCAACAAGGGACTGTCAGTGTGCGCTCTTTGTGCTATGTCCTTTTGTTGATGCACATTTGTTCTTGGAACCACCGCCTTTTGATTCTAAAGCTTCCGGTCTAACAAACCCTTGTTTATCTTCAAACATGGATTGGCGACTACGTTTCACAGAAACACAGCAGTGTTAGCTCAGGTGTCTGAGTCACGGATGGTGAAACTAGACAGGTGAGACCAGGTAGGGCACATTCTTTAACAGCTCCCCATTACTCAGAGCTTCAGAAACATTATGACATGGAGCACATACAGAGCAGGAGTAAGGTCAAAATCTGCCATTTTTCTGTAAAGATAAATGGCAGATTTTTAGTGCAAATATGTTTCTGACTAGAAATGTATTTTTTCTGTTTAAAGATTTACAGTGACTATACTTCCTCAAACTCCAAAATAACATGACTTTTTCAAATCATAAACTAGGATGATGGATAATTATTATACTTGGCAAAACTCATTTAAACCAAAGTCCAATGTGTGCCAACCCAGTTACATTTTGAAAGGGTTGTAACACACACTGTAAAAATACATTTCCTTTTGCCTTTACACTCATAAGACTCTACAAACAACTTATGACCACTGAGCCTTTTTCGAAGTTAATGTTTCACATAAACTTTGTATTAGTGGCCACTCTTGCTTTGTTTTCATGCTTATACACACAGACATAACATTTTTTTGTCACTCACATGCAAAACTTTTTTTTTTTTTTAAAGTCTAACACACATGTCAAAGCTCAAATGGAGATCTAAAATTAGTGAGTAAAACTTTTCAGACTTTCTTTCCTCCTCTCAGTGAATCACCTCAGTCTCTCCAGGCACTCCAACACGTGGCGCTGGATGTTTTCGTCTTTCTCGTAGCTCTCTAGCAGAGATATGGCATCGTCATGGTTCTGGCAGTAGATTTTGTACACCTCCTCCAGCTCGGCTCTGAAGTCCAGAAAAACCTTTCCTGAGAGGACGGGGTACAGACAAGTTTGGCCATGTGTTCATTTAAACAGGAAAGGACAAGGATATTTGTCACTGCTACAAAAAAACAAAATCGCACCCAACTACACAAAGTTGGGTCAGGAATCTGAATTGTTTGGGTGCATAACCTACGTGACCTACATGGATAAATTAAAAAATGCAATTATTGGTTATTTTTCACATCTTTCTACTGGATACAACAATAAAAAAACAAGTAATCAAACATTACTTCACATTATCATCTTTCAATTTACTTCCACTGATAGTGGGTATTTTCAAAATGAGGTCAAAGTGTCACTGAGCCATTTGATCAGGTGACAGTTATTGGTTGAAACATTAATAAGGTACTAAAACAAAGTAAGCTGAACGAAGTCCTTTGATTGGTCCGCCGGTATAACATGCTTCCACATGCGTCTTTTAAAAACTGTGTCCTTACCAATGGAGTCTGTGTCTTGCAGTGTATCAAACAGGCGCTGTGACAAGTCGATGACGGAGTTGATGTTGCCAAAGAGCCCATCAAAATCCACATTCTTCACCTTCGGGAAAGGCAGACAAAGAGTTGAAACAATGGTAAAAGTTCCCTCTCTGTGCTACATACAAAGTCAAAAACACTGTGTGCTTTTACATGAGCATTAGCATGCAGGTAGTAATCATTTTTTTGGAGTATCCTGCTCATTTTTTTTGTATGTTAAGCCCTTATTCCTAGTGTCTGTTGTGCACACCATTATTCTAAATACATTTTTTAAAAATCTGAAAAACAAAAACAAAAACAAACCTGTGTTCTCCTCCGTAGTGATAGCGACATTTTCCTATTTTTATCATTATTGAGAACACGCATGTAGTACCAACATTTTCTTGTGTTACAGAACAGCCACACGATGTTTACATGTTCTTACCTGCTTCTTCTGCAGCGGCTCGATGATTTCCTTGACACACATCTGCAGGTCTTTAATGTAGTCCTTCTCCGTCTGCAGTAGCTCCTCGATGACCTTCGACCTCTTCTCCAGCATCCTCAGCTCTGGGTCCTCGCTGCCCATGCCGGCGGAGGGGGTCGAGTCTGATGTTGGGGTAGAGTCCAGGGGCTTGGGTTGCGAGGACAGGAGCGTCATCTCTGAAAAGAAAGGAAAGGAGACAGATTCCGCTTAAATGAAAATGTTTTCGATCAGCGCTTGATCTTACATCTTACTTCTCTTTTACTTCTACTTGATCTTCAAATACAAGGCATAGTAATGTTTTTGATTAAACAGTATTTATGACCAATATATGAATTCCTCTAATTAATATATTCTTTTATGCTCATTAATGGCTGTGAAACTGGCATCAAACACTGGGCTTGTTATAGCAAAAAGTGACAAAGGGATTATTATAAGTCAAAAATAGAAAAGAGCACAGAAAAACCTTTCTCAGCCCTTGTCCCTCATTCATTGTGACCAAACATAGTCCTGCCCACCCACCCGGTCCGCCCTCTACTCTTCGTCCCATCTGACTAGCTTTTGATCAATGTCTCTGCTATCACTCGCAGAGGGCTGATCTCTAGGGGTCCCTGGGACTGAAGGGAGAGCCTGGTTCACGCATCGCTGCTTTTTATGAATGGACCAAAAACTGGAGTGGACTCAGGCCCTTTGTGTGTGGCACAATGGCCTGTGACAGCAACTACAGACATACAGGCTCTCAGGGACCCGGGGCAGACATTAAAGAGGAGGCGGTTAGACAGGGACTGAGGGAAGAGCGATAACGGTGCTCCAGAATGACGACAGAGAAACGGGACCTGTGTGCGCTACACATGGATGTTTCACACTTTCACACTCTACCTAGCCTTCGACCACTGCTGGCTATTTTTTACCATACTTCAATTTTATACCACCTACTCATTGAGCATGACAGCTACTGTGTCACAGTGGCAGCAGACACACCTATGCACACCTATGCACACAATACAAGCATAGCTGATAATGCGTTCCTGTTTTAGCTTAAAAAAAATTTCAATGTGTGATATTTTGTGGAGGCAACACAAATTAATTTGCAGAGGGGAAACAATGCTATAATGAGAGGTTGTGTATATTTTCAGTGCGAGGTTCTTATATATGTCAGAAGGGGAATTATCAGCATGTGTTGTGTTGCGTTGATAGACGAGGTTAACGTCGTCACTGAACAGATGCTGTCAGAGGCTAATGAAGTTAACTCTGCTTACCCTCATGTTACCCCATGCTGGAACTTGCAAGCGCGACCACACTGCAAAGTTACAGTTTTTGCAGGTTTAAAAATCACACAAAAAAACAGTATCCCCAAAGCGCTACTTACAATTTAAGACACCCATTTCTCACGGGACTATTCAGCAAAAGTATCCAAGTTAAGACTTGAAAAACTTTACTGGAAATATTTTTATATTTTCAGGCAAAATGCATGTGTTACATTTTGTGAACAAAAGTGTGTCTGTCTGATCCTTGGCCACCTGCCTTTTGTCCCCCTCACACCCTGACCTCTCTCTCTTTCTTCACGTGACTTGGCTAAAGCTCAACTCAAAGGAGCTTTTCTCATCGTTTGCACCGTGTCTCCCTGCAGCATCCGTCACTGCTGCTCTGCCAACTGCCGACACAAAGTAGTTCACTAATGGTTCTGAAAAGTCAGACAGCAACACAGTACGAAGAGAGACCAAAAACAAAAGACTCAGGATTTAATTGGAATCAATAGGTTCATTCCCACGTTTCATCCTGCACAAACACACATACAACCACATCATACGCTCCACTTCACATGGTTAACTACGTGGCCATTTCCATCTTAACCAACCTGTGAAAGTGCATGACCACATTTTGACCCACTTCTATGGAATTCCATTTTTCTTTGTTCTGTGAAGTTTTTATAAAAAGAGGATATACAGACATCACACACTTTTCTGCATGGCTGCGTGCACACACACACACATGCACACACATGCACGCACACACACACATACACGGCTTGAAATACTTCAAGTACAATTCACCTCATTCATTAACAATCTAATGTAAAGCAAGAGTGCTATTCATGTTAATGAAGTATTAATTCCAAAATATTTTATATCTGATTGAATTGAAAATAAATTACATTCTATAAAGTTAACAAACACAAAAACACAGGCATCCATAAAGTTGGGTTGGGTGTTGCTATAGCAGCAAGTCAACACCCTTATAAAAAACACTATTAGAGTATCACTAAATCATCTCATGGCTGATAACCTTATTGTCTGAGGCCAGCAAATTAAGTGAGTCAAAATTATTTTTTTATGTCTTCTTCAAGGAAGATAAATTCCTCCCTGAATTATCTTTCACAATAAAAACAGTGACAATTATTTTGTGCCTGAAAAAGTTGCTTAGATCTCTAAAGCCAGAAAATCCCAGAGCTGAAAGAGAAAAACAGAGTGTTGTAATAGATCTGGGTGTGTATGTTGTGTGTGGGCACAGGACGCCTTGGGTGTGTACAGAATGATGTGATAAGCACATAAGAATTAGAGCGACATGGAAGAAATTGAGTTATCGTATGATCAACTCTTAATGGGGCGAAAACCTCTAGATGAGGAGAGAGAGGGGCCGTGGCTCAGCAGGGGGCAATGGGTGTCTGTTCAGAAATCTGGCAGCACTGAGGGTTAGTAAATGCTTAACATTCAAATTCTGACCTGGTTACGCATATTACAGAGTTTGGAAAATTAAACAAAGAGAGCCTATGTGATTGCTTGGAATATACAGGGTTAAGGATAATATGGGTTAATGAAGGGCAGAGGAACTGTACTCCTTTGATACCCTCCCTTCACTCAGGGTCTTTTTTTCCCTATCCACCAGTAAAATTTGAAAAAGCATTTTATCAATTCTGATTCCATTACTGATTGATTGTCGCCTGCTGCCTTATTCATCTTTGTTCTGACAAATCCTACAGATTTATTTATTTATTTATTTATTTATTTATTGCCCTCTATGGAGCAAGAACTGAGCTACGTTGCTAAAAAGAACAGCACAGGATACACAAGAAATTTAACACAGATGTAAACAGCAGAGGAAATTAAAGAAAGATAACAGATCACATTTTTTCACATTTATGAAAAAAATTGTTAAGACCTCCTTCGAGGATCTTATATTAACAACTTTAAATGCACAAGCTCGAAGAAATGCAGATAACCCAACATAAATATGGCATTTAGCATGTTTCTAATTAATGCATGTATGGTCAGCCAAATGCTGAAGCACTGAACAGTTTTTCTTTTTCCCCATTTCCTGTCTCATCAAAACACAAACTCTTAGGCTTTAAATTACTGTAGTACACAAGCTTTAGCAGGTGGAATCAAAACTACATGGTAGAGCAGGGGCCTGTTTCCAAAAAAGCAGAGTCAGAGACTCTGAATCTTCTGTTAAACCTTGAAAAGCAAAACCTTGAATAGCTCTTTTTACCCCATTCCATGTTCCAGATTTAGAAAAGTTTGGACTTTCTCAGAAAAGTTATCCAGAAAACTCAGTAAACCTGTTTCTTGAACCAGGAGCCTGAACACTTTAAAGGAATCAAACGATTTGTAAACGGTTTTGGTTTGGAAACAGCTCTTTATTCTCACCCCACCTTATGAATCATGTTTAACACTAAGCTCATGGTTAATAATACAAAGCTGACTGGATATCTGGGTCTGTCACAATAGCTAGCAGATTTAACGGCAATATAAAATGACATGAGCCATCTCTCGCTGGAATGCGCCTTCTATCGTCAGACACCTCGTATGACTACAGTCACAGTCCCTGCTGATACATTAGCATGAGAGTGTAACAGAAACAAGGTGGCAGGTTTTAGGTTAAAAAAAAAACCCAAAAACCAAAAAACAGTTTTCAGAAAGATAAATGAGATTGCAACCGGTGGTCTGTGAGATAAAACCCCAGGTATCACGTTTTGGACAAGAAATAGATCAAAGAGTGGCATGCTAACAATTACAGATTTAATTTTACAGTCCTTCATCAACTATCCTTAAATCACAGTCGAAAAAACATGAAACAAACATTATAAGAAATAGGTTTTGTAAAAATTCAATGATTCATTCCCTCCAACGCCCTCTTTTTTTACTGGTACTTTTACATCGAAAAAAAAGGAGAGTAAGAGGAGAAAGGAGAAGATGATGAGGCATCACCCACCTGCTGCTTGCAACTTTCTTCAAACCACTTCAAAAACAAGCACCCCCCCCTACCCCCTATACACACACATGGTGATTCAGACAAGACCACCCATTCTAAGAAAGTCCATTGTCAGTCTGAAGTCCGGCTCCTGAGCCTTGTAGAGGGCTGCGTGTCGCGCTGCAAAAACTCCATTCCAGAGCTCCAATTACCATGAGAAAGGATGGGAACCCACCATGATTACACACACATACACACATCCACACACACACACACACACACACCAGGGAGGACGATCTCTCTGGCACAAGCTAAAACCCGGATCTGGACACAGCTCCCCGCTTACGTAGAAGAGGTGTCCTGTTTCAACATGCAGTGTCCCAGGTCCTTATAATATATTAACGTTCATAGTCTGGCGTTTTAGTAGGTAGTACACAAAATATCTGCGTACTTTGTCACTTTATACAAAGAGGAAATGATACCGGTGACGTTGGATGTGAGTCAAACTGCAACTTTGCAAAGTTACTTTCATTTAAACTTCACACGAAGATGACAAAATGTCTTTTCCTAAAACTCAATACTCTTTTTTTAAACCTAATTTTTGGAGCTGTTTCACCACCATCCACAATTTATTTATTTTTTCCAGGTACGAGCAGTGCCTCCGTTCCCTTTGAGCATCACATTGTAGGCGAATAGTGTGCATCAACAGCACACTCAAGAATCAGCTGTAGTTATCTGCATACTGTCTGGTTGGAGTATACTTCAGTTTCTAAACACCTGCTTAGAATCAGTGCGTATTAAGGATCTGGGGCAGTTTACCTGTTGTGAGCTGCTGCACACATGCCATGCTGGCCTATATCTTCACCTATTTCCAAATCGTTATATTTGTCATGTCCTAATTGTCATATGATACTGATTAAACTTATCAAGCTTAGGTTGTCAATTTTTTTAAGCGTTATTGATCTTATAACAGTTTCATATTTCAGGTCGGATGTTTTTGTGCTGGAAAATTAGGGAAGGAGCACTTTTGTTATGTCTCCTTTCATTTCTAATGCCGCTTTTTTTGATGGACCTGATCATTTTTAGATTGACATGACACATGAACTCACATTTAGCTATGTTACTATTTATTTTGGGTTATGCTAAAGTGGGATAAATCCGGTCCAGCCAGGTCCAGTTCTGTGACGGGTCTGTTTCATGTTTCACAATCCACTGACACCTGACCGGGCTCCTCCTCTGTGAGGCTGAAATCTATCAAAATTATGATGCTTCAGTTGAACATATACCTCTTAATCTTCCCATGTTAGCCTGCATTTAAGGATATTTTCAACAATATATAGCATATGTGTATGGATAAACTACAAAACCATCCAAATAAACTTGTGAATTTTTCCTTTTTTTGTCTTTATAAGATTTTTTTTTTTTTTTTTTTTAACAGATGTTACTTTGTGGCACAACTGCAGCAAAACCAGTCCTCCGAGCTCATGGATTACGGTCAACGTGCTGCACTAATAGCCTTGCAAAGTCAAAAGTTTGCCCAGCACACAGCGCTCTAAGGTCAGACACAATCAGAGCCGTGTGTTTTCTGCTCCAAAGTTCACAGCAGAATGCACAGTCACCAGGGCAACAAGAATGGCAGGGGCCCTCCTCATATTAAGCCAAGTTTTGGAGAGCAGGGAGCGGCTTTGCTGAAATGATCACATGGGAAACTTTGTATGTGAATGCATTTGTGTGTGTGTGTGTGTGCATTTGTGCGTGCGTGCGTGCATGAGTGTGTGTGTGTGTGTGTGTGTATTGTGGGGTTGTCAGTTGGGATATGAAGCTACTTGAGAATAAGTTCATACAAACTCCCAGACCCCGAAATATGCCAACACCTGAAACAGTATTTGTAAAACAACCTGTGACCAGCCATGAATTGAAATGAATGCTGGATGTGTTAGAGAAAACACTTAATCCATGATGCTGGTAGCTGGCATAGGAAAACAATGTCAGCAGAGGCAGTGTAAATATTAGAGAGGCTCTTAATGGGCCTCACACTGTGGCGCCTCACACAATAGCTTTATGTTTTAGGGAAAAATGCAACACCGTTGTGGGTGTAAACGTCAACTCCAAATACCCTAAATGTCTCCACAGAAACAAATTTCTGAACCATCCAATTGACTGTGCACACAAAAGCTCATTTTTGGTTAAATCCCCATCCTTTTGCTCAGTTTTGCACCAACAGCTGTTGAAAAATGGACACAGGAGATTTCATTCAGTGACATACCATCCTGTTTTAGGGTCAAATGTCCAAAAAGGTCACATTCTTGCTCTTGGCAAAATTTCACAGCAACGTCTATGTACTCTTGTCGGGTATTTCTGTTAATTACAGCCTCCACTCAAACCTAACAAGTCATTATAAAGGCATGTCACGTACTGGTACATGCAGCATTAAGAATTTGATTTTAATCCTGTGTTTTGTGTCCACTATGGGTCGCAAGGACCCAATTCTTGTTTCCAGGTGGACGAGGCTACAATCTAATTAACAAGTTGAAGAAATAAAGTACCGCAGTGTTGCACGGCAAATAAGAAGAACCCTGTGTTCTCTGGCTTCCTTGGAATTTCTCATTTTGTCTCATTTCTGTAATGAATGATGTCCAATTACTTCAAGAGACCATCCGTTTTGCATATGTGCAGAGAGAGCTTTGACGGAACCAAAAGCATTAAGTGAGGGGGCTATTCAAACAAAAAGAACTACTGTCTTTAGGCTAATGGAAAAAGAAGACAGCAGTGAGTCTATTGGGTCTCACGGATGCTTCAGTGATACACAGTGGTGCAACAGTATAGTAGAAGAAACCATTCAAATATTTTAAGAGGTCATAGATCCAAACGCTAAGGAAAGATGGTCAATTATATTGCATTTTCTCAGTTTTTATACGGCCATTTTGTATACAGTATACACTATAACCTGCAGTTTCTCTGTGTGGGAAAAATACTGTTCCTTCAGCACAACCTGTGTGTGAGAACTTCTCTGAGACTTCATAACTCAACTTTCAGGATTATCTGTAACTAATTGTAGGACAAGTAAAAACAAGGATCTATCTGCCTCAGGGCCTTATGAGTTTTTCCCACAACTAAATAGGAGATTTCTGCCGAGCTATACTGTTCTTTGCACTGCACTGTACACACAAACATGACTGGGTGAAGATGTATTTTCTTTAGATTCCATTAAATGTGTTATTGCAGGAAAAACCAATGGTGAACTTTTTAATGTCAAACACCCTCTAACATATGGGACGCAATACATGAACTGCTATTGGAAATCTAAGAGAAATACTGCATTTTCCGTGCCATACTGTGGCTCTGTGTCTTTGTCATTTTACCACAGAGGAAAGACAATAAAAAAATAATAACTGTATGTGTGAACATATAAATGAATTAGTCCCCTAAGTTTAATGTAATTATGACCAAGGCCAACATCTGTAACCACTGGGACATTTGTACGCCCTAAATTTAATAAGTATGGAAGCTTTTACCACAAATTATCTTTCAAACAAGTAAGGTTTGTTTATTGGACTGTACAGCGACAATGGACATTTGTCACAGACAAATACTTACTAACAAAAGTGCTTAGTGTGGACAGGTCTATTTGGGAGAAAAAACTGGGCCAACAACTCTGGGATGACATTTTTTCTCTGAGTTAATGGAGCTTAATGACTTAAACACATGCGCACAAACACAAACAACACATTCATCTGAGAGGCAGCAAATTTACAGAAGCGCAGCTATCATACATACAGTGACACGATTGACAAATGGTCCAGTTTGGTCACCTCGAATTCAGGTATGGAATTTGAGAATTAAACTGCCTCCTAACTTGACTATTTCACATTCACCTGAGGTGTGACAACCACATAAACTGACTGTAGGAATTTGGCCTTATCAACGGGAAACTAATCCTGATAGGAAATGGAAAGCACACAAGGTCAAAGACCAGTTGGCGGGCTTTTCCCATACCTCTACCTGAAAAAGTACAGATAACATCAGTCTTATTACCTCTGCGGGCATCAGTAGTATCCTCTAACCTGGATCTGGAGCATGCAGGAGTATGGAACACTGATTTGTTGCTGTGCATTTTCCGTGTGTGTGTGTGTGTGTACCTGCACCTACACGGTTCCAATTTTGATCGGTGCTTAGTATGGAGTGTATAAAATGTCTTACGGAGCATCTCAAAACTTCCTCCGCAGAGATAAGCCGAGGATTGTTGTGAAGGTCAACATTAGCAAAAGGAAATGTTAAATACCCGAACGCCACTGGACTTGGAAATCTCCAAATGATAAATCAAGACGACACTTGCAAGATGAATGAAAACGCTTCAGTGACATAATTTAGCCACAAAAAAACCCAAAAACAAAACTATAAGTGGCACCGAAGTTAAAAATAAAGGAAAGCATATGCAGTCTATCAGTGTGTCTATCAGTGACTGATGCAGACCTTTGGACTAGTGAGCTCAATCATTTTTTTGCTCACTGATTTTTTTCCTCGTCAGCAGTGAGATAAGACGTCTTCAAAGCAATGTTGTCAGAAGATTTTGAAATCTTGTCCAAAGACTTCCCGTCTTAACTCCTAACCCCCCTACCCCACGTCCTTCACTACTGGAGGATTAAAAAGGACAACCCAGCATACGCTGCCTGATCATAGCTGGATGATGACACATTACTCCCCCTCAGACACTCAAACACTGTGCATACAGCAGAAGAGGGCTTTTCTAGAAGCTCGGATGTGCAACCACAAAACAAAAATCGATCTGAATCCTTATGCCCACTACTATTTAACAGTTTCATTTCTTTCAAACATGAAATAGGTTCAACATAAACTGTTGAGCTATCTATTTCTAGACCTACAACTGTAATAGCTAAACACTGAGATGTTGTTTACCAGGTCAGATTTTTCGGAGTCAGAGAGAGGTCTAATACTCAATGCTGGATTACAGAGAACAAAGGCCCTTATACATGCTTAAGGCCCACCTCAGAGACCCTCGGCCAACACCTCAATGTCACCGAATCACATTGTAAGCCCAATAAGCACTGCAACAAGGTGGTCTAATGTTTTTAGCCCAGCAATCAAATGCTTTACTCAGGGCAAACCCCTGACCGGGCTGAAACAGTTTAACAAGATTAACGGATGACAAGACACTGCAGCTGTAAGCATGCATGTGTGTGTGTGTGTTTTGAAAAATGGCGTCATCTCTCAAATAAGCCCCCAAGAGCCTCTGTAACACACACACACACACACACACACACACACACACACACACGCTGAGTATCAGTCTAGTCCCGCAGTGAAGGAGTCAGGCCAGTGCTGGCCACCGCCTGGCACCAGACAGACCCCCGCCATCCACTCACCATGCTGACGCTAGGGATTAATACTTGGACTCCCGAAATGGATGTGTGGTGGGGGCCGGTTTGTGTGTGTGTGTGTGTGTGTGTGTGTGTGTGTGTGTGTGTGTGTGTGTGTGTGTGTTTCTAGGTGACTGGGGGAGGGGTCGTGGGACACCACCTGCTTCTTCTCAGACACAATTAACTGTGCTCTCTCTTTTTTCGATTCCTACTAAAACAAACTTGCATTCGCGCACACGCAGACACACACCGACACCAACTCACTTTGCTTTTTGTGCCAACATATTGTGACTGTTTTTCGGTATACATCAGTGAACTTTAATTAGCCAAACATCCTTCGCACCACTTTTTGACCATTCCCAATCAAAGGTGATAACATGAGTTTATTATGGCTGGATAAAGTCAATACTTTTTAAGTGCTTACAAAATACTTAATGTCTGTAGCAGTAAGTATTTAAAGTTAGTAACAGATTCTTAGGCTAATATAATTGACCAGATATTTTGTAACCTAAATCAGTGTGGTTTTCTAACTTTAGACCATATTTATTTAGGCAAAGCTCGTTTGACACCGACTTACAGCACAGTTTGGCTTTATTTTCTTTTTTAAAGGGGCTTAAAACATGTTGATGTCTCCCAAACTCGCCCTAAATGTGCTGAAATGGCAAAAGTTTTGTTTTTCTACTTTTACCAGAAAGGTATCTTTATATTCCTAGGTATCATATTTGTACATTTTTAAATGATACCCAACTCTAGATTGTATGTTTTGATGAAGTTGTGCCTCTCTGTTTTTTTATGATGTCTCACAATCAAGTCCAAAGTTTGGCTAAAATAACAAACCTAAATCGAGTGTCTGCAGCAGTTTTAACTTGAATAGTTTTGTTGCATTTAGACTGAAATTTTTGGAGTAAATAAAGTATGGTTTGTATACAAAATGTAGTTGAAATTATAACTGAAACAGGGACACTTCCATCACCGTGGATTAATTGTATCCCTGTTTGAAGAAACAACCAAGACAGTAAAAGACAGACTATTCACTCATGTAAGAACTGAACCAATTAGTTATGTGTGAACATGACAGACAACAAAAACCAAGAACCTGTTCTCCAGGTTCTGACAAATACCTGATAGCTCACTTGTGAGATAGGTCATAGTCTCTCTCTCACACACACACACACACACACACACACACACACACACACACACACACACCACACACACACGCACCACACACACACGCACCATGACTCCAGCAGACACTTTCTGAGGAGGTACATCTGGCTAGTCAGCACTTCGAAGCCCCAGCATTGATTAGAAAAGCACTTCTAGAGGTCACCCATGATAAGAAGTGAGACACCAGAGACTGTCTACCTCCACTTTATCTACAGCAGTTTGGAATGAGAAGAACACTTTGAAACTGTGTGTGCTCTTTTGTTTTTTGTTGAATTGTTCCTGAGCCTTTCATTTAACTGTTGATGAATTGTAGACTGATTTGATCCCTCTCACGATTAGATTAAGAAATGATCGCACAAACGTAAGCACCTCATGCTCTGCAAATACAGAGTGGAGTGCCTTCTCTCCCGCGTCACAATATCCTTGTGTTTACCTTGGTTTTGTTTCCTGGTGGTGGCGAACTGCGACTTTCTCAGGGAGCTTGGAGCTGTCTTCCTGTAGAAGCTGTTGCGATCTAGCGAGCCCACATACACAGGCTTGCGACCTTGTTTTGAACCTACACTCCGAGCACTCGACTTATATCCCTTTTCCTGGTCGTCACTGTGCCGGTATATAACAGGATCTTCAAAAGAGCGCATCTCCCTGAGCGCCAGCTTCTGGTTCTGCTGCTCGACCCATTCCTCGCAGTGGGTCTTGCGATCTTTTTTAGGGTATTCCTCATATCGGGAATCGACAGATATTGAACGCAAATCTCGATATCTGTCTCTGTGCCTGTGGTGGAAAGGTTCAGCTTCTCTGGATTCGTTGCGGTCTATATTCTCGTGGTCGTAGTGTTCCACTTCCCTTCGCTCGTAATGCTCCCTTGCTTTGTAGTTGTCCCTCCTTCGATGGTCGTAGTGCTCATCTCTCCGGTCATCATCTGTATCGTTGTACCTGTCGTAGTGGTCCCTCTCCTTATAACCACCATGTTCACCGAGTTCAGAGTCATACTGGCCCCTTCCATTACTAGTGTAAGTTTCCTCACCCCTTCGATTATGGACCTCCCTGTATTTGCTGATATTTTCTCTGCGGTCATATCGATCCTCTGCACGCTGGTCATAGTAATGGTCCCTTTGTTTTCGCTCATCATGGTAGTGGTCGTCATCTCTACGTTGGTAATATTCCTTTCCTCTGTGGCTATGACTCTCTTTAGAATCATAATAGTCTCTGTCACGGTCATAGTAGTGATCGCAGTCCCTGTAATTGTCTCTACATGCATGGCTGTCTTTATGACCATGGTAGTCTTCATACTCACTGTTGTAACTGCCATGGGCTCTGAGATCACGTTTTCTCCTGCTGTCATAATATTCCTTCTCTCGGTCATCGTGGCATTCATTGTATTTCCTGTCATAATGATCCCTGTATTTGTATTTGGACTTATGATCATACTCCTCAAGGTCTCTGTGACTCCTATAGTCATAACGTTCAGAGTTACGATCATTTTCTCTGACCCAATCGTCTCTCCGTCTTCTGTCCTCATCCACCTTACGATACCCTTCTTGAGTTCTGAGGTCATTATTGTCTTTTTCTTGTGGCACTCTGCTGTAGTCCTGGCGGCTGTAATCCTCCGGGCCCTGATAGAAACAATGTTTGCCTTTCCATTCAGATATCCTTACGTCTAGGTGACCACCCTCTGAGCCAGGGTGGAAGTAAATGTCCTGACCTTGAGACCTCTTCTCTTTGAAAGCTGCCTTTTGCCGGTCATCATACTCCCAGTTTGGTTGTTGGCAGACGTTACCCTGTCTAATTTGGGCTTGGTCCCCCCATTGTACTGGCCATGGAGCTGGCACATGCACTGGAGGTGGCACCGGCCCACCTACAGGCACCATCATGCTGCCATGTATTGGCAGTGGGCAGCCTGGAGCTGGAAGTGGGTCACCAGGACTTGCTATCATGACTGGTCCCTGTGGATGGCCAGGAGGAACGACTCCATACCCAGGATATCCAACCTGTTGATGTTGAAGCTGCTGTTGGTGTAGCTGATGTATCTGTTGCAAATGGGCCATCCTCTCCCTCTCTTTGGCCCAGCCAGCATCCCCCAGCTCCTCCACGCTCTTCCCTCTCTTTACCGGGGCACCAGCTGCATAGTTCCAATCCACTGGACCAAACATGACTGGCTTACCATAAACCACTGGGCTCTTCATGGCTCTTGATGTTTAAGTCTGCATACCCGGTGTTGATACAGTTTCTTGTTCAACGTGGCCTACTCCCTCTTTCCGAAGTCCTGCATTCCATAACAAAGCGCCGTGGGAGACTCCACCTGTCAGGCATATTGTCTGTACCTCTCCCACTTGTTTTCTGTCTCCTCTCCACTGCCTCAGCAGGACTGCCTGGCCCAAGCACCTCCCAGCCCTCCGTGTAACTGAATCGTACACTCCCTGCAGCCATCTCAGCGAATCATAGAAGGAGGAGGAGGGGGGGTTATTGAGGGAGGGGCCTCCTTGAGTTAATGATTCAGTGGAGTCACATGAGTGGAGGATTAGCCCGATAGTCCCTCCCATTGTTTCAATTGGCTCCTACCTCTGTTTGCAGGAAAATAGTCTGCATGGAGATTTTTTTTTGATGGAGGATGGGGACTAACTTCACTTTACTTTGGCACCGCCAAAGTTCACTGCCATGAACAATTCCTCATCCTTCCTTGTATCCTGTTTACTTTGTTTTTGCTCTTCCCTCTGGGTTTCACTTCTACATCCACCAGGTTACTCATGCTGGCTGCAGTCACAAAAGCAATGATGCAAGTCATTCCTGTCTTTGTATACAACCAGCTCTAACTTTCAACAGTAGTCCAAAGTTCCATGATATTTGTGCGCAATGTGAAACTGAGCAAGAAACTGACCTCTGCCTACAAGTTTCACTTTGCCCTTCATTTCAGGGAAGGGAGGTCTTTATTTGGAGTAATGACTGATTTAAAGAGGGGCGTGAAGCAAAAAACAAGTGAGAGAGAAGTGTAGTTATCATAAAAAGATACCTATTGAGTAACTGAGTGTGCAGAGGGAGAGAACACAACCTGATTAGGCCAGAGCAGCTACTGAACAAGTAGCTGCTGGTGTGTACAATGAGCTATTGTTGAAAAACTGTCCCCACTCGCAGAAGAGACACGATCTTTTAGTGTGAGAAAAAACTCAGGCCTATTCATAAAGCTGGGGTGTAATATATCCCTCCCCCCTTAACTCTCCATGAAAGACGCAGGCACTAAAGTAAAAGGTTTAAAGGGCATCATACACTCAAATACACGTGATAAACACTGACACATGAGGGATAGTTTAAATTTATCATCAACTAAAACAAATTAAACTGTAATTAGAAGCTTCACTGAATACCAAAGGTTTCTTTTTTTAGCATTTAAATTTTGAATGAAATCCAGTTGGTTTAATTAAACTAGGAAATAAAATATCAAGGTGTTAAAAAACAGAAAACGGGAAGAAGAAGAAAGCTGAAATCTTTTATTTCTTTTACTATAAAAAAGTAGAAAAGTTGAAATAATTTTCCTTTATGTCAGTGAAATTTAACATCTAAATAACTGAACTACTTTAATTCGGCTGCATCTGGATTTTTAAAAATTGTTTGATGAAGAAAAGTATGTTGCTATATTTTCCTGTAAAGTACTGTTAAGATGCACCTGTTTACAGTGCACAACATGCAAACATGTTGACCATGCAATCATGTTGAACACCACAGACAGAGTTTCACAAGGTAAGGCTGAGCATAGAAATCTTTCTCAGACATCCTTCTCTTCTTACGTAAGAATGTTTAATTATCAGTGCTCAACATCTCAGCTTTCAGTAGCAGAACATGACCGAAACTGCGTTTGTGTGCATGTGTTAATTGTAGGAATGTCAAATACAACATTCCTCCCCTTGGTTGTGCTAGTTTATGTAAATTAAGCTGTTGTGGACTTAATCGACATCCCACACATCAAGAAGAAGCGGTGGGACATCCAGGAATAAGGTCGTATATCAAACTGTCTGCTGCCTTGAAGTCTCCCGGTTTGTAAAGCTGACAGAGGGAAACCTGACGCTGAAATGGGTCTTAAAAACAGTGTTAAACAGATCGAGCTGGGGTGTCATGAAAGCTGACTGTGGCCTTTTAATGGTGGATTCAAAGAACCCTTAAAGGAGGCTGAAGGTCAAAGAGCTTAAACAAGAAAAGTGGAAACACAAAGAGGTAAAGGAGATAAAAAAACCTTAAACAGACGCCTCATCATATTATATGACCAAATTCATTTCAGCCATGATATGTTTAACATGCATGCATTTTGGAAAGAGGTATCTGACTAACTACTGCAATGCAAATACAGCACAATACGTTTCATAATTCCATTCGACAAATTAAAATGTGATTTTGCTTTGGAACTTCCGGTCAGTTTACAATGAAGGCTTGTCCGCTGAAACTTGTCATCACACACAGCCTAACAGAGCCATACAGGACTGGGCATTAAATCCGTATTTTAGTTCATTGACATTTAGTTTAATTATGTCATGATTGAATGATACTTTTTTACTGTTTTACATAGTGAGGTTGTTCAATTAAAAGCTCCCGACTGACTGTGAAACAGATCTATCTAAATGAGTTAATGAAGTTTTATTGTGGAGTATTGTCAGAAGAAGCTTGTAAGATCAATTTGCCATATTGGGATATATATTGATAAAAATAATATTAATACCACTGTGATACTGATTTAAGCCATACTGCCCAGATCTACATACATACATACATACATACATACATACACACAAGATTAAGATACACGTTTTAAAGCATAGAAAATCAAACTCTTTTCCAAATAATCAAAATGAGGCTGTACAGTATAAGACTTATTCTTACTGTTTGAGCTTAAGTACTACAACTCTTTAAGATTCTGAATTGGCCTCTGGACAGTAAAGTGCAGTATAAAGCATTGTGTTGAAGTTACTCCCTGCCTTGTAACAATAAGCTGCCATTGTCTCTCAGACTTCACACTCAGGAACACACCCTGCAGAAGCATAGAAAAACACTCACTCCTCTGTGTGTGTGTGTGTGTGTGTGTGTATGTGTGACGAATAGCAATAGGATGACACACAGACTCTTTTGCAACAGAGTTTTTGAGAGTATGCTTGATATGTACACACCTTTCTGCGAGCTAAGGGAAAGAAAGAGGTCCTTAATTTAATCCTTAATTTATTCCTAACATATCCTGCTAATATCTTTTGTGTCTGACAAATGTGTTGATAATTGGCATATCAAACAAACGGGAATGGGCATGTTCTTGGCTGTTTTTCCCCTTTGTTGTCGGTTTCCACTTCTAACAGGGGGGCAAAAGTCAAAGGAAAACCACAGATTGAATATTTGTATTTACCATTTTGAATGGAGGGTGTGAGAATACCTGTGGTGTGATGAGTGAATAGAAACTATGTTTTTTGCATGACCCTTAGAGCTACTTGTAGCCCCCAGGCTAATTCCTTTAATTGTCAGACACGAAGATCAGGGGTCCACCCACTGATAAGCATGGGGGAGTGAAGGATAAAATCTCATAGGACACAAGTCATTCGAATGCAACAAAAAACACAAACAACAGACACAGGAATTTACTCATAATTGCTTTACTGGTATCATAAAAAAAAGGATCAGTAAGTATCAAATTAAAATAAACTGGATTCCTCTTGTAGTAATTCAGATTACTTTAGTGAAATGACATTAGGGAAACGATAGCCTAAACTGACACAGCTAGAAACTATTATTAAAAAAAGAAAAAAAATCCAATTAGTATTTCTTCAGTAGGTATGAAATAAAACTTGGATTAAAGTGTAAACTGAGCTGCATTACCATTACAAAAAACTTAAAACAGTTTTCAACGTAAACTAGAGAGAAGTTGAATCCATATGGAAAGAGTCAATCTGAAACATTCTCAACAACCGCTATCAATGCCCTTGAGCAAGGCACTAAACTACAGACTGCTCTAGTGACTCAACGGCCAGTGAGAAGAAAAAAGCGGCTGTAGCTTTGAGCGAAGGAGATGCTTAAAAACAGCGAGAATGGTCGCTCCACACAGCGCTAACAGCACAACTGTCTGCCAAATAACCTGATAACGCCATGTTGAGTTCAAGCCTACCTGTCGCTCTGCTGGACCTGGCCTCCCAAGCCAGTCCAAGCAGCGTGGAGAGGTGTGCCACGGGCCAAGTCACAGCTCGCCACAACCACACTTTAGGTCCCGCTCTAAAGTGGGACATAATCCGTCTATCCCCAATCCCAAAAAATCACAAAACCCACAGCCAGTGCCTTCAGTCTCCTTACTTCTTTTGGAAAAAGAAAAGATAATGGAGGAAACAAATGAAAGGTGCACGGTGAAGAAAACACAAGGAAGGTGAAGGACGGAGAAAATCTGGATGCTGACATAGAGAGAGGGTGGAAAGAGAGACAGAGGCCCACGTGCATTGCCTTCCCTCTCACTATGTGCAGGAATGCACCTCGTACCTATGTGAAAAAGTGTTGGGCTGCGAAACACAGCACTGGGCAGCCGAGTAGTAAGAGATGGCAAAAACAAATCGAAGCAAATCAGCTTCGGCAGAATATGTTCCGAGAAGTTTCAGTTATACATTTGAATGTGAGGGAAATGTGTACTAAGTTTGTAAATTCTGGATCAACCCAATTTAATTTAATAACATAAAGAGAGACTGATAAAAATATAATGAGTTTTTAGAAGTGCAGTATTTTTGTTCTTTATAATGGTTATTTGTACCATCTGACTTTTGTGGAATTCTGATAATTCACTTTATTTTATATAAAAAAATAAATTAAAAAAAAAATCACGTTTGCCATCTAAAACATGTTTTTTGGGGTTGTTTTGGGATTCTATTAAAAAAAATACTGTAGTAAAGGAAATTAATGCAGTTTGAACACTAGAAATCAGTCATACTAAATGAGATGTGAAACCTGTTAATTATCAATACCTCTCTTAAATTTACTTTTGTTCACTCCAACTCTATTCTATGGAAAACTTCTATATCTGCCACATTTGCTTTATTTCTAAATTGACACTGTATAGAAAATAAGCAAATTCCTCAATGCAAACACACACGCGCATGCACACACTGTTGCGATGACCCTTAACTTAAATATACAGTCCTCCTTCTGCTGATCATTGTGCAGAGTAAATAAGGATGTCTTGTTTGCGTAATCTGCAGTGGAATTTTAATAAATTGTGTCACAGGAATCAGAATAACAAGTCATAGAGGAAATCTGGTAAGTACTGATGTCTCATTTTTAGATTCCTGTCATATTACATTTTGTCTTCAGCGAATTGAACTAACCTGCAGGCAACAGGGACTCAGATATGCTCTATCACATAAACTAAAACAAATTCCACTTTATTTGTTTTCTGTTTTGCATTGTTTCCATGTACATTTAACCCATACTGCTAGTTAACTTACTTGAGTACTGTATACTTTGCTCATTGCACATACTCATACCTTCTGGTGAAAATTTCTATTATCTGTTAAGCATTTTAAAAGGTATGACAATTAATCTTCAGCCCATTTCTTTTTAAAGTTGTCTGCTGCTCACAACTCTACGCACTTTCCAACTGGTGTGAAGTGCTACAGCCGAACCCCTTTGTGTCTTATATCCGTAAGTTTTATTATGTTATCTTTATCTCTAGAATGTCCGGTTTTGGGTCCAAGACTCATAAAACTCCCATTTACCTTTGTGGCCTAAGGGCTTAATGCCACGACAATGAATTGCAAAGGTCCTTGGGGAAGTTCCTTGGGGGACTTTGCAATGCTTGGGGAACTCAAATGGGGAACCTTTCTTGAATTTTATTCACCATCTTTCTTTACCTTCATTTTCTGTCATCTTATAAATGTTAACTATTTAATAAAGGCATGAAACGCCCCCAAAAATGTTTCCATCACTCCTAATCCGCTCTGCAGCAGTCTTACCTTGTAGCTGCTGCTGTTCCAGGGCCAGTGTCTCCAGCGTGTAGTTGCAGAACTCCAGATTCTCCATGGCTTGCATGCGGGCTGCCTCATCCTCCTCCTCCTCCAACATGGCCCTCAGTTCCTCCGCTGTGTGCGCGAATGTCTCCATGTCTTGCTCCACCTCTTGTAGCCGTAGCAACAGCTGGTACCTCTCTTCCTCCTCTCTCTGTCTCTCACTCTCCAACTCCATCTCTCTCTCTAGCTCTTTCTCCGCCTCTAGCTGGCCCTGGATTTCGCATTCCTGGGCTGCTGCGAAGTCACCAAACTCAGCCTGTCCTTCCGTTGTTTGGTCGAGAAGGTTTACAGCTGGTTCGTCTGGAGTGTAGAAGATGGGGTTGCTTGCAGGAGGGGTGCTGGTTGGAGGGGCGGTATTTTGTCTAGGGCAACGAGGAGGGGGACGTGGAGCAGGGCGGGCTGGTTTGTATGCAGCTGGGGCTGGGGGACGAAGGACTCTAGGACGAGGAGGAGGAGGGCGGAGGGTCCTGCGCCTCTCCAGTGAGGAAGAGGCAGAGTTTGACTGCAAGAGGTGGGACACAGGTGAATGGGAGGAGCCTCGAATAATATCATTTTCATCGCTATACTCCAGAATAGAAAAGTGTCGTGAGATATGGGATTGCTGACTCTGGTCGCCTATAGACAACAAGTCCCTTGCAGCCCCAGAAATCATGTTGGTGTCACTATACGGAGTAGTCAAGCTTTTCTCAAATTCAAAAAGCTGCTGGGATAGCTTGGTCTCCAAGTCACTGGCTGAGGTTGCCAAGGCATCTAAGGCGATGGATGCTGGCATCATCCCGATGGAGCCGCGCACTGTCTGCTGGGAATGCGTCCGTGTCTCCGCGCTTCCCATCATCATATCAGCATCACTGACACTAGCATGGCGAGTTAGCTTCTTCTGTCTATGACCTTCAACAAGGTTGATTAATGCCTGGCCAAGACTGGCACTTCTGTTATTGGTGGTGGCGACACCCGCTGGTGGCCTCTGGTGGTATCTGCTGTCTTTAGACCAACCAGGCTTAGTGCTAGGGAGGGTTAAGCTATGAGTTAATTTGGGTTGTGACGGTCGAGTGTTACCATTAGTATAGTTAGACCGGTTTGTGCCAGAAGATGGGCCACGGGGCCTATGACTATGTGCTGGCAGGCTAGGCCGAGGCGGGAGTCTGGGCCTTGCTGGAGGAGTGGATTTGGCTCTCTCAGGCCCTCTTTGTGCTGGGTCCAAGGGTCTATGTGGCTGAGAGTCAGGCCTGCTGCCCCCCTCTCTCTGTGCTCTGTTGTTAGTTTGAGCCCCAGCGCTTTTGTTTTCATTTTGCCACCTCTGCTCCTCAGTCCTCTCAAAGTAGTCCAGATCCCACACTGTATGATCCTCATACGTCCTCCATTCAGGATCATTCTCCGACCCATTGGGACATAAATGTTCTGAGCTGTATTCAGTAGTACAGCTGTTCTCCTTGTCTTCTTCTAGATCGACAACATTTGTTTCCTCTGCAGTTTTCTGCCCGTCATCCTCTATTTTGACAAAACGATGAGGAAAAATACCACGCTGCCCTCTCAGCTCCCCCTCCAGCCAACCGTCTTCCAAAGTGCTTATAACCCGTATGCGATCCCCCACATCAAAGTCCAATTCTCCTGGCTCCATGGCCCGAAACTCGTACAGTGCCACTCCATAGACACTGCCCTCCTCTTCTTCCTCTTCTTCCTCCTCCTCCTCCTCCTCCTCCCCTTCCTCTGCCTCTTCTACTACATCCTCCTTCTGCTCCTCTTCCTCTGTCAGAAAAACCTCCCCTTCTTCCACACCATCCTCCTCAGTACCTTCCCCTGCATCATAAGGGTCCTCGTAACTGAATTGTTGAGGGTCATCGTTCTCATACTGACAGTCGACAGGCTCCTGTGGAGATCGAAGGGGACCGAGTAGCTCCACAAACCCCTCCGGGAAGATTCCCCTCCGGCCCTTCAGCTCTCCTTGGAACCAGCCTGGCTCGGGCAGGTCTGTGATGATGATCAGGTCCCCCTCACGGAAGTCCAGCTCCTCATTAAGCTGTGCATGGAGGTTCATGAGGGCCCGGGCCTGGCCTAGGGCATATGGTGGGAGCTCTGAAGCCTGGGCCTGTGCTGACCGTTCAGACAGCTGCCTGGAGCGACCTGAAAGATTCAGCTCCCTCACACATGACGTGGGGAAGAGACCACGGATGCCCCAGGCATTACAGCCACGTTGCCAGGTTTCCCCGAGGTCCATGGACCCCCCAGCCTCTCCGACCACCACATCACCTAGAAAGACATGAAATAAGGAATGCATTTAATGTCCATATTACTGATAGGAGTCACATTAAAGAAAAATATTTTCAGTCATACTTGAATGCTAAATAAAAAGTTGGATTTTCTAAAATCCCTAACTTCAGACAGCTGTTGTCCTCAGGTGTTGTATTGTTATTTGAAATATATTTCATTTCTCATTTTAGCGAAACAGAAGAGGGAGTTGTAGGCATTGAGAGAGATGCAGTGGAAAAAAGCAGGATAGCTTTAGCATCTAAAACGTAATGAAACCATTATTGCATTTCTAATAATTTTGCTAGGATCAGCGCTGCTTCTACTATATATGGAGAATCAGGGATTACAGGAATGTTGACTGGTCAGCCACAAGTCACAGAGGTCACATTCCAAAGACCTGTGGCTCCACCTCCCATTGTGTCTGTGACCAACCCTGGAACACTGCCAATACGACCATGGAAAATCATACTGGAAATGAACATTTCAACTCTTAGCTGGTCAGTGCAGACTGTTTCCTATCTTTCCTAAGATCCAGGAAACGTTACTCATTTATGACACTACAAAAACATACTGGGCTACTGTTACTGAGTAAAATTTCTCATGGTTCAAATAAAAAAACAAGTTAGAGAGCAAATACAAATAAGAAATATACATGATAAAAGTACACTGAATGAATTTATACTGAAGAGCAAATCTGTGCGTTTCCATTGTGTACTTAACATGTTATAACCAGCAGTGTTCCGCTAAATCCATAGATGTTTATTTTGTTAAAAGCAACATTTAATATACAATTTATATAGGGATCTTCACCATACTACAACTACAACTATGACTACAACTATTACAAGCACTTCTATTGACACTAGAGGACAACAATAAAAAGTTTTACCAATGTGAAGGATTGCGGCAAACATCAGTGCTGTATCCCTGAGAGTTTTGTCAAATGAGAAATCAGAAAAACATAACAACACAACTACTAAGGTAATCATGGAGGATGATTCAGGAATGTGAGGAGAAAAAAATAATTCAGCAGTCAACAGTCTATGGAGATTTCAGTTTGGCATCTGGGGACATCTAGTGGGGAGTTTTGAAAATCGACCTTGCATGTTTGTTTTGTTTCACTGTGTTTCTGTCAAATTGTTGCTTTAAAGTGTGGAATTGACAAAATTTTTATTATTTACATTTTTAATCAGGCAGAGAAATCCCACCGCTTATATCAAGTGAACGTAAATTCTAAAAATTGGAATTGCAGTAGGAAAAAAAATCTGCTGAATTGCAGAGGAATGTGTATCAACCCATTAGTCTTGTAGATGAAGAATTTAAACTGTTAAGAACAGTAGGCACATATTGATGTAGAGGGCGGTAAAATAGAAATTATTTCTAATTAGCATATCGGACATTTAAGATTGACTATGAGTGAGAATTTTACCTTTTGAGCATTATAGTTTTTTTTAATAAAATAGATTCATAATTAAAAGTTCTTGTGGAGCCAGAAACTGCGAAAAGCTAGAATTCAGATTCTAAGTTTCATCAGTATTTGCTAATGTGAATAAAAAAACATCTCCAAAATCTCCAAAATGCTGACTTCTCAGGATGTATCTCTCGCTATCTAAATAACATTATTTATTTTCTAAATAAAAGATCCAACCTCTAGTGACACTGAAGAGGAAACTCATTGTCATAAAATGTTTATGAAAACATTTTATGATATGAAAAATTGTTAAATTTGATTCCTTTTAAGAATTAATTTTGCATACATGGCCTTAAGCAAATCAGCTCTTACAAACCCATACTTGGAACCAAATTCTACAAAATCTGATGCAAATCCAGATCTGTTTCTAACTCCTGTGTCATGGCATCAGTCCCCTCTGGGTGTGCTAAATGACCTTTACCTTCTTTCCTATTCAGTTTTCTGGTGAACTTTTAGCAGATATTAGGTCAGTGTCTTGCTTTGGGTTGCTTTGTTTCCTTGATCATGTAAATAACATGTACATGTACAAGTTGCTATTTCCTTCAAAGAAAGGACAGAAAAACATACCGTGGGCCTCGTCTCCATTCGGTATGATCAGTCTAATCAGGGCTTCCTTTGTTACAATACGACTTGCATGTCAACTGATTAGTAACTTCATAAAGCTAATGCATGGTTTTAAAATACATACTATGAATGTTGACAATATTAGAAATAATTTAGTTTTTAATCGTCTCCGAATTCCACATTTTGTGGAACAGTTATTAGTAAAATATAATGAGCATTACAACTAAAACTGAATGCTGCAGATTGTTTGATTTTTATGAACTGGCAACAATCAACTCAAGAATGGTTTGGCTGCAGTTTGTGGAAGTGGAGACGAGGCAACAGTCAATCTCCGTCAGGTCCGTCGGGTCACAAGGTCCAACACAACACAAATACACTACAACACAAAAGCAGGCAAACAATTTACCTGAGCACAGCGACATCAACAAGTAGCGTTAGGCTGAGTGAGAGAACACGCCCCATTAGAGTTACCAACACTGTTATTTAAAGCATAGCGCTCTGCTTGTGTTACATCCAGTATCCTGTGCAAAGCATCTATTTAAAAATATAGCTGAGCCCATGTGTGGTCTGAAAAAACTGTATGTTTGTATACCACAAATAGTGACTGAACTGTTCAAAGCCGGAAAACAGGACTGATTACCATTCAAAACGTTATTTTAAAAGCAGCATGTCCATACCTCTCTTCAGAGACAAGTTCCCCGGCTCAGCTGAGCTGAAATCACTGATGCACACATAGAGTCGGTCTCCGGGCTTGGTGCTGGGAATGGTAACCTCTTCCACAAAGGTGCTTGGGAACTGACCTGAGGATGGGACATTAGCGGAAAAGCACAGTTGAATGACAGCCAAGAGAATGCAAAGAGAATAACTCAACAAATAAATAATAAATGGACCCAACAACAAAGAATGTTATTTGAGAAGAGCAGAATTGTATTAGGTGTAAAAAAAAAGGAAAGACTCTAACTGTAAACAGTAGGTGCATTTCTTTGATTTTCCATGGAAGACATGTCATAGATCAATATCATCTGTGTTTTTCAGTGGCTGAACAAGCCAAAACTCCCTTCCCCTCTGCACTTCCTTCATTATCTCAAGTGACGTTCAAACTTTCCAGGGTTTGACTGATCAAGGGCAGAGGAAGCAAGGGAACAATAACGCACACGTCAGGCTCCCATCTTGCCCAGAATGCCTTGCAATCTTTCACTGATTCCTCTGCGTGTTGTCTGACTGAGCATGACGATTTCTGTGTTTAGGGAATTATCCTAATCCTGAAAGTAATCCATCAGCGATACATAATTTCTTACTCATTTTTTCAGATTAGTTTTCATTGATAATTCTCAATTATGATACCCGTTGAAGGGTCATTCCTAATCCTCTGTACCCGTCAAACCCTGCCCCTTTACTCTACAAGTGATCAGTAATGGATGTATGATGTCATGTATTGCAAATCATAAAGTAATTGCAGAAAGGCACCAGCCGACTGCTTATTTTGGAATTTCAAATGAAACTTGGGAGCTGAATCTGTAAAGATCCAGTTTTAGTAGATATTGTATTATCAGGTCAGCTCTAGATTTAATTGCAGCAATTATGCTTTGAAGCATAACGTGTACACTTCAATGCTGAAATGAAAGACCTTTAAGTCCCCCACAGTTTTCCACCATAAGCTTCTCTGTGGGGAAAGTGCAATTTCTTAACAGAAATGCTCAACCACGTAGGCTTACTTACAGTAATAATGACCCCTGACTCATTACCTGTGACACCATCTTTGTTACCGAGCAACCAGAACTCATCCACGACACTGAGCACCTCAATGACATCACCGGTGAAGAGCGGCAGCTCTTCTGAGACGCTGGGGAGAAACTCAAACACGGCACGCACCACCGAACCTGCCTCCATTACTCATAACCTGAAGGGAGAAAGGGAGAGACACAGAGGCAATGTTTCAGATTTGAATTAATGAAGCTCGCACGGAGTGAGGATGAGCAAAAGGTGGAATGAAAAAAAAAAGAAGATTAAAGTGCAAAACTTGAATGAGAAAATTTCAAAATAAAGTCTTTCCCACGAGGCGATGTGTCTCAGTACCTAAATATAGCACACTGCCGCTATTCAAAGTCAATGCCGATGCGTCAAAGAGAGCAAGCTTTCGTGAAACATCACCAAATGAGAGCGTGAGAAACCTGCAATAGAAAGGAGAGAAAAAAAGAACGAAAAGCAAAAAGAGAGAGCTGTACTAAAGAAGGCTGGAGGACACTCCTCAACACTCCTCAATCCTTCTCTTCCTTCGCTTTCTCATGAGGACATATGTCTTAGGAATGGACAGTGAGAAAACCTCTGTGCATTTTGGCAACACCTTCCGGTACATGTTTAATATCACTCACGCATCCAAGTCGAGTAGATTTGCAAGTGAAGTGTGTGGCTCTCTTGTAGTTGTTCTTAGATTTGATGCATTTATGGTTCAAGCCACGTCATTCTGACATTAATTTGTCTTTGTTTCTTATGAATCATGTCATTTTGATGGGTACGTAGACAAGTTCACATCTTATGTTACAGCGACAGCGCAGGTTTCCCTCATTAATCCTCTCTTCACTTCTTTCCCGCATTAGTTGGATCAATGAAACAAATACACAATCTAATTAAATTGCACCAAGATTTATACTAATGTTAACCTCATTTTGAAGTGAATAACTTTATTATACTGGTTCTTTAATTTCTCCAGCACTTTAGTGCGCATCTCTATTCTAATTCAGAGGAATATAATCCTTTACAAACTCCTGCTGTTTTCAAATCGACTAATGTCTGGTTGGATGGAAACTGTATTTTTCTGTGCATGCATGCCTGAAACTGGATGAGTGTGCATTAGTAGACACTTTAAATATGATCATAATATAATCACATGTGTGAGAAGGGTCCTTAGATTTGGAAAAAACAACTGCATTCATCATTTTAAGTCAGATAACGCTATGAAAAGTTATTTAAATATGTTCTCTGTTACTATTTCAATTATCAGCAAAATGAGCAAACACACACAAAACAACAGAAAATTGTATCTAATAAGTATTTCAGCAGCCCTTGTGTATCATTATCTGGAGACAGACTAACCACAGGTGGGGATGGACACGCTGAAAGAGACGGGAAACGAGAGAAGAGGGCTGTAGTTTGCCCTGGTCAATGGGGCCTCTGTTAAGTGGACCAAGGGAGCGGAGGGGGGCGGAGGGGGGTAGGACTCTAGCCCAGTCCAGTGCCACAGTCTCTGTGGAGAGACACAGCTCAGGGTTGTCCTGGACGTGGAAGCAGAGGTAGATAGAGGGGACAGTGTTTGCCGGTTGGTTTGTTGCTTGTTTCTCGGTGAAGGTTAAACAGCACTGTCTTGCTCAACAAAACAGTTGCTTCTCGCTGTTCAGTATGTGGCAGGATGAGAACGCAACACCACACAGTGTTAAAGCCATGATGAAACCCAAGCCAAGGCATTAGCTAATGCAAGTTAAAGGGGAGGTGTCCAATGAGGGGCTAAAAAGACAGCAGGCAGTGAGCACAAACAGACTATCTTGGACAGACACTATGTTCCCTGTTTACTTTCATATTCTGCAGTATCATGAAGAGACAACTTTAATTATCAGAGGCAGATATACTTTTATCTAACAAGAAAACATTTATATACACATTATGGAACCATATACAATAGCTCTACACAAATCATGAGTAAGTAACAGCAATAACAAAAGAACCAAATCAGACCATTTATTTTATCTCATGTTCCATTACATAAGTGTCTGTTAAATATCACACGTATATAGATCCCCTGCTATTATTGATACAGAGCTAAGGAAGGTCCGGACACTCCTGAGCTCCGTAACAGTCCATCATGACGTGTTGCTGGGTTTCAGCATCATCACACTAAATCACAAGACACGCCTTTGTTGTGATAAAACAAATCCAGGAAACTACAGCTCTTACTGGAAGCCTAGCAACAGGGATCTGCCACCGGACATTTCCTCTTCTCTCTGAGATATTTCTGTCTTTTACTGTTTTTAATCACTTCTGTGCCATGTGTTTTAGTTTCTGTTTCTTTTTTTTTGTAAATTAAACATCTTACCATATGAATAGGGACATTGAGAAAGCTGCATGCTTCCACTGCAGTCTAGAGGTATCTCTGAATATGTAATCAAAAGGGTCTTTTTCTTCTTCAAGCCTGTGTATTATTGCTCTTAAAATACAAGGAATATCTGAAATCACTCACACTGTGATCTTTATCTATAATTTCAAAAGTTATGTGTGTCAAAATCATCCCCTTTGTTATACAACAGACACATAACTGCTTAATAAATGGAGTTTCCTATTCAGCTGCTATACAAACTTTCATTATACAGAAAAGTATGTTGGTTTAAGACATTATCAGTGTATAACTGATCAAACTCAGAGGGCAGGCTGTCTGGATCAGGGCAACAATGGCCTTTATCAACTCCTCTTGTTCGATCTCCGCAAAAGGACAATTCTACAATTCATCTCTTTTAAACTAATATAATGTTTCATTAACTGATAATAGTTGGCATTTTTCATTAAATTCTCTGTATTCAAATTCAAAGAAATGTGTTATTCTCCAATATCTAATTGAAATATTGTTTGAAATTCACATTTTAATTCAGATGAATTAATTTAAGATCTGTGTATTCAGTTGCTGTTTTAACCAAAAGATGAACTAAGAGGTCATTTCAGACAATACCATAATGAAGTCTGAGGACATAAATTCTATAAATACACAAAAAATGTGCTTGTCGTATGTTAACCACTTATCATTGAGACGTCTTTATCTTTCATGAGGACCGAATCGAGCCCTTTTTTTTTCCAGTGACAAAAATGGAAAGGCATTTCTCTCTGAGATTCAAATAACGCATATCTTTGCTTGCCTTCATCATCATCACCATCACCACTATTAACATCACTTTATTCATCAAAGTCTTCCTCACATAAGCTCTACTCAACTGACGGGCAGGGTGTGATGAGCCTCACTGACTTTTATCAAGCAAGAAAAGCACAGTGACACAAAAAATACAAATAAAATCTTTCATGGGATTTAAGCAGAACTGTTATAACCTTGGCCTAAATTTGTATTCATGTAAAGCCCTATCAAACTGAGAGAATAGGTTTTCAGGGCTTCTAATTCTGTTTCTCAGTGTGAACAAAACAAAGTGTCACTCATCTCTCTCCTTATCTGTCAGTGTAAACAGCTGCCTTTAAGACACCATGTTGAATTAAACATGTCGTGACAGGAAGACAGATGAAAACATATCAACCATCTTTGATATATGGTTTCCATGAAACAGGCCGTGATTATGATCTACCCTGCAGCTGACAACCTGACCTACTGTGGCTGGACTGAATGAGACCATTTTCTTTAAACACATTTTAGAATAATGACAGTTTCGACTGCCTGAACTGGGGTTTTGGAAGGTTAGAAGTAAATAAAAATAACTCATCTCACTCCTGGAGCAAAAAGACAAGTTAAGAGAGCTGAAAAATGCTCCCTCAGGACACCAGACACGACTGTGTCGTTCTTTTTTCAGTCATAAAATAAAAGGAGGGTGCTCACACAAACAGAAAACTAAACTGTGTGAATTTGGAAAGTATTTCTTCACCCTAAATTCTGTAAATTCAACCAGCTAATGTTTCACATGCTCAGGTAAGTGAATTTGAAAGAGCAGAACAGAAACTCAAACCACACACAGCTTCTTCTATAGTAGAGACACATCACAAACGACAAATGAAACCACTTGTCCTGAAGTCTCTGACTCGCGTTTTAAAAATATCACTTGCGGTGTACATCTCTGCTTTACAAAGCTCAGCCACTTCGAGTTTCGTTGTATACAGAAATAAGAGCAGAGAGTCTCCTATCTATTTCTCCGACTTGAGACAACTCAATATGCCGTTTTGAAAATACAAGTTGGTGATGGTTAAGGGTTAACTTGCAGTTTAGAGCACAGAATCAGATGCTTGCACTCGACAGTGTGAACCTTTTTTTTTGTTTTAGGATAAATGTAGGCGAATGTAATCATTATCGAAATAATAATGTGTTCTATTGGATGGAAGCGGTAATACATTTCTCAAAAATAATTTCTACTGCACTGCTATGTGATATAAACAGAGACTAAGCGTGTCACTGAAGTCTCAGTGTCTGACTAAGAGGGATGAATATGCTTTATGAAACCTTTCAACAGATCTCTCTCTCTCTTTTTTTTTTTTTTAAGAGAGATAGGACAAGGGCTGGTTCTCTTCCTGTGCGATGTTGCAATTTTCCCTGTATATCAGAGCAGACCAGCAAAGGTGCTGTGTGTTTGTAGTTCGCTATCACGGCCAGTCCAGCCTGCCTGTCCCACAGCTGCGACTACAACCAACACCCAGAAAACCAAACCTCAATCCAGCTGGTTACAGCAAAGGGAGCTGCAAAGAGCTACTGCGCTGCTGCAGCTCTCTTGAAGTTAATCCTCAGATTTGCATCCAGCCAGACAAGCTCCTTAGAGCTATTTATGGGTCTGTCAGTGTGTCAGTGGCCCCTGTGCTTGGTGACTTTTACACCTTGGTCTGGCAGATGACGACACTGTTCATTTTTCCAGTGATACTGCCCTTTTAATACAGTTTGTATAATAGAATTTTACACAAATAAAAAAACGGGCTTATATCTTTCATAAGTACAACAGAGTAAATGCAGTAAAGTGCTGAATTAATTATTTGGCTGGTAAGTAATATAAATTGTACTTCCACTAAATGCAGTTCTACATGGGAAAAATCAAAATGATTCATAAGCGTCATGTGAGAAACATAAATGGTTACTGGGACCAGAAACAAATTTGTTCAGCGTCCAAACACATCTCAGTCTATTTAATTAGGCACAAGAGTAATTAGCTTGAATTTCGATCCAGCTAATTCTTGGTCATTAAACTTCTAGTGGGCCACAATCCCATTTAAACTGCACAAACTGAAATGGGCGGCATTAAAAATTAAATAGAGGTAAGGGATAATACAAAAAATTTGAACATATTCCCAGATTATGCCAGTAGCGTTATAGTGTTGGTGGATTTCTCCACTCTGTTCCAACTACAAAACCACCAACACATGTTTCACGTTGTCAGAAATGATTTAAAAAGTACAAAAATGTAAATAAATTTCTGGTATTTCCTCTTCATCTCTTTATAAAAGCATACTGTGCCTCACATGGTTTTTGTTTTAGTTTGTCAGTGTCCTATTCTGACTCACAACAGCACCATCTGAGGACCATTTTGTTTGGCTTGTTAAAAAAGAGACGGAAAAATAGAGTCACGTTGGGAGTACCAGGAAGCATTTCCAATAAGATGGTGCCGGTGCCAAACTGTACCAGATCACTGTCCTTCCATCGATGGAAGGGATCACTTTAGAAACAGACCCGTGGATTTTTAAACGAGGAACTGCCTCCACAAATATAAGTCATTTTGAGGTCACGAGTGAAATCGACATCTAAGTGTTTATCCGCCACTGCAGAACATGTCTTGGGAAAGTACAAGGGGCATTTTACACACTGAAAGGTCTTCAGGCGTGTCTCTTCTATTAGAATTTACTGCATGAGGTCCTGATAAGGAATGGGACTCTGATCAAGAGTACACTCAAACAAGCTCCTGGTGACGCTGTAAGCGCAAGGTAAGATAATTAAAATAATGCAGCATTAATTGCTCTGGTATTATAAAATTTGTTTTATTTTGATGGAAAATGCTTAAGCTTTAGTTTTCATTACGGTCATTTAAAATTAGCTCCTGATCACTGTTTCAAAAAACACCAATGACACGATGCAACTACAGTGATTTGGTTGAGTGTTTTCTGTTTTTTTTTAGGGGAGTCAGGGTGAATGGGACAGTGTGACTGGGAGTAGTGTGTTCCACTTGGCACCGTCCTGGAGAAAGTAACAGGATTACGACAGACAGCTAAGTCAACAGCTGACATGCACACCAAACACACACACACACACACACACACACACACACACACACAGTATATTTACACACACATCTCACAGCTGACGGCAGGACAAAGCAACAACTGTCTGATCTGAGACATGGCCCTAAAGCCATCATCCCCCCTTACTTATCTATCTGTGAATGTGCATTTGTGTGTATTTCAAAACATAACTGATCAGCTTGAGATGCAATTTAAACAAAGGTATGTATATTGGGGAAGGCCTGTTTCATAGAAGTGCACATAGTAAGTGTTTTAAACCAAAAACTTTTTAAATGAATACTCAGAAGGGTTTCAATGTTACCTTATTGTCAAAAGGGTTAAAAAAAGGGGGGGATACTTGTAATTTCAATTCGAAATGTAAAATCACTGAGAAAACAAAATTAAAGTCTTGCCATCGCTGCTGGGCATCTCAAGTTTTCCTGCCCATACAGGTAAAGTAGGGTGACCACTGAAACACTGTGGTATTGAGAGTGCGGAGTGGAGGAAGTGGGATCTGCTGACTGCCTGTATCCTTTATTGAACAGTGTCATCTGATGCCAACAATGAAGCCGCTGCCTCATTATCTGTCTGCCTGCCAGGGCCAGACTCATGCCGATGCACAAACGGTGTGCCATTCATCCTATTCAGATATCCCAAAATGGCAGACTGGCACGTGCCTGTGCGTGGATGTCAACATACAAACACACACACATACACACACATACACACACACACACACACACACACATAGACACACACATAGACACACACACACACACACACACACACACACACACACACACACACACACACACACACACACACACACACACACACACACACACACACACACACTGGCAGAACTCTCTGGAGTGAGCCGGATGACAGCTGATGTCTTTTGATACTGACTGTTTACTGTGCAGCAGTCTAGTCCTCCCAATCCAGAATGCTGAGTCCACTGAAAAGCGCTTCACCTCAAAACAACATCGCCGGAGCAGGTGGACAGCCAGCGGACGGTTCTGGATATTAAAACCCATGGGACATCTGTCGCTTTCCTTTTTACCATCTAGTGTTGCAGCACATGCGATGGTGGAACGAGGAGGGGGAGAGTGGGAAGGCTCTTACTAGATGACAGCTGTCAACACAAGTCATGTGGTTTTTCTAACCATGTGTTTGTAGAGTCAGTGCCTCACAAGACCCCCTGTGGCATGATGACATAACCCTTTAAGAGATGAATTATGTATTTTTATTTTTTGCTTTTTTTGTTACAAACAAAATGTAATGCACTGCAACGGTAAGCTTTAGTCTCAGTGTCAAACATTACACACACAAAAACCATATGAAATGATATGGTTTAAGCTATTCTGCTGGATGGGTGGCCTAATCCACACCACAACTGAGTTTTAATTATCGACACTTCTCAATATGTTTGGTCTTAAAAATGTCTTAAAAGCCCAAGGTAACATCTTAAAAGTTTTTATTTTGTCCAACCAACAGTCCACAAGCCAAAATATCCAGTTTACTATGAAATAAGATCAAGAAGAAGACCAAATCCTCACAACTGAGAGGTTGTTGTGAGGGAATGTTTGGTATTTTTGTTTGAAAACTGACTTAAATGGTTAATCGTTTCAACTTCAACTCTTGACGTTGAACAGACCATGTAATGTTCTGGGTTTGTGGCACATCACATCACCAGTTTTAGCGTCTCACCTAATCTTTTAACCATCCACCAAAGGCAATCCTCCAAAATATAACCCCTTAAAATGAAATATAATGGTGTATGGTACCACATTGTGTTTTAACGTCATTACAACATATAAAAGGCAGGATGGTGAGGGGAGCAGTCTGGCTTTAAAGTGCATTTCAAACAGATGAGGCAGCACTACATGGCCTGAGCCAGCTGGATGAAAAGAACACATCTGGCTAGCTGAGTCAAATGCCTAAAGATACCAAACTCTGTTGAAATATTTGGTGAATCTCTCCCTTCCACTCAAACATGCGAACCGTGATCACAAAGAGAGAAGTGGCGGCAAAAGCACGCAGACATAATGTACTGTACACCAACATGCCAACTCTGCATTTCTATACAAACTATCACTGTAGGTGAAACAAAGCCTATTTTGTCACAAGGCCACCATCAATACACATTCAACTTCTATTTAAAATAGCCTAAACAAACTGCTGACTTCTGTGGCTGGGATGGCAGATGATCAGTTTTTAAATGTAAACTCAAACTTTGCAGACAAATGGACTCAGGACGAGACATCTACGGCCTTCTGCCCGGGCCCCAGGTGAAACATATGGCACGCCATGAGATGTGTGACAAATACACTGCCCCTATGAAATAATCCCTGGCAAGGCAAAACAGGACTTGTGGTACATTGCAGCTGTCACTCTCTTTTTCGGTAATCAATCAACTGAGTCATGGCGGGACAAGCCCATCCATGATCCCTTTCAAATCAGTCATCTTCCAGTCCTCTGAGTTTCTGCAGCCAGTCCTGTCTTGTTTGTCTCTCCTCTGGACAAAAACTTCGGTTTTGAAAGAGGGAAATGTGTTTCTGTTGATGACAGAGTTTGTTTTATGGCTTCACCGGTCACTCTCTTGTAATGTTTGTAGCAGAGCAGAGAGAAGAGAGTAAGTGTTGCTGCTGAATATGGGGGAAAACCCTGGGTGGGTTCTAGTAAAAGGCTGGAAAGGCTCTTTTTTGGCTCTTCCATTAATGTAGTCCACCTACGTCTTCATGTTTTCATTCACTTTCTTTTCCAGCATTTCTGTAGTTTAGAGAGCATGTGGACATTGCACCAGGGATTGTGCTTATTTTTCAGACTTTTCATCCTGACTTTCTTAGTTTCTTTCCATAACCCACCTCACTCCCATATTTGTTTCTCCAACCCTTCACAATCACGCATGTGTTGAACATCATCGTCTTGTATGACACACACATACGGACACTGGGTGGAACTGCTCCTTTGCATAAACATTTCCACACTGAGGAGGAGAACTTAGATGTCTGTACTCAGAGGGCTGAGGCTGTGTTGTCACGGATACACGGATCTGTTTGGACAGCAGAGGGTTTTCCCTGAGAGGACCCCAGAGGTGCCCGAGGATATGCCGCACCCTTAAAAAGACGTCTGAGCCCTAATAGTTTACATATGAGATGTTACGTAATGGATCTCTCCCTCTCGGAATCACATCAAGACATACTTGCAGAAACAGGACTTGATAGTGCTGCTGACAAGTTCTTGAATAAACTCTTGAGATATCACATACTAAGACTGGCCTGGAGTGATCTAGATAGAGTATTATATACAAGGCGCTTTACATATTCAGCAAAACTGCCCAAACTTCTGCAGCACAAGTGTCAGTCGTAAAAAAGTCAAATACTTGACAAGAAAATATGTGAGGGAAAAAAACATGGCCTGCGGTCAGATCTAATGATTAAATAAAGCTTATTTAGGGTATAAAAGTTCAATAAAACTACAGAGAGAGTGTACAGAAATGCTTAAGAATGCATATGTTACTGCTGATGAGATCTCATGGGATTATAAAACTATTATTTATCTTATTTGTCATGGGAACCAAGATCACCAAGCCCAAATGTCACTTCAATCTGTAGAAGAATCGCAATGAGATCAGTCTCATGTCACTGACACTTTAATGGCAACCTAGCACCTCTATGTATGCTGGACAATATCTAATACCGTATGATGACAAAGGGTCTATAGCTAAGGTGGAGGACATATAAGATGTCAGTGTAGCCTTGATCATTAAATCATACAAATGAGGAGAATGATGCAAGCTTCTTTAAGTCTCTTCTTAAAGTTTGTTTGAAGCATCTATGGATTCTCTGGCCCCTTCAGGGTCAGTCATCACACACGCTATGTAATAACCTTGCAACCTCTCTATTCATGCTACTGTCAACCTGGAACGTGGCTACTTTTTTGAGTAATTTGAGCATCTGCCTAGTACCATGTTGACTCAGAAAGTAACATCTAACTGTGCAAATTATTGAGTCTGTATAGGTTCTTGTTTAGTCTTCCTGCAACCTACTAGTCTCTTTGCCCCCATGGCTGTTTGTCTCAGCTTGTCCGTCTAATCCAGTCTTTAGAGACTCCGCTATTTAGTCTCTTAAAACAACACAATGTTCTGTTGCAATTTTTTTTCCAGTTATGGATTCTGCTTATGTATAAAAGTATTTTTACTTAATTCGGTCTAAATCTCTGCTCTTACCAAACTCATTCTCCCCCTTTTCACATCCAGTTCAAATCAAATTAATTCTCCTGCCTCTTCATCCAGGCAAACTAATGCTGTGCTGCCAGCGAAGAATGTAAGGAATGTAGTCTTTTCTTTTCTTATGTCTGAGCCATGTCTTCTCTTTGAAGTTATGGTGCATTACATAACTGGATGAAAATTGGAACTCTCCAGTTTTTCCCATGCATCATCAAGTTATTTTTATTATTACTATTTTGCAGCTGTGGCTATAAGCAGAGTGCCTCTGGCAATAATATAACATTAAAAGAAAAAAAAAATCATATCCTAGTCATAATCTATGTTTCTCTTTCATTATGCACAATTACATGCTTCATTGGATTCACTACAAAAGCTACTGCATAGTGTTTGTGTGACATGTAATACATGCAAACTGACACAAACATCTCACATTTCTTTGTCACCAAGTGCTGACATAGGACCCTGCTGCCAGCATTCAATAATTCAGTGAGTAGGTATGTTTATGTGCATCCAAAATCCTGACTAGGCATTAAACACAAAAGCAGGACAACAGTAGAGTAGAAGATACAACCACTCGATTAATGCTCTCATAGTAATTATAGAAACAGCTTTCTGACTAGATCTTTTGCCTGGAGGAACAAACTTTCATGTGCAGTCGATTTATACAAAAAATAACGACTCTTTTTCCTTTTCCTTTTCAGGTGAAGATAAGAGTTTGGATCACTGCATCAAAGCCAAATAGAATAGCCCTTATGGTGTGTGTCAGTGCCGAAGCACTTCAACTCTCAGTGCCAACACTGCAGCAGAGGACCAGAGACAAAACTGATGATAGTGGAGTAAAAATACTGATATCTCAACTGCAGTGTGTTTGGATGTTCGGAAGACATGCATTCAATAGTTTCGTGAAGGTCAAATCTATGAAAGTGGAACAAAAATGGTTTACCACAAAAGGAGGGTGGTGCTAACCTGGCATACATTGAAGACTCATGCAGCAGCAGCCAAGGTTGCATCTTAGTTCTATTGCTGTTTTGCATTTCACAATTTATAGGACAGATCAAAGTTCAAGGACTAAAGCTGTGTGTAAAAACATATACTGTATTGTATTATGCAAATGCAACAAACACATGGACATGTCGTGTCACAGCAACATACAATGCCGAGATAAATACTTCCTCCATAGTTAAATCATGGATGAATGTCATGTTTGGCTTTTGCTCTTTTGACAGTGAGCATTGCATTCAGGAGGTTCCTCCTAAAATAACTGTGGCATAATTAATCCATTCCCTTTAATGACAAATGTGTTGAAAAAGCTATAATGTACAACTGTGTGTACGGTTGTCAGATCCGGCAGATTAAATCTGCCCCGGAATATAAGTGCAAAAAATTTGGAGCCCTCTCCAAGCCTGTTCAACAAAATCCAGATAGCTGACTCAGTTCGAGTGACAAACTGGATATAATTAAGCTCCAGACTCTTTGAGCCAAGTGGCTGAGTCAACTGCATAACCACAAAAACCCTACTGCTCCTACAGAGGCCTGTCAGGGCTTGAAGGTCTACAGGCTCTACGTGCACTTTTTAAACGTACGCTATGGTGTGAAATACAAACCACATTTTACAGTTGCTGTGATGTTTGCACCGACACTTAGTGAGTCTTTGCGATCTGTTCAAAAATAAAGCGGACTGGCAGAGACATTGAATTAAACAGAAATGTCACTATCGGACATGACCTGACAGAACAGCAAAGAGTAGACGAAAACAGAGTTGGATCAGCTGTGGATTTCAAACATTTCAAACGATATAACAAATTATCAGTTGTGATGAAATAACATTAGCGCATATATATGCATATGACAGATTACATTTTATCCTAACAGGAAATAACATTATTGCAATTACGGTTGCAAGGTGTGATGATATTTACGGTGAGATTATATCAATCCGTCAATGATTTTGATAACATTTATACTATGGGATCACTCCCTTTAATATCACTAAGTTGGTGTCAGGGCAATGTTGCAGAGCAATGGGTTGGACCATTTTATGGTCATATTATAATTTTCACGTGACTTTTTCATCAGTGTGACACAAGTATTTTGACAGACTAGACCAGAATAGAAAAGAACAGACCATAATCGAATAGAGCAGAACTAGATAGACTGGAATAGAACTGCACAGAACCACAGAGGGGAGCACAAACAGAACAGAGACCCGTCCAACATGGTTTAGTCTGTGTCCCTGTGTGAGATCAGAATACTCCCTCAGCTCAGTTCATGTGTTGGTGTGTCCCCTCACAGACTGGAACAACTGACAGCAGAGGCCACAGGTGAGAGACAGACCCACAGACAGGCAGACAGACAGACAGCGGGGGGGGGGGGATCATTCGGTCCGTAGCACCTGTGTCCGCTGCCATCACTCATTCAGCTCACGTCACCAGCCGTTCGGCCCGGGAGCTCTGCGTTCAGCGGGGCCGGCTCTCCCGGGGGTCCGTCCGGAGGATGGATGGTGCCCAGGGATCGCCCCTAAAGACCGTCGGCGAGTTTGCGCAACGGAGGAAACGCGGCGCTACCACCCTCTGCGGTGCCGGAGAGCAGGCGGCGTGGCGGCCGGAGACGTGAAATCACGCATTCAGGCACATCATCACAAACTTGTGCGCGTATCTCTGCGCAGCCTCCATCCCGATCGTACGCGCTTTTCTAGCAGCGGCAGTCAAAAGCTCGGTTCAGTCCAGGGTTATTTTGTGTTCCTATTTTCCGCTTTCCTTACCTGTGGGTTAATCCGACGTCCTTGTGCGTGTTGGGGAAACCGTGGGACTGTGGATCCGATCCGACAGGACATAAACCAACTTCTTCAGCCTTTGGTGATGTGGTGGCGGCGGAGGAGCTGCTTTTCTTTTTTTTCCTTTTCTTTTTTTTTTTTTTTTTGTCCCTCCCCGACACAACTTTTCAGCAGCAGCTACGCTTCCACCCTCGGCTCCGGCTCCGGCTCCGCGCACGGAGCCTCTAACCCCGCGGGGAAGAAGCCCTTCGCTCCTGCGTAAAAGGTCAAGGGAACATGCTGGCGGCGCTGGAGGGTTGTCGCGGCGGCCCCGGCTGTGCGTCGGGCGGACTCAGCTGTCATCTCGCTGGAAGCGGCCTCTCCATGCCTACACACAACAACGCCACCCACCTCTTACCCCCCCCCCCCCCCCCGAAGTTACCCGCGGCTGCCCCGGCTGGCGCCTGACTAGAAAAAAATATAAAAAAAAGGAAAGAAAGAAAGCGGGTCCAAAAGCGCAGGAGAGCCAGAGTCCTACTATTTTCTTCCACCCTGTTGTTTCTTATTATTCAGACTTGTGCGGTAACGTTTATGAGTCACAACCCCAATAACCCAATAATGCGAGGTGACCGGGTGCATGTACGCGTGTGGCGCACAAATTTATGAAGTATTTTCTGGCCAACTTAAGAATTTCCATTTCATGCGACATTAAAATTCTATTCCATTACGGTTCAGAGGTAAATCTTGTACTTTTTACTCCACTACATTTATCTACCAGTCAAGTTACTTTTCAGAATTAGATTTGGCAAACAATCAGTGTGTAAAATGTGATTCTTTATTATAGGTCGAACTACCCATCAAAATATAAGTAATTTAAAATTAGATTCACCTTCAACAGCTACAACATAAAATAAAACATAAAACATGAGTTCATCAGTTATGTTAATCTTGTGATATAATGTATTAAACCAGGGGCAAGCTTTGCTTTAGTCTAATGAGTACTTGTTCTCTTGAATAGGGCCGTAACAAAATATTTTTTCTCTATCAATTTATCTGCAGATTGTTTTTTATTTATCAGTTAATAATAATAATAGTTTGGTCTGTAAAATGTTAAAAAAAAACGGTTTAAATCAATCAAGGTATAAGTTTAGATTTGCCCCCAAAAAGATAAAATAGTTGGCATTTAATTTTCTCTCAATGGACCGATTGCTTCAGCTCTACTTTTGGGACTTTGAGTGCTGTCTGCTGATAATAGTTCTGTACTTTAACACTTCGAATGCAGGAGTTTTACTTGGCTGAGTACTTTTAGGTTGTTGTAATCTTATCTTTACTTAGGCGAAGGATCCCTGGACTTCTTTTCACCACTGCCAAAAAAAATAAATCCTCTCATAAGCCAAGCCATCATTATAAATTAGGTTATGTTGCCAAAAGTGCATCTGTTTAATCACGTTAATATGATAACTTTCTCTTAATCATGGTGTCAGTAAACGTCTAGGAGCAACTTGATCAGCCCTGTTTTAAAAAGCATGTGCCTTACCTATTTTTTTATTTCAGAAACTTTTTCAAACCCCTGATAGACCAGGCTAGACCCGCTGGAACTGGGATATTATTTTTAACAAATGTCATCACACAGCTTTATATTTAAGATACTACATAATTACTTTAGTGTCAGCAGATATATTTTTACAGTAAAGCAAAACCTTCCCTCTTATGACTTACATACCACTGACAATATTAGATCAAAAAATTAGTTTTTAAACCAGCTTTGAAAAGTTGGAATAAGAAATATTACAAATGATAGAGTTTGTAAAATAATTTCAAGGAAGTTTTTAGTTTTTTATTTTCTTCGTATTTAGATTTACCAGATCAAAGTGTTGCATAATTTACCAGTTCAGCATAATATGTGTTATAGAATGTGTCATCCATTGCTTTTGAGATGCATGTGAGTAGGGAGCCAACACTGCTTTTGTGGCAGAGGATGAACTAAAATCAACAAGGACATTTCTTCGGTTTATTACCCCAATCCTGTGCAGGTCAGCACATGTTTGGAGTTTCCGCTCTGCCCAGACCAAATACTGTTCACAGCATCTTAAGGAAGTACCAATATCTACGTTTGGAACTTAAGGATTTTTCTGTTGTTCTTTAATTTTGTGTCATAACAAGTCATGTAACTGAATTGAACTGTGTGCTCTGTATTGATTTAATATGTTATCTGGCAAGAGTGCTTTTGCTCAAGCTTTAGGTCTGCGTTGGATTTCCTACATTTTTGATTCAGTTAGAAGTCTCAAAATGGCAGGAGTGAAAGTGAAGGAAATGGCAGTAGCTAATATGGTTCAGATAACTCTAAAACAAATTCCCTGTAATCAAGCTATTAGACACTCAGCAGGAAGGTGTAACCAGCATTTTGTTTTGTGGCTTTCCTCTCAAACTGAGGCTCTTTTATTTAGGACCATTAAGTCAGTGAAAACCTTTTGGTAGGAAGAGAAAATCATAGTTGTCACTTGAAGGGATTTTGCGTTTGGTAACCCTTTCTCTCAGACATGGCCAGTGTGTGTTGCGGTGTGAATCACTGATTCCAGTTTTTGCTGTGTCTGCAGTAATGTCAGCTTCCTCATATGTGATCTTGTATGTGCAGAACAATGGCAGGAAACCAAGCAAGTTGGGTGCTATTGCCCTTAAATGTTGGTAAGGAAAAAGGAAAAGATACAGAACAGGTCACACGAAAAAACACACACATTGAAACAGCCTTGGTCTTATATACATACACAGACACGTATACACAACACAACATTTATGTTGTAGGTATCACTTTACAGCACCTTTATAAAGTCTTGATATGCCCCTATGTTTGTTTTTTTACCTTTAAAATGCACATATGCCTAAATCTACAACACATCCCAAGTCAGTGTACAGCTTTTCTACAAAAGTCAATCTTGTAGTTATACTGTATTATTAAGGACATAGCTACAGGGGGTTTAACTTGCTCGTCAATCATAAAGTTCCCTTATAGGTTCTTATAAGTTATAAGTTTGCTCCAGTAAATCTTAATGGGTACAGGTTGCCAGCAAGAGAAGAATATTTATATAGAGAACATCTAGCTGAAGCTAATTTGCAACTCCTGTCCCTGGCTAGGCTTTTATATTCAGATAAAAAAAATGGATAAACACTTTCAAGATAAAAAGAAAAGAACATATTATATTTAAGTATATTCAAGTATATTGATATGTATTGCAAAATAAATGTGGTGCCCTGAATTGCATTCATTTTTTTAACATAATACAGTGCACCATTATACTTTTCTCGTCATTGCATCGTCACTGTCCGGTGAAGATCAATGAAATGTCAACTTTTTATGATCATCATCATCATCATCATCAGGGTGGTTGTTCTGTAACTTCCAATAAAAGACGGTCCACCAGTGTCATAGAACTTCTGCGTCGACTTTTGAGTCAACGAACGTGGGTAAATCATTGTAGGAAATGTCTGGCACTGTAGGTCCACTGAGTGGGCTTCATTGACGCCACATTGGGCCAAACTAAGTGTACACAGATGCAAGCGCAACCCCTTACACACACACACACACACATACACATGCACACACCCATGCTACAGCTGAGAACACTCCAGATCAGAGGCACTGTATGAAATGCTGGCTTTGTCTTCTCACATAGTGGCCACTTTCATTCAAGGGCAGTATGTGGGTGTATTGTTGTCTTTCAATATTTGCTGCCAGTTGATCTCCACTATAATGCTCTGCAGGCAGAGAATACATTGGCTGTCGTACAATCATCCTATTGTGTTTGCTCTGAGAGACATCAGCTCTGACGGTGTATGAACAGGCAGCAAAAAGAAAATCCAGGCAGTTATCACAGTTATTGGGCTGATATCTGAATTGATGTCAGTAAGTGGTGGAATTTATGATTATTATGGCTCAGTTTTATCACGGCTGTAGGTTTGATGTTGCATGGCTAATGTCAGATAGCTAACAGTTCATTATTTGCCTGTCCAGTGGAGGCAGCATAGCAAAAGGTAGACACATCTGAAAATATAATTCTGAGATTCTTTGAAATATATATTTAAGATTCTTAGTTGTATTATATTCACCAGTAGTAATAGTGGCACACTGAGGGTAGTATTCGGCCTAGTATTGCAGTAGTTTGTAGACTTTCTGTTTCCACTGGTCTCCCCCCATTGAATGATAAGTATGTTGGCTCCATGTTTGTTTGTCTCCACATAACTGTTTTGAAGTCACTGAAGTGCACTTTTCGCCTTTCCTTTGCATCAGAGAGAGGACATTTTTGTATTCTCTAGTCTTTACGAACCTCTTGTTCAAAAGTCTAGTGCCCTCTGAACAGAGTCCGGTTTGTAAAAGGCCCCTTGTTTTTAGCCTGTAAGATCATTCTCTGTTCAAGGAAACATACTATGACATTACAGGGTCATTTGAATTTCCCGTCCATCGGGATCATCCTACTCCTGAAATCTTTTATAAAAAAACTTTATTTTCAGACATTTCCAGCTTCCATTTGTTGAATTAGATCATATTAAAGCTATAATAAATGCATATACGAATCTACAAAAAAAACACTCTCCAGATAGAGATACATCAGCTTTGGATTTGGACATATTTATTATCAAATATTTACACCAAATTGACATATTTATAAATCCTTTATCTGAGCAGTTGGTATACCAAAAAGTGTCCATTCTTTGTGCTGTGCATTGTTCTAAAAGACGTCACTTTGCCCTATGCTGCCACCTCCAGGACGCCGAGGCTCAGTCTTGAGACAAAGCAGAACATAAGCTTTTACGTCATAGGTTTTGTATGAATCATCTGCTTCAATGATGCTTCTGCATCACACAGCAGAAAAGATTGCCCACAGAGGGCACTTGCATTATCAAATTTTTCCATTTTCCTGCTGATATGAACTCAATATGAATGGATGTAATATTATAATATATTTATATTACTATTATGGTCATCATGGAGGTGTCCAGGTTATCATAAGAGTGAGATACATGACACACAGCTCTACATGTTCAACTTTATCAGCTGGACATTATTTGATACAAAAAAGTAATTGCCAGATGGTTTTATCAATTGTGATATAAAAAAAAGGATGAAAAATTGAAAAAAAAGTTTTAGTAGCAGATGTTTTCCTAGTGGGCCAAGTTGAGACCTTTTGTTTTTGTCTTTTTGACAAGAAATGTAGCAATAAGTATAGGACAAAGGCAGTTATGTTTGACTCCTTTCCTTGCACTGCAGTGACATCTACTGTGGTTGTCTGAAAGGTTAGCAGGCAAAACTAAACACATACAAAGAGATTTGAAACACCCCACACTTCTTGTAAATAGAGCAAGTAAATTGTTATTATTGAGTACTTTCAGGGCATTGAGTCAAATATGTGTTTAACATCTAACATCAAGTTTAGAATAACAGTTTATGGGGCTTGGTATTTCATATGATAACAACATTTGCAGTTAAAGCTTCATCAGAGTACCATATGCTGAAACATAGATTACAGTTGTCTCCCTGAATCTGCTGCTAACATCATGAACCAGGTAACCTTTACAAGGTGCAATTAGCAGCAGAGAATGATTTTCTTAAGTATTCTTCCCACCTCGTTTTATTTTGCTGATTTAATTTTATGTCTCCTGCTTTCTTACTTTTGGACTGGTATGAAATGCTATAAAATAAAGATTACTACTGGCATTATTGTCATTATTAAGCAAGGAAAAACTAATGATGTTACTCATTCAAATGCATTAAAGAACGGTGAATGGACGAAACACAGCAAAAACACAGCATATGGAGATGGTAAATTATTACAGCAAAAACAATCTTTTATTTTCACTTTCAATTTTCATGAATTTATAGAAATCAAAATCCAAAAAGTCCTTTACAAATACATGATAGCTGTGTTCATACAAATTAACATTGTTACATAAATACACCAGGTTGGCAACAATTCCTTAATACAGACACACAGCGTATATTTATCAACAAAATACACAAACAAAAACACAGAGGTTTGAAATACATAATCATAGGATTAAAAGGGTAAAAATACATACATATATTATGGTCATTTTATGGTTTCCATAATTTGTACGTGTTTGTGTGAGCGTGAACGTGTGAGTGTGCATGTTTTACAGTATGTGGGATTTTCAGTGTATGTGTGCGCATGTTTGTGTGACGTCTGAATCATTGTCCATGTCTCATCTGGGGCCGAGCTTTAAGGGGGCCTTGGGGGACGAGAGGTTCTTCTTGCTGTTGTGGGGCTTCGCTTTCAGGTTTTGTTTTGGTGCTGTTTTCAAGTAAAAATGAAGCTGTCGGGGAGGAGATGAAGAAGGAAGTGTAAGTGATGATGAAGGCACATTATCGTTACAACCCACAAGAACATGGAGAGATACACACATACATTGCAAGTCTTGTCTGGGGTTTTTCCTCTAAAAAGGTACAGTGGTGGGTGAAATTGTTAACCAGCTGTAAGATTCCTGCCTTATGTGCCCATGTATGCCCTGTCCATACACATGCAAACACACCTGTATGGCCTCAGCTGGTCCCACTGTGACGGTGCTGGTGGAGGGGAGGTAACCTGGGGCAGATGCCGTCACCGTGTAGGTGCCTGGTAACACGAGTCTGAAGTAGTCGCCATCCACTCCTGGAGGAGCACACGCATGGGGGAAAAGATGAGAGGTTGAAACATCCGACCGGTCTCTCTCAACCTTTTTTTACACAGTGGTGGAAGAAGATCGTTTTAATGTTGTAGTTGGCCGAGATGACCAATAAGATATTAGTATTTAGTAGTATTTCCCTCCTACATATGGTAGACTTGGAATATGAAGAAGCATCAAATTAAAATACTTCAGTACAGCAAAAGAGTACAGACGGCATTATTATCAGAGGGCATTTCTACCACTGACCACTAGAGGACAGCTTGTTCCATTCCAGTGTAGTAGATTGATTGCACTTATTTTTCCTCTTGGGTACCTGTGCCTCTTTCAAAGAAGCACAAAAGACTGCTCTTTTGGACTCCACAGAAAATACACTTTCTTTATTTGATCAATTTCAGGACACTATTTGCATGTGTCACCGAACAGGACGTTAACTGATCAAAACCACAAAACTAATCCACATATTTCTTCAATGCCAGAGTTAAGGAGTAAGAAAACAGGAACGAGAACGACATCGACATCCCTCCACATGCATCTTACCGCTGGTCACATCATGGTGGATGCCAGCTACTGAGATCTCAGCGTTTCCGATGGGGTTGTTGTTCTCGTCGTACACCATGCCTTTTATCCCATGATGAACCTGAAAAAAGAGAAAACGCCTACCTTTAAGTTTTTGTAAGAATCTTTGCCACACAATAACATAACATGTAATTAACCACGTTCTTGTGCTGTGCAACGGACACACATGCGAAACAAGACCAAAACAGTATCTGCAGGCCTTTTCAGCCCGGTTTGTTTAATCAGAGCAGTGGAAAATGGAATGCATTTCTGAACCCCCCCTTTTGGCTTTAGAAACACTATTAGTGGCAAAGCATCACTATATTTTATTTCCGTGGGACATTCTGTCTTCAGACTGAGGCTTTGTTTAATGTTTGACATAAGGCAAAAGTCAGTTTACTTGTATTACACTGAAATTTCACGAAGCTCATTTCGAGTCACCTTATCCAGGGAATCCCAGCCAATATTTACAGGGAGCCAAAGTATCAGAGTCTAGACTCTTAGCGGTTGGGTTTTTGTGTGTAAGTTAATGATTCAGTGTTTTTGGTGTGTGCATCAAGTTGTTAAATTGTAGTACTTTATTGACACAACGGTAATCTGCCGAATTTTACATTTATTTGTGTGGGTGTTCTGACCTGTTCCAGGTATGAAACCAACGCTTCTCGGTTGCCCAGCCATTCTCTAGGCAGGGCTGATGCTGGAGGGAACTTGTCACAGCTCAGCTCCAGGGTGATCTCGAAACAGTTGGTGTAGAGGTAGTTGAAGTCCTGCATGCCTGAAACACAAAAAGATATGTAATACATACACACACACACACACACACACACACACACACACACACATATATATATATAAAGACAGAGAGAGACAGAGACAGAGACAGAGAATCCAAACTGGTTTACGTGAACCCCCAATTATACTAATTTAGGGGCTGTTCAGATCTTTGAGGAGTCATTGTGATTTATCAAAAAGTGGATTTTATTACAGTGGGCTCAAAAACCACAGGTGTGCAATTTTGGTCATGGAGAAACTGGACCCCAAAGCATTTCCTAAGTTGTTTGAAAGCTGTTTCATTTAATCCTTTCTTCGAATGGGCTGTAAGAACATTTTTTGATGGATTTTCAATACACCCAAAATCAGTCTTTTCGAATGACCAAATTCTCTGTAGCCTAATGCATATGAGGCCATTATTGGGAGTGAAGGTTGAAAAGTAACCTCATAGACCATGACATAACACTTGGAGCAAAAGGAGTTGTTAAAATAAACATAACATGCTCCTACTAAACGAGACTGTGGGTGTTTTCATCTAATTCAAAAGCTCGCATGACTCAACCAAAAAGCTCAACAGATTCACATTCCAGGGAAGAATCCAGACCAGCTCAGACCAGGACTTACAGATCAAAGAGGTGGGTTTTTGTTATTGTAACAGTTACAGATTAACTGAGGTAGAATTGAATCCATGCCCAGACAGTTCGATGAACTTGATGTACTGCAACTTCCAAGCATTTTATGGTAAAACATTACTGTACGTATTCATCAGGTCCTAAAACAAAGTTCCCAGCCCACAAACCAAATACAGGGTGAAGACTTTAAGTGAGCTGCCAGTGCCAAAGCTCATATAACTCCTGTTGGCCTGTAGGTGGCCGATGCCAGTAAATTATATTATTTTAAACCAAATCCTAAAAAAGCCCCATTAAGCATTCTGGCTTTTTGCTTTGCACACAAAAATTCAGAGAATATATATCAAACATTCACAGTTTTTTTCTATGTGCAAATGGAAGGACAGTAAATCTTACTATATATGGAACTTACTATATGTGTAAAAGGTGTATACATGTGTTTGTGGCATGTGGTGGTCAGATAAACCTTATTGTTAACTTTTTAAAAAGCCTTCCTGAAAAACTGCAACACCCTCCCCATAATATCTTAAAAATATTATCACAAATATTGTCATAAATTTGTAAAACTCATCTAATCATAAAAACCTGCCACAAGAAAAAGTTTTTCTGTCAGTGCTATAACAGTGAATGTAAAATGTAAAATGATAAACTGCTCTAAATGTAATATGAACAATAATTTTAAAAACTAATTCCAAACTTCAGATTTTAAAAATATGTAAAATGTAAAACATCGTGTCTGAAATATTCCAACCCCCCAATTTATCAACCAAGAGTCACTAAATAAACAGTTAATACCATGATCAGTGACAAAATGAACTGCACACAGTTGTCAGCTTTGTGCAACTCAAGGGAAGTCTGAAATGGAATATAACCCTCCCCACTAATACTTTTCATACAGCTCCTAGGGTTGTTGTCGACACGTCCAGTCAACTACCTGTGGTGAACTGACTCCACCCACCAAAGTGGTGTCATTTACAAACTAGAGCGGCTAATCTGAGGGGTCAGAGGAGGTGCAGCTGTTGACGTACAGGGGGGTGAGGAGGTGAAAGGCAGAGGGAGGGCACAGAGGTCCCAGAAAGAGCCAGAGAGTTCACGTGGACACTGGGAAAGCCTGCCATGTAAGCCCCTCAAAACATTTCATTCACGCTGAAGCCTATGCCGGTGCCGTCATTTGTGCAGGCGGCCTCGTCTTTCCTTTGGAGCGAGAATGATAATGGACGTTCTCCAGCATACTGGGGTTCGTCATGTCAATAGGGAACACTTTGTTTTGTACATGGAGGTAATAAAACTACATGCAATAAAAGCTACACACTTCCTCCTCTTTCACTATACCTCAATGTGTATATCATATGCTTTTGCGTACTGTTCTGCTTTTGAATATGTCTAAGAAACCACACGAGAGGTCTGAAGACGGCATTTCAGACCAATATACATGGTGATGTTTGAAGGAATAGTTTGACATTTTGAAAAATAAGCTTACTCGCTTTCTTGCTGAGGGTTAGGCGAGAAGATTGATACCACTCTCATGTCTCATCTCTCACGTCATGAAGCTACCCCCAGCAGGCAGTTAGCTTAGCTTAGCACAAAGACTGGAAACAGATGGAAACAGCTAGCCCCGCCCGACTTTGTACAAAGGTAACAAAATCTGCCTTCCAGCGCCTCTAAAGCTCAATTACTACCGATTACTCCTAGAATTTATTACCACTTATCTACCTAACTAACATCTTAAACTCATTATGTCACGTTTCTCTAATCTGTACAAAAACTGAAGTGTAAAAACGACAGGTTGTGGTTTTAAGTTAATCCGCTGTCGACAGTAGCTTCATACTTTGCTAACTCACCGCAAAACAAAAGGGAACAGAATTAGAAATTGTTGTTAAAACTGATAAAAATGGATGAAAGTCACGATCAAGTGCACAGACAACAGAGTGAGCACTGTTTCATTAATGTAGCATAAAAGGGGCATTTTGCCATCTGTATACTATGCAAATCCAAATGTAGTATCATAATTTCAGGCAGAACAATGCCAAGATTTTCACTGTATATAAGTAGATTAAAACTTATAAAAGCTTAAGTTGTTTTCGCCAGGGTTATAAACTTACAATAACTAGTATTATAAAACTCGGCCAAATCATGAAAGCTAGTTTCAGCCCTTCACAGTGATAAGTTAAACTCAATTTGTTATACCACTCAATTATACCACAGTATAAGCCAAATCCCCTAGTTTTACTCCGGCGTGTTTGACATCTGACACAGTTCACCAGTTAGGTTCGAAATGCCACTGGTGAGCTGGGAGGAGATTAGGGGACAGTGTTGGACACAAACAAAACCAGGAAGATTATATTTCAAGGTGATAATGACATGAATTTCATGACACCAGGAGGGTTTCCAGTGATTCTTTATTTGTTGTTTTCATTGTACGCAACTCATGGAAAGAGATTTTTCTTACCTTTGGACAGAGAGTACCAGTTGGCCCCGTTGGTGATCCCCTCTTCAAAGTAGTCCCCACAGTTCCAGCTCTTGTGCATCCAGCTGTGAGCGTACGAGTAGGTCCGCGCCAACTGTCATCACAGAGACAAATGTACACATGCTCAATCATCCAGAATGTGTTTTTCACGCTTGTGAAGCAGACAGCAGCGACTTCAGATGTGTGTAACATCTGGAAGGGATTTGTAATCCAAAGCACACCTGTCTGAAGACTTTGTCATCCGGGGTGGCCGCGTATATGGGCCTCCCTCGAACGCGGGAGTCCCGCGTCTTGTCAAAGGGGTAATTGGCCACCACAGCTCCTCCGTGGAGGTTGGCCGACAGGACGAAATTGTAGTTTTGCATCCATTTTATAACTGCCAAGGTCTCCGGTTCAACCTGAGGAGGATATTCAGTGAGAAAGTATTAAAAAGGCGCTTATGACTTAAAGGGCTGATGTACTTACAGGCCATATGGACATTTTATGTACAGTACATACTGACTCAAAGATGTATTGAATCTAACTACTCATGACATAGTGGTGCAGTATTTAAATATTATCCTTTAACAAATGTCCAACTTTTCTTTTAATGTTTAATACTTAATTAGTCCACAAATTGTTTTTTTCAATCCTTGAAATAAACTGCCCAATGCTGTTCTATATTAGTTTCTCTCAGACCTCCTGTATATTGTCTAGTTACTGATATTAAAGTATTATACATAGCCTTTACTTCATCTCAGATCTTAACTAAACAACATCAGTGGACTGAAGAGATCTGGTTTTCTGTTCACCCAGAACCACTGGCTTCTCTTGGCAGGTTATCTGGACAAATCCTAGTTTTCTCTGCTTTGCCTTATCCACATATTTTCTCTGTCATTTTTCTTATCTCTTTTCACTCATAAGCAGATGGATTAATCTTCAGGCGAAGATGATTAATTGCTCAGGGTATCCTCCGCCTTTCTCAAGCCCATGAAAGGATCTTTCATCTTTACTTGCAATGCACTTTCTCCCTCGTCCTCCAATGCTGCAGTTTATCTCATTTTATCAAGGCTCTAAATGAACGAACGGTGGTTAGCGTTTGGAAAAAGCCCCTCCTTTTCTTTTTTTGAGTCTGGAATCCAGGGAGAAAGATGAGTTTGCAAGATGACGCAACGCTTTAGTAAAAGCTGCCATGATGGAAACAGGACAACATTTACTTCTACAGTAAATCTACAATAGGAAAACTGGTGAAATAGTGATCTCTAAGCCACAAGGCGATTTCATAAGGCTGTTAATATGTACTTCATCATGATGTATCTCAGTCTGCACAAAATGGATCAGCCTTTGCATCACATTACCCAAGCAGACGGCATCTCCAGGTCAATGCTACAGACATTTTAACCCTTTAAATTCCAGTTTAGGGTGCCATTTCTTTTCTCTGCCAGTGCTAATTATCCCCACTCACTCCTGGCCGTATATCATGCCTAGAAACAAGGAGTAATGCTTCACCTTGAATAAGATATGTAGGAAAGTAAACATAGTCTGGCTCTGTTCAAGAATAATCAGGCTGGTCAGATCCCACTAGCCTTGAATACAGCATTAGTATCAAGAAGTGACCTCTGTTTTGAGGACTGGTTGGTATTTATGATCTGTGGATCTTTATATACACACATTTGTGCTTTGAAGTCAGATCTGTCACCTTGGTGTAGGGTTACATATGAAGGGCATGCTGTGAATCATATCTTAGTGTCACAACACTCAAATTACTGCAAAGACAGATACAGAATACCAGGCCTTCTTAAATGCAAAACCACACACATCCACACCTTCTGGATCACTCAGTGGCTCATTGACAGACGATTCAAGGTAAGTTGTCACACTTGTAGGAGGGATGTCCTTTGCAGACTTATCAACTGTCAGCGGATACTCTTGCAAAAGCACTGGCTAGCTTCAGCGCTGGTGCATGGTGGGCTCTTCTTCAGAGGCTGAGTAAATACAGCATTTCTAAGAAAAGACCCCGATGTCAGTGTGCAAGCAGGTGGAAAATGGATTCCCGAGTAAATTTACCCATGAAAAATTACAAGTATACTGGGAAATTAGAAGAATCACTGGTCCGATTTTAAATTTGTTACAAGATTTGAAGATTGAATCTATGCTTGTTTGCACAGGAATCAAAATATTCCCTGAGCAATGCACCTGCGGGGCCCAAAATTTTTGTATTTATGAGTTATTACAGTGACCGTATATCAGCTTGCTGGCCCAGGAACATTTTTTTTTTACCTCAGCCTCATCTAAGTTTCTGTCTTGATGAGAAAAAAGGGGAAAACTGTGTTACTAACCAAACTCATTCCCCCGGATAAAACCATCATCAGCTGGCTAATGTAAATGTAGCATGGTTGAGCCTGCAGGCAAGCACTGGGGCTTGTGGCTCCAAGTAGCTTGTGAGGATGTAATTCTGACTGGCATGAATGAAGTATCTGTAACAGCGGCACAGTTTCTCTTTTGTGCATCTCTTTCAGGCGGCAGTCATGTGGGTGGACAGCCAGCCCATAACTGGAAGGACCAGTGTTTTAGTTTTCCCAATGCATTTGCACCCAGGAACTAGTAAACAGGTAAAAAAAAAATAAGTAAATAAATAAATAAAATTAGAAATCAAAGGCTGTTACTTGCTTGGGGAAGAAAAACAAATCATTAATATGTGATATAATTCTGTTATAGTTTCTAAAAAAGTGCCACACTTTGTCAGAATTATCTCATCTCCATCAGACTCTAAGTGCAAATTTGGTAAGATTTAGGGCAACTTTCCTGATAATAGCTTCAAATTAGTAGCGTACATATATATGTGTGCATACCTGAGGGTTGAATGTACTATGCTATTATGAATGGTAGAGACAATGAGAATATAGTATATAAACATTTATTCATGACTCTAACAATATTTTCTGTCTTTTTTTTTATCTTTCTTTGTCTGACTGTACCTTGGCTGATGTGGGACCAAAAACCAGGCCTATTTAAATCAACCTTGAATACAGTCAGCCTTTTAGCGTCTGCTGAAGATAAGATGAATGCGGACGAGACGTCCCAACAGGTCTGACCTTAATACTTAAAAAGTACTTTTAAGCACACTAGAATATTTTGACATCACACTCTTACATACTTCCACTTCTGTTCATTTTACACTGCAGTGATCTAAAATAATAAGTGCACAGTAAAATATAACAGAGGCCATTCAATCACACAGAATAAAACCATGTCTCTCCCAAAGCCAAACTAAGCTATATACACTGTGGTATCGAGCCACAAATAACATACATCAGCAGCCAAAAAATATTTGTATTTTGAATAAATAATAAAGTTTATTCCCGCATTGTTTGCTGTGGAGGGCAGGTTTCTGTTTTCCTTTCCTTTTTTTTAATGGAAAGGACATGTAGTTGCATGTGCAGTACCTGACTGTGCAGAAAGCTTCATGTGACTGTGCAAAGTTAAAAATATTTCAAGGAGCACAGTGCTATGTAAATTGGCTTCCAGTAATCTCACAGCAATGAAACTATCCACATCCAAGGCTCCATCAGGAAAGGGCGAAATGCTGAATATATTAGCTATTTAAAGAAAGTACTCTTTTGTGTTTTTGGAATAGAGAGACTTGGCAGGGAACAGACGACTTTGAGTGAAATCGCAGGTTTCTAAGCTATTTGGAGAGTTAGACGGTACCTCAAGGTAGCAGGTAACAGATACACTCTGAGACCGCAGAGTAGGTCAGTTCAACTTCTCATGGGGGTGATGGAGAGACAAAAATGTTCAGCTGAAGCTGAAGGTCGTCCTATAAAGTACATACGTCTTACCAGGTGTTTTTATTCAAAGAATGAAGACCTCTGTATTTCTATTTAAGTGTGTTTCCTTCTTTGACATCCTAAATTTTCTAGGCCTTAAATTGCTCTCCCAAACCCTAAAAAAGAAAACACAAAACTATCAGCGAGCAGATGCCATGACAAATAAACTCATTGGTCAACAAGAACCCTGGACTGTCCATAAAATCAATGCTGGATATAAAAGATATTTTTAGAGATTCTTTTGTTCCACTTTTGTTCCACAGAGCTGGAAGGAGGGCGGCTGCCATTACACTGCCTGTTTGAGTTTACAAAGACAAAGGAAAGCAGAGTATTTCTGACCCAGAAGAAGAAAAGCCCAGTTTACATGAGGCGATATAGGTTTTACAGTAAGCAAAGCAAATGGGGTCAGACTGCTGGGGAACACACAATCATACAAGCAATCTACTGGTTCCAATTGCTGTTTCAATTAATGAAAATTTCCTTTTCTTTTAGATAAAGCCCAGCTGGCAGTCAAATCAGATCCAGTTCAAATCTCATGTGTTAATTTATGTCAACATGGTTAAAGTTGATATAACTCAGCTATGTTACAGTTGTTCACCATTTAACTTTATAGTCAAACATTGAACACAAACCCAAACAAGCATCTGCACACACACACACACACACACACACACACACACACACACGCACGCACGCACGCACGCACGCACGCACGCACGCACGCACGCACGCACGCACGCACACACATATGCGTTGATAAATGGTGTCTTGTGTATGTGTATCCAGTAGTACTGACCTGATTCTCCCAGTTGTCTGGCAGCGGCAGGTGGTGGTTTTGTCCGTTGGTTTTCTCGTAGTAATACATGAGTGCATTCAGGTCTGGAAAATTCCGGTTCAGATCGATTTCATTGGCGTTGCCTCGACCCACCAGGTATCCGTTGAACTCTGGGCCCTGTTGACCATCAGACAACTATCAAATGTGAAAAACTGCAGCCGGTTGGGTGATGGTCGACTTGCTTGTTACACTGAATTATCACAGTTTTGACTACCGGGGCTTTAGCATTTTCACGGCTATGAATGAAACCTTCCTAAAACGGGGGATTCTCTGGCCAGAATCGAACCGTACCCCTTTTACAGAGATTAGACTTCCTCACAATGTCGCTTGTTTGCAGTAAAGGAAAACTAAAGACTTTCTGTCAGTCGGTCTGGACTGAAAAATCTCAACTGCTGGAGTGATTGCCTTAAAATTTTGTACAGACAGATGATTCATTGTTTTTTCATCTAGTGCCACCATGAGGTTCACATTTGTGGTAAAGGCTGAATGGTCCCCACCACCAATTGTATACAGACATGTTCCCCTTTGGGTAAATTGCACTGATAGCACCATCATCAGGACAAAGTATTTCATCAATCTTGGTTTCTGACCAAATAGCTGCAAAACTAATGGCATTCAGCTGTACTCTGTGTTCAGTGCTAAGTAGCAACTGTTAGCATACGAACAACTTAAACCAAGATAAGCATGTTAAACATTGCCCCAACGCTAAGTGCTGACATTTAGCTGCTGACATTAACACTTAGCTCAAAGAACTGCAATGCCAAAGTATGGCCTCAGAGACACAGTAGCATGGCTGCCGACTGATTTATTACACTCAGGAGTCAGAGTGCTTTGGAATTTTCTTTTTTGTTTCTATTGGTTGTGACTCGGAAGATGACCTTTTATGACTGTCATTCTATAAATTACTTTTAGTCACTGACTATAAAGCACTGATGCTCTCGAGTTGCCCATTTTTTGACAGTGGGAGCATATTCCAAAAAACGGTCTTTTCCAAAATAGAGAGCCTTTTGTTGAATTAGTATGTGCAAATATTTCCATGCAGTCTTCTGCAGGACTTTCTGAACTGCTGGAATACAGCTGACAGAACAGGCTGGACTCTATATGGAACTATTTAAAACTTACATTTTTTTGAAGCCATAGACGTGATATTTTTTGTTGTTTTTCCCCATTACCGACCAAAATCACCGCAATACCTTCTAGGATAAAATGACCTTCCTATTGTTTTCCAGATGCTTCTGCACCCAAACATCTGTTGATGCAAATTATAGTGTGGTTGTGTATGTCTTGTCTGAGTGGCAGAGAGACGGATTGTCATGTGCAATTGGCCTCCTCAGGACATATAATTAGTCTGAAAGAGGTTGTGCCCATCTGTGTGTGTGTGTGCGTGTGTCTGTTCGTGTTTGTGTGTGTTAAATTGGGCTGCATGTGTGTATGCTGTTTCACAGCCCATATAATTACTCCTGGTAGAAAGCTAGGGGCTCTCTCAGGGAGCTGATCGATGGGTATGTTACAGACATTAGCAATTTGTGGAAGAAAATGAGCTGATAGTGTTTGGCTCTTAGTTTCTCATCATAAACACATACATGTTCACTTTATATCCAATCAGATAGCTTTAGAAATATGTCATCGGAGAGTGTTATTTTAGATGTGAGATGAATGCATGTATTGAGCTGCTATTTAACTTGCAGGTATTGAGTTTCGCCGAGGGACCTTAACATTTCTAACATTTCCACTGGCAAGAACACAATCAGAGAAAAATGTGGAAACTTTTTCTCCACAAGTGGCAAATGATTGCCTAAGAAAATCAGCCAAATGTGTCCCTGTGGAAGACTTTTCTTGAGTTTACTTTAGGCTTGTGGAAGCCTGGCGCTCTGTATGTAAGGGCGAGCATTACCTGTCTGGCAGCCACCTCGTAGCCGTCCGGGTTCATGGAGGGCAGGATGTGGATGCGTGTGTCGTGGATCAGCCTCATGATCCGCTGGTTTCCGGCCCGATACTCCTCGCACAGAAACTGGGAGAACTTAATGAGCAGCTCACGGCCGAGCACTTCGTTGCCGTGCATGTTCCCCACGTACTTGAACTCCGGCTCCACTGGGGAGGAAGTGGAGAGGTGGAAGGGGGGTGCATGAGGTCAAAAAGCCACATAGAGCTGCCAAGCGTGACATTTAAAATGACTGCCGGAGCACACTCACACACACATATATGAGCACACGCACTAGGTGGGCTGTCGTTTTCATGTTTTCGATTAAGCCTATGAGGTTTTATGAGCCTTTGAGCTACTGTATTTAGTTTTTAAATGTTACTTTATTTAAATCATAATTTATCATCCATTAAAATGAATAACAACCATGTAAACTTTGATTGACAGCAGCCACTGTGGCCATAAGAATTATTCCCACAATAATGGCTCATTGAATTTCCCTATATTTAACAAGGCATCATCATAAGGCTGCCTGGCTGAGCGTGAGTGCAATTGGACGACTAGAAAATAACAACAAATGTCTCAGAGTGAGGCAGATTGTGTTTACTTCTCATTACAAGAGCCATAAAGAAAAGCGACTTTGTTACGTCAGTTACACTGTCTTATCTAGATCTAACGTTTGCTGTTGTCAGCTGGAGACTACTCCACAGATATAGCATTGTACTCTAATGTTTTCTTTTTTGTTTAAAAAAAAAAAGATCAAAATCAGTGCAGTGTTACCAGAGATATCTTCTCCTTTTATATAACACATAATTTTTTCCTTCTGACAACCTGGCACCAATGCAACTACACTGTTTTTTTTTAGATTAGAGTGTACTTTAACGGTTGCAACTGTTGTAGCCTTGAGCTTCTGGCCTTAAGCAGAAATGAAGAGCAGCCCAAGTCCCTCAGACTGTCCTTTACTCGAGGGACATCACCTGAGGCAATGTATGTAACTCACACATAGCTCCCTCATCCGCAGCATTTCTCCCCTGAGAGCTGTAAAACAGACTTGGACGTGACCCTGATGCGGAGTCCCCCTTTTTAGCCGACATTAGCCGCCATGAGCTTCTGATCATAACGGGCCAAGTCAGGCTGTGGAGGCAAAAAGTGTGTTAAACTGACAAACGCTGCATTATATTTCGTGTGGATTCATTTTTCCAATTGTAAGATGGAGATTGTGGGGTTTTTTTTTCCCTTTCAAAACATACCAAGTCTCACTTTAAACTAATTACTAAGCTTAATGTTTTCGCTCCATTTGATTTTCTCAAGGTTCTGACAAAGGTGAGCTCTAAGGAGTGAGTCTGATTACAGCTGATTGAATTATTTGGATAAGGTCATCTGGCGTTCCTACGAGTATCAGTCACTGATTGGGTGAGCCGCCTATCCAAACAGTCTCCCTCATTGTATAGGGTTCCCTCCTCCCAAGGGTCCCTTCATTAATCACTACTGCTGCGTTGAGAGACCTACATGCCCCCCAAACACTGCAGCTAGAGGACAGAGCTACTGCTGAACACTGGCTTAACATTATCGAAAAACTATATCCACAGAACATAGCACTGTTTGCAATTCTGTTGTTCACATGAAGAAGGAATTGTGGGTTTTTTGGGGGGCTGGGGTATTGTGTGGGTGAGAAGATACTTCCAAATTTATGAACACCCTTCTCTAATTGCTTCAGGCATCCAAATGGCAGCTCTCGCCACTGCAATGCACCTCCTTTTCTTTAACAAGGGGCCAACTGGCCTTGAGTTCAGAAAACAGTGTTGGCTCTAGTGTGCAGCTTTAAAAAAAAAAAAAAAAAAAAAGCAGCATGCGAAAGACGTGAACTTCCTAAAGGGTGCAAGAGGGTTGACCCAGACAAGACCTAAGGTCACTCCCCTTAGTGAGGTGCACAGTTCCTGTTTTTCACCCTCAGTCACCTTGCAACAAAACAGGCGCACATCCTTCCATTCTACTGAAGGAAGCCACTACGTGTGCAAATGCAGGAAAAAATGCAAGCTCAGCCTCAGCCAAAATAGCATTCCCTGCAGTTGTCAAGCTTTTTTTTTCTTCGGTTTAAGTAGCTGCTATTACAAATGCAAATATGGAAAAAAGCTTTAAAATCACTTTATATGAGTATGATCCTTTGGCTTGTTTTAAATATTAACACAAGCCGTAATGAGTTTATGGTCTTCAATTTGCAACCGATATGCAAAATAAACACCTGAAGCGTTGATTCAGTGGTTGAGAGTCGGGGGGGGGGGCAAGCAAAGATTTTTGCAAGAGCAGGTTCAGGATTAAAGCCTTGTTGACTCAAACTGCAGCCCTGTGTCATCTTCTCAGCTTTCAATAACACCCCACATTTTGTCAGCGGTCGGATGGCAAAAATTGAAATGAATCACAGATGTTGACTCAATTCTTTTGCTTTTGCTTTCCCTTAGCCACTTTGAGTTTTCCACAGACGATGGTTGTTAATGTTTATCAAAAAGAAGCCAGTTAGGGATAACTCCTCCTTTACGTCTTCACTGCTAAGCCACACAGTTATTCAGCCTCATAAAGCCAAAATCAAAAAGCTTGCATTTCATCTCCTTGGGGAAAAAAAACCCGGAGCCCCCACAGACTGATCTGTCTCCGGCCAGCTATGTTCTCACTCCCCACAGCAAGAAGTGCACAACAAATGGGCAGCCAGTGACAGGGCTTTGGCATTAGAAATCAATCATTATAGAAATTCATTTTCTGTTACACCAGAACAATGTATCATGTTTGTTTATCAGTTTCAGAAGATACTAAGTGGCATTAGAAATAATATGAACTTGCTGTTATATAGAAATTTTTTTCACATTTGACTAATTTGAACATTTTGTTTAAGACTGAACAATATATTAACTTGGAATTTGCTGTGTGTCCGTTATCATGAATAATTTCATATTGTCCCTGTTGTCATCATTCATTAAAACATTTTTGATCTCAATGTAACCCGCCCATCCACGCTGGACGTTCAAACAGCGAATCAGGTGTCACTCACATGCTTCGTGGATGCCCGGGTTATCGCTGAACTCCAGCACGTAGAGGTGGCGTCCCTCCACGCTGCGCCCAATGCTGTAAATTCGCGTGATGTAGGGGCATTCGCTCTGCACTGCAAACAGGGCTCTCACCATTTCCTCGTACCGGTGATGCTGGAAGTCCGACCCTGACACCGGGGGCCCCATCAGCCCCAGCAGGACAGCACCAAGCCAGGGAAGAGTCCACCCCTGCTGCATTGTCCCTCAGTCCCAAGTTGTGCAGCACAGGAGGAGATAACGGGAGCCCGGTGAAGAGATTGCTGCTACAATGCAACACACTCACACACTTTCAGATGTATTTTTGCCTCCTTACACACCAAGCATACTGCTTTCTCCCTGCCTGCTCTTTTCCTTTCTTGTTCCCCTTCTTTCTCCTGCTCTCCCTCTCCCCCTGCCTCCTCCCACATACAGTCCTCACACTGAGGAGCAAGTAAGGACAGCCCCTCGCTCCTTCTTTGTCTCACTCTCCTCCTCCAACAGCTGCTTCTCTCCCTCTCTCTTTCCCTTTGGGTCCTTTCAAGTACATGCTACTTGCTTTATTGCTGCTTAGAATGCTTCTGCTTCAAGTAGTTTGCCCCACAGCCCCCTCGGCTCTCTGCACACACAATCAGAATTTCACTCTGTCTCTGAGACACTCATTTTCTATCCCTCTCTTTGTCCCTTACCCTGGTTCGGTTCTATACTCCCCTCCTGGGAAAGAGGGGTTGTTTCCACGGCACTGCTCTCCCCAACCCCTGTAGCTCTCAATCATCCATTCATTAACTCTTAAGTCAACACACAACCCCTGAGTGTGCGTGCGTGTGTGTGTGTTTGTGTGTGTGTGTGTGTGTGTGTGTGTGTGTGTGTGTGTGTGTGTGTGTGTGTGTGTGTGTGTGTGTGTGTGTGTTTGTGTGTGCATGCACATGTGCCTTTGCTCCTCAGATGAATCAGTGTGAGAGCTCTTTCGCAACCTTTGGACAGGTTTTGTTGCTCTCTCTCCCAAAAAGCAGCATTCATACACACACATGTAGGAAAACATACCCACACATGCTCTTATGGCCCAGAGGAGAAAAACCAAATGCTGCAATTAAACTTCTTAAAGACACCGGTTGATGCCAAGACATACGCACCCCCCCACAAACACACACACACATACTGTAGAGTGTGCAAGGGGTGCTGTCAATCAAACCTGCTGGAGAAAAGAGGACCTTTTTCCCTCACAGAAACTCATGTAACTGCTTCTGGGAGTTTCTAAAAAGAGAACAGGGAAAGGCAAACTTTAAGCAAACGAAAGAGCCGAGGATGGAAAACTGAGCAACATCAAGCTCATGAGAGACGAGCAAAGTCAAAAAGGATACAAGGAAAGGAAGATCATCTGACAAGGATGGAAAGAAATGGGGGGGGGGGAAGTGAGACAATGTAAAGGACGGAGATATAGATAGAATTTTAGTCAGACAAAGACCAACTAGGCTGCACTATGGTTTTCATTCCACGAAAATGTGCTCTCTCTGTTATTGGTTCTCCTCAAATGTAAAGTTGAAACCGTCCTATATTTACACACCTTACGCCTTCAATGCCCTCATGACAGGCGAAAGTAAATGGGACTTCTCTGGACTGGTCCTCATTGCCTCTTCTGGTGATTGTGTTTCCTCTGCTTCACTGTTTACAACTGGCATACCTCAAGAGTCTGCTCCTCTCACCAGTCCCGTTCACCTATCACTGCCGTGCCAACAGCTCTCAGCTGTGCATTTCACTTCATAGGAACATTCCCAGCCAGATGCAAATAAAACACAAATGTTGTGTAAAAACTAAATGTTCAAAAACATCCTTCAACTAATCAGATTAGGTTGATCGTCGTTGTCACTGGCCCTGAATTCCTGAAAACATCTCAGGGCAAAATCAGTTTGTGTCTTGGAGTCAAAACATCCTGCACTGGGTCTTGATGACCTTGAAGAATTTTACCTTGAATTTTAACCTGAAGTCAATATGCAACACAAACACTGAGGGCTAGTTTTCTATTTTAACAAAACTGGGAAAGTTGTGCAAGGATTTTGGCTTAATCCAAACATGACAACTATATCACCCTGTCCACATGTCTAAACTAGACTGAAGTGTTCCCCTGCTGCTGCTAACAATTGTCTTTTACATGTGTTTTCCCCCTGCAGCAGCAGCCTCATGTACCAGTCATCCAACAGGATTCAGGGTTCATAATCAATCTTACCCAAGACCAACAGTCTGAAAGACTGAAAATGAAGCTGAAGATGTGGAAGGGAGCGTGTCTGATCCCACACACGCAGAAGTATCATTCACATGCTTTCAAATTCTCTACAAACGACTTATTGTAATAAAAGGACATCTAGTGGATAAGGATGGGAGTACAGGTGTGGACAGAGCAATCATGCAGGTCGATGGGACTGATTTAAGGTAACATCCTTCTAAAAACTATATGATTTGGCCATTATCCAATATAAACCTATTGTATAGGCCAGACACTGTGATTCAGACTATTATTTCTTTATATAGAGAAGTTTGCGGGTATTGTAGATAAATTAAAAAAAAAAAGGCTTGGTTGAAGGGTTTAACTGACGCATTCATGTCACTAAAACTGGCCTAAAGCAGATGTGCCTTTCTTCCAAAGAGCAGAGGGGAAACAAAGAGCAGTAATTAGTAGCTACAATTATTAAATAGTCTATAAAAAGTGGCCTATTGGAAAACAGCCTATTTGATTAACTTACATTGGCTTATAGGGATGTTCATGCCAATTAACGGTATAATTTCAAAAGATTAACTGTGGTTGTGGAGCCATTTATAGCCTGTTTTCATTTACTGACAACTGAGTGAAACACACTGAAGAATTTAGTCTGAATAGTCAGCAGCGGCTGTTTGTGCTTCAAAAAGCAACAAGTGTATTACAAACAAAAACCTCATGTGTGTACAACCTTGACCGTTCAGTTGAAATTATTTTGATATTAGACTATTATAGGGCAGTGTGTCATGTTTCACAACACATTTTTGAGTCATTATCTGCTCGTATCTGCATTAATAAAAGAGAGTAGGCATTTTCCCCAATTGCACCCTGCAGCTAAGGTGTTCAAACCAACCAAGAGGAGCGTTGGTGTCGGTGACCCCTGTTCATACAGGTTATGTCCGTTAGTGGGCAGTGTATACTAAGGCAAACCTTCTATAGACCTGATCACAGATAATTCTTACTTTATATTAAGCCTACCACCCTTTTTGCATAACACGAGAAAATCCCTACACATTTTAATTCAGTTCCCCAGTGTGCTCTCGGAAGTACACTGAGATTCAGGGTTTTTTCCTTGTGGGTATGCATCTTTTTACGCTCTGTAAATATAACACTATACTCTGTGCGATACTGAGTGGAGCTAACTTTAAAAAACAAACAAACAAATAAATGAATAAACAAAACAAATGGCAGCCCAGACGACCCATCAACGTGCCAGGTCACTGATGCTGCACGTTGTCTGCTCAGACCCGCGGAATAAAGCCTATAAAGCGTCAGCTCGACCTTCAGATGCTGCGCTTTCCCAGATCCGCCCACCGCATCTGGCAGTAGAATAATGGGAGCTGGTGGATGATGCGGCGCAGGGGGGGCTGGTTCTGAGACATTTGACTCTATTTGGAGTTGTGTCGATTACACATGAAAGTTTTTTCTTTTCTTTTCTTTTTTTTTTCTTCCTCTTCTTGGTCTTTTGGTCTTTTCTGCTCGTCGCCAGGCTCTTTCCTCACAGAGCCCGCACCAGGATGGGTGCCCTCCCGCCGCAGAGGCTGCTATGGATATGGGTTTGCATCTTTACTGCAATAACAGACGTTTGGGGTAAGTTATAAGTCGTGTTCCGCTGTTTGTTTGTTTGTTTGTTTGTTTGTTTGTTTGTTTGTTTGTTTGTTTGTTTGTTTTTCAATGCTTATACCGGTGCAGTTGCATCTTTGGTGGGGGCAGGTTTTCCAACTTTACCATGACTTTAAAATGTTGTTCTCAGAGCGCCTCTTAGACAGAATACGCGTGTTCTAGTAAAAGGTCCAGTCAGTGCTTTCTTTGTCACTGGCAATAAGGAGGAATTTAGAAAGTTGGGACAGTGAGGGAATGAATGCACAAGGATAAATCATAGTCACATCCTTTACTCTGCACTAAAGAACCAACACTAAGATGTAAAATTACTCCATGACAAGTAAAAGTGCATTTAAAAGTCTCCTTAAGTAAATGTACAGAAGTCTTCTGAGCTAAATGTACTGTGTGCTGTACCTGGCCTCTGTCACTGACAAAATGTTTGCTCAAGTTGATGCATCAGTTAATACTAATAATTCTATTGTTGTAGCTGCCTGAGTTGGAGCTAGTTTTATCTACTTAATAAACAGTCAGGTAGCATATAGTATATAAGTATATAAATTGGGGCCCGGCCCCTTCAAAAGAGTCACAAGATAGATCTGAAAGGTCATCAGATAAGTGTTTGGTAGGGAAACAGAGAAAAACAAATTTCCGCTACACAGAGGTAATCTTTTGCAAGCTTTTATTGAAATAGAGATAATTTGTAAGAGTGGTTTGTAATGTGCTCTTTGAGCTTGTCGTGTGTTTTCGACAAGAAGTGAGTAACTACAAGTTAGAGAAGGAAAAAGTACATAAGTTGCCAACAAAATTTACTGCAGTAGAAATATAAAGTAGCATAAAATGGAAATTCTCAGTTAAAGAAGCTCAAAATTGTCCTTAATTACAGTACTTGAGTAAATGTACTTAGTTACTTTCCACCGCTGTATATACAACAGCTGAATACTTCTCAGATGGGTTTAATTGTGCCAAAATTCAACCAACTGTTTGTCTAATGATTTCATTTTCCTAAATAAAAATTTGTATTCTATAGAATTAACAAATTTGGTAAAACAGATAACCCTCAAATGAGGTGATCGTTACCATCAAAGAATCACTGCAGTTTTGGAAAAAATATCTTTCTTCTGGTTCCAGCTTCAAATGTCTGCACCTCCAGAGGAGCCAGCACATGCAAGCAATGTCTCGCTGTGCACCCCAGCTGTGCGTGGTGCTTCAAGGAGGTGGGTTTCTTTTCCACCTCACTTCATTCAGGCAATGAGCCTTCAGCTGGTGCAGGCTGGTACAAATCTCCTCATCAGCCAAGTAATCTGGTTGTGAAGAATGCATGTCAATGTACATCATTATAGATTTTATTCTATTGCTTTTAGGTTCAGGCAAACACGAAAGGAATGTTTTTCTTAGTGCCCATTTTTTTAAAAGTCAGATCTACCCAACACTCCATCCGTACTTATGTATGGGTTTTATTTTGATTACTGCCACAGAGACTGACATCTTGTGACTGCATGGGGATATAGTCATATTTTCTGGTTCAAACTTTAATGTGTGTAGCTATTTAATATGGCAAAAATCTGTCGGTGAACTCAACCTTTCATTCAAGGGCAAAATTTCCGCAGGGCGAATTCAGCCTGAGTACTCTGCTTCTTTGTCTTCAGAAGCACTGGTTGAAATATTTGAGGGTGCTCAGACAGGAATATTCATTTTAATTTACTGCCTTTAAGTCCATTTTTTGTTGGGGAGATGTTGGAGGGCTTTCCCTATCCCAGGAGATTGTTTAATAGAAACAAAATGGTATACAGGTTTTTTTTTTGGACTTTTTCATTGCAGTTTAGCCTTCAGATGAATCCAATACGCCCTTCTCTCTCAACACAGCTTTGTTACAGATGGGAATTTTGAAAATAAAAAAATGTTTGACGAATTAAAGTAATTCCAAACCGGTGAGGAGGCTGCTTTTTTCTGAAAAAATTACCATTTTTTTTTTTTTTTTTTTTGTCAGTCCTTTGGCCAAGGAGTTGCCAGTTCTTCCCGCTGTGACCTGAAGAGTAACCTGCTGGCAGCGGGCTGTCCTCCGTCAGCTCTGGAGTCTCCAACCAGCAAGCTGCAGGTGATCGAGGACCGGCCCCTCAGCAACAAGGCAGCGGGGGCCACACAAGACGTCACGCAGATCAAGCCCCAGAGACTCAACATCAATCTCAGGCCAGGTCGGATGCGTATATAAGTGATGGAAATTGAGTTTAAGACAAAATGAAGTAAAGCGAGATTGTCTTTTGATTTAGCAGGAAGTGACACTTGAAAGAACTCAAGCTGTTTTATATGCATTGATTATCCAAGGCCGCCTACGACGGCCTCATGTTTCTTGCTGAAGGATCTAAGTGAGACACATGAGGCCGTGGTGTAGTGTGAGCACTAAGTGAACTAAGTAGCCCATATTCGTAACACCCAGTAAAGCTATTAAAGAAGGTATTTCTTTATCATGTTTACCAGATGACGCTAAGCGCTTCACGGTGAAGGTGCGTCAGGTAGACGACTACCCTGTGGATCTCTACTACCTCATGGACCTCTCCTACTCCATGAATGACGACCTCTTCCGCCTGAGGACGCTGGGCAAAGGCCTGGCTGAGGCCATGAACCGCACCACCAGCAACCTACGCATGGGCTTTGGGGCTTTTGTGGACAAGCCGGTCTCACCTTACATGTACATCTCCCCCAAGGAAGCGGTGAAGAACCCCTGCTACAGGTAATACAAAAAAAAAAAACAACTTTGAAAATTGCTTGTTGATTGATGCCATGCTGTCCTCTAACAGTTTGATCAACAGTGCTAACATATTGAGCAATGCAGTGGAAAACAATGTAAAAGTTCCAGCTGATTATCTTTGCTCCTCATCTTTACCATAATTCAACTTCTAAAAAGAAATAAATAAAAAGTTGGCCATGACAACTAGAAGGTTGAGATTTGCCTCCTCAACCTGTTTCCTTGTTGTAACACATGCATCTAAAGTGAATCCAGACCTCTTTGTAACGGAAAGTTTATTTTAGTGGCTGCATTCTTGGATTCAGCAGCGTTTCGCATTCCTAGTATGAACCCGGTGGTGTTGATTTCAGTGACTGTTTATGTCTGCATGTGGCCAGTAGCTTCATTATGCAGATGATGTCAGTTTAGCGATGACACCCTTAAACACAGCGTTGGTCAGTGAAAATGCAGGCGGGCTCGGCGTCCCAGCGCTTGTTAAAGGCTTACAGTGGCTCCCTAGTGCTTGGTCAGCTGCTCTGAATCAGCTGCAGGTAATCTTCCTCTGGGAGAGTAACAGTGTCCCAGCCTCTGCAGCCCCTTTCCGAAGGGCTGGCGCATTTGGTTAGTTAAGGTCCCCGGGGGTCATTTACTCTCCCGCTTATGCACAGTCTGCCGATATCCAGCCTCCAGGAATGTTTTGATAAAAGATGAGATAAATGGGGTTTTGGTCTAGTGGTGTACAATACAGAGAGGAAGAGGGGTTGAGTGGCGGTGAGGAAGAGCCTTTTTAAACCGAATGATGAACAGGAGGAATGACTAATTGCAATGTGTTTTGAACTGTGGCGCCTTTTTTAGTTATGCCGGTGGCATGGCTAGGTATGGCAATGTCAGTCGGTCAGTCCACTGGTTTTGTCCAAAATAGCTGCTAGGTTAAAGATTTGCACAAATTTTTAACACATATTTATGGTTCCCAGATGATGTATCCTATAGACTTAGCTAATCTCCTGGCTTTTCCTATGATGCTGCTATTATGTTAACTTTTGTGGTTTCTAAACTACCAAGCCAATGACTTTTACTTTTTGTTTAGTGTTGATTAGCAAATGTTAGCGTGCTAAAATTCTATACTATGATGTTGAATGAGGTAGTGAACCTGGTTTGACTCCTTAGTTTTAGCATGTTAGCATTGGGATGCCTATAGCATTTGGCCGATGTCTGTACAAAACTACAGCCTCACAAATATCAAAATAGGGAGGATGGCCCAGTGAAAAGGGGAAAAATAAAGAGCCCTTATGCCAAACTGTTACCTAGAATGTCAAAAACCTGTCAAAAAAATTCAATTTCACAAAAAATATACCCAATAAACCTGATTTAGATTATATTTTTATTTTACACCTAGTTGTTTACCACTTAAACCCTCTCTATAATAACCTATATTATAATTTTTTGTGTCAATAGGGAGCTCACACATTTTATTCCAGTGCTCTAATGTTCAGATGTATAAACGACTGATAAACTGATCCGTGTTTGATTGACAGCATTAACACCACCTGTCTGCCCCAGTTTGGCTACAAACATGTCCTGTCTCTGACGGAGGAAGTAGCCCGCTTCACAGAGGAAGTGAAGAAGCAGATGGTGTCCAGGAACCGAGACGCCCCAGAGGGAGGCTTTGATGCCATCATCCAGGCTGCTGTGTGCAAGGTGGAAACAAAAATGCATTTGCGTACACACTCATCTTTTCAAACACACACAACTCTGATTCTGTTTTACATTCTTTTTCTCCTGCATGATGAATAAATAATACAAACATTTCAGGATTTCCAAAAGAAGGTCTAGATTAAATGCAGAGTTGATATTAAATTTGCTTTTAGATGAGGACGCTTGGTACATAAAAAATTAAATGAGAAATTATATATATATTTTTTTAATTTTTCCTTCCTTTCTAATGTGGTTTGATTGGAACCAGGACCAGATCGGCTGGCGTCCCGGTGCTTCCCATCTCCTGATCTTCACTTCAGATGCAAAGACTCACGTGGCTCTGGATGGTCGTCTGGCAGGAATCGTGCAACCCAATGATGGGCAGTGCCACCTCAACTCTGAAAATATGTACAGCATGTCTACCACCATGGTTAGTGTGTGATTGGTGTGCAGACAGTTGACAGAGAGTGCAAGAGAGAATCAGAAAGAATGGAAGACTATTTAGATATGCAGGCCTGTAGCAGTATTAATAGAACAATTATATTGTTTATGTGTGCATGTGATAACCACATCTCCCTGTTTTTGCCCTCGCAGGATTACCCATCCCTTGCTCTGATCACAGAGAAGATGTCGGAGAACAATATCAACCTCATCTTTGCTGTCACCAATCCTGTGGTTGCTCTGTACCAGGTCAGAAGCTGTGCAGTTCACACTGAGCACATTCAGCCTTTTATTCTGTTCAAGTTCAATTTGAGACTCTCATATAGGAAAAATTAATGTGCAGTGATTGAAGAACAGAATCCCATAAATTAATGTTTTTTAAACTGAGACTGAGAAGATGACAAATCCCAGTATGTAATTATATCATTTTGAACATACTAATGCGTTTTAGCTAAAGCCCTCCAAACCTCACTGGTTTTAAAGAGCAATTTTTGGATCCTGCATTTGAGGAATGGAAATTCAGAATTTGTCAATTTATACACTGTCCAGACACAGCAAAAATAAAAACTAATTTTCTCCCAAACTGTTACTGTTACAACCAGCTGTTGATATGTGTATTCACATGAGCTAGTATTATAGTTTTTGTCCGCTTCACAACTTACAACTCTCAACTTTCTCATACAATTACAAGAAACCATAGAAACCAAGTGTGGGATCTTTTGTTGGTCAGATATATAAACGGTCATCAGCTTCCTCTCTTCAACGTGTTCTGCTTTTTTTCCTCTCACTAACTCTAATGAAAAAGAAATGAAAAACCACTTTTTTGAAAATAGATTTTAATTTAATAAAATCTTTTAATGCTACAAATTTCTGGAAAATTTAATAACACTTTATGGAATCATCTGGAACAAATTAAGATGTGGTAAAACACTTTATTGACAGAAAATCTCATTAAAAAAATTCCATAAATCATAAGAATGTTAAAATTAACTATCCTACCACTTTGTGTTTATAATTTTTAGTTTTATATTATAATCAGCAAAAAAAACTTTTAGCTAATAAATATCAATTATTGTATTTATTCATTGTGTGACAAGAACGGTATTTACAGTTTTGACTGGTTTAGAGCTACAATATTTTGCAATTAGACAGGAAGGGAGGAAAAGTTGGAAGGGTGTATATTATAGATATTGGTAACTGATGATACATTAGTGACTATTAACTCTTTGTTAATAGTTTCAGTGACAGAGTAGGAAAACAACAGTCTTCATGTCTGTCTGTCTCCCTGTCTTGTAGAACTACAGCGAGCTGATTCCTGGCACCACAGTAGGAACGTTGTCCAATGACTCGGGCAACGTTATTCAGCTCATACTGAGGGCCTACGCCGTAAGTGTTATACACACACACACACACACACACACACACACACACACACACACACACACACACACACACACACACACACACATTAGGCTAGACAGAGTTTGAGGGGATGACATGCTTGTTGACACACACACCCACTGTGTCTGAGTCATGCATGCAGTCGAGGCAATCCTGGCTTTAACTTTGGTGTTTTACACGTGCACATACAAGCATGTGTGTTAATATGTACGTTTGTGTACCTATACACCCACATTAAACATTGTTAGGCCTACATTTAACTAAAGAAGGAGATTAAAAGTGTTGTGTATAGAAATTATTATAATTTACTTGTAGTAATAACTTTGAAACCCTCATGATGGAAGTTTATATACTCACCCTTTCATGTGTGCGTGTTTTATGCTATTTTCTTTTGTCTGTGTTGCCAGAAAATCCGTTCCAAGGTGGAGCTGGAGCTCCAGGGTGTCCCAGAGGAACTGTCCTTGTCCTTTAACGCCACCTGTCTAAATGGAGAGGTCATCCCTGGCCTTAAGTCCTGCTCGGGGCTCAAAATAGGAGATACGGTCAGTTCTACAGGACTTTAGTCTCTAGAAGAGAGAGGTATCTATAAATTTATCCCAACACTAAAATTCCATATCAGTAGTCAACGTAGCAGAATCTGCTCAGTGTGGCTTCATTTTAGATATATATGGAAATATGGTTCTTGCTCTGTGAGTAAGAAAATGAATCAGCTTGAAAATGCAGACATGTCGCACGTTCATCCTTCAAGAATTACCGATCACTTTATAAGTATAGATTCATTTACACTTTTTTAAAAATAAATTTCCCTCAAGAAAATTGGATTGCATAATAAAATAGGTGCAGTGATAGCATCCTGTTGAGCAGCTAATCACTTGTTTTAAGAAATTGAGTTTTAATGACACAATAGGCTGGATATCTTACTGTATTTACACAGTATGGTAACAGTTTCCGCTATATGACAACAATATCAAGAGTTCTTATGCCAACTTTTTCACTATCTGTCTCTCTGTGGTAAAAAAAAAAAAAAGCAGAAGGACTAGTGCCTTTATTCATGTCTTAATTCTAAAGATAACACGTAGTTATTTCCATATGCTATTTTTCATCGCATTTTTGGTCTCTTTCCATTTCCCTTCTTGCTGCTATCGACATGTTTTTAATGTGGGATTTTCCTGTTTTTCAGATGATGGAAAGATGTTGATAAGCACTGTCTCTGAACCTGTCTTTCTTAGCTGATGTTTTCATGTCTTTCCGTACTTCTTCTGCCAACTCCACTTAGAGAAAATTGTCCGCTTAAAGAGTTCTTTCTCCATCCCTCTTTTGCATTTTTTCTCTATCACAGCCTCTTTGGCTCTTTTCCCTCTTCTCTCCTCACTCCAGGTGACATTTTTTGGCCTCCACAAATTCTATTCTCTCTGCTTCAGCTTCTTATTTCTTCCATATATGGCTGTTTCACCAGATTTAGTAACTGCCCACTTTTGGACATTTACCAGATTTGTATTCAATGCTGAATGAACAATTACACTGACTAAATACATTTGGAGGTATTCTCTGTACTACATCTTTGTTCTGTTTCTGCCAACAGTGATTACATAATGCTGAAAATTAAAAAAAAAAAAAAAAGTCTAGGTATAAAGAGGTATTTGTTTGAACCACGTACATCGAAAAAATTGGCATGATACAATTCCAAATCCCTCCTCCCACCCAGGTCTCTTTCAGTGTGGAGGCCAGGGCTCGTGGGTGCCCTAAACAAAAGAAGAAAACCTTTATCATTAAGCCTGTGGGCTTCAAGGACTCCCTCTCCATCACCGTCACCTTCGAGTGTGACTGCAAATGCCAGGCCAAGGCCCAGCTCGACAGCCCCATATGCAACCAAGGCAACGGCACCTACGAGTGCGGCATCTGCCTGTGCCACCCGGGTCGCTTGGGCCCGCACTGTGAGTGTGCAGAGGGCGACTATAATCCCACAGAGCAAGACCACTGCACTGGACCCGCGGGCTCTGGAGGGCCGCACTCCGCCATCTGCAGCGGCCGTGGAGACTGTGTGTGTGGCCAGTGTGTGTGCCACAGCAGTGACTTTGGGAAAGTCTGGGGCAAGTTGTGCGAGTGTGATGACTTCAACTGCCTGCGCTACAAGGGGGAACTCTGCTCGGGTAAGATCTTATGAGCTAAGATGAGGAAGAGTTCAAATTTCTTGTGTAATTAATTTGCGTGAGCATCTTAAACCAAATGAGGGGCTGAACCAATAATATGATCAATAGATTAGTCAACTACAGAAATCTAATTGAACTTAATTTAACTAGGATTGAAAGCAATGATCCTTTTCATTATCCATTCATCTCCAAATTATTTTTGTTTTTTTCATTGTTTTTTTTCATTGTTTTGTCCATAAGATGTTAGAAAATATTGAAATTTGTCCATTCCAATTTTTCCAAAGTCCAAGGAAACCATAAACTCATCATGCTGCTAAAGCTGGAAGAAGAAAGCTTTGGCATTTCTCACAAAATGACAAATTAGTTATCAAAATTTGTGGTCTGTCAATGAGCTGATCCATTTTTCTTGAGGGTCTATTGTCAACAAGTCAGATCTTTGTTCTGAGCTAAACTAACTGGGTGTTGGCTGTAGCTATAGATTCGACGAACAGATGTGAGAGGGATATCAACCCTCACCTATATCTACTGACATGAAAGCAAATAAGGTTACTTCCCCAGTGTTAAACTGCTCCTTCTCCATTAATTTTCACATCCCAGACCACAAACATGAACACAACTGAAAGGTGAGGGAGGTTAAAATGGCCCATTGACTTGTCATAAACATTGTGTTTGTCTGTGGCAGAGTTTAAGAGAACGAGAGTACACCCACAGTCGAGGTTGGCATTCACACTCACCGCACCGACTTGCCACCCACCTCATCTGGGAAGAATTACATACAATAACAACACACCCTTCTGTCCGAGACATGGGCTTTATTCACAATAAACATATGGATTTGTGTGCGTGTGTGCATGTGTGCATGTGTGCGCGTGTGCATGTGTGCGGTGTGCATGTGAGTGCAAGCTCAGGTTGTGTGTTTGTGTCAGCCAAACCAAGCTTTTGTACCCCAGAGCTCAATAGGATTCATGCACAAGGAAATCTTTTAGAGGTTAGACAGTAGCTTTCTCCTGTCAGAGGCGATTCTAACATTTCTCTGTTGCAGCAGAGGCTTTTAAACAGTGGGAAAGAGTTTGTGGTTGGTAACCGTTAGGAACTTTAACTCAGAGCTTGTCTTAGTCTTTCGATAGAGACAATATGTCATCCAGTCAAAACACGTGACGTAACCGAGTGCTTACAAGTGACTTTTCAGTCTGGGATTAGCTGTGTAAAGTAAGCATCGGACTTTCTCTGGAAGCAGTTCATTTGCTTTCACTACTGTTACATTCTTGCAAGAAATCCCAACAACAATTGAGGTATATTTTTTCTCCCTTTGATCAACCTCATCAGAGAAAGGGAATAGTTCAACCTTTTGAAAAGGATTTATCACTTATTTGCTGAGATTCAGAGGATCAATAGCTGTGGTCGGACATATCAGGGCTCTCTGACAACTACAGTATCTCCCACTTAGCCAAAAAAATGAAGTGCCGTCAAAGCCACAATCACTGCCAGTTAATGTACCTTTATAATCAGATTAACAATATTAATAATTTTAAATGAGATATACACTGTTTTTGTGTATCTGTTTTCATTTGGCAATGACCCTGTAACACAATACATGTAGCACATTTAGGCAGTTTATCTGGTGTGACGACAAAGTTAGCAGTGGGCTGTCTATCTGGGGATATTGTGTGAACATTCCCAAGTCAGAACAATGGGAGTTTCTCCTAAGGCCGACAATGCATGGATGTAGCCCAAATATGGAGCTAGTTTAGTATACAGACTTAAAGCAGGAGGGACAAGCTGGCATGGCTCTATCACAAATACACCAGCCGACACATCCAAAGCTTACTTATTAACACATTTTTCTCTCCTTTGTTTAATCTTTACACAAAATGTAATGTAAAAACACCTTTTGATGAGAGCCAAGCTAGTTGTTTCTCCCTGCTTCTGTTTTTTTTTGTGCTAGCTAAGCCAATGACCTCCTGACTCTATCCATACTTAAGGGACAGGCATGGAAGTGGTACCGTTCCTCTTATGTAACTCTCAAAAAGAAACGTGTTCTGGTAAAGATTGCAGGATTTCGTTATAGCAGCTAAAACACCTTCAAAATAATGAGATTGCCCAAGAGATGTTTAAATTGAACATTGTTAATTGCATAATGCCAAGTTTTTGCACTGACTGCTTTTCTGCCTCTTGCTTCATCACATCATCACAGCTCATATATCATTCACCCCCCCACCTTTCCGCTGCTGCTCTCAAAGAGAAATGTTTTGCCGTATTCCCCAAAGCCCATAGATTAACATGAAAATACCTCTCTGCTTACTCATTGGCTGGTGTGGTGTAATAAGACTAAAAATAAACCCATGTTTGGGCAGAAAAGGACCTAGTGTGAGAATACTGGAAATGTTCTGGATGTAGAACATGGTCTGCTGCTGCCTTACAATACCTGATTCAGTGCAAGGACCATTCTTCTTCTCCACAGAATGGTCTAAATAAAAGCCAGCGGTCCTGTGGTCAAGTGGTAATGACAGCTTGTTCGTGGATCATATTTTATCCAGTCAGTCTGCTCCAAGCAGTTTCCTGTCTCATTGTTTATCTGGGAATTGTTTGGCAGCGATAGGCCGCAATGTTTTCTGCACTGTCACTCTCTTATTGGTGTGCACACTCATATACACACATAGATCTGTGGAAAAAACAAGAAACCAATGTGCACAAACTCACACACACATGCATTGAATCATGCAGCCATAAATAAAAGCCCTCCAGACACCACAGATACACAATGAAATGAGTTTTGAGTCTCAAGCTGTTGCAGGAACATGACTTGCCACTTCTGTTTTCCAGTGTCAGGGGTCAAACATCAATGGTTTACAAAATCACTGAAAAAAATATACTTGTAACATTTGGAGTGGATGTAAACACTAGGTGCTTACCTGACCTTAACAAGATCAGCAGGAATTTTGAATAATAATTCCTCAAAATGCTGTCAAACTGTCCAATAATGTTAAAACATGTCATTGCAACATAAAAATATAGGAGTATGACAAAAAGGCTTGTGGTAAATCTACTAGTAACCCTTAACAAACTGAGAGCTGACCGTCCAACCATTGCTGAAACCTGCACACCCTTATTTTAAATTCTATTGGAAGTCCCCATTTTTACATAGATACCCCATTTGTCCAGCTGAGTTTTGGGGTAATTTATATAATATGTTGCATAATAATTCCATTTTTACAGAGTGAATAAGCCATAAAAACATGAAGTCTTAAATGTTTCATATGTATACAAACATCATATACCTTTAAATGAAGTCTTAGAGCAAACTTATCCTGGTTATTTCAAACGAAGGTTGTTTAAAATGAGTGATGCACAACAAATGAAATTACAATCAAGTCAACTGCTAAACAATTTTGCCATTTTCCTCTTTCCTAGCTGCCATCACACCATTCTTTTTCACACAGAATTTTGCTTGGTCACATTGCCCTCCTCCCCTTTTATTGTTTATTACAGACATTTTGTTGGGTTTATCACCACATATTGTGCAAAAAGGTGCTGCTCAAACCTTCAAAACTTGATTTTGAATTCAGGTCAGGATTCTAAGGTCAGTGAAGACAACAAATACATCTGGATGACCTGTGTAAAATTTGTGTTTCACCACTCTCCTCAGTGTAAGTGTGGTATTTCATTGAAGCACTGGACCAAGCGTGTACCGAAATGTTAGATTTAGAACATTTAAGGGTAAATGTTGGAAACATGAGTATTTCAAGTAGTTATGGTTGCGATTTTAGTCATCTTTTACATTTTTATTTTCATTTCCCTTTCACAGGCCATGGCATCTGTAACTGTGGCTTCTGCCAGTGTGCTCCAGACTGGCAGGGTGAGAACTGTAACTGCTCCAGACGTACTGACACCTGCATGTCCAGCCTGGGTCTGCTGTGCAGCGGTAGGGGCCAGTGTGTGTGCGGGGCCTGTGATTGCACCCACCTCGGCGCTTACGGGGCCACGTGTGACAAGTGCCCCACCTGCCCTGATGCCTGTACGATGAAGAAGTGAGTCTGCATACAGATGCGACTGCACCAAGAGTTGTCATATTTGTACATCCAGAGAGCTAATGAGATGAACCGATGGCCTATGTTTTTTTCCTGGTAAAGGGAGTGTGTGGAGTGTAAGCACTTCAAGAGGGGCAAGCTGTTTGAGGACAAGACCTGCTCTCGAATCTGCAAGGATGAAATTCAGCTTGTGGATGAAATAGGTGAGATTCTCAGATGACCTAAATGCCTATGATAAAATAACACTTTGAATATTGGCAACACTTTCTAATTAAGCATTGCTCATAAAGTATTTATAAGTAGTAACTAATGGCATAATTAGGGGTTAATGAATGTTTTACTATTAAATAATTAATAATAAGAAATAAGAACAAATATTGGGTTACCATATTGTGGCCGGTTAAAACGGTCCTGTTTATCTTTTGCTAAACCTCTGAAATTCTGGCGACTACTGGATAATGGTAAATCCAAAATATAGTATAGAGTAAAAGTAGCACAAAAAGAAAAGCCATAAAATCTGCATACTCAGTCAGTAACGTCATATCGCAATAGCTACCTAATGTTGCCTAATGCCAGTGCTAGCTATCTTTAGCAACCATAAGCTACTAGTCATACTAGACCACGCATGTCTGTAGCAGCAAACCCCCTCATGGTAATATAAATTTAACTTTTTATTTGGTAGAGGAGGAACAGGTTTTTCTATATTTTTGCTAAAAAGACAAAGCAGTTGTTAGTAACCTTTTTATAAAGCCATCAGTTACTACTTCTAAACCCTTTATAAAGGGTGTCTTATTAGGTAAGACACACGGGGGAAGCATATCATCCAAAAACACATTTTAAATGATTAAGTAGAAGTGAGTTTATGAAGTTTACAAAAATTGCTCCATGGTATTCAAATAGAGCTTTTATAGGCTTTCAAATCTCACTTAATATTTTGCAATAAAGAGCGAAAAATCTGTGTTTTAATACTTCCTAATACTTTTTTCGAAAGATGGTGCCCATTACATCAGAAACAAAAGTGGTACCAGTCCTGATTAACTGATGAACCATTATTTAATTTTTCATGCAGTGCTCCATGATACAAATGCTGTAAACTGCACTTACAAAGATGAGAATGATTGCGTGGAGCGTTTCCAGTACTATGAAGACAGCGGTGGAAAGTCCATCCTGTTTGTTGTCAAAGAGCCAGGTAAGAGAGATTCATTCTTCATGGATACCTGACCTAACAAACAAATGCTGAAAGCTGCCCTAAGCAACATTTTTGATTTTAACAGAGGAACAAATTATTGTTACTGACGTGAGTAACCCATCTCTGCAGTTTTTGAGTGTTGACCTACGTTCAGCTCATTGTTTTAGTTTTACAGCCTGTGGCTTTACTTTCTTTCATTCACTGTTTTACTGTTTTCCTTTATTATTTTGCTTACCCCAGGGAAAAGGTCCCGATAAAATGACTGCATTAGCGGCCCCGCGTCAAACAGCAAACAAACAGGGACTACTAGCTGGTGATCATAGTGAAGCGTTTAGTAGCTACGGAGCCACATATTCAATCTAGTGAACTGGTGAATACCAAATCAAGACTACTTTAAGGACAGTAACTTATATAGTAAATATTGGTAATAATTTATGTGGAAGAAGTGAAAGAAGCCACAATGACAAATCCAGTAATTGCACATAATGATTAGAAAACAAAGATAAAATGTACAACCACAAATACCACACCAACCTATACTGGTCATACCAAACTTCCTCAACTTGTGATATCAGGGTTTTTTCTACACCCACATACAAGTTGTCACTTCCCTGCTGTATGCCCTTCATCTGCTTGTTAAGTGGCCAAGTAGAGAGCGTGTGGGGCAGTAAAACCGCCTTTAATGACCGTCAGTGCCCTCAAAGAAAGTATGTCCCCCGGTCTGCCTTTAATGAATGCGTGTGTTTAATTTAGACACGACTGGGTAGCAGGGAAGTACACCGAAATTTGCCTTGAACACAGTGCACCCTGCTGTGTCAAGGAGGGTTGTAAACAGCTGCCCAGCTCCCTGAGGAACCCGCTGACTCTACATATCCTCGAGAGGAAAGTGGGCGAGGGGGAGAGAAGAAACTAAGTAAGCAAAAGCAAATTTTAAAAAGGAAACAAGAAGCTGTATCATGAAGGAGGAATAAAAGAGGAGAAGAAGACGGCGAACAGACACACCTCAAAACTAACAAAGCATATTTCTTATCTAGGAGTTCATAAATAATGTTGCTGAAATATGCTCCAACCTGACATGATTTGTATATGAGAAATTATAGTAGCAACTATAAGGATCAAAAGGGGCAGTTGAAAAGAAGAAAACAGACGAAAGAATGAATGAGCAGAGAGAAAGAGGAGTAAAGCTTTGATGTTGGCTGTAAAAGTTCCCCCAGTTCCCTCCATAGGTTAACCACAGCCACCAAACCTACTATCCACATACGTATGTGCAGGCAAGCACGCACACAGTGAGCACCACCCACTTGAAACCAGCAAGAGCAGCAAAGAAATAAAGAAAAGAAGGTCTAATATAATCGATCAAAATAAGAAATAAATAACAAATAAAAAATTGTTAAGAATCTGGTAAACCCAATCGCTTATAATAAGATGCTGGCTGAGCAAACAGTTTTTCAGTGCCTTTAAAGGGGCAATTTATATGACCATTTATATCCTTGACCTTAATCATAATTACTTCACTGAGGTGGCTTAATGCCTCCATTTTAGTCTTACAACAAAACTGCAGTTTGGAAAATATGTGTCGAGAATAAATTAAGCCGGGAACCTAGCGGTCAAAACATTTAGTGAACTAATGAGAGGGTTGAAATGATGACTTGACTTCTTCCTGACACTCTCAAGCATGATACAAAAACGAATTAAACCAGCAGCTGCAGATTAAAAAAAAAAAGAAGAGGAATGATTCAGTAGTAAATGGCCTTTTACTCCCTTCAGGTTTATTCTGACACATTTTTGGTTGTTAAGTTAGTTATCCAGAAAAGCTAACGATGGGAAAAATGACCAAGGAGGGTGCAAAAAGTGATGTTTTATTCCAGTCTAGTGTACGAAGGCTTCATGTTAATGACTCAGTGAGAGGAAGTGATGGCAGTCATCTTCTGTGCAAATCAGATTCCTGTTGAGTTTCTTTCACACCACATCGAGGTGTGCGAGATATGAGGTTACTGATTTCCGCTTTGTTCTCTCTGCTCTTTGGTATTTTAAAGTACATTTGCCTTCTGTCCATCCATCCTATGCTGCCCTTGAACCACACTACCGGGTTCATTGCCCCATATGTCTGCCGATGTGGCAGGTGGCATATTACTATTCTCTGCATTTCAGTGGTAAACTCCTGTATTGGAAAAAGTCATAGCATTTAGCTGAGTCGCAGCAAAAGCGACAGCCATGTGAGTGAAGGACAAGACAGGGAGGAAACAGCATTATGAAATCAGACTTCCCCCAGGCCTGGCTTGTTGCTTATCTTCTCCTATGTTTCTACTTTACTCATTTCTTTATCTCTTTGTCCTTTCCTCCAGACTGCCCCACAGGTCCAGACATTTTGGTGGTACTTTTGTCAGTGGCGGGAGCCATCTTGTTCCTTGGCCTGGCTGCTCTGCTTATCTGGAAACTGCTGGTCACCATCCATGACAGACGGGAGTTTGCCAAATTTGAGGAAGAACGTGCTCGTGCTAAGTGGGACACGGTTAGTGAACTTAGCGTTAGGTGGCATGTGCGTGAAAGCACTCTGAGATGGTCTATTTGGAAACTACCAGTGTGATGTCTTTTTAATACTAAGATGAAAATCAAGGTGATTACATTTTTTAGAATTAAAATTTCAATTTAGAATCTTTAAAAAATACAGTTTAAGTCTGAAAATCATCCATTGGACTCTTTAAAACACTCTGGCACACACACACACACACACACACGTCTGCACAGACATGCACACACACACAGACGGCCACACACAAAGCCACTCGCTCATGTTTTCTGAAGATGTTTTTTATTATTTTTGTGGCATGCTGTTACTCCCAGCAGAATAAAAGGCAGCCAGCGGAAGGGTTTGGTTTAAATTAGCTAACGCTAATTAGCCTTTACTGGTAATAGGCCTCTGTGTGGCCTCAAAAGCGCAACCAAATCCCATTGGCTTGAAACCACAAAGAATCACAGTGGTATTAGGATGCTCACTGAGTAATGGAAGTGAAAACACAAGGCACGCGTTCAAGGAAATATATGTGACTAAAATACAAGGGATCCTAGAAAAGAATGGGTTTCATGTATAGTTAATGAAATGCAGTCGCCATTCAAATTTTTTACTTTAATTTCCTCTTATGTGAGTCCCCAGCGACTTTTAAAGTGGCTTTTTAGGAGTTTCTCTATTATCTTGAACCCCAAGATTTATTCTGTGTCTCTCAAACTAACCTTAACGTACGTCTCTTTATGTGTATTTGTCAAACAGGGACACAATCCCCTCTACAAAGGAGCTACGTCTACCTTCACAAACATCACATACAGAGGAAAAGATTGATGCTACTGAAGATGAATAAAAACCAAAGGTTTAAAATAATGGACTTTGTGGGAAGGCACCGAATCATGTGCAGGCCTCTACTGTCACAAGACAATACTTAATAATTATTTGTGTTTGTAAATATGTAGAAATGATACTGAGGACACATTTTATCAGGGATTTGTCATAAACATCCACTTATACTACACTGATAAGTAAGATATTGTTTTGTGTGATTGACTGAGAATGGTTTTCCCGTGCAGGCCAGAATAAAGGTTTTGTTCACTCAAGCTTTAACCTTGCCATTGCATCAAGCCATGTATATTGTTTTTATTTAATTGACAATCTCAGAACAACTTTTATTTTTATTGACAATGACTGAAATACTGATAGTTTTTTTTTTCCATCTTGTACACATTATATATGGACCATAGTCTGTATATGTACCTCTTCTTTTGCAACCCCAGTAATACAGAGGTAAATGGAACTTGATTTGCTTAAAGACTCAACAATTAAATTGACAGTAACAGCTCTTTTAATCCTGGTTACTCTGAATAACATAGAGACCCTGCATGCATTGACAGTTTTCATTATTTTTTTTAACCTTTAGTTGAAAATAGTGTCAAAAGAAGAGTATTGAGAGCAAGATCTGTATATTAGCAGGTAGTTCCCAGGCAAATAAAACCAAAACTATCCACATTACTGGATACCACGGAGAATATATAGTTTTAAAAAAATTGATGTGGGTGAACAACATTTGTGTTCAGAGGAAGAATTTAAGGGCAGATAATGCTATGCAACGCAAACCTTTCCTGATCACAATGTTTGGATTTCCTGACTGCTGCCAGATAAACTATCATTAATTCAGTGAAGTGTTGTTCTGAAGCCATGTGGTTTGGATTAAACTGTTTAAATTTACTAAAACTGGTGCAGTTTCTTGTGTGGACACTTAAGAATCAAGTGTTATCAGTGTCACTAATGGTATGTTATTACTAAAACTAGACATATGTTGATCATATTTCATTCATTCTTTCTGTTGGGGCGAACTCTACAACCACAAAACGTGTCCAGGTTTTAGATATGAAAGACAAAGTGACTAATTTCCGCTGTTTTTTGCTTTGTTTGGGTTTTTTTTTTTTTAAACTTGCCAAATAATTTGAGGCTGACCAACCTCTAAAATTAATTTCGCCAAGGAGTAAACAAACATAAGCAACACGAGCCGGTGGTTCCCAGCGATGTGCATTGTGTTTACAGTCTGCACAGGCATTGTTGCCTTTGTCCATTTTGCAGCTGGTTAATGATTCGTTAAACAATCGGCCTGAGCAGGAAGGTCTAGGTCAATTAATAAACGGAATCGTTCCAAATTAAACATTACATCACAGGAATGAACCATAAAGACCCAAGAAGATAATGATCACATGTTTGAAATTATAAGACTGTCACTGGAGGGTGCGGAGGTCTTTTTTCTACAATGCTCTGCTTCCATCTCCTGGACTTAGGCTGCAATTAGAGCCAGATCCTTAGTTCCTCTGGCACATTACGAAATATGAAAGATAAACTGTCTCGGCTGAATTATACACGGAGCAGTGCGCTTGCAGTTAAAGCCCAAGGGGCTGCAGAGAAAAGGCCCTGCACAGTCAGGAAATTACTAATGACGTTATCGGTGCCGTGCAGTGTGCGTAAAATGCGCACAGCGTCCCTTTTAATTTTGGAGACGCGCTTATCATTCACACCTCTCTGTGAGGGCTGTATGCATTTAATAAACACAACGGCAAGATACTTCACATAAGCAGCTGTTGGCAACGGGCACCGGCTTTGCAGAAACACCGACGTTTCTACAAATCCCACGAAATAAATTAAGTGCAACGTGAACGCCACGACTGGTGAAACTCGGCCGGTAATCTAACCCGGAATTAATCGCATAAAAAGTTGCATTTTAATTGGAATTTCAATATTTCGGATATTTTACAATTTGGAAAAAAAAAAAAAGTTCAAAGATTTATATGGCTTAAATGAACGGTGGTTTTGGAAGGGGTCTGCGGCAAGTCATGCAAATTGGGAACAGAGTGAGGCAACTGTAAGTTAATATATATATATATATATATATATATATATATATATATATATATATATATATATATATATATATATATATATATAATTATATAATTATATATTTAATTAATTAATTAATTTTTTAAAATTTATTTTATATTTTTTTTACTGATGATTCATAGAAATCTCCTTGGTGAGATCTGCACACATCTCACCACCACTAATGCACTGCCACCATAGAAATCCGCCAAGTACAGAGTACAAAGGCTCTGGATAGATAGATAGATAGATAGATAGATAGATAGATAGATAGATAGATAGATAGATAGATAGATAGATAGATAGATAGATAGATAGATAGATAGATACTACTTTATTTAACCAAATGGGAAAAATGCAAAACCAGAATCTTGTGGCCTTGCATCAAGGGCCATAAAATGATATTGTAATGCAGGACCCAACTGATATTGCACTTAGGGGGGGGGGGTCCAACGGCATTTAAACTGTGTCAAATTACCAAAACAGCTGTCTCTCAGAAAACCGGGGCTCTTTGGGGCCCCGGCAGTTGTCGCCTCTTATCCGTCCGTCCCTGTCTGATTTCGGGTGGTTCTGACCTGAGGAGTTTACATTATCTGTTAAACTGGCGCATGGGGAAGCATCACATAAAGCTCTCCCTGGAGCCCTGAGCGGCCCTGCTGCAGGGTGAGGGGGGGGTGTGGTGGTTATTATCACTTATTAACAATTAGATAATGGACTCCAACAAGGTGGCTGAACTTCTCCTCCCGGTGTAAAACGTTTACATCGCTCGACGATGACCAAAGAAAGACCGAGCGGGGCAGAGATGTGACAGCACTCGTCAAGAGGCTTTCAGAGCGCCGACAGCTCCGGCTCTGCCTCCCTCGCAGGGGCACCGACGGCGGACGAGGAAAACCCCGAGGATCAGGGCCCTCCCGTCCGGATGACACCGGCGGGAGCCAGCCGCACCGCTCTCCTTAGCTAGCGTCGGCTAAGCTAACATGTCTTCCCCGAATTCTGAAATAATTGTAAATGGATAACTCGGTCCGGACAACTTCGCTAAAGGTGTGCGGGGCCGGGAGTCGCTAAAGGAGTCCGCTGTCACCGGATGGACGGACGACGTCCTCGCTAGGACCGTGAGGGACCGGACGCCGCTAAAGGTTCTTCAGGTGAGACTTCGGTCGCCGCTAACATCGGCGTTAGCTCGGTCGCCGGATAACTTAGCGCTAGCTGTTTTTTTAGGGCAACTTATATCATGCGGCCCCACCTGTTATTTATCGACTAATGACATCGATCCCCCCCGCCGTTATTCCGGATCAAAGTTTTATCCCTAGTTGAGAAATAATGTGGCAACAGTGCGCGGCAGCGTTCCCCGAGACTTTTGATTAGCGTGTTAGCATTTGCCAATGTTAACTAGCTAATTAGCGTTAGCCAAGTTTGGCATTGGTCAACACCTCGTCGGGCTGCGACAATAACGTGACTTTTGCTCCACCGGCCGCAACGAAGTCGGTTTAGCCGAAACATCGGTCGATTCGGGGCAACTTAGGTTTGTCACGAAAGTTGAGATCGAGCTGGGTGTCGTTTCTAGCTAGGTATCTTTTCTTGGCCAGCATTGTTTTGATAGACGAGTTGAATGGCTTGTCGGGGGGAGGGAGGTGAACTAGACGAATCTACATAACCTGGTGCGAAAAAATTGCGATGTTTAGGGATATTTGGTTGCGTTTATTTGTTTTTGTGTAACTGTCATCACCGTGAATCACACTTATGTGCCCTCAGATGGATCCATCACTAACTGATGTATAACCTGTGAGGTAGGAGTTCCTGTTGGCAAAAGGAAGTCGTACCCTGACATTTAATTTGGACATAGTAATAATTTAAAAGAAGGGGAGAACTTAATAGAGAATATATTTTTGAAACTTTTTGCTACTGCCTCTCTAATTTAAATTAGTGTTTTTCAATAACCAGGGGAAATTAGTTACTTCCTTCGCTACTAGTGTCCAAAGTCAGTGACTCTCCTGAAATCGCTGCTTTGGTTTGACATTTTTGGCATTTTAGGACCAGCATCTAAACACGAAGGAGTTTAAGAGGAAAACGATGAAATTATGAACTTCATTGGAAAGAGCAACCATTAATGGTCTATATGCACCTTACTGTGACAGAATCTTTTCAGGGTTCAGTATCTTCAGTAAATATGTACAGCTGGTCCAGCTGGTTAACCACAAAAACTACTACTGTAAACGCAAGTTACAGAATTCTACTGGGCGTCCATCTATCCTGTCAACTCTTGTTATTTCAAGAGGTAGTGCAGGGGAATTCTTCTGTTAAGGATTTTAAAACTGTATTCCTATTGGCTTTCTTTTACTGAATCAAACTGAGATTTTTAGATGAAATTGGTTTCCCTGTAAAGGGCAGTAACGCAGCCATTGGATTTTTAAGGACAAGGGGTTTTAAGGTCAGACAGAATATAAAACCTTGTTTCGGTCACCTGATTCCCAATCAGGGAGAATGTTTTACATTAAATAGTATTGGTGGCCAATTGGCTAATCCCTACCTGTTCAGTCTTTTCTTCTGTGCCAAAAACCCAACCCCGCTAGTCCACACAACTCCATTTAACACTTCATTCAGCGTTTTTGTCTCTCTTTCCAGGCATGATGGAAGGACTTCACAGCCAGGCTATAAGCCTGGACCCACGGAGGCAGGAACTGCTTGAGGCTCGCTTCACTGGAGTTGGTGTTGCCAAGGTTGGCATCTCTTAATAGCAAGATAGTTGTTTTCTAGCTCAAAATGATCAGCTATTGTAAGTACAGGTTGTGCATATGTTTTAATTAGTATATGATGTAAAGAGATTTCAGTTCAGTTAAGTTTTGTTTTTTTTTTTTTGGATGAGAAATGTTGTTTAGAAAATTAAATGTAAAGGTTTCCATTTCATTCATACTGAAATAAGTGTAGTGATACCAAAGTTTCTGTATGAATACAAACGAGAACAGTTAGTCAGCTCTTTTACGTTAGATATTCAGTTTAAAAAGGCTTGGGTGTCTCCTCTATTTCCAGTATTTACTGTTGGTCTTTGTTCCGGAGATTCCCTCAGTGGAATGATCCTGTCTTCCTGAACTGAAGCTAAAACAAGACAAGCTCTGTTTTAGCTGACATGGGAGCTAGCCAGCCACTCTTTGTTTCAGTGGAGACTAGTGACACTGAAATGGCACCACAGCTGAAGCTCACAGCATAGGCTGCGTGCTCTACTGCAACCCTGCTGTTGAAATGGGTGTGTGTGTGTGTGTGTGTGTGTGTGTGTGTGTGTGTGTGTGTGTGTGTGTGTGTGTGTGTGTGTGTGTGTGTGTGTGTGTGTGTGTGTGTGTGTGTGTGTGTGTGTGTGTATGCATGCATGCACATTTGAGAAAATGGCAACCCCTGAGAAAGCAATCACTATCATTCATGCTCCGGCCTGTGGTGTGCTCTGAAATGAATTGTTAGGCCTGCTCACTGTGGTATTCGAGTGTGAATGATTTAAGGCTGTGAGTATGTTGACCACAGTAAATTTTTTATTAGGTTACAGTTTAGGACATTGGAATGACTGTGTATAGTCTACATCTTATGAGGAAAACTGAGAGGTTACTTGGCTGAGTGTTTGACCTTGAGCAGCAGAAAGCCAGCAGGCCTAAAAAGCATTAGCCTCCTGCACCAATTAGCCTGCTGTTTCTTCTTAGTCTCACCAGGTTGTGCAGCTGATCAGGAATGGTATACATGACACCAGCTGATTCTACCAACTGATTGTAAAGTGAAGATTCGAAGACGAATAGGGGGTTGTCTATGATAATGTCCATAGTAACATAATAGCCCATCTTATTGACAGTAATTTTAGAGCTACAACTGTTGGATGCACATCCTGAAATTCCTATAAAAATAGGAAACAAGGGGTTGGAAAAAATAATGTACATACATCAGTGTAAAAGGACTTATAATCTTAAGTAACATGAAATCACAAATGTAAACTGCCATAAACTTGGGTGATATTAAAGGTGAATCCGAATTAGTTTTTTTTTTTTTTTTTTAAACAGAAAAGATGTTCGGAAATCTGGACTGCCCAAAGTGCACCTTCTACATTTTATGACAGAACACAGCAGAACATGGCTTCTTTTTTTTCCAGGAAACTGTTATTTAAATATCTTATAACTCTCATTTCCAGATCTACTCTCAAGCATATACTTGCAGTAGTAGCACATGATTAATCAGTCAGATCTATTGCATCTGCTATGTTTTCCAGAGTTCAGCCAACAGCGAATCATCCAACCAGTCTCTGTGCAGCGCGGGATCACTGAGTGACAAGGAACTGGAGGTTGGTTGCGTCAAAGAATCATTCAAAATCACAAGTGACTGCGCCCTCATATTCAGCTCTCTTTACCTAATGCACACTTCCTGACTGTCTGTAGTATCCTTGCTGTAGTTGATTTAGACAAGTGGTCATGTATTTTGTATACAATAGTGCATACTATTCCTTGTACATCAAATGTATATAACTAACCGTAGCTGTTTTTCTGCTCATGTCAGACACCAGAGAAGAAGGCCAATGACCAGAGGAGCAGAAAGAGAAAAGGAGACATCTGTGACAGCAATAGTCAGGGTAAGTCCAATCTACTTACTGAAACAGAAACCTCTCCTTACATTCATAAATTTTCAGCTGTACTGTTCTTCAGTTTCATCACTGCTTATCCACTTGGCTCTTAGTATTCATGGTTGCAAATTCAGATTAGTTCTGTAAATCCTATGAAGTGGATTTTTGTGGATTAGTACTCTTATTTTCTACTAAATTTATATGATGCTTACGAAAAGTGTAAGATCAAATGATTACACATTCTTACCCCTAATACCTATCACCTTTTTGGTAGGAAAAGGAAGAGGACACAAAATAAGTGATTATTTTGAGGTGAGTACCACCTAACTTGACATCGTATGCCTTAGTCCTTTTAAATACATTTTGTGTTTGAATCCCTGCATTTTGCGTTTTTTCAAATCTCTCTCTTTAGTGTGATGTCTCATCCTCACATTCCCACTGTGCCAGTATGGTCCCTCATCAAATTCTTCCTAAATAACAACTCTGTCTTCTCTCTCTCTCCTGTCTTGTTTCCACACTCTGTTAACTGCCTTGTGGCCAGTTTGCTGGTAGCAGTGGCTCTGGCACCAGTCCTGCCCGGGGCATCCCCATGCTGGTGCGCTCCTCTCCACAGCACTCACTGTCTAATCCTCTGGTGAGCACCAGTTTCCATCTCCATAGCTGTCTCCTGCTCTGGCCCCCTGTTTGCCATTGGTTGACCAGGTTTTAATCCTTAGCGACTGTCAAATTCATCTGTTGGTTATTTGGGTCTACGTCTATTTTCTCTTCGTCTCAGTGTCCTCCTAGTTGGACAGGGTTGGTTACATATGTATCACTATAATTTAGTTTTGTTTTTTTACTCAACTTTAGTCGAGTTTGAGGGCAAGAGACAAGTCTTGGGTTTGTTTGGATCAGTTCACGTAAAAAAAGCAGAGTTTGTGGTTTGTATTTACTTGTAGGAGCAAATGTAGGATAAACCGACCACTGGCCAGAGAAACCCTAAATAATGTTAATGTATTCAGTGCTGGTGTTATATTTTCAGACACTGTTTTTATTGCGGGTTCATTACAATGAGCTGGCATGGCAGGGAGCAGTGCCGGAGGACAGTGTATATGATATGTAAAATTGGTGCCTGCACATTTAAATCTGTAGTGGTTGTTGATGACAGTGTTGTGTATTTAATCATTCACACAGTAAAGCTTCTTAAAGAATCTCTTTAATAACATATTTTCTCACAAATACAAAACCTTGTTCACTACCTATTAAACAGCATGTAAACAGTTTCTCACAGGAGCTGGGCTATAAATTAAAGGTGACCACTAGTGTCCCATAGCTCAAAGGATTATAAAAACTTGTGGTAGATGATTAGGTTGTTGATCAATACCATTTGATTACACTATTAGCCCAAATCTAAAGTATGATTTATTGAAATTTCTAGCTTTCAGAACTCAGTTTCTGGTTAAAATGGTCCCCCCTAAACATAGTTATCATTTCAGTTGTTATAGGGAGTATAGGGAGTTCAGACCAAAAACCGCACCGTCTTTAGATTAAAATAGATCAATAAATAGAAAATAAACAAGGAGCTCATCTTGGCTCAATCCATTAGTTTGAGTGCTTATCAGATGGTAAAACACTGACTATGCATCAATTAGTGACAAGACATGCGATTTCACAACTAAGGAAAGTTATCACAGCATCAATAATTGTATTGGTTGCTGTGATGATCTTGAGATGAAACTGTAGAATTTCTCTTTTCCATTACAAAGCAACCTGGCCAGGAATCTGTGCTTGCATGTACTATATTTGATTAGCCAACACAATGCGTTGCCAAAATACATCACATTTTATTGCAGGACGGCCTGACATTTTTTAGCCACAGCCCTTGAGTCAGGGCCAACACAGTGATGTCACACATTTTGTTCCCGAATACTCCCACATTTTGTTGCCAATAAAGAAAGACATTATTGCTGGTGGTGTTGATGATCCATCAGGAACAAGACTTTCTGATGCATCATCAACAATGCTCTAATTAGCGAGGTTACTTTAGTGCACAGATGTTGAAGTTGTAGTAAGCTGTTTTTTGTTAAGTAGGCAGTTTTATCAGTTTTATGAACAGTAATTCTTCCAGAATATCCCTGGGAAACAGCAGATTTGAATTTGTTGTTTTAAAGACCTGCATAGTGAAAGGTGTAGAGGCACGTTTATTTCACAAGACTGTTCCTGTTTGCTTGCTGACACTGACAAATAATGACTAAAAGAGAGATTTTTCCTGCACTCTGTAATTACCTGCCCTTTTCTAATCCCTTTGGACGGATAAAGCAATATAATCTAATTTTGCTGTTGTCCTGCAAGCTTACTGGAAATATTACCCTTTGTACGCAGTTTGTTTCATTAACAGTGAATATTGAAACATACATCAGAGAATAGACTTGGAAAAAGAATTATATATTTATTGTAATGGACAATTCAGCAAATTCTTATTTGTAGCAAATATCTACAAATTCCTGTAGATATTGTGTTCATCTACAATTTCAGGTCTCTCTCCCTTAACAGCTACACTATACTTTTTCTTTTTGTCTTTTCCAACTACTTTGTAATCTCTTTATTCTGTCTGTATTACATAATTGTTATATTTTACTCCCTATTTCTTTTTTCTGCCTATCTCTTTTCCTGTCTCCCTTGAATGCAGTTTCAGCATGGCAGTCCTTCATCCACAGGCTCAGCCCACACAGACTCTTCATCTTGCAGCTCTGTTAAGACAGCCCCCACACACTGGTGCTCACACAAAGCCATCCAGGTAACTGCCTGACTGATCTGGATCTCCATTTAACACTAACTTTTCGGAATTTCCTTCAATGTATTCTCAGTCACATCGCAGATGCACTCTGGTTTTACTTCTCACAAGAAGTGGTAATTATGTTCTTCTGACTGAAAAGGGGTTTGGTTTTGTTTTAAAAACTGCTTTCTCTTCAGAGAAAGTTGCATCTCACACTCCATTAGTTTATTTTAACAAAACTTTTAGGGATGACACAACTTCACACCTTTTCTTCCATTTAATAAAATGACACTAGTGGGCGAAGATGTGGATGCTAGAATTAAAGGTCAAACTTTGAAAGGCCTTGCACTCTTGCTGCTGTTCATCTGACACAATACTTTCAACACACATCCAGCTAATTAAATTAATTGGCCTGATTAAAGGTCAACGTTTTGCATTCCTGTCTAATATCCAACACAGCACCTTCTGATTTTGATACATTTAAGTGGCCCAGAGGGAGTTTCAACAAAACAAGATGTTTACTTTTGGCTCGTCTTTGTCTTTGTCCTCCTCCTCCAGTCAGAACTCACACTGCTGAAACTGATGGCACTGGAGAGGGACAAAAACTCAGATCTGGAACAGAAAGAGGGGAGGATAGATGACCTGCTGAGGGTAAGATGAGAAAATACTTCAAATGTGTCTTAAAAATCTGACAAGGTGAACTTAGTTTGGAGGACGTGGAGCAACTGAAAGAGCTTCAGAGTAGGGATGAGCAACGTAAAAAAGTTATCATTTTATTCCTGATAAATTCTAAAACAAATCCGAAGTTAGTTGACTAACAGTAATGAATGGCCAAGTTATGTCAAGATATAAATTCAGATATCAGATTTATTCACAAATGCCCATAATAGGCACTTCACGTTCTTGACAAATATGCTACCACTTGTCGTAACAACCCCAGTAACTAGCCTGCACCAGTCTGGTTGCAGCTTATCATGAATCATGTGCTTGTTAACTTCCAACTGCCATTGTTGCTTAAATGACATTTTGTGTAAATGTCAGCCAACCACACTAACACGCTGACAGTTGTTGCATCTTGTCAGATTAAATGCATAAAGGCCTTGAGTGGGCGTGAGAGTGATGATGTATGTTTTGGCAGGCAAACTGTGACTTGAGGCGGCAGGTGGATGAGCAGCAGAAGATGCTGGAGCGCTACAAGGAACGGCTTAACAAGTGTGTTACCATGAGCAAGAAGCTGCTAATTGAAAAGGTGGGTGGGCAGGTGCATTTACACACATACTATATGTGTGCTTTAGAGAAACAGGATGTCTTACTTTTTTAGGGCTACGGTGTCAAAACCTAAAGCATTGTCTCTTAATTACAATTTTATACATCTGAGCATTTGACTCATTCGAGTTTTATAAATTGTTAGTTTTCAGTGGTGATTATGTTGGAGCAATATTCAGTTCTTTATATTTACTAAGTTGTCCAGTTGTTCTTGCTTGCAGAATTTTTTTATTGATTCCTCTTTTGTGTAGTCAAAGCAGGAGAAGATGGCTTGCAGGGACAAGAGCATGCAAGACCGTCTGCGCCTGGGTCACTTCACTACTGTACGCCATGGAGCCTCCTTCACTGAGCAGTGGACAGATGGATTCGCCTTTCAGAACCTCATCAAGTCAGCAAGCAGACACGCACAAAAACCCGTCTACATATTGTCCATTCTGCCTACAAGACTGTTCACACTAGATTGTTCATACATGTTCTAGGCAGCAGGAGAGAATCAATTCAACTCGAGAGGACATTGAGAGGCAGAGGAAGCTGCTGGGGAAGAGGAAACCTCCCTCCATGGCCCAGACAATTCCACCCAGCCTGGAACAGAACAAAAGAAAGAGCAGGAGCAATGGCCAGGAGAATGAAGCGTAAGACTACAGACAATAGCTAATTAAGTGTACACAGTAGATTTTTTACATGGATCAGTCAAAAATTTACACTAAAGCAGGAATCAGTTGTTTGGGTGTGAGTTATAACATTATTTACTGGTCTAGAGGTTAGTACTACAGTTTAATGGTGCAGGTTTCTGAGTTGTCCTGGCTTGCTGGTTTACACAGAGGATGCCTCTGTTGTGGTTCACTTGTGTGTAGGCGTCTATGCAAACACGCATGTCAGTCTTCAATTCATTTTACCTGGAGTAAATGTATGGTCTACTACATTTTGTACACACAAGCTGACTTTGTGCTACTTTATCCCACACAGGTTGTCACTGGCAGAGTATCATGAGCAAGAAGAGATTTTCAAACTTCGAATTGGTCATCTAAAAAAGGTACCAGCTGTATGCTACACTTAGGCCAGCTTTTTGTTGTTTTGGGATTATTGAGACACCTGTCTACTAAAGGATGAGGCAGCTGATAGATTTGCGTGTTTATATGCAGGAAGAGGCAGAGATCCAGGCAGAGCTGGAGCATTTGGAGCGAGTAAGAAACCTGCACATTCGGGAGTTGAAGAGAATCCATAATGAGGACAATTCGCAGTGCGTATCATCTCCTTACATGTGTGATGTAGTGTGCCTTTTCACTTAATAATGCAGTTTGAAAAAGTCAAAAGATTTAAGCATGATCTCTTAACTTGTAGATTTAAAGACCACCCCACTCTGAACGACAGATATCTGCTGTTACATTTACTTGGAAGAGGTGGTTTCAGTGAAGTTTTCAAGGTAAGTATGTGCCATTTAGTTAGTATCAATTTTTTGAGTACTGGTTTTCAGTTTATTAATTTATTTTAATTCTTATTCTTAAATATGCTGGATCTTTTTGAATGACATGAATCAGGGGACTATCGTATATCATGGTTGTATTGTAAGGACACATGCAGCCTTCCTTACTCCATTAAACGGCTACTGCACAGTTAATATGAGAGTATCTTTCTGTTTATAGTAGGCTTCTCCAATTTCCCTATGGTGATGTGTAATGTTCCTTTGCCAGGCTTTTGATTTGACAGAGCAAAGGTATGTGGCCATTAAAATCCATCAGCTCAACAAGAATTGGAGGGAAGAGAAGAAGGAAAACTACCACAAGTGAGTCTGAACCTCTGTTCACTGCCCTCTGTTCTCTCTTTTTTTTTTTTTTTTTTTCATCTTGGAAAAGTTTTGATCTGTAACTAAATTTCACATGGTGGAATTTCAAACTTAAAACTGTCTGTGAGTGTTCTTTCTTGTGATCTATTTGAGAAGTCACTGAGTGTTAACCTTGAATCATGAATTCATTTGTATTTGCAGACACGCTTGTCGAGAGTACAGAATCCACAAAGAACTTGACCACCCTAGAATAGTCAAACTTTATGACTATTTCTCACTCGACACAGACTCGTGAGTGCCTCATCCTACATACAGCTGTGTTAGGTGTTCTAATATGAATGTAATAACTAAGTATACTCTCATTAAATGCTTGGCATTTTATATTGTTTAGAAGCAGCCTCTCTTCGTGCTCTACATAATTTATGCCGTAGCAAAGCATCTCTGGTGTCACTCAGGTTACTGAGGGGACATTATGAAGCCTGGATTAAGGTTAATGATTTTATGCAGTTTTATGACACAGGAGGCAAAAAATCTAAAAGGGGGTGATGAGAAAAAAGCATGGGGGTAGATGAGGAGGGACAGGAAAAGAGGACAAAAAATAAACGTGTTATAAGGGTTTTTTTTCTCCCTTTCTCCTTGTTTTGCTCCCTGTAGTCTATTCAAACATTTCACTGTCTGACATTACAGCTCAGCTTCAGCTTCCTTTGATCTGGATAAAGAGCATTCTGTTTTACTTTGTTGAAGTATAGCTCGCTCACTGGCACATAATATAAAATGTTGTGTTGAGGTCTGTAGATATGTCTAGTTCTGTCTTGTTTTGTTCACATGTATTATAAATATTGTAATAAATTACCAGTCAATTGCTTCACATGGCACATCTAAACATTTTTGTATGTGGTTACTATGCAAAAATGGTTGAGCAATCTTCCCAGATAATCCATCTTTTGTTTTACCTCTCTCAGGTTCTGCACAGTGCTGGAGTACTGTGAGGGCAACGATCTGGACTTCTACTTGAAGCAGAATAAGCTGATGACTGAGAAGGAGGGCCGCTCTATTGTCATGCAGATTGTCAACGCCCTCAAGTACCTCAACCAGATTCGACCACCCATCATCCACTATGACCTCAAGCCTGGTAGACTCCTGAATTATTAGCTTGTCATTAAAACTAAATAAATGAAATAGAGATTTGCTCTCTGTAGAGTTCCGGATAAAACTGAATTTGTTAAGCTTTAACAATTTCCTCAGGTGATCATTCAAGAAAGTTAAAATCACAGGAATTTGATGTGGATTTTAATTTAAATAGATATAAATACCTGTGTGTGTGTGTGTGTGTGTGTGTGTGTGTGTGTGTGTGTGTGTGTGTGCGTGCGTGCATGTGTAGGAAACATCCTGTTGGTTAACGGCACAGCCTGCGGAGAGATTAAGATCACTGACTTTGGCCTGTCTAAGATCATGGATGACGACAGCTACAACTCTGCAGATGGCATGGAGCTGACCTCACAAGGAGCAGGGACCTACTGGTACATAGACACACACTTCACTGCATTTAGTTACCAAGCAACCAGTATAGCTTCACAAGTGGATAGAAGAGGCACAGTCTTTTGAGGAAATGTTGCTAATTGAATTCACATCCCCCTCTTTATTCAGAAAATAATGTAAAGGGGTACAGTGCTGAGAGAACATAAGTTCTCATGTTGTGATTGTGTTCCTCACAGGTACCTCCCTCCTGAATGCTTTGTGGTGGGTAAGGAGCCGCCCAAAATATCCAACAAGGTGGATGTTTGGTCAGTAGGGGTCATCTTCTACCAGAGCTTATATGGACGCAAGGTAACCACTGACCTGCCTTCTGTAACAAGGATTTTGGTTTTGTTTTTTTTGTTTTTTTGTTTGTTTTTTTAAAATTTGTGTCATTTGTGTCTGTCAATTTTTTTCCAGCCGTTTGGTCATAACCAGTCACAGCAGGATATTCTCCAAGAAAACACCATACTAAAAGCAACCGAGGTGCAGTTTCCCCCCAAACCTGCGGTCACCACGGAAGCAAAGGTGTGGTACCCATTTCTCTTTAGCAGCTATAAACTCACTGCACTGTTCTCATCAAAGTTTATACAGTCACCTCTATATTTATACAGTATCACTTTGTCAGTTTCATACTGAGTTATGGGATAATGGGATGGGATAATTCATGAGGCTGCTTCATTTTGATAGGAAGGGTAGAGAGGTGGTCCAGGATTGCGTCACCATAAAGCATCGCTGCGATGCAGAATAGTCCATTTAATGGGTTCTTAGAGCATGCACAGTGCCATCAGCAGCCAGTCACATAACACTGTTTATATTTATAGCTTTTGGAAGGTTCCATAACTGTTTTTAATGAGCAGGGCATAAAAGTCAAGCTTATTATCTAAAATATGTGGAAAAAATGGTGTTGGCAGAACAGCAAGTACCCCAAGAGAAAAAAAGTGGAAGTAAGTCCAGGAACAATGAGTCAGGTTTTTTTCCCCCCCCTTTCCTTTCATAGGCTTTTATTCGACGCTGCCTGGCTTATCATAAGGAGGATCGTGTGGATGTGCTGCAGTTGGCGAGTGACCCCTTCCTAATGCCCCATATTCGAAAAGCCCTGGGCAGCAGCACACCTCTGGCACCTCCTATTCCCTCCACCTCCAGCTGCTACAGCAGCAGTGCCTCCGACTGAAGCGAGCTGAAAGAAACTGGAATAAAACCCCAGTGAGGAACAAGCCACGTGGAGACATTACACACTTGATGAATCTCCTCCTTTACTCTCTTGATTGCGAGAGAGCAGAGAGCATGATGGCATGGAGGGATCCTTCTAAGTGTGAATGGAACCAAAATGATGGACGATGTGGTGATGTAGTAGTAAATGTGCCCACCAACATCGTCCAAGTGGTAAAAATGAATGGCCAGTCTCTGGACTCAGTAGAACCCAAAGATTTGCCCGTATGCATGCACTAACACAAAACTTTGGCTCATTTCAAGGGGCTTTTTTACATGATAAATAGTAAAAGCACCCTAAAAGTTGCACAACTGACAGGCTGAGAAGTTTGCCATGTGTGGAAGATCACCTGCCTGTACTCTGGAAGGTTTAGAATAAGCATTAATGAAATTTCATCCCATTCTGCTTAAAATTGCACCATCGAAACTATTTTTCAGAACTAGAGGTCAGTTTCAAATATGTATCCCTATAGGTTTGAACCTGGGACTTTTTAGGAAGGGCTCCTACAAGTGACGAGGAATGACTGAGACCAAAGTTTAAGGCCTCCCTTGTTGACCTGGCACTATTAGAGGTTCATAAATGACTTGATACAGAAGAGGGCTGATTCTGGAAAGAGTAACTGGTTTAGACCTATTTTAAATATTTTACTGGAAAACTGGAATTCAGCTTATTATTTTAATTGTTAAGTCCATATTTTTCCATAAAATTTACCCCCTCTAATGTTTTTGTTAACCTTAAAGGGGGACGGACTATGAGTGAGTGTTGTGATGAGAGGTAAGATTCAACTGAAATAATTATGAAACCATTAAAAACACATTTGGTTATCTCTGGTTTGTTGCTTGATTTTGGAAACTTATTGGGAAAATTACATGGATTTATTGTAAATTATACAATAATACTTAGAGATACACATTTTTTTAATACTTATTGATTTAATCATTCATGCCATTGTCAGTGGTCGCTATAATGCAGTTACATGAACGTGTTTCAGTTTTTGCCGTTACATTAATGCATGTGTCATTGAGTTGCAGCTTTATATCTCCACACCAGATGTTTTTTTTCACAGCATAAAATGTTTATTAACTCCAAGTCCCACCATTAAAAATATCTATCATATCTAAAACAGACAAATTCATGTGATGGTGCAGATTACGAACATTAAATAGCTGTATCAGTCCATCTCTAATGCAACAGCTTGCCTGGCAAGTATGTATGTAATGTGAAAATGTAGGTAACTGCATTCGTCTTTAAAGATATACTGACATATTGCTGTTGAATACTAAACAGTGTTAATCTAAAAATCCTTCCTTGACCATAATTATCACATCATACCCACACAGCTTATATAATTTGGGCAAAAACTTTTCTCACTGTGAAAAGAGAGCTACAAAGTGATTGCAAAGGTCGCCTTGAACTTGACAAAATGGCAAGAACTGAATTTGGGAAAGATTTCTTTTTAAAGTACATTCTACTCTGAGCAAGTGTGAAATTGTGTATAGATTCAAATTACCTCCTCTTTGAAACGTAAAAAAAAGACAGAAGGACAGAAGACTTACACACCGCTCCATGCTTTTTTTGCACTCAAAATTCCCAAAACATTGGCAAGATGGTCAAGACATAACCATTTCTTTTCCTTTGGCCAAATATCCAAGTAAAATTCACACTCAGTAACCCAAGGCATTGTCCAGCAGGTTTATCTGTTGTAGAACTGTGAGGTGACCCAGGCTAGTCCCCACTTCAGGTTGGTGAGCATAAACTTGAGTGCCTTGGTCCACTGCTCCTCAGAGTTGAACTGGGTTTTGATGGAGTAGGAGCCACCGCTGCCACCTGTGTCCTCGATCTTGCCCTTCTCCACATCCATCCTGAGAAATGGAGAAAAAAACATCAATTATTCATCACATAAAGCCTAATGGATGTATTGGTATCAATATTATAATCTGACATTAAAAACATAGAGGGGTTTTACATGTAAATCTTATGATTCTCTAACCTGTGTTTACACTTCTGTCACTCGTGTTACACAGATTTTGGACTCTACAAATATAAACCTTGGATTTGTAAATTTGGATTTCCGTCTTATAGCTGTAATAACAGAAATCAAAATCTGGATCACAACTAAATTTACCCAAACGTTCCCTGACCACAGGTCTGCACCAAGTTTAATGAATATCTTTTCAGCTATATTAGCAGAGCTCAACAGAGTAGCGACACAAAACACAAAGTTGGTCCTCAGGGTGCCTGTAGAGGAAAAATCACAGGTAATTAAAACCAAAAGGGTGTGCTTCCCTTTGGGGCATGAATGTACTCTTTTGCCTAATTTTCCAATTGGAATATGAAATCCCAATTATGCAAAGATGCCATTTAGCTCTTTGGGTAGAGCTAGAGGAAAAGTCCAAAATGGAAAGCGTAAAAGAATGTTTTTTTTCTATAAATTTCATATCAAAATTTCCATCAGACTGCAACATTTGTTCTGTACAGGTGAAATTTTGAATAGGAGGTAGCACTGCAAAATCAGACAGGAGCAGAAAATGCACAACAGAATGGGAAGACACGCCGCTATATGCTAGGTCTGGTGGCAGTTGACCGGTAAGACATTCCTCTAATGTCTCTAAGTGATATGTCTTCTAAAAAAAAAAAAAGAACAAAACAGCATGCACCACATGCCAAAACAAAGGGCATAGAATATCTGAGCGGTCAAATTGTCATATATTTATCTTGAATTTCTGCAGGTGGGTAACCACTCCCTTCTTTTTTTTTTTCAGAACTGTGTTGACTTATTTGATGCTGTGGTATTTCAACTGATGAAAGTTCAGATTAAGTGATTTGTAGATTCACATGTTGGACCAATCCTGAGTGTAGAGTGGGGTTGGATTATCAGATATGGCTGTTGGAGGTGTGAGCTTTACAAGGCCAGTTACACAAGGTAATATATTAGTAAATGTTGCATGGAGGCAATGCTATAATATTTCAAAGGGTTATATTGCCAAAGTTTTCCCAAATGATGCCCCTTAATTGCCTTAATAGCATAATAAATCAGATGATTCTTTAGTACCTCTAGAATAAGTTGAGATAATGGTTTTAGAATTTGCATTCAAACTTCTCTAATATTTACAGCTCCATCTTAAGTAGCTGCCAAGATGGCAGTGTTAATGAACACACAGAGAAAGAGGGATATGTCCGCAGCTGTCTGACCTGTATGGGAGGCAGAAGCCAGTGTCTCCTTTTTCCACCTCCTCTTTGAACTGCTGGACACAGTCCAGGAAGGCCACCATGGCATGGTCGAATTTATTATCCCAGAAGAACCTAAGGCCACCGGAGCAGTACAGAGGAAGTTCCTGGACAAACACAAGACAGAAAAAGAGGGCAGGTTTGGAGACTGAAGACTGCCTAAATAATGCCAGGAGAGCTGGCCTGAAGAAGACCGTGTGTCTTACCTTGGACTTGTCTGTCAGTGACTCTAAGTATGAGTGGTTTCCATATGGGACGAGACGATATCTGAAGAGAGATGGGCAGTAATATTTGAGCTTTTAAGTTGCAAAATGTGAAAGCATAAGCAATAAAGCACCAAAATTTTGAGTATGAATAACAGAAACAAAAAAGGCTATAAACTGACATGGATGATGAGTTGAAATAGCAGAGAGCAAAAGACAAACTAAAGATTATTACACTAATATCATTACTGATATCTTTATGGAAACATGGCTAAGTAAAAATACACTGTTGACACAATTCAGCTGAAAAAACTGCACAGAAACTGAGGTGTGTGTGTGTTTATACCTCTGGAAACGCAGCCCCATTTTGTTGGCCAGGGCATGCAGCAGCAGCACCGTCTGCCCCCAGGCTGCATTAATCTCATTCCACTCCACTGGGACGCTGGGGAGTCGACCCAGACGGAAGTTGTTAATGGTACCAAACTGTCCACTGTGCCTGGGGAAAGAAACAAACAATTCTTATTCCCAGTTATTCCCAGGCATTGATTTAGTTCTGTCCTGGGGCCCATGTTCAATATTTGGGACGTCACAGTTGATTGGTAGAGAGGGAACATTATTATTTCTTCTTAGCCTTTCTGACAGTAACATGTCTACGTGTTTTTACCAGATGTGAAATGTGGCGTTGAAGACATTGGTCTTTTTCAGTCGATCTAGCTGAATCTGGCAGTAACGCATCTGGTTGTCAACACTCTTCAGCTCATCGTCCAGCTCCAGCTGCTGCCGTTTAAACTCGCTGTACTCCTTCTGGTACCTTTTAGCACAAAGCAACAGGGAGAGTCACAGCTGTTAGGTGCTTTATCATCTGTAATATTCCTCCCTCACCCTTCAACACCAATGCCAAGCCACTCACTGTAGCTCCTCTGTGTCCAGCTGCTGAGAGTGGATCCTGCTCTGGGCCAGGTCCTGGGCCACAGCAGCCCTCTGCTCCTCCACAGCCTCCAGTTCCTGGACGAGGGCCTCCTCCTCCTCCTTTAGCTGCTGAAGCTCTGCCATCAGGGTTTCCTCTTCCTCCACCTGCAGGTGTGACAGCAGCTCCAGACACTGCCTAAAAATACATACACATAAAGTGCATGTTATTACAGATTATACTGTACATAATCACCCATGTGGATTCAGCATTTTAGGGGTTTTTTTAGCCTAGGTTTTTGGCAATGAATACAAAAAGCATCCCCCTCTCTTGAAAATCATTGGGATTGAAAACTGAGACATTTAACTTCTTGTGCACCGACTAACTTGTAATTCTGGCATTCGTTCTCCGTGATGTTGAGCTGTGTGTCCAGGTGATCCAGCAAGGTATCAGTACATTCTTCACACAACGGATGGTCCACATCTGTCTGGCCTGACATGATGTCAAACAGGTCACTGGTTACCTTAGCAAAATACGGTCAGACACAAAATAGTCACTTTTTTAGTTCAGTCAAAGGTCACAAGCATTAGCTGACCCTAACAAGTTGTTTTATCCAAAGCCTCCTTCTCTGCTATTCTTGCCCAACTAACATGATCAGAGTAAACTGATATAATGGTATCAAAATAATTTCAGTTGCGTCAACGTGGGTTTTACCTTTAGCCTACGACTAAGATTTTCCATCGTGCCTCCATCGGATGCATCTCCTAGTAGTGTGAAGCTGTTGGCACTCTCTGTGGACATCATCCTATGGTGCAGGATTCAGAAGTTCAGTTTACTTTCTAGGATATGCTGCATTTTCAAGTCCGTCCATACAACACCTCGTTTTAACAGAGGAACCTATCAACTGGATAATCAATAAAAATAAACTGTCATCTATATTGAGTTCTGTTTCCTGAATGAAAAGACTTTGGTGCTCACCGTGCAGGAGGGATGTATTTTCTTGACACTCCATCTTGCTTATTTTCTACAAAGTTCTCCTGGAAGGAAAATGTAATATTGAGACTCAAATATACTTGCAACCAAAATATTTCCAGAACTGAACCACAGTGATGAATTGTTGTAGTCTTATGTCTTCCAAAAGTCCCCAGATTAGTTTATTCCAAACAGAATCAAAAAGGAGGTTGTGTATATCGGTAAACTACACACAGAATAATGATGGTAACTGGCAAAACATTGTATTTTTACCTTTTGTGCTAGTGTCTGTAGAATATATTGTAACTTAGAATTGCTTTCACATATGCTTTTTCTATCTCGCTAAATAGTCCAGTATTACCAAGTCATAATAATTAATTATACATTCTTCTTTAGTTTTCTCTGGTTGTACAAGCATAGATTATAGATTATCAAATAGAGTTGTATGTACATATTAAAAGGTTCAGTTTCCCTGATGCCATCATTTCATGAAGGATCTTGGGCCTTGGGGAAAACACAACTGCCTACATGAAAACCAGCAATTTTCGTCATATTCAGCGTGACCTCGTACTGTGTCTATCCTGACCTGTACTGAAGGACATGGGAGCACTGTTGACCATTTAGAGTCTAATACTGAGATATACAGTACTGAGGAAAGTTTTAGGCACTTCAGATGTTTAGATTCTTGTCCACTACACAATACCATCAGGGGGGCATCTGATCTGTTCCAGATTCATCCCGCGTTGGGACAACAGCCCCAAACCTACAGCCAGAGCCATTAAGAACTACTTCAGCAACAGGGAGAACCAGTCCTGCAACAGATGGTCTGACCCGTAAACAGGCCTGTCTAAAGAACATGGAATACGTTTGGGATCACATGAAGAGACTGAAGATACTGAGACAAGTCCACAGAGGAACTGTGGCATGTTCTCCATCTACTAACCTGTCAAACACGTTGAAAAAAGTGTACTTGGAGAATTGGTGCCGTTGTAGAGGCATTTTTTTATTCAGTTTACTGCAGTTTGCATGAAGTTAACGGTTGAATAAATGCATTATTCACCTCCGGTGCTGTCTCTCCCTCACTGCTGTCAGCCTGTTTGCTGGGGGTCACTGTGACCAAAGGAGCTGAGGAGAAGAGGAAGGGACACAGAGGAGTGACTCCATGACGGATACAGCAGTGTGGACATCATTAGACTCTGCATTACAGCACTGATGGTCGATTACTAAGTGTGCACATACCAATCAGCTCGTGGATGGTGACCCGATCGAGCACATTAAAGGACGTGTCCAGTTTGAGGGGCTGACAGCACCGCTGACACACGAAGCTGACCTGCATGGTTGTGCTCGACGACTTGGAGCCCTCCATCGCTAGCTAAAGAACAAATGTAAAGAAATAAAAGCACACTGTAAAGCCCGGCGGCCCTTTTCGCCAGGTGTTTCTTTTCTTTCCAGAAGTACACGTTACAGATTGTAGCTTGTTGGCTAGTTAGCTGTACGGCAGGTGGCTAGCTAAAGTTAGCTTCGCAGCTAGCTTGTGCGTAACACACATTCACGGTGAATAAGCATAAGACAGACTCACTGTCGGTTCTGAAAAATAAACTCGATTGCTTGACGAACCTGATTTGTGCAGGTCCGAAATGAGAAACCACATCTAACGCGGTGAGCTGGACTGTTGCATTTTACAACTCGGGACTTCTCCTTCCACTTCCTTATTGTTGTTTACGTCTGACGTCAGGGTTGAAGAAAGTCACGTGAATAAACCGCATCGGCCTTAAAAATTAGTAAAAAAATATATATAATTACCTGACAGGTAGTTTTATAAGAAAAAAAGAATTTAAAAAGGAAGAAATTACTTTTATAAGAACAGACGATACACACAGGAATAGAATGCAATTGATAATAATAAAAATGAATAAATATAAAGTTAAGAAAATAATGCTGGCGCACAGTATTTTATTGAATACTGGTCCATAATGGACATACACATTATTGCATACCCTAGACTGTAGAAATTAAATATTTACCCAAGGGAAATCCAGTAGCGTGACTCAGGCAGGCATCACGTTTGTACTAGACATAGTATAAATATAAATACAATTATAAGCATGATTAATGATTAAAATATACTGCACTAAAATATACATGACGTGTATAGTGTTACATATAACACGTTTTGTTTTCACACACTATTATATATATATACGTGTGTGTGTGTGTGTAATTGTGTTTTATTGTATGTTTTTATACAATAACAGACGTAGAAAAAAATGCCATAATATAGTGTATAATATAAAAACAAAAAACAATGACATATTGAATAATGGTTCTATAGCTTGTACTTTTGTACACTGCTCTCATATATGCACACACACACACACACACACACACACACACACACACACACACACACACACACACACACACACACACACACATATACATATTTATACTTATTGTGAATTTTATCCTACTCTATTACATTCCCAGTTTACATTTCATCTCATGTAACCGCAGACTCAAAAATAACAGACGGTCGGACGAAGGGGACGCGGCGGAGCGGAACCTCCGGCCTCCGACCTCTACGTGGCGCTGTTACATCGTCGGCATAACACCGTAAATCAGAAACAGAAGAAGACGTCAGTTGCGGGAAAACTAAAGCGCATAATTCTTGTGTTGATAACTTCTTACTGCAAGAAAAACAAGGTAATTTCGACAATATTATTATTTATAATCAGCCAGTGGCCTTTCAAACACTGTGATCCATTCTTTCTAGTCACACGTTGGTCCGATGGCTTGTTCGCGTCGACTGTCTCGGTCGGAGAAGAAAGTGATTATTGCTAACTATTGATGTAACATCCCAAAGCAAATCATAGCCGCTAACCGGACCGATGTTTAGCTTCAACTAATAAACACCGTACGAGACTGACACTGTACAAGAGCATTAAACTGTCTTTCATAACGTTACTACACACTTCTTTTTAAAAGTTTAATCTCACTTGAGTGTTACTCTTCATCAGATTTTTGCTGTTTGTAATGTTATGCAGCTTTAATACCAGTATGCACCAAATGATTTTCAGTAGGCACAGCTAACGTTTGTAAAAGTTGACCCCGGATGCTTAAAAACACTGCCACAACACTGTTGCGCCGAGGAAGTGTCTTAGAAACTTTGAAGACATTGCGTCGACATTAATTAAACTAATTTCAGGTGCAAAGCGTCTATTTCCACTGAGCCAAGTACAAATAGAATAAAGCTACAACACAGCAAAGTGGGATTCTGTTCTATGTTACCCGTTTATGAGTATTTGTGTAGAAGGCCACTCTCAACACTGTAGTTGCCCCCAGTTGTTTCCTTGTTAGATAACACATTATAGCTGCCTGCCTGCCTAACAATTCAAGCTATGTGTACAGTAGCTGCAACGTGACCAAAGTACACATAGTTATACAGTTGACTTAACTTATCATAATCCAAGACTTGGTTAGACAGAGCATGTTTAGTTTTGTCCAGCGCCGGCTGTAAACATTTTGCAAGAAGTGTGTGTGTCCTTTGCAGTGACTTCGTGTGCTCTGATTTTCTTTATATATATTTATTTATTTATTTATTTTTAATTTGTAGATTTTTAAAAATCGCCATGAACACCCCAAAGGCTACAGATGTCAAAAAGGGGATATCAGTCCTTTGGGAGACTCTACAGTGTCCAATATGGTGAGTGTCACTGAGAAAAAGAAGATTTGTTAAATAATAAAGATGCATATCATGTATAGTATTTTTTGACAAAATGAAGAGTGTCATTTAGAGGAAAAGTCAGACTCTGGTCTTACTTCATACTTTCTTTCACTTGTAGCTTGGATTTATTGACAGTACCGGTATCTACTAAGTGTGACCATCAGTTTTGCAAGTAAGAACAATCTGATATATCGTCTTTACTCAGATAATTGATAATATTTACAAAATTAAACTCAAATTTTGTTAATTAAACTCGAATTTTGTTTAATTATTTCTTTTTATTTACACTTCTTGTTCCACCAGATTTTGTATGATGAAACTTTTGGACAATTCTAAACAAAACAGGGCCAACTGTCCAGTGTGTAAAGCCAAGATAACCAAAAGGTTTGACAAAATCAGTGTGATGACATTGTAACATTTACTGAAGTCATTTAAAGCTAATTGTTATTAAGACCCACATCATTATATTGTAATGTGTGTGAGTGTGTGTGTGTGTGTGTGTGTGTGTGTGTGTGTGTGTGTGTGTTTTTGACTTATACAGGAGCTTGCAGGAGAGCCCTGGGTTTCAGACGCTAGTAGCAGGATTGCAGAACATGATAAAAGCATATGAACATGACAGCGGCACAAACTGTAAGACTACATGGCAACGTTCTTAAAATGACCCAATGTAATTGACTTGCATTACTTCACTTAATGAATTGCGTTTTCATTTTCAGACTTCACCGGAATGTCCCTGCAAGAAAAACAATCAGGGTAAGAAATTATAGCCATCAAGGTTAAACTCTGTCTTTATATAGAAGAGTAATGTAATTGTATATTTTCTTCTACCCAGTGTCATGGATGCTGAAGCTACCAAACATCCTCATAATATGTCATCTGGAGATACACCTGTCACTGACCCTGATAACATGGAAAATGCAGACTCTGATGATCTTCCAAGGTCCCACTCTTCAACTATAGCAGGTAGAATCTTGCAATCTTATGTAACTTTTTGTCTTATTGCCTCAAATGAATTTACACATTAGTTTTAGTCATCAGTTTTTTACGCAAGTTAAAAAAATAAATGAGGGAGTTTAGTTCTATTATCTATCTTGAAAAAAGTCCTATCAAGCATTCCTTTATTAGGGGGTAGAAAGAATCTTGGAGCACAATCTTAAATAGATAAATCACATAACTAATTTGGAATTCCTTTTTTTTCAGTAATAAATGAAATGGGAACATGTAATGGTAACTCATTATTCATCTCATTTTGAAAGTGTAATCCTCTAAAAGCTTCATTATTTATCATTTCCTCATCTCATTTTTTAGCTCAGAATGGATTTTCAAGACTCATGGGACTTGAGGACTCAACTCCTGTGACGACAGAAAATGATGGCCTGGACAGTGCCCTCGACCACGTCCCACCAACTTCTGACAAGAGGACGCACAGCACTACAGATATTTCAGAACCAGCAGAAAAAGAAATGTCAGAAGTTATTGAAAAGGCAACATCAACACACAAAACTAGAAGTAAGAAGAGATTTGGCAATTTGGAGGTCTCCCTTTGTCCATCATTTATTCCAGATGAGACTGAAAATCAGCCTTTAAGAAAGTCTTCACGGAAGAAGGAGAAAAAGGTTTTGGAGACTGACAAGATTCTTGAGCATAAACAGAAGAAAAGTCTAGAGAAAGTTGCAGAGTGGCTCATGAAAGTTCCGATTGAAGGAAGTTTGGAGTTAGAAAACTCAGACGAAGCTGCTAATGAATCTGACAGCTGTTCTTCCACTTCAACAATAGATGTCAAGCAACACATTAATGACATGAAATCTAAGAGAGAGGATCGCGCTAAAGCCCTTGAGGAGCAGGTGTTTGGAGCTGTATACAAACGAGAGAGAAGAGGGAACAGGAACAGGAATTGTTCTTATTCACTTCATGATTTCCTTGAACCATCAACAACAAGAAAACAGAAAACAGGCTCTGAAGACAAAAATGAAAGCAACTTGGAGGAAGAGCGACAATTAACAGATGTAGTAAATGACACCAGTGACATATTTAAAGACGCAGAACAAATGGAAGTCATGGAGGAGAAAGAAATAGACAAATATTGGGAAGAGTCCAACAACTTCCCAGAAAATGACAAAAATAACAGCACCAATGAGGCTCCCTGTCCTGGGTCTCATATTGAACAACAGCAACAGGAGAGAAAGTCAAGGAAAAGGAAGAGTAACGCTCTTCAGCAGGTTGACAGTGATTTACAGGCACAATCTGAAGCAAAGTCAGAAAGTACTGAGCAAAAGAAAATTGACAGGAGGAAAGGTCAAAACACTAAGGGCAAGCCTGCAAGAGTGCCGAAGGCCCTTGTTCTGGTTGGAGTTCAAAATGGAGAAAACAGCCCGAAGACTAGACTGAGATCAGAGGAAGTTCAAGTACAAATTGAGAACTATCCCAGCAGCGAGGACCAAGAAACCCCCTTGAGGACCACCAGGAGAAGTAGAAGGATTCAGCTCTTTGCTGAGGAAGTCCAGGGAGGTCACAGGAAAAAACTTGAAAACTTGAAAGCCAACATAGCTGAAAAAGACAACAACGTTGCAAAGCAGTTGGAGGAAGTTAAAGGTGGATTACCGGATAAAATGGCATCACCTAAGAATGGAAATATGACCCAGGTTGCCACAAGAAATGGATGTATTTATGATCAAGATTTAGGAGGAATTGAAAACATGGAGTCTGGTGAGAGAACATCTTATATGACACCAGAAAATGTCCAAGAATCCATTGCTGAAGTTCCAAATGCTGAAACTCTGTCTGAAGCCAGTGCTGCTTGTTACGTCCCCGTGGTCCCAAGTTCCACAAGTCCAACTGAAGCAGCTGTGGTAGATCCAACACATGAAAGTGATGATCCAACTAATCCATTCCCAAAAAATATTCAGTTGGAAATGTCCGCTTGTGAGAGTAAATGCAGTGTAACAGAAAATGAGGAGGAAAAGGATGATAGTGAGCTTGACACAGAGCAACTGCTTAGGAGTTTCAAAGCCACTAAAAGGAAATCTTTTCATCTCGGGGGTCCGAAGGTGAAGAGCAGCCGTAGCTCTGATCAAGGAAACATGCAGGCTGCAGATGCAGACACAAACGATCGTATTTGTTCTGGTTTTGGATCTGCAAAAAAACAAACATGTACAATTACATCTGAAATTGCCAACAAGGAGGAATTAAGAGACAATGAAAACTCATCTTGTAATGATTTGATCTGCCCATCTAACTCACCCATCCTGACAAGAAAAACAGTCCTTGAGGAACCAGATCAAGTGGTGGTTGAAACCCTGATCCCTGATACCAGTTGTTCAAGTCAGGACACTGCTGCTGGTAACTGTCTCTCCAGGAATAGTATCAGCAGTGCCCTCAGTCCTAATAAAGTGTCTAAATGTGAAATGGAAAGTCCGCATCTTTCTGTTGTCCCTCAGTTAGTAGACTCTGGGCTGCGCTTCACAGCCGTTGAACATGAGGAGCCGAATGGAGCCTCAGAATTCTCCCAGATCTCAAACAGTCAGCTTGACTGTACAACAAGGGATGCTGGTAAATGTAAGGAGATAAGAGACAGCATTTCTACTGGAAAACGCTCCTTCAACACAGCTGAACATGTCTTAGTTGGAGAGTCCTCTTTAACTCCTGATGGCCTGGTAGCACCAGTCGTCCAAATGGTTCATGAAACTGAGTCAAAATACAATGAGGGTGCAGAACTCAGTGCACAGTCCTCCATCAAGAGAAACCCAAGGAAGAATAGAAGGGCTCAGAAGCTTGAGTCTTCAACGGGGTCCGATAGCAGTGGCTCCAGAGAGGAATTACCAACTTTGACTCAAATATTCGGAACATCAGCTCCTCCGGCTGCTGTGACCCAGGGTCGGGGAGACTCCAGTGGAGCGAGCAGATGTGAAGCTGCATATGTTAAAGCTGATGCAGCGGAACAGTTGAGCCATCCACCTTCATGTCCCAGCCCCGACTCTCTTAATTCCAGCCAAGTGTCTGTGGACTTGTTTGGCACGCCAGAGGAATGTAAGTAGATTCTCGGTAATTGATTTCTATTTTTTCTTTTTTTTTAATTCTTTATTTTTATTTTTTTTTTTTCTAAGTAAGCAGCCTGCAATGTTAAAAATTTTCTCTGTTATTAATAATCTGCAAAATATGTGCGTGCTTTGTTGTTTCCCACTCTAAGAATGTGTACGTCCTCACCATGTGAGTAAAAAAAAAATTTCTTGAGTGTTAGGATGCAAAGCAGTTTGATTGTTTCTTTTCTGCAGGTGATGTCCCAGTAAATGATGCTAGTGTTTCAATGGAATCATCACAATTTTCAAGCGAAGTCCTTGTTACACAGGTAAATACAAATATGCTCTCAATTACTTTCTTTGGTTTTATGTATAGCTGCATAAATGCACCCTCTGTTTTACAAAATAACATGTACTTCAGCAACCTAAGATCCTTGTCGAAGTGAGATTTTCTATTAATTCAAGCAAAATTTCAAGTCCTTTCTAATTTTCTTGTGCAGTATCGTCTTCCCAATTATGCACTGTCACGTTACGGCCCATAGAGGGCAGCCACCACATGTCCTCAACCAGGGGCTGTCAGCTCTTGGATGACAGACTACCTCGCTCAGTAAAAAATGTCCCCCTCAGCAGCTTTCTAAATTGCATTTCATTTACGTTAGAGGAAATGCCGCCTCAGAGATGATTCTTATTTTCTACCTCATCCATCTTCCAGCACTCTCACTTTTATCTGTCGACTGTATTTGACTGGGAGTTAAAGTCTCACGCCCTGGGGCTTAGAGAGGGCCCAGGATTACACACATCTGAGAACACAGCGTTGGTATTATTGTGCTGTGTCTGTTATACTTAATCAATGCACTTGGGCTGTAAACTGAAAGAATGAAATTCATACACTCTGTTCCTCCAAACCAGCCCCTGCTGAGAAAAAAAAACTGTTGTCACTTCTCTCTTGTTTTCTGAGGTTCTTCTAATTTTATGTTATTTATTCTTATGTGTTTGTTTATTTATTTAGCAGGAACAGAGCACATTAATAAACATTGTTTTGCCAGTTTTAGCCAGGAGGTTGTTTTCCATCTGTAGTCCCTGGACAGATTTTACAGAGTCACTCTAAAAAAAAAAAGAATATAAGATAGAAATTACGAAGTTATATAGATCATTTGTAGGCATGCAGAACAATAATGATAAGAATATTAATGGTAATGAAACATGAGTGCAGTCTTAAACATTATTTAATTACGTATTCTTCTCACTAAATGAGGACCCATTCGCTTCCAGTAATGACTAATTGGCATTATGTAGGTCCCTTCTAACTGACTGACAGTTGCTATTGCTTTCATACATCATTGCAAGACACCAGATGTGCAGCCAGTATGTGTCCCTTTGTTTTGTGAAGTAAATGTTGCATTGCAGCAATTCTTCTCTCCTTGTCCCCCCCTGTATTTTATTAAAGTTCTCATTTGTAGTTATTAGCTGTTCTACTTTGCTTTTTTTTCTCCTCCTTTAAGCAAAAGATAGAAATGCAGAAGGAGCTGGTGAGGCTGGAGAAGTTGATGGCTCTGGTGTCAGAGGTGCTGCAAGAGAAAGAGGGCAGTCCTGCAAAAGAAGTCCTGAAAAACACAAAAGTAATAAAGAAGACAGAAAAGTCCATAAAAAAAGTATCCCTGCAGAAACATCAAAGTAATAAAACCACAGGTAAACATATAACATTTGTAAGAATTTTTCTAGATCTTAAATGAAAAACTCATCAGGCTATTTGTCAAAATCTGCTTAATTGCTTAATCACAGGTTCCAGTCTCCAAAATCTGAATAATTGCTTATTATATTAGTTTCACATATTATTAATTGAATATATTTGGGTTTTGAGATGTTGGTTGGACAAAACAATTATTTACTATTTTCTAACAATCAGTGTACAAAATAATTTATCAATGAATTGAAAGAATAATCTGCAGATGAGTTGATAAAGAAAATTCTCATGAGTTGCAACCCAAATTTTTTAAAATGCTGTAATACCTGGCATTAGTGGTATCTAATACGAATGTTCGCCCAGTGTTCAAACTTTTTATGATTTTAGTTGTGGATTAGCTCTGTGCTGTATTTTGTATTCAACGCTGACCTAAACGTGATGGTTATTTTGTGTCTCCAGGCCCAGACGTTCACAGACCCATCTTGCATTCTCAGGGCACAGGCCAAGATTCAGACCAGTAAGTAAAGCATGGTGAAATAGACTTTCAATACCCTTTTGAGTAGCTGGTAAAACACTGAAAAATAGTTAAAAGCTAAACTTATAGCACATAAAAGACATCATCAACACACAATATTTTAGCAAGAAAAAAGTATGTGTGTGTTCAACACACAATATGTTGTGTAAAAATCTTATTTTATTTATTATATTCCTTTTTTAGCAAAAAAAAAACAAACTGTCTCACTGAAAACAATGGGCATCGTGTACAACTACAGTCAATAAATACCAGAATAAATGCTTGGTTAGCTTCTGTCTAAATTGAAAACATCAAAGCTCATTGTTTGCGGTAAGCAGGAAATGGTGGGAGAAGCTGATAATATCACAGCTAATAGATTTTAAGGATTTGGACAGTTAGAAGACGGTGCTTTGTAATTGCTGCTTTCATTCCTACAGAGATTACATTCTTGAGGTTGGTAGTTCTCTGCAGTCATCTGTTTGATAGTATCATAATTGAAAATTATAGGGAGATTTGTCAACATGCGACTTTTGATCTTTCTCTCTGTGTAGAAATTATCAGATGTAACTTTAAAGCAGTAGTTGAACAACATTTTGGAGAAAATGAGAGTTTGATGACAAAATTATTACCAGTCTTGTTTCTGTCTGGTAAGTGCTAGCCCGGCTCTGAGCAGTTCTTCAGGAGGATACTTCTCCCAGCCAAAAAATAATCACACAACCCTCGGTAAGACGGCAAATTGTTGTCTTTACTCTTTGGTTTGTGTATGGATCAAGCAAATGTGTTAATTAACGAGCTTCAGAGGTACTGGTAGAGGCATTTTATTACTGCTTCTCAAAGCCAGGCTAGCAAGTCTTTGTGCTTAGCTAAATGCAGCCTCATATTTATTGGACAGGTATCAGAGTGGTATTTATCTTCTCCTTTCCCTCTGTAACTCTGCCAGAAAGTGAATAATCATAAAAGTAAGAGAGGCAGTTTTTAAACTGAATAAAAAAATAAAAAAAAACAGGTGGGTTGACCAATGGCCCAGGAAGACACAGAAGATTATTAGTCAAGTGAGAGATGATAATTGTTTTGGTTTTTTTTCTCTTGTTTCTTTTTCTTTGTTTTTTAACACTCAGTAAATCAGTTAACCAATCAACCGATGTTGCCCACAGGTCATGTGACAATCCTTAAAGTCAAACTTTTCTTCCGTAATAAATAGAATTAAATAATATTTGCGTCAGTGCTTTGTATTTTTCTCCTCAGAGTGTTGTGTATATTGTTAATACATTTTAAATGCAGCTATATTTCAATACAGCCATATTAAGGAGAATAATAAGTGGAGCAAGTGGCATGTAATTGGTCTCTTTCAGTGGGTGAATGATGGAGAAAGTTAGCAAGTGTCTGTGTGTGTGTTTCTAGTCTTGTTCTCCGAGGGTGATGCATCTCAAGAGGACAGGCGGATAATCTCACTAATGAACCCAGAATCTGCTTATGCTGTGGAGAATAAAAAGTCATTACTGACTGCATCTTATATGTCATTTAGAGCACTTAGAGGGAAACTTGTGTTGCCACAGTAATTTATCTCTACCGCTTCACTACCCGCCCCCCCCCGAACCTCTTGCCTCGCGGGGTTCTTAGTGATGTCCTCCAGGCAAGAGAGAGAGAGGGAGAGGGAGAGACGGAAGGAGACGGCAGATGAAAACACAAGAGGAGCTTGGCTGTATGAGTTCTCGATTAAAAAGCGCGTATTCAATGAGCCCTGTGGTGAAACTGTAAAGAATAGTTGGCACTGAAGTATATGACAATTTTTCAATGAGCTGTTATCACTTTGGTACAGGTAATTTAAATGCAGGCATGCTTCCAATTGTCAGTATTATTTGAGATCTTTGGATGAAGAAATGAACCCAAAAGACCTCCAAAACTTTATTCATATGAGTTATAAAACGGCTTGTAATCTACTGATATCAAAGGACACAAGTAACTGGATACTGAGTTTCTATCAATATTGAGTTCTGATCCAACATTTACATCTTCCTAACTAATATAACTGCAATGTGTACATTTGCAGTGCAGTCAGAGAATATTTTGATGCTGATGTTTTTCTTTTTTGCTCTGGCTCTACTCCAGCATGAAAGAAATAATATGAAATTTAAATTGATGTTATTCAGCTGTAAGGGGTACACAATTTTAAGCATATAGACAAGACAGGCCTGGAATGTATTTTATGGCCAAACAGTGAAATGTTCTTGATTGAAGTCAATCACTTGACTTCAGTCCAGCTGTTAATGTGTTTAAATCAGTGAAAACCAAGCCAGAGGCAAAAACCGTTCAAAACAAAAACAACAAGGGAGAATGGCTACAGCTCCGGCCTGTCAGAGCATCACCAGGGAAGACATTCTGCTGATGTTTGTGGATCGCAGACTCAAGGTAGTAATTCACTGCAAATGCTTTGCACTCGGTTTAGGTGCATGCCAACTCGCCCAGTTATTTTCTCTCCACTGAAACTGGGAGGCTGTAAATGAAGGGCTGCAAAGTTCATCTGATGTGGTTTCGAACACCCTAAATTTGAAGCTGAGAGTCAGCACCTGAGCCACATAGCGATTGTTGTATTTCACATTTTATGTGCCAGAGCCAACGACACAGGAGTGTGTCACAGTCCTCATACACTTTATACTGAAATGAACCGACACTCAAATTGGTAAAGCCAAACCAGTTTAAATACATTTGACAACCGAATAACTCACTGTTAAGTAACCTTTAAGCTTTTGTTTCTTGGGTTCTAGTTGAGCTTTGCAGTTTTTTAATATTGTTCTGTATAATATCCATTAAAAGAAGAGTGTCCAAACATTCTTTCATTAATGGCAGGAATGTTTGGATGGGATTTGGTCAGATGTTCCTCATCTCCAGTATAAACAAAGAAATCTACATTTGAACTGAAGTTCACATGCAGATTTCAGACAAAGATCAGCACCTACAAATGACATTAAAAATCTCAAGATTTCCATAGCTAGTTTGGGTCAGTATATTCAGTGCACTGATCTTGCAAGTCAATGCGGCAGATCCCTGCTGTCATTTAGGCAACTGAAATTACATTCAACACCATGCTGGCTCACTTACTTCGTTGTTCAACAAAGGTTAATACAAATGTCCCTTTTACAGGAAAGATGTCCCAGATGCAGAGCGAGAGCCCAGCACGAGAGCATCTGATGGCAGAGGGGTCACACAGCCCACTGTCTCTAAGCATGGCAGCACAACAGAGATGAGTAAGGTTACTGGCGTGGTGTTGTAACATGTCTAGCTGCGTTTCGAAGCCTCAGTCCTTTTTTTTTATGATAATGTGATTATTCTACACTTCATAATGTTTCTTTAAACATGCAAAGGGATACGTTTATGGAAATTTCCCTCTTTGGTGATAGTAGCTCTCTACTGCTACCCAAAATGTTCTTAGTATGCCAGCAAGGTTTGACAGAGTTGAATATTTCAAATGTTTTGTCTGATGCACGGTTGTCTTCCTGATTGGTTTATAGGGTTCTGTGTTCTGTTTCAGATTACCAAAATATGTATTTCTAAAGAGAACTAGGTCCGATCAGATTAAGTTCTGTCTAACTGTTTATAACTCCTTCTTTGTGTTTGCGTTTTATTTCTCTGCCTCTTCAGCAGTGCAGCACTCCGCACACACGGGGCTGAATGCTAAAGGCACTGAAGCCTCCAAGACAAACGGTTCGAGTTCAACAGCCGAAACACTAAACAGCCGTCGTTCGCTGTCAGATGGGAGAGGAAACAAAGAAAACAACACACCTCCAAGAGACAGAAGCAAAGATAAGATGGTTCTGGTGTCGTCTGGATTAGGGCCCAATGAACAGGTCTCAGATATGAATGATTTTGTGAATGTAACGCTTTCCATACTAGGATACATTGCCTAATGAGACGTTGTTGTTTACAGATAATGGTGAAAAAGTTTGCCAAGCGAGTTGGGGCCCGTGTGGTTTCCCAGGTGACGTCAGAGGTGACCCATATCATAATGTGCACAGGTAATTATGCTCACTTGCTGACAGTGTGAGTATATAGCAGCAACGTTTGATCAAAGAACGCAGCTAAAATACAGTTAAAAATGTTTTGATTTGCCAACTGACTTTAAATAAAGGTTCACAATCAGCTTGTCCCCAATAAAGCAATTAAATCTGCTCTTAGAGCCCCACTGGATCTTTCTAGCTCCTGTTTTTAAATATTTTCTCGAGCAATAACATTGCCTCTCCAGAAGTACATTTTCTTCCTACATGTAGTTACAGCTTGTTTTGTGCGTCTTTTAAAACACTCCATAGAGATAAGCTCTCTCTTTCTCTCTCACCCACATGCTCTCTCCTCCATTTGTCCGCTTGTTGCTAATTACCCTCTCTGATAGATTATTTTTAATTTCAAAGCTCGCTGTCTCCAAAGCAACATATTAACTGTCAGTGTTTGAGAAGACTTTTTTTTTTTTTTCTTAATGGCAGCTTGTTTCCTGGGCAACCAACAAATGAGAACGTGAGTTCTCTTGATATTTATGATTAAAGGTTGAAAAGGAGCAGGAGGTGTCCCATTCTACCCATTCACAGAAAATAGTTTTGAATTATTTGAAATGAAGTTATGTCAACAATTTATACTCAACTGTTGCCTGGAATACAAATGAATGGGTAATTGCTATATTTATTGAAGGAAGAATAACCCTTGATCCTGCTGATCATCCATAATTTGTGTCTGTGAGGCTGTGCTGGTTCCATAACTGTTTGGTGCAGTTTAAAAGAAGTCTTCGTTCTTTTTGGCTGTTGAAAACGCTGTTGTTTAAGCTTCCTTTAGGCTATGTCCCCCTTAAAAAAGAAGCAGTTCCTTTTATAGGATGCTACAGGTTCGAGATCATATCAATATATAACTTTACAAAAGTGTTTGTTTTTTTTTAAATAAAGCTACAGGGTATCAAACAAGAAAATTAAAAAAAAATGAGAAAGGTAAATTTAATTTTGGGTGAAAGATGTAAATTTGAAACGATCTCCTATCCAATGAATCAATTATAACCCCTCAGGCTCAAATCCAAAAGCAATAACAATACACATTCCCTTGATTTGGTGATGGCAGTTGCTTAAACTCATCATAAACTTTACCTGATGTCTCACTTCCTTCATTGCTTTAGCCACTTGTTATGATTAATAGCACATGAAGCCCAGTCAAAGTCTCAACCAATAATGCTCCTAATCATCCTCATGTCAGCTTTTTTTAATCACCAGAGAATGAAAATGTAGAATGTCTTTCATCCAGTAACCAGAATAAACTTCCCCTGTGAAGGACAAAGTACATACAAGAGAAAAAGCACAAGCACACATTAAGGGAAAACATGCGCCAAATCCAGAAGTGCAACATGTACCAAAACTCATACAAATAGGGTAAACCCATGCAAAAGAAATTTCTACAACAGAGGTCCTGTTAGGGGAAGTGATGGGCTTGAATTGGATAAGCAGCAACGTTCACAAATGCTTTACCATCCCGTCAGATGTTATTTAACTAACTGACTCCCACTCTTAGTGCTGAACCCATTTGTTAAACTTGTTGGAGGGACAGGGCACAGGTCAGGAAGGAGCCCATCAAATTTTGGGTCAGCTCTGGATTCTTTACTATGAATTTGAATTGTTTTCTCTGAAGTCTAGTGTATGTTGTTTCCGCGCTCTGCTGATTGCATTTTTCTAGTTAGGTTTTGATATTTTTTCAGACAAGAAAGTAGCCATTTATCGTTCAAATATTTGATCAGTTTTTAATGTTTTATCCACCTGTTTTACAAAATCAAGGTGTGTGTGAGTGTGAGTGTGAGTGCAAGCGTAAGAGACACATACTCTTGCAAATCTTCTCACATATCTATGCTGTTCTCTTTTCTCTGCCAGATGAACAACTGGTATGTGAACGGACACTGAAGTACTTCCTTGGCATTGCAGGCAGGAAGTGGGTGGTGAGCTTCCAGTGTAAGTCCTGAGTCACTTTTCTGTCAAGCTCTGTCACTGATGAGTTTAAAAAATTTAGTCTAAATACAAAACAACCTAATGATGGTGGGATAGGCTGAAAAAAAAGGAGCTACACTACAGTGTAGTACATATACTACGGCAGTCGCCGGAATAGCGTTTTTGCTTCTGACAATAAGCTACTAAGTTTCTGTTCTTACCTCTACCCCGCAGGGATTTCCGAGTGCTTCAAACAAAAGAAAGTCTTAGATGAGGTATGCTCGCCTGTGCGCTTTTTGAATTTGTACGCCGGTAATTTCCTGTTACATCTCTGTATGTCTTGATGTTGAATTAATGCTGCATGATGAATCTCTCAGTGAGGTTTGCTGTGATACCTCATAAATTATTTGTCATCCATTTTCTTTAGCAATCCCTGCATTTTGTTCTTTGCTATGCAAATGCAATCCTTTGCCAAGATTTGGGTAGTAAGACGATTAATTTGAAACTATTTCCCTGTCGTCCAGGCGAACATATAAGAATTTTTTATGCGACATATGGATATGTAAAATTGGACTCCGTGTAATTATAAGACGAGTATTGTCAAACTCAAGAACATTCAGTGCTGTTGTCGGAGGATGTTTCATTCTTAAATGAAATGAAATGAAATTAATGTTAATTGTCAGCTTACAACCATTCTTTGTGTCAGATGAGAATGAATAATTGCTCCAATTATTTAAAAGTTAATAGTGACAGGAAAGTTGTTCTAACATTGTGACTGAGAATCCGTATTTCACATACATGTGCTGAAGTCAATTTTCTTTGTTGCCCAACAGGGTCTCTATGAAGTGAGAGGTGATGTGGTGAATGGACCCAACCACCAGGGGCCCTCAAGAGCTCGTACCACTGAAGATAATAATGTGAGTCCTTTGACATTAAACAGGACTGCCGATTACACACTGTTGTTGACTCTAATTGCCTCTAAAGGTGAAAGCTAAAGTCAGGATCTCCCAGAGGAACCACACTGGCATTTTATGACTCTTTTCTTTCACCTGCAGCTATGTTCTATTTCTAGCTTCATTTTTATACAGGAATTGTTACTTGCATATTAAAATTAAATATATACAAACCTCTTTTCACCATCAAGGTTTGGAAGGTTTGTGTGTTTAATTTTAAGAAAAAAAAATTATCTTTTAATGCTATTTTTCAGTGGTTTTAAACTCAAAATCCCAGCTAAATGGCTTCGTCTTAACTGTTTGAGTGGGATTTGATCAGATTTGATGGCCGGTAGCCTAGAAAGATTGGCAAACAGCCCCACATCATACATCACATTTTACTCAAAGTAGGTGACATCAACTTTTTCCAAAGATGACCCATTATCTTCACATCAGCAAGGAAAACTTAAACGATAACAAAAATAGAGATATCTGTCATTTGAAATGACTAAAATCGTTTTAACTTTGGCATGAAATCTCATTTTCATTTTGGACCCTCTCAAAAAGCTGATTCAGAAAAAAAACGATGTCGAGAAAGATCAGTTCAATACTCAGTCCAGTTAAATACCTTAAATACTGAACCAATCAAGCAACTTTAAAGAATTCCTGTGGTTTTGCACTTCCCCAGACTTCAAGAAAACATTCATGAATGTTTAGAAATATTTTTGAAAAATGACAACTGAGCTACTGGTGCATTCATGTGAAATCATTTGAATTCATGGATTTTAGCTTGACAACTGCCAACCGAGTGGTTTTTACAGTGAATGTGTAACAGTGTGCCTGTGTGAGTCCAATACTTGATGTGGCTAGACCACAACAAGTCAAGTCAGAATTGTGGGATGACAAGATGAAAAATAAATCTTTCTCGCCTATACTTATATGAGTGGAAAATACTGAAATGTTACTTCAAGTAGCCAAACAGTTGTCATGTAAGCATATCAAATTCTATTAGGGCTATTAGAACCAGACATTAAAAATGTCAGTTTAATGATATTTTTGGGCAATTTCCCTTTAAAAGATGTCAAAATAGAGGGAGACAGGAAATATGGCAAGAGTGAGGGGAATGACTTGCACCAGTTGGAAGCAGATGACCTATGGATAACAGAGACACTGCCATTAAAGAGTAATTGTTGGTGAAGCAAACTGGAAACAGTGAGCATACAGTGCTGAGAGAGAAGGCACCTTTCTCTCACCATATGTAAATTTGTTAAACCTATTCATTCTTCATTTCATTGACCCTTTTAGTCCAAAAAGGTTTTTATTTCCTACATTAGTTTTCTACTTTGCTTATTTACCTTGATTGACATCAGTTAATTCCTTACACAAACGTCTTTAACGATGGAACAGGCACTAAATAAGGAAGGGAAGTTACTAAGGACATGAGGAGGAAATGAAGGAAGCACCTGAAAGGAGCAAGAAGGATGTAAAGAAGAAAGGAAAGAAAATTAAAATAACAAAGGAAGGAAGTATAGAGGGGTGGAGGTAAAGGAGGAAGAAAGGAAAGAGGAGAGTAAGTGGATAATGAAGTAAGTGTAGAAGGAAGTATATAAAAAAGTAAGTAAGGAATCTGGTAAAGAAAGAAGGAAGAAAATGAAAAAAGGGATGAAGAAAGTATGGAATAAAGAGTAAGGAAAGACGGTAGGGAAGGATGAAAAGGAATAAAAAAATCAGTAAAAATGGAAATGCAGAGGGAAAAACAGTAGGAAGGAGGAAAGGGAGGAAGGACGGAAGGAAAGAGAAGTAATAGATAAGAGAGGAAGGAGTGAAGTTAGTAAATTTGAAAATTAGGATGTAAATAAGGAATGACTTGAACCTGTTTCGTCCTCTTGCACCGGCCTCTTAGCTGAGACCTTGTTGTAGAGAGCTAATCGTAATTTTCCTCCTGGTGTGAGGCCAGCAGGACCGTTCTGTTGCCACTGAGGGGGAAAATTAGAAATGGCTGGATGTCATGTTGGCCGTATCACTGCCTTTGAAGAACCTCCACTAATTGAATTAGCTAGTAATTTCAGGCTTATTTAAGTGGCTTCAACGCTGTGCCGGCACTTTGATGAAGCCAGACAGATTGGCCTCGTTCATACTCCCTTTCTGTCACCTGCACCAGTGACAAACGGACTAACGGACGAAATTGACAGAGAGTCTGTCACCTGAATGTTGATGCTTAGAAAATCAGTCGGAGTGTGTATATATATGTGTTTGTGTGCATGTGTTTATGTGTGCGTGTGTGTGTGTGTGTGGGCGTGTGTGTGCGGGTGTGTGTTGGTAGGCTTTGGACGCTATCACATCACGCACTCTAATACCTCCTGAAGGACATTAGCTGTTGTCTAAATTAAAAATCTGTAACAGAAACACTTTTTCATCTCACCAAGCCCCTCTGGCTAATGATCACTATGGATGGACAGGGAGGTCTGAGAAATCAGTATTTCTCTCTCCGGTAGCCTGGACATTTATCTTCCAAATACTACCATCCAGTCACACACTGTATATGAGACTGTGATGTAAGTCGCACATTTCCCTTTTTGCGGTTACCATGGTTCAAGGAAACAATTTTACATCCCCATCTCAAGCAAGCTTATTGACCCTGAGAGCAATAAAACAATGTGTCCCTGGTGCTAGACAGATCGTTTTTCTTTGCGTGCTTAAAGCGTGATATTACCTTGGTGAAAGTGGCTCTGTTTGCTCTGTTCTGTTCGTCTCATACCTGAATTTACAGTGGTACAGTGAGAGCAAAAAATTAACAAGGTCCTGAGGTTTTATTCTACTCGATAAGTGAGGTATACCTGTAATAAATTGGAGGATGTGCTTGGTGAGGTGTCTCAGCTCTACAAGTGTTGCCCTTCAGTCCGGTGAAAAGTTCAGAAACACACCCAGCTTGAATGCTTGTTCTCATACAGAGCCATTGAACGTTGTCTGAAGGTCAAATTGTGCTATAGAATTGTTGCCGGTGGTTTCACAGAAATCTCACAGTAGATTTGTTTTATCCTTACTCTTCTTTTGCTTTCCAGCTGCTCATGAGGGGCTACCAGATCTGCTTCCAGGGGCCTTTTACAGACATGACCACAGGTAAACCCCATCAACATTACATTTCTAACCTGTAACCTGACATTTCTGATTTTCATTTCATAAAAAATAGTTTGACAGTTGGATAAATGTTCTCTGTTGCTCTCAGAGCTGAGTCTTGTTGTCATCATAACCAAGTGGCAGAGGAAGCTACTGTACCCGGCCAAGAAATAGTTCCAGCGTGAAACTCGCCATGAACTCACAACTTGTTGTCTTTACATTTGGGGTTTTGCATGGAATCCGGTCATTAATGCTAAGCCAAGCTGCCCACTGTAGCTTCATATTTACACACAGACATGAGAGCGGTGTCGGTCTTCTCATCTCACTCTGAGCAAGTAAGCCAAAAATGCTGAACTGCTCACTTGTGTAGACATATTTTGACAAATACATTTGGTCAAAATATTTGCACTAAGCGAGACATTTTTACAAATGAGAACAAACTAATCATCGCCCTCTGGGTAAAGAAACTATACTGTCGACACACATTTTAAATTCCTGCAGTCTTGTCTTTGGTAGCAATCTGTCTGTGGTCCAGGTTCTGCTGTCTAATTCATGGGGGAAAAAACAGTGTTAAGTTTAATCGCAAAACTTAATTTTTCCCCAAATCTATGGCGCACTTTGCAAACGTGTTGCAATGCCATTACATTATTCCCTGCTTCACGCTTGAGGTAATCATGTGTAGCTACTGTGTATGCCGTATAATCAGTGTTCATCTTTACATGCTCAGCAGAGAGTCAGTGAAGTGAATATCTGTCATTCACATTATAACCATGTCTGATTACTTTGATTTTCCCTCTGCCTGTAGCTCGGTCTTGTTTGGTGTCTTGTTTGTCTAAGAAAGGCAGCACTCAAACACCACAGGAATTGCATCATCTAGATAATGTTTCTGACTACTAAAGGATTTTTACACTTTAATTTGCTTTAAAAGGAAAGACTAAAATCCTATGGTGTTATTTCATGGCATTGTTGCCTCATTCTATCTGCCATCATGCTGTTTGCACCGTTCTGTTTTTCTCAATCAAGAATTACTTTTCTCAACCACGCTGCAGTTTTATTGATGTTTGTGTCCTGCAGGCCTCTGATAGACACCCTCCTTGCTTTGAAGAGAAAAAAAAAAATTTGACAATGACAAAAACGGACAGTTAAAGTAGCCCGTACAGGTTTTGACTGACACGGAGAACAGCTTGAAACCGTAGCTGTTGTTAACCTCTGCCATATAAGTACCGAAGAACAATGACAAGGAATCCCAGCGTGTGGGTGGATTGAATACGGACTTCGGAGTTGTGTGAAACAAATTTTGGTGTGGTGTTGTCATATTTGCAGCTGTTGCTGTGGTGTAAGTTAGGTGCCTGGAGATTATTTCTGAAAAAGAAAATGGAAACGACCTTTCAAATGTTGGCAAAGTGCCTCTGCAGTTTTTTCCTTGTTAAATTGGTGTAAATACGCAGGTCTCTCAGTTTCTGCACAAGCCTAGCTTCGGAGCTTTAAACTGCTCATGACCTCTTGAGTTCAGGATGGAGAGGAGTTTGGTTGCCCCTCATACAAACTACTTTTCCTTCACCCTTCCGACATGGATGAATGGACATATAGATCATGGGTGAAGGTCTCAGGGGGCACATTGCTTAAAACCCACAAGGCAACGCTCTTTGGTTTCCTTCTTCCGGAGGCTCTTAAAGTGCTCTGGCAGCATCCTCCTGCTGACTGCTGGATCGATGAAGCTTTGCTAATGGGTTGACATCTGCTGGTTTGCGTGAGGAGCTTAAAGACTTTCTTTTACATGGCACAAACATGAGGACGGAGTCTGTTTTCTCCAACCTAACTGGATTTCATCCATAATTTAATTGCTCAAGTTTTTGTGTGTTAGATGATGTCGTTATCTAAGGTGTACACTATTTCTTTTAAATGAATTTACCTAAGTTATGGCTAATAAACAAGGGAAGGTGATGATTTTCATATCACCTTTTTCTAACTAAGTCAAATGTATGATAACTGATTAAGTGAGAGCTAAGTGCTGACTTGAGTGGAGACAGAAATATATATCTGTTTTCTGACCCTCTTGCCAAAGGAAACCTGAGCTTGAAGTGGGACTGATCTGTGTCCATCTGTATCAGAATTAATGGGATGAGAATAGAAGAATAAAGTTTATGACCACTGATAGATATAAAACAGTCAGTAGCGGCATGTGTGTGTGTGTGTTTCTATCCTAGATGAAATGGAGTGGATGGTGGAGCTCTGTGGAGCAGCTGTAGTTAAAGATCCACTTCAGCTCGACAGTAAACTGGTAAGAGTGTCAAGCCTCTTCTACTTCAAAAAATAATTTAAAATAAAAGTCACTGTTATTGCCTTCATGTTGGTCAGTATCATTTTAAGAATAATGAAATGCATGGATGATTATTTAAAAATCTGATTGTAGTAATTGAGAATTTGCATGTGAGCAGTTAACAATAAAAACAGCCATTGTCTTGGTCCTCATTCCTTTTTATTATATTTGAATTTTCCCCTCATTGCTGTACTTTATAAACGATGAAAAAATTGACTAATGCTGAAAATTCCTTAATCCAATAAGCACCACAGTTAAATCAATGATTCTTAAACCCACAAGTTTCAGACAACATACTTTATGTTGCTAATAAATAATCTGGCAGGCATGGGTGAAAATATAATTTCCTTTCTGTTTGAGTGGCTGTAGGTATGTATGTTCTACTAACTGCTAATTTTGTAATTCTAAACTATACCTAATTTCTGTCATTTTACTACACAGAGGCAACATCAGCTGGTCATTGTACAGCCTGGGTCAGAGACATCGTCATCCACATACAGCAGTGAGTCTTGTCTGAAAATGAAATTTCGTTTATACCTACTTCTTTTACTGGTATAGATTTAAGATATCGATTGTATGGATTGAAAAGTATGTTATTTTGTGATGTGGTGATCACAAAATAACATACATTCGATCTTGAAACATTCTTGCAATCTTGTAGTCATTCTCACTTCTCATTATATATTTCTCTCTCTCTCGCAGTGTATATATGTGTATGTGTGACTGTGTGTATATACACACATGTATACTATACGTGTGTCTGTGTGTATACATATATATACACACATACATGTATTTTTGTGTGTATACATATATATACACACATACATGTATTTTTATGTGTAAACACATATATACACACACATGTATATGTATGTGTATATAAGTGTATATGTGTATGTATATGCGTATTTACACGTATGTATGTATGTAAATATGTATATGTATATATGTATACATAGAGTTCATAAAGATAGATTTGAGACTGACAGCAGCAGCTGGAGCAGGTTAAGTCTTTCATACATGGCTTCACTTGTGGTTTCGAGTCTGGCACAAGCATTAACCTATGGAAAGTCAGGCAGGAAACGTTTGTGAGCGGTTGGCCACGATGTAGATGTCCTTTTAAGACGAAATGTTTGATTTTTTCAAGCAAGCCCGCTAAATTAGCTATCTTCAATTTGTTCCAGTCCTTTAAAATCTATTTTATTTCCTTCCAATTTAGCAGTTTTTTTCCCACTTGACACAAGGATTTAGCTAAACATTTGTCATGATATGGGGACAAAGACAGATAGGCTTGGGAAAGAGGCAGTATTTTAACAAAAGCTAACATATTTCCAGTCATAGCCAGTTAGCCAGTGTTAGCCAGCAAGCATAGCCAGGCTGTCTTCATTAGCATGTATCTGCCAAAGCTTGATGAGCTCTTCTCCCTTCAAAAAAACCCCAAAAAACCTTGAACATCCATAATTAGTAGTTCGATAAGTGATTGAACTGTGGACCATATTTCTCTTTAGGATGTCCAAATCTCTCTGAATACACTGTTGTGAATAGACGGTCCTCACTGACCTAGACATTCTGGCCGCATATCCGTGCACCTGTCGGCCCATTAGGCTGCAAATTTGAATGCGTTTGTGCCTGCGCGAGGACCAGTTGGAGAGTGACAGGATGGTGAGACGGCAGTGGGTGCCAGCCAAAATGAGACCGTCTCCCAACAAGAGCGAGGGGAGTGACTCGCCAGGAAAAGCAAATATTAAGGAAGTTAGGCAGCAGAGAAATGGCCAAAAGAAAATGTCAGATTGGAGCGGAGGGGAAATGTCGAAACAAGTTGGCCGCGGACGGGAGATGCTGCCATAGCACAAGGACAGCTGATAGTCTGAAACAGAGAGGGAGAAAGTGGCTCTGAGTCCGCCCTCCTCCCTCCTCCTGGCATCGTAGTTTGCACTGCTGCATATTTAATGCAGCCTTTCCTCTTCCACGTCCTCTGGCGCTCATAGCTCAGGTAATGGAGCAGCCCCTCCACCCTTCCCTTCCCTACCCCCCTTTATCCTCCTCTTCTACACCATTGATTGAAATCACACACATTTTTCTCCTTTCTCTCAACCTTCCTCCGAGGAGTCCAGGACTTGTCAGTTCAAGTTGTTGCCTTAAGGAGCATGCTGCTTATTTGAAATTTGCATGCCTTCAGGTGGCATTTTGATTGGTTGGTCAAGCCAGTATTTCCACATAACCTTTTTTCTGGAACGTTTTGCTCGTCCTGTAATGCCAGTTATCTTTAATTGTTCTTCGTCATTGGTCTTTCATTATCTGCAGTGATAATCATATATCCTCCTTATGGATTACAACCATACAAACTTTAGAGAAAAGGTTGCTGATAGCCTAATGTATCTTTGTTTTTGTTTTTTTGGTGTTGTTTTTGGGGGGGGGGTTTGGTAAATAAATAAATAATAATAAAAAAAAATCCCCAGAAAGTGGCCCTGATTTCTCTTATTCGTATTCCTTTCTCGGGAAAATCTGGGTTGACTGACCGAGCTGCTCCCCCACCGTTGTGTGACTGCCTAGCATGATTGCAGTTGCTAGACTTAGTGAAGCATGATCACTATAAGATCTCCAGGGTTGTTGAACTTCCCTCATAGTGCAGGTCTCTGGTCTTATTAGGACTCAACAGGGAACCAAATGTGTATTAATCCAAAACTGAAAGTAGCCCCAGATATAGTAAATGCGCTATAGGTCCTACTTGAGTAAAAGCAAAAGCACTCAGCTTTTTTAGAAAATTCCTTCTTTCTTTCTTTCTTTCTTTTTTTTTTTTAAATTGAAACAAAACCTTTTTGACCCATTTTTATAGTTATACATCTTCAGTAGTACTGATGGGCTCTGGGCTGAGTGCCAGTGACAGTGTAGGGAAGTCAGAAATAGTATTTGTTGACACTAAGAAATATACAGAGTAACACCAGGCTCATCCTTTGGTTCTGAAAGATGAAGATTGTAAGTGTCAGCACATGAGGAATGCTGACACACTGTCAGTACTGTTTAGAACTGCTCTGAATATCGCACGAGGGCTAAAGTATTAAACATACAGGGAGTTAGAAGCTTGAAAATAAGCCCACAAAGTATATGTGTTGCCAGCCGATGTGCTCCAGCGTTAGACCGACACAAGAGCCACGTCCTTTTAGTTGCTGTTTTTGATCACACTTGTGATTCCTTCATCTTAAGATGTACTTAATACTCCACCACTGTCCACCCCTCAGGTCTCTCCAGACAGACCACGGTTGTGACACGCGGTTGGCTCTTGGATACAGTTGCCACCTACACCCTCCAAAACTACAACAACTACTCAACGTGAGCTGGGGAACCCGTTGTATTATAACTATAGCCACGTGTTGTCTTCTCACAACAACAAACTTCTCAGTTGTTGATTTTTCTTTCTTTTTTTTTTTTTACTGTACATTACTGTACTTAAAGTTGCATCGGTTTGCTGTGTTTTGTATGTTCAGGACCTAATGTATATAAAGTTTAATCAAGAGAAGAAGCTTCAATTGAGTTTTTTCTTTTTTCCTTTTTATTTTATAGCACAGCTGTTCGTGCACACACACAAACACACATACACACATCTATCACGGTTACCCACAATAAATAGAAAAAGCATAATGTGCCTATAAAGGAGCAGATCTTCCAATGACAGTGGAGTCTGACTCTTTATTGACCAATATTCTTAAATAGGTGGGTTTTTACTTTAAAAATTATCACCCTATACAATCACAGAACGATATAATGTAAGCAGGGAAAAGTAAGAAAAATAGGCTGAAACCTTTTTATCACCAGTTGCTGATCACTAACACTTCATCTCTACACAACATTCTAAAATCAGGTATTTAAAACCATAATTTTGGGTTAAGTTTATATCTTAGCGGGTGCCTTTACAACCCAGCTAATTAAATTCTAAACTTAAAGTTCATTAGACCCTGTCATAATGATCAATATCGTCCTTGGGGGTTGCTGAGAGAACCATTTACAGTATTTAGTACCTGATGTCTCCTGTCACTTCTGATTTATTTTAATAAGCTCTTGTCATCCCTGTTCTCCACTTTTCCCATTGCTTTTCCGAGGTTCTGCAACGGCTGTTTGAAAAATCCCTCGTGTAATGCCAGCTCCCTGATCATGGCGGAAAGCCTGTAGCTTTCCTGAACATGGCCTGTATGCTGTAACATGTTCTGCACAGAGTTTTCATGAATTATTGCACAGCCAGTGTGTGGGAATAAAATGAGAGAGAGGAGATTTATAAGATTGAGCCATTTGAGGGCACGAAAATGGCCCAGTCACCAAAAAAAAGAGTGTACAAGCTGTAATGTAATATAAAGTTGCATGTCAGATTAGGCCACATTAAAATATTGCTGTAGAAGATCGTGCAGCTGTAGCACTTCATTGTGTGCAATGGTTTGTACGTAAAAGGTAAAATATGTGGGTCAAACTGATTAAAATCCTTCTCCTTAATTAAAACATAATGATGCTGTAATTAGAGCTGAAAATAATGATTATTTTCATTATTGATTAATCTGGTGATTATTTTCTTGACTAATCTAGTCAATAAAATGTCAAAACTTGACACATTCTATCTAAAGTTCAACAGGATTCCTTTTTAATTTGCTTCTTTTGTCCCACAACAGCCTAAAACCCAAAGATCTTAATTTTGCTATGACACGCAATAAATAAAAAAGACTAAAATCCATTGATTGATTAATTATCAAAATAGCTGTTCATTTTCTGTTGTTGGCTAGTTAAGTACTTAATAGATTATTCAGGCTCTGGTTGATATTTTAGGTAGCAATCAGCACCAATTATGCAGTCTGATACTTCTATGCTCACAGTGTGTGGATGATGTGTTAACATGTGTAATGCAAGCGGGGAAAAATAAGGAGCCGCTACTTTGTAGAAACGTACTAGCACTTGACACATCATCCAATCTGCTCCAAAGGCCAGTTGATGTGAAATATAACTTAACAGCATCACTCACAGTATCTCCTTGAAATCCACCGTGAGCAAAGAAACCCTCACATTACACTTTGACAATCTTACGTCTTTAGTTTGAACTAAACTATACTTTATGAGACCTGGCTCCTTAAGCTTATCAGTATAATGTTTTTGGTGCCCCAAAAGTGCTCAAATGAACAAACTTTAGTTTCCATGCTGCGGCCACATTCTTAACTGGTAATTCGCCCTCCTAGTTCTCAGTGAGGCATAAAACATTTCCTGACCAGCTGTGGCTACATCAAGATACCGTATGTTTGTTTTCAAATGTTAAAAATAAACGAGAAGTGTGGGAAAGGTACTTTTATATAGACTTAATGTTATCTATACTTTCATGCCCATGAAGTGTAAATTCTAGTTTTTGGAAAGGAAAACGAAAAACATTTCAGATTCATTTAACTTCATTCATTAATACATGCCTGCTCCTGCCTTTTAAAATATTAGTATGAAATCAATGGCTGTCTATTAAGTTTTGAGAGTGTAGCTTCTTACTATCCCATGCATTTATCTCACTAACAAAAAGACCCATTTCCCTCTAAGAAAATAGTGAATGCAGCAAAGATATAGTTCTGGTGAGACAATCTAGACATCTCTTACCTTTCTCAAACGCACATAGTGTGAGTTTTACTGCCTTATCCTCATCCAACCCTCTCTGTTTTGTCTCATCAGCTCTGATCCACCTCTATCTTATATATTTTATTGGGGATTCATTATCTAGGAGCAAAATTCAATATAACTTAAAATGGGGAATTGAAGCTCTTTGATATTTTGTAGTAATGCCAGGAAATTCCAGCCTTATCCTGTGCAAGTAGAGTTCATTATACATAAAAACTATCTGTATTTAGTGAAAATGAGGTATATTAATGGTCTGTGTATAGCAAAATAGGACTCTATGACTAGGGGCTCATACCTTAGTTGATTTTGTAAAGGTTAAGTGTTGAGGTACTTATCCCATTGTAATTAAACACCTTGTACAACTGTTTGAGACGGTGTGTCGAAAGGAAAGTAGTTGAGAGGCATTCTGTTCTTTTTCGAGCTTAAAAGAATCATTCGGCATTTTGGGAAATATATCTACTCGCTTTCTTACAGTGAATTTGATGAGAAGATCGATAACAATCTCAAGGCTTTATGGTCAGTAGGATGCCACAGCTAGGAAAGGGTTAAGCGGGATCTATCCCACGTCCGAACCGATGGACACCTTTTCGAACGTCAGATAGGGAGTTTCCGCCTCAACCATTTTCTGTAACTTTCTGAAACCAATGATCCGACATTCACACCCACCTCACACTGATTTGCCATTTGTGTTGAAGTGAGAAAGGAGCCAGGCCTTGTAACTCTTGTTTTCACTTGTTACACAAATATTTGTGCCACTTTTAATGTGAAAACTGTGAAAACCTCTGGAAGAGACTGAAAATAAGCATTGTTGTGGCCATTTTAAAATTATATTTCTAATCCAAGTGGATTTTTTTTTCTTGCATTAGGGAAACATACCACCTTAATTATGTATGTTTCTACTTATAGCACTAACCCAAGGTCCATCGGGATTTGTTGAATGCATGGTGGTGATTGTAATCCAAGCAATAACCAGAACGAATGTTTTGGGGAAATCTACAGAAACATCATCCAGTGAAACAACACGGAAATGAGTCCGTAAGTGTTTGAAGGGCAGAGATGCAACAGAAAAACATTCTGCTCCTGCAGTCACTCTCGACTCTTCAAACAGAATGAGCTTATGCCTCTAGGACCTGAGTCTACATGAAGGACTGAAATCTATTACAATCTTATACAGATGTTGGCTTAGAAGCCAAAGTGATGATTATAACTTCTAGTGTTTCTTAGTATAGAGTTTTTAGTGCTGAAAGATGGATACATGCATGCTGCTGATGATGGGGTAATCTTACATACAGTAATCTGCTTCCAGGCACATTAACACAGGTTATTTTCAAGACATTCTTTAACTACATAACTTCTTTATATAAACTCATGAACCAAGTTAAAAGATAGGATTTCTTTTTTCTTCCAGAAATTAATACCAATGACCTTTCAGCACTTTGTGCCATTGGCATTTGAAGGTAGGATAAATACAAATGCTGGATTCAGCGTCATTCATTGCTATGACAACAGCAGTTATCAAAAACTAGGTGGCTGGAAATAGAGAAAGAACTCACACAAAACAGGAATGTCAGCACGATTGCAACGAGGCCTTTTAAATGCCAGGTGTGGGGCCAGACGCCAGAGTGCCAGGACGCTGCTTTCCTCCAGTCAGCTGATTTTTTCAGTGCAGCGCTGCAGCCGCACATGCATTCAGCTCAGTTAGTCTTTATTGGACATGACAAAGAGTAGAAACTAACAATGCAGCACTGTTTGCTTTCTTTTCCTGTACATTTAACTGAAAGGTTATGATGAGTGAAATATGTTTTGGTAGTTTTAAGGGTTTGTTACTCTTGGAAGGTCCAGTCCTGTTCCTAAACTTTTAGCAGCCGCAATATTTATCTGTGTTCACCATCTTAGGTTTTATCGTTCGCACTTAACACAAAGTAAAGCTGAGGCTGGTGGGTATATCATTAGTTTTGCAGGTGTTTGGTCATAAACTAAAATAAAGTACTGGACAAATTAAAATTTTGACCTGATGATGGCACTGGGTGAAAATTCTGGTTAAAGCCAATGTTAATAAAATTCATGCTGAGGGGGAAGTAAATGTATGTACCAAACTTCAAGACAGGAAATTGACTCAAGACATTGACTTTAAATTGAAGTTTGCACAAGGTGAGAGTTGTTTGGGTTCATCTTCAGGGCACCGTGAATGTTTCTTCCAAAATTCATAGACATTGAAATCCATTCATCAGTTGCTGAGATTTAAAAAAAAAAAAAATAAGAATGGATAAATAAAAATTTAGCCTTGATGATGGAGCTAGAGAAAAGTTTAATGTTGGTAAGATTTATCCACTGGGAAAAATGCATGTTTTTGCAAGATTTCATGGCAATGCAGCCAACAGTTGTTGAGATATTTCAGTCTTGACACAAGTGGTGGACTTATCGATTAACTGACGTCGAGATCCTTAGGGTCATGCCACTAGCTTGGATAAAGATATAATCTAAAACTTTTTAGTGACATTTATGTCAGATGATAAGGTCAGAACCGAAATATCAGAGCTGGGCGAGCCCAAAAGAATGTCGGTATATATAGGGGACAGGGAGTAACCAATTTAAATATAATTCAATTTAGCTCTTTGTGTAAATAGTGGGTTGCTTGTTAGATGTATGCAGTTGTTGAGTCTTAATGCCTTAGCACGGACTGGGGTATCCCATCGTGGAAGATATTTTGTTCATACGTTTCACAGGGGAAATTAGCACAAAACAATCTGCTCGGCCATCTGGTATGTTTCACTGTGCCCGTTTGTTTGTGAAGCTGCACATCTGTGTGCGTGTATGCAAAGATGTGCAGACAGATTGGCATTTTCTTCAAACACCTGAGGGCAGTCATTTGCCCCCCAGCTAAATACGGCAAAAGCAGAGTTATGTTCCCGTTTCTTACAATGACACTTGAACACGTGTTTTCCTTGGGATGGCTCTGAACCTCCTATAAGAGCTAAAGGAGCAGTCATCGACTGTGTTATGATGGAAAACTGCAAGAGCAGGGCCGCTGGAAAGACCCAGATGGCATGCTGTCATTTAGCATGGCTGCGGATGCTTTAAGCAAAGATGCCAACGATTCCTTGGTCCCGGCATCTCAACTGTGAAGATTTGCTGGTTTTCTATATCTTCTGCGGAGGGAAACTTAATATATTTGGGTTTCTGGCTGTTTTTCAGACAGTCAAGCAAATGAGTAGATAGGTCTGCTTGAGCTTTGGGAGATTTTGATGGGTGTTTTTCACCCATTTTTTTTTTCTCTATTTATTTATTTACATATTTAGTTGTTTTTTTTTTTTTTTAGGCTAAAGGACTAATTAAATAGTTGCAGTTGAAGCCCTACATTTCAACTCGGAGTAAATTGTCTTGTTTGTGATGTTTCAAAAAGCTACAGTTTATTTATACGTTTAAAAAAACAACACAATTTTAGAGCTATTCAACATAAATTTTTTCAGAAGATTGAATCGAGATTTTACTGTTGTCTTCAGATGAGCCAATAGACAAAAAATCAACCTCTTACAGAGACTTTGCTGCCAAAGTTAAATAGGCAATGAGCCCTAATAACAACGTTGTCCCCGCTGTCATGCGTCTGTATTGGCTAATGACTATAATTCAGCTATTTTCAGAAATTTTAGAGTCAAGATGATTGTGTGTACATTACATACACCACGTCAGCTCTCTGTGGCCAAGCAGCCGTGAATAATGAGTGTACTTGTCCATGATGACCCCGACTGCTCTCACACTTCGCCGCTGCGATCCTTGTTACTTGCTGGCCTGGAGCCTCCAAGTGTATTTTAACAGTATTTTGATGGCAACCCCTGGCAGTAACCCAAACGCTGTCTACAAGTTTCTCTTCAAAAAAGTTCTTAAAGCCGGGTCATGAACACTAAACTATTTAGAAACATAACTGCTTGGGTTTCCTTGCATACAAGTCCGTACTGCCTCTAAAACGTCCCTCCCTTTACAAAGGACGCTGACTTTACATACTTGGGAAAAAAGAGTTGTTTTTTCTAACAGGCCAGGCCCTCCAGTACGAGCTTTGTTTACTCCTAGTTAAATCTGCAAGAGTTCCAGCACCTCTTTGATTTTGTGTGTGCGCGTAGCATATGCATGCTTGTATGTACAGATGCTTTGTGTGTATTTGCTGCCTGCATTGTTGCGCAGAGAAAACAGAAGGAGAAGCCTCACCCCTCGTGGACACAGGGCACATTTATTTTTAATCTGCTCAATTTTACATACTGTTTAAATGGGTCTTGAATTTTTAATGACTCGCTCTCTCCCCCTTACACGACAACCATTATCCTGGCATTACTATTGTGTTGCTTGTTTTGGGTTGTAGTTGCTTGTTACCAGCCTTATTTCACTGAATTCCCTTTCCTTGTGATGTTAAAAGCGTTGATTGGAGTAAAACCGAACCGACAGTAGAGCAATTCCGTCAGCCATCTTCCACCCTCAGAGCATTAGGTTTTAGTTTTATGGCTACTGACACTGTGCGAGCAGGAAGAGCATTAAAGATGCAGAAGGGTTGAGCCTCGGTGGTCACTGATCAGTGCTACTTTATAGGCAAATTAAAATGAAAAACAGACCCTCTGCAAAGTGTGTTTGTACCAAAATAATGGTGCATATAATAATAATGCCGTTAAAGCAATACATCTACTGTAGATAGATTCCTGTCTCGCTCAAAAGCGCATAAATAAACTTCCTTCCTTTGCAGTAAACTCATAATGAATTTTACATGTTACAATTACCATAATTAGATTATAACTTTTCACATGACTGTGTATGACTTTTACTTGTGACTGGCTTATCTCATAAGGGATCTATAATGCAGGTCATAGTCTGAACATGAGACCTCAAAATTGATGTTCCTTCTCTTTAACACATTCACTTCCCAGTGCAGGTAAATGACCTGTGATTAGACTTAGGACTAAGTGCTACTTGTCTAGTCTACTTGGGCGGCTTTGTGTACCAGCTTAGCCTATGTCCCAAACATGATCAATCGTTTAGGTACACTCAAGGGCCTTCATTTTAAAGATTACTCTTCAAATTTCATGCATGAGTTTACAAAGTTACAGGGCATTTGCTGCATTTATACAAACTGTTATGGAAATCTTGAATTAGCCTTGTACATCACCCTGAAATTAAAAAGTTTCTCTACACTCTACTCATCTGATTTCTCTCGCTCACTCAGCTGCCAGCTTATTAGGTTCTCCTACCTAAAACTAATGCAGCTGAGTAAAACAGTCCTGAAAAACAGCCCTCATGAAAGTTGTAATGATGAGTGTTTGTTGACACTGAATTAGAGCGTTGTTGATTCAGCCACAATGATTTTGGAGGCTGCAGTTTGTGTTGCTGGTGAACCGCATTACATTAACTGTATATCTCCTCTTGCCTAGACGATATTTTCAGCTAGTGGCGATGTCTGTCATACCGACGTTTATGTTTTCAAGAGGATGAAGTATAGTGACTTCAGTGAGGGGAACACCAAAGTCATTAGGTCCAATATTTGTTTAGATATCTCAGACTGGATCAGCATCTTTTCTGACGCAACTTGTTTTCTCTTTCAACTTCCTCCTCCGTTTTCTCTTGTGTTGAATCTATTCTGTTTCTCCATTTAGCTATATCATTTTTTTTCCCTTCCTTTGTGCCTGTCTCTTGTATGGTCAGTCTACAGTTACAGGGAGGTTTTCATCCCTGGTTGTTTTTATTAAGGAACCACATTATACTCTACACACGATAAGTGCCTCTGGCTTAGAGTTTTAGCTAAATATGGAAAAACCCTATAGCCTATTCGGTCTTATTTAAAATGACCGCTTTAAAAAACACTTTACTGTACTATGATTATAACACTTATGTGCTGAAGTGTAAAGCCTGGCATCCTCTGCTTTTTGACAAAGGAAAAAAAATAGACAAAATTTCAGATTGTTGCCCACATGGGAGTATACTGGTCTCTTCCCTCTGTGGTTTTACATCTTATACCCTCTAGCCAATTTGGATTAATTCTTTCGCATACCTCACACAAATCCCTTCAATGAAATAGTGTGCACCTGACAATAGGTGAAAATTTTTGAAAAATAGGTGGGCAATTTTAATTGGCTTTTGAGTCAAATGTCATCAAGCCAGGTGGGGCTGCAAGGACAAGGAGGATGAGTGTTTGCCAAATATGTTTGCTCAGTTCACATCTTTCACATTCTCTGCAGCATCAACAAACATTTCCTCCACCAAAGCACACGCTCACCTAGTGCCTGAGGCAAAGGTCCTTGGGGCCTGCAAATATCCCCCCTTTCTTCACTTTATTGATCCTCCGGAGAGGCTGTAGCGCGTATGTAGTATTACAGTGCAGAGTATCAGGGTTCAAGGCTGAAAATTCAAGTCTATCTAGATCCTATTATGACAGCAAAGCTAGCCAGAGGCTTTATTCTTTCAATGTTAATGATAATAGAGAACATGTCTTTGCATATGTATATAATATTTAGTGCACTATACTTAGAATTACACCTAACTACTAAGAATTATTATCTATGACTTTGACCAGCTATTATTAACCACCACAAGCGCTTGTGATTGAATTACTATGCAGATGATGTAATATACTGTATATATGCTGGATTCTTGTTGCTTCATCTGTGAGGATGTCCTCTTCCCTCTAACTGGAGGTCTGCCCTGGTCTTGCCTAGGGCGCGTGGTGCAACCTCACGCTCCTTGCACGGCAACATGGCAGTGATGCTGCGAAATGTCACTTTGCCGTTGCTCACAGAGGCAGCGAGTTGCTGCGGGGCCTCGTCCATGGTGGTGGGAAAAAAACGGAACAAGAGTCACAGTTAAAGGTCAAACTAGAAAGGCTCATGAATACAGTGTAGAACAGCTGTATTTGTTTTTGATATGAGGGGAATGTACTCATATTATACTGTATATGATGCTGCTGAGTAGATTTTATATCTGAATAAGTGTCAAAATAATGCCAATATGAAAATTAAAATTTTTAGTAACAGTACTGACAGATGTTGACTGGCTTTGTGAGCGTCAGAAGACAGAATTGCAAACCAAACTCTTGAACCCCCCCCCCCCCCCCTGTATTCTTTCACCATGTCAGCCAAGAAGATGTGTTAACTATATCAGTCTTACACAATGTATACAATATATTAGAGCTGGCTCCCTTTCAAAAGCAATCACTCCCGGGATCCTCTGGACTGTAAAGGGGGATAGGTCAGGACAGATGACTCACAGAGATGCCATATACTGCCAGCTACAGCTTTGAGTTGTATTATAATCTCAAAGGGATATAAAACTCTCCACGGCTGACAGAAAATACACCCTGATCATTCTACTGCACCTTATAAATAGGTTATTTGGAGGGTGACATTATAACTGCTCTGGTGAGAAAGACTGAGTTGAAAGGTAAGTAATCTCACAGTAAGAGCTCACAGTAATGTGTGGGGGTTTAGCAGCTTCTCTAATTTCGAGAGAGTTACAGTTCTTAATTCTTATGTTCATGTGCAGCCAAACCATTTACTGCCATTTAAAAGCTACTCATCTGAGCCAGGCATTGTACTCCCATAACGCCATCGGACAGTCAGACCCTCTTGGGCCACAGAGGGCACTATACAACTTTTGCAGCATATGTAGTATTACTATACAAGACCTTTAAAAAGATTTTGATGTGATAAACTATTGTAGTTCCCCTTTAAGGACCGACAATATTTGGCTGGACTGATGCTATTTTAATTAGAGTACAATGACTGGGGCCCTTCACTTTGGAGGCCGTCATTACTGAGTACTTACTTTAAATTTCTTGTTCATTGGTTGGTCCAACACTTTGGGTCCACAGTGGAATCTCTCAGCAACTATTGCAAAGGGTTGCCATGAAATTTGGTATGGATCTTCATGGTTCCCAGAGGATGAATTATAATAACTTTGGTAATATTTTAACATTTCATCTAGTGCCATCATCAGGTCAAAATCTCAGGACCATCAAGTATTTAAAATTCAGTCTTAGCTGTACTTTGTGCTCTAAATGCTTCACTTCTAAAGTAAGATGGTGAATAGCTTGATTTCATTATCAGTGTGAGCATACTTACTCAAAGCACTACGTGGTAGTAAAGCCTCAAAAAGCTGATAAATGTGGCTGTAGACACTTAGTCTTGTTAAAAAGACAAGATCATGGACATTCACAAGTTTAAGGATATGCAGTGCTGTTCACCATTGCTGTTAAGAATGTATATAATTTAATTCATTCATGTTATTGATAATGATAATGATTTTGTTTATATATATATATATATATATATATATATATATATATTTATATTTATATTTATATTTATATTTATATATATATATATATATATATATATATATATATATGTCTTAATATAAGTTGTTGCAGACAGGCTACCTTGTGCATATGGTATATTGATGGCTTAATGTGAGTTTTCTATTTGCTGTTACTATTTTTGTGCTGCTGATTCAATTTGGAAATCCTGTTCAAGTGAAAAATTATCTTTGCCAAGATGCTGAGAAAATGGTTCCAAAGAGCAATGTTTGTTTCCTTTTGAGACGAAATGTTTAAAGGTAGAAGTTACTGTGCTCTTTGCTCCATTGAACTAAATTACACTGAGAGAAATTCTGGTCAAGACAAAAGTACAATCATTCAAGAATTCCCATTCATACACTTTACTTTTCACAACATAATTATTCAGGATTAAGGCCAAATCACTGTCAAATTAATAACTTACATATTAAAGATGTTCCAACACTCAGCAGAGCAATTTTTTTTTATTTCATTATTACATGTACAACATAATAGTCACCCTCTTAATGTTCCTTCCCAGTGTGGATTATTAGATCAGTATTAATTTTACAACACTTCAGTATTATGTGGTGAGTGATTATTCAGTTTCCAATATTAAAAGCACTTGTGGTTTAACAAAATTAGTGTCATCTCGGCCCATGAGTATTTTGTCTGTCCAGATTTTCTTTTTCAACTTGTCATATGAAGTGGAACAGCAGAGCTCATTCCCGGACATTTACAGATAACTTTGACAGTTCGCGTGCATTGTATTGTGCTTCACTTACTTAAACACTTAAAAGAGAGCATAGCATTTCAAAAACAGGAAACAGCATAATAGGGGTCAAGACCAGAACTGTTGCTGCCGGTTCCTGCAAGTGGATCTTTCAAATTGGTATTTTTTTCCTTTAATCTCCAGACAAACCTTTTCTCAGGCCTGTTTGTGTCCATTCCCATTTTTGTCCACTTGTTTGAGAAATAGCATTAAAGAAAAAAAGCTTTTGCCACTACAATGCCCCTCCCCCCATGAGAACACAGCAACAGAGAAAAATAACAAGGGTACTTCTGCTAAAGATGGACAAGTAATTCCATAAAGAACTCCACAGGATAGCATTCATTCTTTTTTTCATAACAATGTCCTTTATGCAGTGCAAAGATCTGACAAGAATTCACCAATAAATTAAGTTCATGTGCAGTATGGTTTCATGTCCATCAGCACACACGGGTCAGGTCACTGGTAGACTCCGCTCCTACATGAGCACGCAGCTTTTGGCCCGGTCTTTTCTAATGGGAGGTGGATGCTCGTGGATCTCAGTTCGAGGCGGCTGCTGGGAGACCCGTTTGAGGCCGCGGCGTGAGCCAGAACGTTTGAGCTGAGGCCGGTGGATCCGGGATACAGACGCCAGTGTTGTCACGTGGAAAACATCGCGGACGCTGTTCTCTGAATACTTTGAGGTGCATTCCGCATAGGCAACCGCACCGATCTCCTTCGCCAAATTGGTGCCCTGAAAACACATAAAAATACAGAATATGCCTTGGTTAATAGGATAAATAAGCAGTGAGGACCTGAAGCTCCAGTTGGGGGCAGCAATGACACTGTCACATTTTCAAGTTGAAAACTGTTTTGCAAACGGTTATTTAGATATCCAGCAAACATGGTACTATATTACTATTCCTTGTGAGTCTTGTTCCTAACTGCCTGGAAAATTTAAGTCCAACTTTCGCTCTACTTTAGGCTGTGTTATCGTCACTACCAAATCATAAAGGACATATCTGGCTCTTGCCACGGTCAACAAACGCTACAATATGTTCAGAATCTAGTCACTAACTTCCTTGTTGGATGCATTACGTATAGTGGGTTTACCAGTGCTTTTTAACCGAATGCAACCCCCTGCTGAGAAATGAGATTGATAAAGTAGTGACAATGAAGCGGAACATTAAAGCTGCAGGTCGGAGAACCCAATACATTGAGCTGAAAGACCCTAAAATTGTCAATAGAGTTCAGGGGAACTCTAGAGTTTGAAGATAATTCTCAATGGGTTTCTTCACTTTGAGAGACTTCTGTCACATTACATGCAGTTTTTCGATCGATTGTAACCATAAAATATTGATTAGTGCAGCTTTAAAACTGAAGCTTTTATCCTGCTCTCTGCCTCAGTCTGTGTTTGTTTGCAGTCCAAGAGTGAGTGACTCACCTAGAGCGCTGCTGAAAGCTAATACTTAGAGCTGTGCTAAACAGATTTTCTGCATGTGTGATAGAGCCGGACAGGGAACACGTGGTGGAAATGATGCTTTTCATGATCTTAAATGTCCTCAAATCATGTTCCTAAATACTTGAAGCCTCATTTAATTCAGTGGAGGCAATTAAAGTATTTAGACAACATACTGTGACATTTTGTAGTTGCTTAGTTCTTTGTTTGATTTTTAAAAAGCCACTCAGTCCTGAGTGCATGCATGTACAATTGAGTTTGCGACACACAAACAAATACCACAGCTTGTTACATGCCGTTGGATTATCCAAAACATGCTTTTGTGGAAAAGCAGACCATTGGTCATGTACCATTAAAAACTCCCCACTTCATAAAAGCCTGCATTCTCAGAAGGATGATAGGTAGCTGGGGCGTACAGATAGCTACGATCTTATCCTCACAGTTATGAAATATTAAAGTCCTATCTGTGTGACTATAAAACTCGGGCGTAAAAGCTCAGCTTATTCCCAGTAGTGGTTTGCACCATCTTCACAATCTGGACCGGTGAACTTCTATAGTGCATTTATTTTGCTTGCCACTGACTCTGTGTGCTTGGGTGAATGTTGTCATACAAAAAGGGAAAACCTAGATGTCATATTGATATATCCTTTGTTTGAGTCTCTAGTTAAGTCAAGTCAGTCAAGTCAAATTTCATTTTTATAACCCAACATCACAAATCACAAATTTGCCTAAAGGGGCTTAAAAATTTATACTGCATTATGACACCGTCTGTCCTTAAACCCACAAATCAGAAAAAAGTCCCCAAACCCGTTAACGGGAAAAAATTATCACTCGCTTGTTTCTCGCTTTGTTTCAGTCTCTTTTATGTGTCATCAGCTTTAATAGTATCTAGCTACCAAACTGGGCAATATTATACCTTTCCTATGAAAAATATTAAAGGCTTGAACTATACTACCAGGGAGACTGCATAATTTTTGCATTATGGAAATGTTACAACAATTTAAGTCTCTATTTTGACGGCCTTAAGCCGATTACAGCAGCAGTCACGCAGTCCATGCATGGTTTATTCACACATGAACTGTGAGGTTTATTCTGGTGAATGCACTTCCCCCGTTGATCTCATCAGTTGGCCGGGTGGCGGAAATGTAAAGATCCCAGTTAGTGGCTGGTTGCAGCTCAACCCTTTGTATGATTATACACTTGGTTATGAGAAAATCTCTTTGGTTCATATCGCATTTTTTAGTACAACTCCAGCCATTTTCAACCCATATAACCCATTTGCCTCATTTACCCTTTCCCACAACGTGTTTCCCCCTCACAACATTTGACAATTTTTAAAAAGTTCAAAACATAAGGTGAATATACAGTATAACACAGTGATATAGCTGCCAATATGGTGGGTCATTTTTAGTGTCCTTTCAGTTTGAACTGACCCTAATAACAACGTAAATGTAGCCTCATGTTGAGGATTGAATGGGAAAGATAGAAAAATACTTTCAAGGTTGAAAGTGTCTGCAGTTACATTTTAGGAGAAAAAATATAAATGTTTTAGCCTAATCAAAGGCTTTTTGTGAATTTGGAGCTAAATCAATTTATGCAGGGACAACTAAATTTAGATCTTGATGGACCAATTTTGAAGCCATTACTGACAGGACAAAGAAGGTCATTACCTCTGTGTTGTCAGAGGTATGAGAAAATATTAATTTGTTGACAAAAGGCTGCCAAGATGTGGGAATTCAAATTTACATGAAAATAGGCTATTAAAATTCATGCATGCCACTGTTCATCGCTCCAGGACACAAACAAAACAATTGTATTATCACACATCCTGCTGTTTGCTTCCTTCTTTATTCAGTACCAGGTCTTTTATACTCCTTGTGTGTCTGTATTTTGGAAGTCATGATCTGAAGTAAATTTCATTCTCCAAATTCATTTTCAGAGGTATTGTTTATGTGCACAGGAGGACAAAGTGATAGGTGTCAAATGTTTGGGATGATAACATTATGGGGGCAATGTGTAAAAAATTGGCCAACTGTTGAATTCATGCTCCAAACAAACAGGGGGCAGCATATTAACAGAAAGTTGACGAGGAAGTGCAGAAACTCAGGACTCATTCCTGCAGCACTCGCCACTGCCTCGTCAGGTACAAAGTGACATTACGAGACGGACGGGGCGAGCGGGTTAGCGTGCAAACTTCAGGAGATTTCTCCGCACCACAGTTCATAGATGCCTTAGATATAACATGAAAACTATTTCTTTCTTTTGATAATCTTAGTCAATTTTTGAATGTTTCAAAATAAAATACTCACATATTGCCCCTATAAATTTGCACTTAAATCAGTGTTACTACAGGTGAATGAAAAAAGCTACAGTGGAAAATCTGTGGAAAATGACAAAGGACTCTACATTTAAAACCTTGTGTTTCAATAATTACAAGACTAAACAAATCGAACATATATTGTTCAGTTCTTCACACATGCAAAACAGGAACAGAAAATTCATTTCAAGGTCGGATTAACACAGCAGATAATCCCAGATATTGGCTGGGCATTTGAAAAAAAAAAACATATTAAGCATAAAAGAGATGAGTGGGGTTCCTCACCTGTTCGTGGGTGACAGGAATGAGTCTGTGTTTGGAAAGCTCTCTCATGACATTAAGGTCTGTTCTCATGTCCAACTTGCAGCCAACCAGCACCACTTTGGCATTGGGACAGAACTCCTGTGTCTCACCTTGCCACTGTGTATTAAAATATAAATACATATCAGTGCACGGGGCCCTTATAAATTAAATATAGGTTGAGGATAATACATCATATGACCAACATGAACATGGACAATTGAACATTTCACTCTTATTCCGCTGCATCTCATTTCAAAATTATGAGCACATTACCACAGAAGAAGCTACTCGTTTCTGAGAGTCTCCACACGCAAAACTGTATTTTAAATGACAAACAACAAAATTAAATACTGAAGCCTTTGAGAACTTGGGCTTGATTTCTTTAAACAGAAAAAGGGTTTTGTGGGGAGAAAAATGCTTATATTTTGTGATGTATTACAAAAAAAGTATTGTGTAGACCTTATAGAATCACGTCATGTCATGTTTTTTTTGGGGGGGGGGTTATTTATTTATATATTCATTTATTCATTTATTTATTCATTTGGATTACTTTTCAGAGTCAATCATTTCTGGGTCAAAAAAGGAATATATCTCTGTCTCTAATAATCTAGACTCCCTCATTTGTACTTCGTTCCCTCACCTGTTACCTTTGGCGACACACCCATACTCATGCAGCCCCCTCTATCTTTTAATGTGAAACTTTATGCCTAATATTTAGAAGAAAGAAAAAAAACAAAAACCGAGAAACCGAAAAGCTCTTAACTTGCAGCACATTACATCCTAAAATGACAATTTGACGTAACAATATTCAGACGGGATAAATGGTCTCAACAGACCCCACTAGGAGAGACGAGAAACAAATACTTCAACAATGAAACAATATAGCTGTCTTGTTTACTACAACATGAGATCACGACAGCACGGCACGGCACTCGTGGTGAGAGATGCTGAGAGAAGACGGAGAGAAAGAGACAGACAATACTCACTGCAAACCACGAACATGACTAAAAGTATTGAACACTTTCTCTCTCTCTCCATTACTTGTTTTTCTCTGAGACTCCTTTGATTCTCTCCTCACACCATGGCACAGGGAACCACTTCGAGCCCTGTTGCTACATTTGTTTTCCCTTTACAAAGAGATCTCTTCTCCCTGATGCCTGCATCACTGCTGTTACTGACTCTGGCGTGTTGTGCTGTTGTGCAGAGCGAGCAGTTGCCTTTCAGTACGCCTCTCTGCGGAACAGTGTTTAACTGGTGAATAGTGGCAATTTAGACGGGTCACAAAGGACCCATGGGAAGAGCGGCTTATTGTTTGTGTTAATGTGAAGAACTAGTGGGAGGTTTGTCCCCGATAAAGAGCAGAATGTGAGCTGTTGGTGCTAAGAGTCCGGTTTATCAAGGGATAAAGACGGAGGCTTAGTGTTTTCGGTAATTGCAGCTGACAATTCAGTTTAGAAATACAGTATATCTTCATTCCAGGTAACTGTACACACAATATTTCCTGGAATTTAGGGACATTTAATGAGCTGAGATGGAGTTTACCTTAAATGGTGATACATGTATTACATATTGTGATATTTTCAGGCTCCAGGCATGGCAGTTTCAGTCGGTCGGTCAGTACCATTTTTTGTCCAGACTGAAATATCTGAACAACTTTTAAATAGATTGTCTCTAAACTTTGTACAGATAGTTGTGGTTCCCAAATGACAAATTCAGACAGTTTCGGTGATCCCCTGATTTTTCTTCGAATGCCACCATCAGGCTGACATTTTATGTATTTAGGGAAATTTCATGACAACTGGGTAGAATTAGTTGAAATTACTTTCAGACATTCAGGTCGCTCTCAGCCAGAATTTTAACAGTTTTGGTGATCCTCTATCTTTACATTGAGCCCTGAAATTTGCTCAAAATTTTAATTTTTCCAGTAATTTGGTTTATGACCAAATACCTGCAAAGTTACTGCTAAACCTTTACCTTGTGTTAGGGCCAAATTGAAAATATTATCATCATAATATATTAATCTAAGATGATGAAATGGTAAACATTTGACTTGTTTTTTTTGTGCTTTTTGTGTTACATGTCATCCACTGTTATTGTAGTTTTTTTTTACAGCTTCTTGTATATACATGTTTAGGATGATATATGTTGCAGCCTTGCAGAGACAAACATTTCACACTTCAGAAATGTAGAAATATAGAAAATATAGAAAAATAATGTGAATGTTGCGTTGCAACAGTGTTGGCAAGCTGCTAGTCAGAAAGTCATGAAACAAAAGAAAAGGTGAGAAATGTTGCCAGCTACAAAGCAGGGATTTAAGCATTAATTTAACAAAAGAAAGGGTGATACGTAGGTAGAGACTGGCATAACTTCTTAGGTTGGGTAATGCTAGATGAGAGACATATACCTGCAGCCTAACATGGGAGATTTGAATGAGCATTTGAAGAGACTGGACTTGAGAGAACAAAGGATACAAAAAGGAAAAGGGAAACTGATAAGGATTCAAAGGGTATTTTTGAAGGTTAGCAATGCTGAGAAAGAATAAACCCTCTAAGAGGAAAATTGGAGGGCACTAAAAATTGGTTAGGCGAAAGGCTCTCAGAAATGTCAGTAGACAAAGTGCTAAGTACTACAAGGGCGTTGTTTCAGTGGAAGCTTGCAGATGGAAACGAAGCTAAAAAAACGAAACATAATATAAACTAAAAAAAAAAACAAGACATGACAGCACGCTGCCATACCTACGCACTTAAACCTTTTTGACGATAAGTTCCCTCGTTTTGCTTTTAGACGTGAAGAGTGATCCCTCAACATGTCACTTTGGCATCCTATGCATGCATTGTGAAATCACTTTATTCACCACTATTACTAAGGTCATTTAATAGGGTCAAAGTTCAAGTAAGTTGTCAAGTTGACCCCCTGTAGTTGTGAGAATTCGCCCACCATAAAAGATTAGTGTTTTGAATTGATTATGTCCTTGATGGGTGATGGCGCCGACGGATGGAATATCTGCAGACTGAAGAACGCTCCAGCACGTCCCATCTTCATCGCTGACATACGCTCATTAGCTGTGAAAATGACCATTTATCAATACCTAAAAATTATACTAGTTTACAAAATTTCTTTTAAAAAAAAAGCTTATTTGTGTTCCAAGCAGATCAAATAACCCGACACGTTTCTTGTAATGTGAAAATTACAGCTTTAAACAATAGATTCACATTTTCCAAATCTTTCCTCCTGATAATACTGGTCATAAAGCAACTCCCTCATAGCTCAAGTGCAATGTAAGAGAAATGGAGGACAAAATCCACAGTCCATGTTCCGTGCAAAAATACCTTTTTAAAAATGATATAATGCTACTTTGAGACTTCAAAGTAGCTACTTTTATAGCCAACCTGAGTGGACGTTTTCCAAAGTTAAGGCTTTTTACTATAAAAAGAGCACAGTTTTCAGCCATAACAGGCAGCTCTTCTCTGCAAAAAGAGCCCACCACACACCACTTGCTCAGCAACATACACACACAGTTGGTGTCTGTTAGCGAGGACGCTAGCTGGTGGACTCAGTGGCGCATGTAGCAGTTATTTCCCTCAGGAGTTGGTAGAGACCAAAAATGGAGCTAAAAGAAGAGTAAATATAGGACTTTAATTCATCAGGTGGCACAGACACAAAATGCCAAATGAATAATAATGTTGCCCAGTAACTGCTGGATGTGTCCGCAAGCAATTGTCTGCTTTGCAAGCTCACTATATCAACTTAAAGTAGCAATCTCAAAGATTTTCATTTAATAGATGTCTTTTAATGGTGATTTAGCCTGTCGCCCACTGATGAGAGAATTGAAATATTTATGTATTTGCAGTATAATGAACTTGGTGTCTGAATGCTGAATTTATTTACTGCTAATGCAAGCTGAAAATTCGAGCTGAAAAGCATTTAACTGGAGAAACACACGCTGACTTTTATTATGAAGTAGTCACAGGAAATGCAATGTGTCAGTGAGCTTAGCATTTACTGCTACCATTCAGCTGAAATGTGTCTACAAAACAAGACCACAGTCATTTACAGCATTTGTGGGCAGCGGATAAGTTTGAAATAATGCAGGAGATAATGGAAGAAGAGGGAGCAGCCACAGTGAGCTGTTAGATGAAGAGCTACAGGCTACACACCTCCACCTTCTCAGCATGGTAACAAACTCCTTCCACTGTGCCCTGCTGTTTGCAGACCACTGCTCTGTGCAGCATAAACTCAGATAGTTGTTCACCAAATGATGGAAAAAGGCCAATTATTGACTGACTTCTTTAATAAAAAGACATTAGTCTGTTTTGCTCCCTGCAGGATTCTATGATCTGTAGTATTAATCAACGTTTTCTGTAACCAGCAGTAACAACAGGTGTTGCCAAATCAAAGAGGACTGAAATCTTTGAGTTTACCAGTTTAAAATATATTGTTCAGGTGGCCATAAAATCAGTTATTTCAGGTTTAAGAAGGCATTTCTTCACAGAATAAAGACTGGATTCTGCCCCCATTCCTTACTGTGTAGTTGTGCTATGAAGAAATCACCTCACAGCCAATATAGAAAGGAGAAATCATTACAGCACTTCATAGCTCTTTCAGTTTACTCAAGGCATATGAGTATTGTATAAAGATGGGCTTGAAAATATCTGAACCCATCCTTTAGGGCTGCTCTGTCGTCCTCTGTCCTGATAAAAGACAAAATGTACCTTGTTAGAAAAAAAACATTAGAAGACAAGTTCACACTTTTGCTAATGTGACACTGACCTTTTTCAGCACGCTGTCCAGTGTCTCCGGACGGCTGATGTCGAAGCAGATGAGTACAGCGTCTGAGTCAGGATATGCTAACGGCCGCACATTGTCATAGTAGGCTGAACCTGTGGGCGAAAAATACACACAGGTATGACCAGTGTTTCCAGCTGTATTATATGTTATTTAGTTACCTTGCTGAGGAGTTTACTTATTTTATCCCCAAGTGAGTAACAACATAACAAAGCAGCTTTGGCCGTGATAACTGATTAAACGTAATTACCATGAACTAAGCCACGCTGCAGATGACAACGAGTGGGTGTAATTCATTGCTTTCGAAGCGAACAGAGAGGCCTCGTCCACAACTCCCAGGCTGTTCGTCTGACAGTTTTGAATAAGCCAACAGACAGACAAATATGTGACAGTGATATAATGAATGGCTCGCACATAGCGTCACCTGGTATTTCAGAATGGCATGTGTTTTTGCTGGGGGGCCCAGGCTGAATTGAGCATTGTGACCTGAGCAAGGGGACACATTCCTATCCGAGGGGGATGGCATTCCCCTCTCCATTTCACTTATTGTCTCCAACACTACGCGCTTTTGTCACCATACACAAGGCTTTGGCAACTTAACAAAAAAAAAAAGAAAGAAAGAAAGGTTGGACAGAAAATTCCCATAGAGCCCTACGGAATCAGCCACACGTATAGCAGGAGAAGTTATACTCTTAGACTCTTATTTTAAGTTCAGTGTTCCAAGTTGTTATCTCTTTCTTGACATCAATTTTTAAATCATGTAAAAATTAAAAAACAAGCAAACAAACAAACAACTCTATTTTCCTGTAAAGTAAAAATAAAATGTAACTCAGAGATGTATATAGTACTTATGAATTTATTTAATCAAATGTGACTTGTAACTTTACGGTAAGCTTAGTCATAGGTTTGTTCAAATATCAAAAATCAATATCAAACTTACATTTCCAGCCATGTGTTGTTGTGGACAAATGTATTAATTTCATGTTTGAGGGGGGTGGGTGGAAGCAAACACATCTACAGCTCCAAATTACTATGATTTTCCAGACATTTCATTCTCGCTATGGCAAGCTTGCTTTTGACTGAACGAAATTCAAATCCCGGAGCAATTTAGCGTTAACCAAATGCCTCTCAGAGTGATACTGCATCCAGATATTCCATTTCAATCTAGGATTTCACTGTGACTTTAAAACCTAGTCTGTTTTTTTACAACCTTTTTTTAGTAGTTTTGACCATTTTTTTTTATCTACTCTGAGTATTTAATTATTATTGCAAGTGCTGCTTTCATGCACGACTTTAGAAATGAGTCCAGATTAACGACAAATCCCCAGTTAAACTCAATTATATCTATAAAATGATTTGGAAATTAATATAAGATAGAAGCATGAAAATTATTAGCGCAAATGCTACAATGCAAAATACAGTTTATAAATAATAATAATTCTTACACTAACATACTGTGTGGTATTATTTTACATTTAGTGATTTACATGAAGATAACATAGTAAAAATGGTATTTGCTTAACATTATGTGCACAAGACACAGGCCAAAAAAAGCAGCCATATTTATCCTCATCTCTGTAGTGTTTTCAAAATCTGGCCCCAAGGCAAAACATGTGTTTGTTCCCATTTGTTGCTGTGGTCAAAAAATGTCATATTAAAGGCTGCGACCATTTTCCCCCGGTCTCTTTGACAGATTCCTGCTTCTAGGTTTCACACATACTGTATTCATGCACATGCACACACAGAGCACCTCACTTTCCCTTCTGTGTTTTAGTGGTTTTTTTTATATGTGCAGATTAAGTCCGAACCTTCACAGAAAATGAAGATGATTAATTCAATAAAAGGCAAAGGCAGCAGTCGAGAGCCCAAGTGTAGCCAACAGTCCCCATGAACCACCCACTGGTCTCCACGGCTCCCACGTACACACCCACTGGTACCGGTAAAGCGGCTCTGACAGCTGTAGCTAAGCCTCACAGTGTTAGCTCCACCTCTGCATCAGGCAGCAGCTGTGATCATGGATAGTATTAAAAAGTTTGAGTCTTTGGCTTTGGAACAATCCACTGGAAAATCTCCGTTACATGTCTGGAGATTTTTAAAGAAAGTTTTTTCAGACATTTCCTTTTGAATGTTATTGAAAGTGTCTGTCATTTAACCCATCAGTTACGAGCTGATTTCCAGACATATGGTTCGAACAGAAAAGAAAAAAATGTATAAAGACAACAAGAGGTCTTCGTCTCAGCCCACCTGAAGCCCTGCAAACTGTATTAATGAAATACTGCTGGTCAAATCTCGGCAGTAGAATGGGATGCTGTAAAAGAGGCAATTTGCAAAGAGGCTTAGTAAGCACTTTTGCAAGTACACTAGGCCTATATAGGTTACAGCTATGCAGAGTAATGTCTTTTGGTCAGCTGCTATCATTAGCACACATGCCGAGTATTGCAAAATACTTTAACAAATGATGCATTTGCCCACACACGTAAGGCTAATGGTAGTTATTTTCAATTTTCACCTCTAAAGATTTCATCTGACCTTAAATGCATCAAATGGACAACTACCATTAACACTGACACATGCATTAATTTAATGAAAAACATTTTTCTCATTATTCAGGAGTGACTAATGTTTCCTTACTCACCTCTTCATGTAACTGAGCAAGGAAGTTCATTCTTGATAATGAAAACCACAAATTACAACAAATTTTCAACTCAAGGTCTTCTTAATAGGTTTTTCCCTCATTTTCAACTGCATCTTGTGTTCTTCCTTAGCAGACAGGATTTACACAGTTTAAACAGCGATAGATCAAATTTTCATACTGTGGTCTAATAATTGCTCTAAATCGACATGACAACTAAATGAATTCCGTCAGCTCAGGAACACTGCGTGAGGTGATTGAAAGCTTTGGAAAAAGCTAAGAAGTTGACCTGAAAATATTTAGATGTTTTTTAAGTCAAATGTTTGTTTTTTTTAATGTATTTTTTTGTGGGGAAGGCTTGATAACAACTTCAGCTAACAACTTCAATGTGGGTCTTTAGCTAAGTTCACCACCTCTTTTTTCAGTCTTCTCTGTATAAAGCATCAGATCAAGACAATAACTTTCCTCTCCAGCTTTCAAAGGCAAGGAGGATTAAAAAAAAACATGGCAGAATACAGAATAATAGCATAATGAAACTCCATTATGCTTTAATGCAATATTCAAAAGATTTCTGCTTCTTCTATTACATCTTTACAAAAAAAAGGGAAGTGAAAGATCTATTCTTATTATTATCTTATTATAAAAACAGCTATGACACAATATGGCTGATAAATTAGCTCATGAATGTTCTCAAATAAGCGGATTTACGAGAACTGTCCAGGGTGCTGATCCCCCTCTGCAAATGTCACTGTGCTAAGGGAACAAAAATCTCCTATGGCCAGGTAAGCCGTAGGCAGCCTGTGCTATCTAATGGAGCCATGTGGACCCTGTCTTAAGATCGCCTTGTCTTAGCCGCGCTGTCCATTAGGGAAACGTGAGTTGTTTGTTTAGCAGCTTGTCTATTGAGGTTAGGTGGCTGCCTCTCTCAGGTGCATCCAGTTAGTTGGTACTCCTTCAGCGGGGGTATAGTTGTTTTGTGCTGCCAAGTCCTCCTCTGTTCAGGCTACCTACCCCTGCCAGATAAACAAGTATCAAGACCCTCCAGAGATTTCAGTCCCTCTGCACTTGAATTCATCCCCCTCCACCTGCCCCCCGTGTTTCTAAAAACAGACACCTGCCAGCTTTAGCAGTGCCAGCTCTGAATAAAACACTCATTAAATTGAGCTGTCAAAAGGCTTTTGGTTTTGTGTTATTAGCCATCCTGACAACATGCAGGAGGTTGTATAGATGCTAGAAATGTTTCTTAAAAGAGTAGTTGCATACACATGTAATAGTACATTTTGCAAAACAGGCTTTTGCTTTCTTTATGTTTGTTAAAAGATTGATACCACTTTCATTTCTGCAGTTAAAGCAGCATATAATCAGTATTTTCATATTAATAATAGATCATAAGTCTACTTGTATGTGAAAGAGGTTGCTCACAGTGATGAACCCAAAGAGAGTAATCATCTGACTCTGCAGTTTCCTTCAGCTCTGAGGAACTTTATAGTGTCTTTCAGCGCTTTGGTATTCTAGCAAGCTCTTTTCACTGTTTTGGTTCATTCTCACCCCTCTCATCTGTGTTTTTGGCTGCAGGAGGCCGCTGTCTACAGTGAGAAAACTCTAAAAACTCACTGTTCGCTACCTGCCCGGCACCACACTGCAGACAAGCAAAGTTGGCAACTAGATGGTGAACGTAGTGGAGCATGTAGCCAGACCACACACTGATACATTAAACCGCTAGACCAACCCTTTAGCAGCAACAGCTGTGTGCATTGAATCCCTTAATAAGATAGTCTTGAAAAAAGGTGAGAGATCACAGTAGCAATAAATTCACGTCCCTGATAATTAAAACATACTTCAAAAGTGGGGAATCAGGAAATCATTACAAAATTAATTCAGCTTCACTATAACTCATAAACTGCTATTAGCATAATCTTGGATAAGGGAAGCGCTTACTTGATTCTTCGTAAAAAGAACAAATTCACAGTGACACACACACACACACACTCCCCGACTGTGAGTCTCAAGGTTCCATAATGTCAGCTAATCCATGTTCAGCACTGGAGTGGGCGGCTAATGTGTATTGATCTCTGAGCTTTTTTGACCCTCTCTGGGACCTGTAGCATGATGCCCCTCATGGGAAAAACCCGGCTGCTGTGGCAGCAGCACAAAGAAAACTTCAGCCCATCTGTCCCTGTCTGAAACGCTCTGATCAAGCAGGAACTCATAAAAGACGCTCTGACGCCAGAGTGCTGCATGTATTTAGCTACCTCACAGGACAATATGAGTGTCATTTGAAACGTTTACAGCTCGTTTACTTCAGCACTTCCGACAATCAAACAGAATTAAGTGTCTGTTTGGCACATACGAATTTTTTGAAATATTTACCGACTGCTGTACAACGCTTGGCACAGCGACGCACAACAGCCCGGGAAAAAGCAAACCCACGCTGTGACTCCGCATGGGGTTGTCATGCTTTTGATGTTTGATGCTTACAAAAAGCTGTTTCCCCTTTTATCTCTTGTATGTTTGGGCACTCGCAACAACACGCTGGTAAGTATGTACCATCCGTGCCCTCTTGTAATCCACTCGTGTTCTGCTCTTATCTGGCTTGTAGTTTGTGGCTGCTTAGAGAGGTTTGTCCTTCCTAATAGTCTCATGTATTGTTGTCTGAATGGTATCTTTTCAAACAGCCAAACCAACTTTCTTATAGTAGTGTAACACATGGAGCCAAATTCATCAACATTCTTTGAAATAGTAAATCACCTTGGTTAACATGACCGAGGCCTGCAATTCTGGCTCCTGTTTATCCTTTCTCTGCGGGTAATTTATGATTACTCAAGTGAGATCCTTTAATTTTGCCACTTGCAATTACAAACGCAAGTGGGCTTAAATGAGACAAAAACAGGGTGTGTCACAAAGTTGAAACTTGATGCCCACGGCGAATGTGATGAAAGTGCTGCTTTTCTGGGAAGCAGGGTTGCAACTAATGAATATTTTCATCATCACGGTTTCCTAGAGCCGAAAGTAACAAATTGAAATAGTTTATTTTTATATGACCAGCAGTCCAAAGCACTTACTGCTACTGTCATACAAAGCAGGAAGGGGCTGCAGGTCCTCATATTTGTGCAGCTCAAACTACAGACCGTTTGGATTTTTCCCTGGAATAGAACTTATTTGCTTCTCAAAATAAAGGCTCATTAATTTTCTGAAAAAATGCAGTTTTTTAAAACTGGTTATACTATAATTGATCCAGACAAATATGTTATAAGAAAGCTAGCATTGGAAAAGAAAATGCTATAGTAAATAAACACTTATCATTCCATTTCTCGTCATTGACATAAGTGTGAGGTGACTTGAAGGAATTATTATTGCGTCATGCAAACAAAAGACCACAACAGGTCAGAAAATAACATGATCTAGATCCAAGATGCAGTTCTTACTGTAAATCATCAAACGGACATGGATTCAAAGATTAGAAACAACTCATTTAAATGCTTGCAGATTTTCAGACGCTCATGTCTGCAGCAAAATCCATATATCTAAAAACATATATCTAAAAACTCTAAACTCAACTGAAGGCCTGAACACTTTTTCCAAAAGATAATCCCTTGTTTGGTGTGTTGATGATGCTCTTGGAGACTATACTATCTAACACATTGCTCGAAATTTTCCCACGTGTTCAAGTTTGTTAAGACCAACTTTGCTCTGCAGTCGTACGTTTCTTCACTCAGGTCTTTTCTTTCGTTCGTCTGTATATCCCAGACTGTACTGCAGGTTCTCCTTAGATGTACGAAAGCTTTTTATAAGGTTAAGTTTCTTCATGAGCAATCTTTAATGAGCCCCACTAGGCAGGTATCTTAATTATGAAACGAAAGGAGTCATATTATCCATTCTATGTTAAATATGCTTAATCTTGTTAGTGTTTTTTTTTTTTTTTATTGGTTGGTAGATATCTCGTCTAATTTTGTCTCAGCCCTTTATTATAGATCCCCTGCTGTATTTTGGGATAAGTCTTTAGTTAGTCAAGCTCAAAGCTGAGAGGTGACTGAGACAATCACACTGCATGTTGTATCTTTCTATATTCGTGGCACAGCATGATTCAGAAGGAACACACACTCACACACGCACACAAACACACCTTGAGATGTTTGCACAGAAAATCATCATTAATCCTCTAGTATACCATTTTTGTCTGCCAGCTTCCATCATTGCATGGTAATGTTCATTAATATTAAAATCCTGTTTGTCCCAGTTATGCCCTTCCGAAGTAATATTGCCTTCTTAAGGTTTTCGTGCATGTCTGGATTCCTGAAATACATCCAGAGAGGAAACGGCAGTACAGTTTATTGCAATTGATTAATGTAATTTTTCTTCCACCACCTGGACGTATAAATAATGCCACCTACTGAGATTAAGCATCACTGCTACACATTCACATTGTGTGAAATGTGGGGACAATGCAACTGTCTGGTAAATAACAGAGGAGAAATCAGCCTGTACATTCAAATGATTATCATACAGTAATACAGTCCACTCAATAAACAAACACACACACACACACATACTTGCTAAGCATGGCTAATCATTCAGCGTATTTAAATTAACACTTTGAGACACCTTGCAGAGCAGATAATGTGCTGCCCTGTTAGTCTTTCTGCCTGTACAGAAATGCATTAAAATGTCATGTAGTTCTAACATGAAGCTGTTATGCCTGATTTATTTTTTCTCAGCTTTTGTTTCTCACATTTTGTTTAAGATTAAAACAAGTCATCCATTGAGCCGGAAACATAGGCTGTGTTAGAGCGAGTGTGTGTTCTGTTTGCAGTTTAGTTGAAGTACTAAGCAAGTGGCTTGATGCTTATTCTCAGGAGAGATGTCTCATTGGACCTAAAAACCTTAAAGTTAAAGAGGCACTCGACCAATTTTACACGTGAAGATCAGTGTACCAGTTATGGAGAGTACTACTTGGCCTTTGGCTCTGGAGGATTTTCATCAAGTGAGAAAACAACCCCTAAATGTCATCAGGATTATACCAGATGGGGCTTGGAGACTGCAAAGGATGTGGGAAGGTAAGGGTCTAAAATATGCTACTCGCTTGCATTGCGGGAAATGTAGGATCCAATGTCTTTGGAGCTTGGGCCACAAGTGGGGACTAAAAATATGGATATATTTGCTTAGGTGCTTCAATGTTGACCTTTTTTTTGTCTCTTGTGAATCCCCCAACTTTATGAAAATGTAATACTAGATCACTGGAAAAGCATTTTAAGAATAGGAAAGTGACCTACTGTAAAAAGTCCATCCTTGACCTTGGAGACAGTAGTTTCACAAAACTTATATGCCAGTGCTGAGGGTTTCAACTGCTTCTAAGTCGATGGAGTTTTGCTCAGTTGTCATAGAGATCAGTTATAATCACATGACCCACTGTATGAATAGTGGTCATGTGGTGACAAGTAGTTATATATAGGGTTGACATGATGACAGCTGAGCCATCTCCATGACAACTGTACAAACACCATCTCCTGATGAAGACTGTGAGATTTGGGCTTTGAGTTAAGAATTTTTTTGGTCAAATTCACTCCAATCGTTCTACCCTCAATTTCAAACCATTAGAATTAAGCAAATCAACCTATAGTGCATTAGAGCATCCATTGTATAATACGATCTATTTGTTTTACAATGTGATTATGTTATGTTAAGCTGCCCGATGGGTATCACTCAATGTGAAAGCAAATTTTACAGTTTCATGCTCACGTAACACAAGAAGATAAGAGCGTAATTCAATTCAGTTGTGGTGAAATTGAACGATGCAAGCCACTCTCTTTGATGTTGAGAATAATTCCTTTTAGATATACATGTATATAAAATGGACTGCACTTAAATAACGCTTTTTCCACCACTCAAAGTGCTTTCAACTACCAAAATAAATGTACATAAATCATGGATCTATGTAACTGGAGTAAATTGGGCTTGTTGTCAGATATACTTCACCTCATGAATAGCAAACAATAGCCTGAAAAACAGCATGGAGGACTGAGCGATGCTGGTGCTGTCAATCATATCAAGAGGCAAATAGTCTTTGCACAATGTGCCTGTCAACAATGTTACGACAGAATGTATTTTCGATACCACATGCATGTTGCAGGTGTGGACGGTAGATGTGCTTCACCGAGGCCTGTGTCCTCTGCTGAAGACAGCTTGACAGGTCTCTGCTCGAAAAACTTCTGGTTACGATATTTTCTAAGCATTTAGTAAAGCGCCCCAGTGTAACCAGATTACTCAAATCTGACCAAAGTGTTTAAAGTTGGTCATGTAGAGAGGGACTAGTCAGAGAATATCAGGCTGGATTTCAGTGAGAAATTCTATGTGATGTTCTGGCATATTTCTGACTCAGTGGGCACAGAGGGAAAGTGCTGCCAGCGAGCGGAGTTTTGCCTGAAATCAGCAGTAATCCTGCAGGATCCCTTAAAATTAATGACAGAGGGAGCAGGCTGGCATCTGGGCATCTCCCCCTTCACATTAAACCTTCCAGCCCCTGTTGTGATTTTATATCCTGGAAAGTTCTGAGCAGCCCGTGTGCAGCCCTGAATGGGGCTTCAAATCAAGATATAATATCATCAGCAATACTAGGATCACTTCTTGGATGGTAGCAATAAAATACAATATCATCTTTTTTACAATAATTAGCGGTTTTAGATAACACAATCACTTTAAGTCTAAACATTTGCAACATGGTGGCAACGAGGGGGCACTTGAGCTCATCTAATCATTTTGATCTGTGGTCTACAATGGATCAATTTGCAGTTTATCTGATTTTTCTGATCAGTGTTTCAAGTAACCGATCCATGAGAGGAGCCGTTATTGATCTGGTTCCTGTGGTGATGTGAGTAGGTCTGGGACCAGTAAACACAACCTCAACATTGTGATTTATTTAAGCCATTTATCAGAAATAAATCACTGAAGAAATATAAAGCCAGGAAACAGTGGCTGTGTTTGCCTCTGCAGTAAAGATGACAGAATATCACTGTACAGGTACTGTTAGGGTAACCAATGCTCGAACACACCCCCCAAACCCAAAGTAATGGCTGAGGTGTTGAGGTTGAATGATCATCGCAATATCTTGCATTATAGATAAGGGATAGAGAGGGTCTTAAGAGGGTTGACAGACCCCTGTAGTGCCCTCTGTGTATGTTTTTGTGTCTAAAAAAAAGTACACTACAAAACCTAATTACCTTTTTTTTCAACCTTTAATGTAGAAACCAAGCCATTATGGTTTAAAACCATGATCTAAAAAATGACAAGTGTCAGTGACAGTCAATCCTTTGTGTATCTGCATGGCCTGATAACTTTTAAAATCTCAAATTTTTTAGGTATCACTAGCTTGGTAATTGCTTTGGCTAAATAGTTTCATTTTGGGTTTCCTGTTTTGTTTTTTTGAGTGTGTTATACCTGTCTTTTGTCATAACTTAACTTTTTAAATTCCTTTTTAGAGCAAGTTTCTGTTGAATTTTACGGGTGTTTTAATCTAGTGGATAGGAGAGGATATCCTCCACAATACCTGTTTCTAACTTGAAATTTATGTCCGGCATGTAAGTGCTTTCAAAAAAGATTTATTTTCAGCTTAGGCAAAACTTGGACTATCTAATTTCCCTGATATTTACTTTTTATTTATTTTTCTCGGGTCTTCTTCATAAGTAACTATCCATATTTTTACATGTTTTGTGAAGGTATTTGGATTTTCTGCATCATTTTATGTTATGTAGAAATGTTGTAGAAACAAGGATTAAAACACCGGGTAGAAGTAAAGCATAATATGTTGACTGGTGGTGTGAGAGAATTTTTATTAAGATTTGTTTCTTTCAACAAAGATAACTTGGAAATATCTACTTGAGAAACAATTTGACAATGTAAACTAAAAGCGAACACTGAGCTTTATTACAGCTGCATTTCTGGCAAATAATATTCATGGCTGAAGATGCTTAGAATGGTAGATTATGATTGAATTGCTAAATTAGCTGAAAAGTCTGCCAATCAGCCAATGATCTCTGAAACTGAATTTTGAAAATGACTAAACAAGTCTGTATTTTGTTTATGTTATAGAGTATTACTGCAAAAGTAAAATATAAAAGTTAGTGTTGCTGTGTGTGTGTGTGTGTATGTGTGCGTGTGTGTGTATGTGTGCGTGTGTGTGAATGTGTGTGTGTGTGTTTGAGTGTGTTCATCCAGACTTAGTGTCTCTTTTAGACAGACTGCTCAGTTACATATGCACCGGCAGCTGAGAGACAGAACCGGCGTCCCCTGGGAATGAGTGTGGAGACACATCTAGGCCATTGATTTTCAATGTACCCTTGGTCTTCTAATGGGCTCTATGAGCACAAGAGAATCAGACCAGATAGACTGGAGCACAGGCTCACACCATGAAAACCTACTGACCCTCATTTAGTCCTCATTCAGCATGATTCCTCCTGCACATGAGTCTGAGCACTTAAAACTGTGCACTTCACTTTGGCACTCTATCCCTCCGTCTCTTCACTGTCTCTATTTATATATTTTCCCACTCCTCTAATCTCTAAGGGCACTTACTCATATGCTTACTCACACTCACACACACAAACATACACACCAGTGCACATGTTGAGCAGAAAAAAACCCCAACAGCACTTGGACTAAAGACTCAGTTCCCTGCTATCTACCCTTCTATCCAAAAAGCCTCTGGTACGCTTCAATACACCAAGCTATTTTCCCCGCTCGTTTCTGTCATGGAGCCAGGTGCCACTCACACACACAGATGCTTGGTCAGGGCACATCTGCGTAGTGCTTTCAAGGAGCCAACGTGTAATTGGGGTCATAAAAGCTGCTCATGAATGAATGATGGATTGTTGAGGCAATCTCTGCCACAGACTCCGTCAGCCTGGGACGGAGGGATGGATGGATGGATGGAGGGATGCAACAGGGCCTTTATGGGGCATACAGAGCTGGCGATGTTTGAACAGCATGTGACAGAAAGAGCGGCATGTGTTAGAGCGAGTGTGTGTTCAGGTAAAACATCTCTGGGTGTTCAAAACATGTTGGGACATGTGCTTTTTGACTCGTCTAACCCTCAAGGAAGTATCACAGAAGATTTGGGTCACATGCCTCTGAACAAGAGGCCGCCTGGAGGACAAAGTTCAGGACGGCAAACTTCAATGCGTTCCTTCGCAGCTTGCTGTTTAAGGTGTGACGCTGCAGGTTGAGCCAGTTGTTTATTGACTCTTACCTCACACTTTCACATGCTCAGCTGTGAAAACCTGTTTTGGTAGGTTGTGTTCTTGAAACTGTTTTTTTTTTTTTTGTCGTCAGCCAGTCACAGAGGAATATAAATAACAGAATTCAACCAAAATTCAATTTTTCTGTGCAGCTACAGTAAAAACACACTGGTTCTTAGTGAGTCCAACCATATAAGACCCTGTTATGTATGTTGCTGCTTCACAAACAAAACAGTTATATCGTGAAGAGGTTGCCAGTTATTTAGCATTATTGGTTATTATTATTATTATCATTATTGTTATTATTATTATTATTATTATTATTATTATTATTATTATTATTATTATTATTATTATGTGATTAAAATTCAATTGTGAACTATGTTGCTAAAACCAGCTTAATTAAAGTAGTTGTTTAAACCTTTAATTACAGATTTATTTATTTTTTCTATTTGGGGGGCAGCGGAATCAAGCTCTAAAAACACAACACTGACATATTATGACCTTAAGTTGACTGGGCAAACATATCAGATGGCCAACAGTTGCCTAGATACACATCAGGCTGATGGATCAACATTAGCCTTCATTTGGAGTTGTGTTTCCGATGAATCCAGGTCCAATATCCACTATTCTCTTAGCTCTGTTTTGCTCTCCTCCATCTCCTGAGAGGATGTGCACGACTTTTTAGCTTTAAAATGTTCCACTATGTTCACCTGCTGGTCAGTAACTGTGTTACTGCTAATATAAAGATATCGATAATAACCACCTGCATGTCATCCACTTAAAAATCCCCTCTCACTATGGCTCCCTTGCTCCACTTTATAAATACACTCAGTCTGTTTCCTATTGTGCAATGTGATTTGCACAAAAAAAAAATAAAAATTATACGTTCTCTACAAATGCTTTTTATAATTACCTTATAATTACCTTGGACTGATTTTAGGGCATATTCATAATTAGCACCAGACAATTAGGGTAAGAATGTAAAGGTCACGCCCGGAGTCTATAAATTAATGTAATGTATGACCTTTTTAAGCCTCACATTGGCAAATTGGTTGATAATTGCTTAACACTGATGCCGGCGGAAAGTGAATTCCTTTGGGCTCAAGTCAGAGCAGCTCTGACTCTAAACAAGTTACAGAGGGCAATCAATGCAAGAGGAAAGCTGCCGGTTAAAAAAAAAAGAGATTTTAAAAAATCCCACTGGCAGATAACAGACATCACAAAGCCAGTGGCGCACAGATGTCCACAAAACACATCACATACGCCGTATAAAGATCATTTGTCGCTACGTTGCGGGGAAGCCAGAAACGGATCAATCCACGGCTAAACTATTCTCGGCATCAAGTTTTTTGTTTTTGTCAGAGCACATAAAGACAGATTAGGGTAAGCCTTATGTGGTGCCTGAAGTGCCAGGCTGCAATGAGGAAAGGAGGGTGGGATTTTAGGAGGAAATGAGAAAAATCGAGAGAGAGACATAAAGACAGATTGAGAGACATTCAAAGAAAACGCAAGGTAAGCTAATCAAGGCCGAGAGTGCTGAGGGGGCACTGCCCTGATACAGTGGGACTCGCGACCTTGAGAGAAATAGACTGGTGAAAGGTTGGCAGCCGGATTTTAAAAAGAATAGATGGAATTAAAGAGAGGAGGAGAAAAAAGGGCGGAGATGAGCAAATCAAGGAATGAAATCTCTGTTATGGCATATGGGGTTGGCTGGGTCTTGTATTTTTCATTTAGAGAGCAACAGCCCCTCACTATACAACTGCTGTGTATTCATAGTCAACAATGCTTGCAGTTATGAGACTCATTTGGTTTTCGTTTTATGCTGATTTGATCTAACAGTTGCCTTGACTTGATGGCTCCACAAGGTCCATTGCACTTTAAAATATTGCAGAAGCTCCTTACAAAGGACAGATTTGACTTGAGTCATTTGTTATGAGCATAGATTATTTTGTTTTTTCTTAAATTCTTCCAAACAGACTTTAAATATAAAGTACGCATTCTTTAGCCTCTGGATTGTAGCATAGTATGAAAACTGATATACAAATACAAAAAAAGCTGATAAGGGTTTTCTGAAATTTGGGTAATTAGCCTGTTTCCAATCCCATGGATCTCTTCCCCAATCTCATATTTTTTTGAGATTGAGATTGAGATTTTATTTTTTTTTTTTAATTCAAATAGATCTGGTGTTGTACTCAGTTGTGGCTGTTTGCCTGATTGGTTGGAAAAACATCCGAGTGAGCCAATCCAAGCTTTGAATTAAGGCCCAGTCACGCCAGAATGTGGCAGAACGAAATCGATCGCCACATCCTCACGAAACATTCGGCTCTAAAAGCTCGATTGGGACTATGCACGGGGCGAGTTGGTGAACTTTGGTGGGTGGCTGGCTAACGTCTAAACCGCTAGCCAGCCGGATTAGCAGCAGTATCAACAACTCATCAAGCTTGTTTCTTTTTTTTTGGCTATTTACTCTCCTCGGCATTTTGTTCTCAGGGAAGTCTTCAAGGAAGCCGAGTTGGCAAGCTTGCTAGCCGTCAGTTAACCAGCTAACTATCAGTTAGCAAGGTAGTTACCTCAGTTGCTAATAAGACACTAAAAACGTATTTGTATCATCAACGCCTGTTTAACAAATGTCGGTTCATCTTTCGGGCAGCCTATACTCCGACGGAGGAGGCTGAGCAAACATCCATGATGCAACTAAGCAGTGAGCTATGATGGCTCCCTCCATTCTTGACTTTCCGGTTCTCTTTTGTCGAAGATCACCACTGGGGTTTGCTTTTGAACACGCAACCTCGCAGGTCAAAGTTGAACTCAAGTCACTAATCGCCGCGGCTCCACTCGAGTGACCCGTTTTTGTCACAGAGTTTCACAGCTTTACGAAAGGGGACATCACGTTCCTGCGCCAGAGCCAGGAAAAATGGCAACGGGAGGAGAAAAAAAATAAAATGGCTAAAAAATGTTGGCAAGGGTGGACGAGACTGACGCAACGTTACGGGTTGTTGCAAGCAAACTTACTGAAATAACAACTTTTGAGTGAGGGAATATAACTACCCCTCCCTCTGTTGACTGGCACTGAAGGTCAATGGGATGGATGTGTCACTTGCTACTGGTTTGGGAAAAATAACAACCCCTCTCAAAAAGAGAGCATGAACACAAAAGGGTAATTTAGTCTGATTATCGGGCTTGGGCACTTAGAGGAGGGGATCCCCTACAGGGTAAAGTGGGCAAAGGCCCTGGAGCACAAAGGCTCCAGGATACACAGTGTAGCAATTAAACTGTGGTAATTTCATTATTTGTCCTTTTGTTTAGTAAGACTCTGCGCCACTGAAGCACTCCATTACCTGAAATAGCACCAGCATGATTACCTGTTTTTTTATTCCCTGTCTTAATTATTCAGTTTATATTATACTCGGATGGTGCATATTCCTTAATCAATAAGTGCTTAACCCTAATACGACAAATGAATGATTAAACAACTAAAACACACACCCTGAGCCCAGATAGTGTGATAAAAAGGGAAGTGGGGGGTGTCAGTAGGGTCTCACAGCTAATTGCTTTTGTCCCACTTAACCCCTTGTTACAGTGGAAGACCAGCACAGTCACAATAATGCTCTTGAGCTTGACTCTCCCTTGACCTTCTTGAGTCTCGATGTTTAAACCCAGCATGGATGAAAACACCTTAGAGTGCTAAGAAACGGGACATTTGAACATCTGCAAATGTACAAAAACTGTGCAGATGCGATCTGCTGGGGAAGATCATGCGATATGATCAAAAGCTCCAAAAACAGCTTCTAAATGGACCTTGAAGTGAGACTGCTTTGTCAACTGCTGTTTCCGAGGCCAAGAGTGAACTTTGAATCCTCGGCTTGGCTCACGTTGCTCTGATCTCAATCTCGACTCAGCGCCACCAACAACAGGGCGCGAAAGACAGAAAAGGAAAGAGATGGAGATGGCTGAACGATTGAGAGAGGAATGAGAGATAATAAGGATGTGTGCGAAAGAGACTGAGGGAGGAATTTATTTTGGCAGGAAAAAAGAGGAAACGAAGAACAGAGTTCAACCTCAGAGGCAGGGAGCCTGAAAAAAACACACATGTTTGGATGTAAAGGAAGGAGGCAGGAGGTGGAGGAGGCAGTGGGTGGTGCAGCGAGATGAAGAACGAAGAAGACAGGGGGCAAGTGTTTGGTCACACAGCAAGTGCCTGATTAATTAAATCCACCGTTTGTTTTTGCACTATGAGCGGGTAGCTCAGAGGCTCATCCTGGCACCTTGCCTAACACTCTCCTCTCTGTGGGCCTGTACAACAACCCTCATCCTGCTCCCTCTCCTCTTATCTGCCCTTCTTCTAATCTTATCTTTTCCACTTTTTCCACACAATCGCTTTGGTCTTATATCTTAAAATCTGTTGGAGTTTTTTTAAAGTTCTTTCATCATCTGTATTTGTGTCTTTTGATGTTCCGAAACCACTCGCAACAAATCTTTTTCATTGAAGGCGCTTTCTGAATGAATTTGACGATTTATTAGTAACTAATACATTCCAGCAATACAAATCTGAAATTTGATGGAACATCTACGCCTAAATTCGTCTGTTATTCCAGCTTTATATAACGCAGATGTCATTTCAAACACTCTAAACACAACTGTTAAGATACTTGGTGATAAAAACACAACAGATATTACTGTAAAGCCTCAGTTCCACTGCTTTGGTTCACCCTCTCCCATACAAACTGTAAGCACTAGTATGATATACAAGCAGACAAATAAAATGCCGTCTTATACATGTCTGCACATGTGAATACACACACTCACGAACACACCAGCTTAAGTGTTGACACATTTGAATAAAACAGTGATTGCATAAGAAAACGCAAATGTAAGTAAGACCACAAGTTTAAAAACTCTAGGGTATTATAGTCTCATGCAAAACATTCCTTGCAAGCACACCAAGTGACTTTAATCCCCATATTCAGTTATTAGTATGAAGAGGCTGATACCAGAGGGAATTGTGGGAATACTGAGTTAGGTGCCGATGCACCTGTCTCCTGAGACAGACCCAGAATAGCTTGCAGGAACACCGCGAGGCAACTTACACGTCTACCCTCAGCAGCTTACGAAGAGCTGGAAAAAGCCAGCTCAGGTCAGACACGGACCACCTGCCATAATCTAGATCATTCGAAGTCTGGCTTCTGACACCACTCTCATGTCTAAGAACTAACACTAGGAACCTACAGCCGACAGCTCATTCGCTTATCTTAGCATTAAGACTGGAACGTATGTGTGTGCTCAGACAAAAAGTGAAGCAATTTTTCAATTTGCATAATTAGCACAATTTTTACTGCTAGATAATTTGTTTATTCGAGCCATGCAGCTCTTTGCTATTAATCCCCTCCAGTCTCTCCTTTTTCCTCTTGGCTTTGTTTGCCCATGAATCATATTCATAAAGCTCTGGAATGCAGGCAAATTTGTTGGGTAAGTTAAATTTCCCCACACGCAAACGTGTCTTCAGGTCGAACTAGCACCGCTGCGGGTGAATTCCCATCAAGTTGCATCTTTTTCATAGTCTTGGTCTGCAAATTGTTTTTTCTTACACTTGGTGTAAAACAAACGGATTTGACATAACGTCTTAATTAGCGAGCCTGCCAATATTGCCTCCATGTTTTGCGCTAAGCTATGCTAACCACATCCTGCCCGCAGCTTCATATTATTTTTAAAAATGTCTAACTATTCGTTTAAACCCTGACACCATGCGGATCCTTTCTTTGCTTTTACCCCCATAAATTTCAGTACAATTCAGCCTACTTTCTAAGTAGTAGCGGATGGTTATACAAATGCTAATAAATCAGTTATTTTTGTTTCATAAACAAATACAAAACAAAAAGACTGTAAAAATTTACTTTGGCTGATGTATATCCTCACAAAAAAAGCTTTTATAAAATATTCCTCATTAAAAAGAATTACCTATTTTTGATCATATTAGGACACATGCTCAGATAGAAATAGTTTTTTGTTTATGGAGAGGGTTTATCAAAGCTTTGCTGAGCAGGCAGGCTTATTCATAAAGGTTCACTCGTTCGCACCTGAGAGCACTATGTCCACTATGTTCGTCCTCTATTGTGATCAAGCAGGTGCTTTAATAGGAGATAATAAACTCCTGAATGGCAAATGCCTTTACGGAGAGAGACTAATTAAATTTTTTTGTGAGGCGGAGTAAATTACCGTTTCAACCGTTCTCACGGTGTAATTGTGATCCATCACACAGCTGAGTGAGAGAAAGGTGTGTGTACGAGTGTATGTGAAACAACCAGTAATTTTAAAATGGGTGTTGTTCAAAAGCGGAGTGACCTCGCCCACCACAAACCGACAGGCAACACCAGCCTCATTAGCTGCAGCTCTTAATCTCCAGCTTGTCTAGCTGGTCCTTCTGTCTGTCTCTCTGTCTGCCGGCATGGGTGGAGGCTAGAGGAAGGCCGTGCATTAAAGCTGCTCTCAGGTTGTATGAGGACAAGTTTGCGGGTGTTGTGTGTTGTGCGGAGTGGAAATGAAAATGCGAAAGGGCCCACAGGCCGACAAAGGGAGAAAGTTAGCTCGCTGCTGGAGACTGAAAGAATCTGACTGCTTGAGCTCCAAAATCTCTCTCTCTCTCTTTCTGTTGGAAATGCAAAGTGACTCCTGACTTTGTGAGTCTAACATAATCAACATTATGGCATCAGCCCTCACGTATTACCCTTAACTTTAGTTTGTAACAGCTGCCCCAAAGCCATATCAGCACCGGGACAGGACAAACAACTCTGCGATCAACGTTTGTTAACTCAAAATAACAAAATGAACTTATTTTCACACTGGAAAACCTGCCATGTTGTATTTTGTTGTTGAATTTTGCATGCTCTTTAATCTTGATTATGATGTGCTGGCTTTGTTGGAGCAAGCAAGTGTTGAATGACAAGTCGTTTAACCCTTTCACAGGGCTGGTGTAAATCAAAACAATCTACAAGCATCAAATTGACTGTGAAGGTTGTGAGAGGAGTGGAGTTATACAAACGCTGTACAAACAGGGACAGGTTCTCTGTGCTCCTACATCTAAAGCTGAATCATATCAGTTTAAACTGCTGTGGAAATGTCGCTCAGTACGCCCCAACTCACTGGCTGTGGTTGCTCATGTTTTTGGCCCAGAGCGTGGACATGGCTGAACGCTCCGAGGAGTCGGAACGAATAACCTTGCGCACCAAGGACTGATGATGCATCTCAACCCCTCATCACACTGGCATGATAATCCTGCCACACAAAGCGGAGACAAAGCCAAATCTGGGTGTGTCCTACCTGAGGTGTCCCACATGTTGAGCTCAATCCTCTGCTTGTCGATCTCGAAGCTGGCCGTGTAGTTCTCAAACACCGTGGGAACATAATTCTGAAATGAGACATGTGAGCGTGGCTAAAATTAGATCAGAGCTACGTAGGGGTCTTACTCACCTTTTATTGTGATTTTCACAACGGGAAATAATAAGGGACAACAAGATAGTGTGAGGCTGAGAAGGGGAAATCCTAGTCAACTCTGATAGCTTTGGTGCAGATGTTGGTGCAGTGATCAACATCAGAGGGACGAGACCGTGCGTGTGTGTGTGTGTGTGTATGTGTATGTGTGTGGAAAGTAGATGAGGCCAATTCTGAGCTTTGACCTATTTCCAAATTCAGAAATTTAGGTCAACAAGCCCTGATTTCATTATCCACAACAGTTCAAGAGTTTCAACTGATAGAGAAAAAAATCTCTACGACGAAGGACATTTAGTCAATCACATCTTCTTGGGTAACAAACATTATACTGTTTTTTGTTTGTTTGTTTGTTTTTGTTTTCAATACAGTATCTACCACTTTATTACATTTTCTGCTGTTGTTGATGTATTCAAAATATATTGTCACCTACAAATAAGCACCGGCAAAACTAAAACACATATTTGATTGGAATTATATGTTCAAGTATTTATACACTTAAAAACCCCAAATGATATAGTCCAAAATGTTCTCAGCTCATTTGACAGTATATTAGCTCCAAAATATTTAAGATTTAAATATTTAAAACCTTTTATTCTCCCTAGTGTGTGTTTTTTTATTGCGTTAGTCCCACAAGGAACATTTCCAAGAGATAAACTCTTTCTTGTGTGAACGGTTTGATGTTGAATTGTTCTGATTAGACATTCACAGTTTTTTTATTTGCCATTTTAAAACATTATAATTGAGCATTTAATTCTCCGCGTGTTTCTCAACAATGTAAAAGCACAATCCAGACGGGGAGGTGATGATTCAGAGCGTTGCTCACGGGCAGCTCGGCTCAACCGGCTGTGGCTGCGGTCAAACCGGTGATTCCCACAGTGTCTACAGACCAGTCTGCGCCGACGGCTGATGCGCAAAAGCGCGCAGAGCCCGGATTTCTGCGACAAGCACTCAGCCGAATGGACACGAGTCTGAAGCCTGGCAGGGTCCACGTTTGATTTATCCCTTTTTTTTACATTATAACAGAAAAATAATATACAGAAAATATATATATAATAAGGAAAGACGTGACCTTCCTGAAGAAATCACCTTTGGGCCGCATCTGGTCTAATTTACATGTTGTCAGCTCGTGACAATAAAGGAGGAGAACAAATCCACCAAATTAATTACATATAAATAATCAGATGGATAAATGACGCCTCGTGAGCCGTGGGTCAGTTCCCACCTGATGATGTGAAAAGGTTTTTTTTTTTTGAAGTTTTGGTGTAAATGCCAGATCCAGATGGAGACGAGAGACACTCCACGCACTCGCGCCGCAGCCGCCGCTCACGCGTTAACATGCGTGAAACGCGGTCTCTTACCTCTGGGTACGAGTCTTTGGCAAAGACGTGGAGGAGAGCCGTCTTGCCACACTGCGTGTCGCCGACCACCACGATCTTACAGCGCAGTAACCCCTTGCTCTCCATCGTGCGCCCTCCCCGGTGCTGTCACTAACTGGTTCCGCGCCTCTGCCCGCTTGTCATTTAGCTCCGGACAAGTTTGGCGTCGAACGGCGCGTCCGAAATGTCGGAAACGTTTCTCCCCGGAGAGGCAGATAAACTTCAGATCGCATAGTCTGGTGTAGTTTCGGCTACATGCTCTGCGTAACGCCGCGCTCCTCTGGCTCCGCCGGGCGACCGAGGCACACTGAGGTGGCTGCCCGTCAAGGCGGCGTCGATTAAGAACGCACGTCCTGTTCGGCGTTTCAGAATAAAAGCCACACACTAACAAGTGAACCAAACAGGGACACATCAAAGCACAATTTGTTTTCTTTTAGCTAACATCGAGGTTGGCTGTGAGTTTCCTACCTACAAAGCATTAAAAAGCTTATAAAGACGTTAATCACACAGGAAAAATTAATAATCAGGCTTATATCATCATCAGCACCATTATACTTATTATCATGCTATTACTTCGACGGCCCTGTACTTCCGGTCTTCCTCTGGCTGTCTGCGGTTGACTTAGTGTAGACGTCTTGCGTTTCAGGTGACAGGCATTTCTGCATAAACTTTAATATCAATATCAGTCGTGTCAAACAATAACACACATGAAATACAAATGTTTATCCTCTTGATTTCTCTTTAGAAACTTATTACCCGCATTTTCTAAAGGCATCTGGAGCTGCGGGGAACCAGATTGGCACGAAGGAGACAGACGATTTGACATATTTTCAGGGAAGTAAAACGAATATGAAATTCCCCCAACGCGGTGTATTTTGCGGTGTTTTATCACTATCACCATGACCCAAGTCGACAGCACACTGTGTCCGAGCTACTTCCCCATCAACAACGCACAAAAAGACACTGGATCGACAGAGACGTCGCAGAACTCCCCATAGAAATCCACGTCTTTTTTCTCCCCCTAAACCCTGCGAATAACTGTATGTGTTACTATATTAATTGCATCACTCGCACAGTATGTATCATAGGTCATTTGACATTTGTAATAAGATCAGTGAGCAGGCAGCGATCGACCTCTGACAAGTGGCTTGGCTCCATCTTCTGGTGGAAATGAGGCAGGCAACCCGCTGCATTGTGGAGAAGGTGTGGGCCCCGCTCACTTTACATACAGGACGCTGTCAGTAGTTCAGCTGTTTATTTATTTTAAAGCCCATCTTTTCTTTTCTTTTTCATTAACTGAAGCTCCAAAGTATTACTGTATGTCAAAATCCACAATACAAAAGCAATCAGGGCACGTAACATGTCTGTTTTTTGTGCGCTCGTAATACCCCTGACAACAGTTGACAGAATGGTAATGTCATCAGTTTTATTCCCTCTGATGCTCCTCTGATGAGTGAAGAATTGACATTTATCTTTTAGGTACTATACACATGTAAAAGTAGAAGTACCACTGTGAAAAAATGCTCAATTTCAAAGGAAGGCCCTTCCTTCAATATCATACCAAAGTAAAGGAATGGAAGTGTAATGAGCGAGATGTAGTGTAAGTAGCAGCAGAATGGCTCCTGCCCGTGTCGTGATATTCCAACTATTTTTTGTTGCATTGTACATGTATGCAGAATTTTCATTTTTGTGGAAGGTCAAGGTCAGTTTTAACTGTTAAACTGTTAAGAACTGTTGAGTAGTTAAATCTATAACGGTACATCATATTTTAAAAATTCATCACTGGGTTTGTCTGTGAAACTTAATCTGCAAAGTAACTATAGCCGTTAATTAAACATAGTGCAGTAAAATGTGAAATATGTCCCCCTGAAGTGTAGTAGAATAGAAGAATTGAGCAGCAGAAAATGGAAACACATAAGTGAAGTACATCAGAATTGTCCTTAAGTACAGTACTTATGTAACTGGTTACGTGCCACCTACCTGATTTATTGCAGATTAACTGTATACATTTTTTGAAAAAGATATAGAAAGGATTAGATCTGGGTTAGATTAGGTTAGAAGTTGGTACAAAGGTAAAACATGTCAATAGGTTAATATGGCTTGAAGCTTTGGAATAATTAGTTGCTGAAAGCAACTGTAACAGCATGTAAAAACTCTATTCACCTACAAGTGGTCACATGGTGCATTCAAAACATCCTGGGTGTGATGGGAAACACTGTGGTCAGTGCATGTATGTTTGTCTGTGTGCGTGTGCATGTGCGTGTGCGTGCATGTGTGTGTGTGTGTGTGTGTGTGTGTGTGTGTGTGCATGTCTAGAAAATAAAGAGCATAAGAGAACACTTACCACATTTCCATCAGACCAGAATTATTTACCACAGCTGTTTGTTTTTCCCAACACCATTTTTTTTTACCAGCTGCTTATGTGTGTATTTGTGTGTACTGCACATGTGTGTATTTGTGTGTGTGTGTGTGTTTGTGAGAGAGAGAGAGAGAGAGAGAGTTAATGCCAGTGTGGTTATGTGTTTACCAGCATACAAATCTGTGCAGACACACACTCCTGACAGCTCCCTCTCAACCTGAACGAGGGTAAAGGAGGTGTAAAAAGCAACTTTTGACCTTTAATGCGTTTTCATATCAAAAAATAAATAAAATAAGCTCCCTGCCCTTTAAAAACAAAACAAAGCAACATCTCTACCTCTGTCAGCATCCGTTTACTTCCTGTCCGACAGACTCTGTCACCATGACAGGGTGAGAACGTGTGAACGTGCAGAAATTCTGTGTGGATACATGTTGGGTCGATAGAGGCACCTAATTGTCACTGACAAGGAAATGGCCTCGTCTTTAAATATTACCCCTGAGTATGCTCTAATATCAGGTATCCAGCTGTGCCAGGTGTTTCAAATCGAAGCCCACAGACGGTAAAGGCACTTTGTTTTTGTTTTTGTTTTTGTTTTTTTTTTTACTGCATGACAAGGGGTGACCCATAATTAAGCCACGTCTGCGTGGTGACATGATTTAACCCTTGAGGGGCGGGCGGCGGCGGCCGAGCTGCGTGCGTTCCCTCCGGCTGCGGCCTCGGACGATCCCTCCCGGCGCTCCGGTGTCCGGGGTTTGAGGCGTCCCGCCCGCGGCTCGCAGCGTCGGGGCTCTGCGCTCTTCTGCCAGTTTAACAGGTCGCTCGCTTCGTCAAGTCTGCTGGAAACGGCGAGGAGTACGCCGGAAGGTACCCGATTTAACGTTCAAAATAAAACCTTAAAAACGACCCGGCGTTCAGGGCCGGGGCCTCTCCACCGAGTATAATTCATCATGCCTCATCTGACTAAGCAATTTTATGTTAATCAAGATCAAGATGATCAAGATTCCTGTTGTAAACAGTTTTGATATAGGCTGATATTAGATTATGCAGGATTGAGTTATATTATCAAAACCTTAATTTTCTATGGTATGTTGTTTATTTTATGTCATCTATTTATAAGCATATTATTATATATTATATATATGAGCATATTATCATTATATTGTTATTTTCTTTTTTAATGTCACCAACACAATCCTTTTAAAAAAAAATCCTATTAATACTGTTTAGTAACTGTGAAAAATCGCTAAACCTCCATCCTGAAACTAACTACTAAACTATACTGATAGTCTTTAGGCCTGTTACATGTCTTTAAGGCTTTAAATGAATGTTCCTAAAATTTCTTTTAGATATAGTTTAAGGATTTTATAATAAAATCGTGAAATCAAGATAACGAAATCGCAATCAAGATTTGGAACGCCCCCCCCCCTCCCAACTTTGTTGTTCTTTATTGTGAAAATCAAAACCGGAATTCGTATGTGTATTGACTCCAATTGACCATGGTCACTTGTTGAGTGCAGAGCAACCACAGGAAACCACGCAGTTGTAATCACATTTTGCAGAGGACCTGGCTGCGTTTAGTATAGTGGGATCTTAATTTATGAAAGTTTTTATTTTTATTAACCAGATTTTAATACAGCAGGATCCTTTTATTATTTCCTCGGCGTCCCCCCCCCCTCCAGGCACGTCCAATCAGGCTGAACTCTCGGTCTAGACCGAAAACCTGCGGAGCGCACATCGCAAGTTGTCACCATGTCTGGCGAGGAGGCTCCGACTCAGAAGCAGCAACCTGAGCAGGAGAAGCAGCCGGACGAGCCCCCGCCGGCCGCGGCCGACGCGCCGCAGAAGCCCGGGGGCAGCCCCGCCGCCCCCGCCGCCGAGGAGAAGCCTCTCCCCTGCCGCGCTCTGGTCCTGACCGGGTACGGGGGCTACGACAGGGTGAAGCTGCAGGTGAAGATGCTGGGAAAGCCGCAGCTCAAGGCGGGGGAGGTCCTGGTGCGCGTCAAGGCGTGCGGGCTCAACTTCGCCGAGCTGCTGGCCAGACAGGGGCTTTACGAGCTGCTCCCCGCCCCGCCGGTCACGATGGGAATGGAGGGCTCCGGGGTCATCGAGGCGGTCGGGGAGGATGTGAAGGACAGGAAAGTGAGTAGAGGGCCTGCTGACCCAGCGCCACAAACAAACAAACAAAAAAGAAACCAAAACGCCCAGGATCGAGTCATGCGCCGTGGAGCTGCTAAAGATTTCAATGCATTTAGCCCCAGACTTAAACCAGCTGGCTTCACTCACACGTTACTCTTGAGTGTTTGGTTTTGGAAATCTGGATCCCATCGGTCCTCGAAGGCGCATGAGCCGTCACATCCCAGACGAGCTCGTAATCTTTTCCAAACACTCTCCCCCAGATTATATTCGTCGTTTACGTGGGGTAGTTGCAGAGAAATGGAGGAAAAAGGCCGTAAAATAGTTGCTCTTGATGGCAGGAAAATTCGACCACAGCCATTACTTCTTTGTTTATTTGGAGGAAAGTATATTAATAAGATCCTCAGACTCCTCTCTAGCCCCAAAGTGAAGGAATGGTTTAGGTATTTGAAGACACAAATACATGTCCAAATGATTAAGATGACATGTGTTTATAATTTTCTTCCTTAAACACTGACAATCAGTATCTATCTGCAAAGACAATCTTTTTTGCAAGTTTTAAACCATCTGTATGCATCTGTATGCGGCCTGAGAAAGCAGACACTGATAAATAACCCCTATCCCTCCCATCCATTAGTGTAATGTAGTCTCCATATTTGAAAGACTATGGAAAGAGGCTGTCTTGTTGGAAAATGTTACCACTCGCACAGTGTTTGATTTAAAGTGTGTCCTTGAAGTATTTTTCGCCGGCACAACAGTGCATTTACCTTTGCTTTGATAAGAGCTTTCCAGAGCCTGAGGTTTATGGAGGCTTAGTTTATCAAGTCTGATGAAAAGGCACAGAATATTTATATGAGACGCTTCTGTGCCTCTTTAAAATTCATAAAAACCCAAAAGCTATATACCCAGATTTTAGAGCCTTAAGTGTCTTTGTTGTCTATGGCATTTCAGTGTTAAAAAGAGTGGAAATTGACCGGTAGAAACACCTTTACCTGTGGATGACTGGACACTGCAGAGCTGATCTTGACGTGTATATATGTACTGCATCTATTCTTGCCACAATATATAGAGCATAAACCCACCAACCCTCCATGACTTTTGCAAATGCTCTCTAGTTTTCAGAGGTTCGGGTGTGTTCGCTTGCACTGGTACTAACAATCGAAGCAGCAGGATCTTCTGCACCGTCACTATCAATCTTTAACCGGAGGGGATCATGTTCCATGTGCGCATACTCATGCATATGGAAGATGGAAAATTTTCTCAGCTGAATGAGTAACAGGACTTTTTCAGCTGTGTCACCAGGTTGATAAAAGGTTCATTATTTGCTTTGTATGTTAATCTCAAGAGCAGATGACTCTGTGGCAGAAATCTATGAGGAATTCTGATATTTTCCTCCTGCTTTCCTCCAAGTTTTTCCGAATATCGCTGTGCTTTTATAAACCAAAGAAACGTTTTCTTCTTGGATCACAATAAGTTGAACCCTGACCTGCCATCCGCGCATAATGTTTTCATGAGAATTGAAGCATTCAGTGAGCTTTGCACAGTTCTTTATTGTGCCCCTGAGCCTCCATTTGTGCTTCTCATATACCAACATTACATTCAAGTCACAGAGCTATGCATCAGATTTTCTGATAAATGTAAGCTCAGAATACTCCTTAACAAAATATTCCATCTGTTGCACGAACTGTTTCCGAGTTGCACCTCTAAGGTTGGCAGCCTGAAATGACATGTTTTTGCTCAGTTTTTACAATGTGAACCCAAATGGAAACATTTCTTATCACTTGTATTGGGATGCAGTATACTGATGTTACTGTCCAATATGTTATATTTTCAATCAAAATAACACATTAATATTGTAGGTTTGTGGTTGCATTTTATAAAAAGAGTGAACGGAGGCGTAGCTATTTTTTTTAAACAAAGCGAATGATGGAATATAATTTCATCCAGATTGTCCAGAGTCTCGAACGATTTTTGAAACATCTATCTATCTGCCTTCTCAAAAATCGCGGGGAATAAATTTTATGGGAAAATCTGATGTTGAGCTATGTGACTCCAACATAAAAATACATAAGAGGCTCAAACTGGGGCTATGTGCATCCATGCATGCACAATCAATCTCAGTTGTTTTATTGCACAGGCCATCAGTCAGTGTGTGTTAGGAATTCTTTCGAGCAGGATCTTTTACTGCTATTTTGCCCGTTTCAAATATTCAGGATGTAAACCTGATCCTAATAAGATCTGCTTATGGGGGTCAAGTGACAGTGCTTAAATTCCTCTCAAAGTTAAATCTGAACAGTTAATTGAGACACTTTGGGGTCAGACATCAGTGTTTTTTCAACTAATGTCTTTTCTGTCTGTATTTGTACAATATTCTGCTCCTCCCTGTCCTTGAGTGTCAGTATGGAATTCCCCTCCTACTCCTCCCCTGTCTCTTACTACAGTCCTATCCATTCTCCTCTCACTCTTCCCTCCATCCATCTCTCAGTTTTCAGAGAACAAGAATCTTATAGGGGGAGTAGCACGTTCCAACACGTCTTTTCATTTTCTTTTTCTTTTTTTGAGGGAAGCAGCAAAACCCCAGATACAGCAGTGCAGGAAACACAGGGTTAAGCCAAAAAAAAAAAAAAATGACACGAATATTTATAAGTTTGGGTGTAAAATAGGAAATAGTTTTGTTTAGGTGGGGACTGGAGGTGGTTGGTTAAGGTTAGAGAAGGAATCTGGGTGAGGCCACAGTGGGCTACATTGGCACACAGAGCAGCAGACAGTAACAGATAAAGGGAAGCCACAGTGTTTTCATGCCGAGCAGCGAGGCGTCTCTGGATGAGCGCAGAAGGGTGCAGCGGTTTCATAAGACGCTCGGGTAGCAGACAGAGCAGATGTGTTATGTTGGATCCAATTAGAGTTTGTATTTCGAGATTGCAGATCCTGCATTGCCTTGTCGCAGAAGCCAGTCTGCCTTGATTGATATTTAGAAGCCTCGGAGCCATATTTCCTGTATCAAACTGCTACGACTGGTCACTTTTAGAGAAATTAACCATCTGTTCTGCAAATAAGCTCTTTAATCAACTTCATGTTGGGTGATGAGAGGATGTGCAGCAATGCGTTCTGTTTTCAGTTCAGTACAGTGACTGCTAATCTGGTCAGTGTAAAAAGCAGGTGCCTTTTAATGTTTTAGAAACATATCATGAATAATCAACCTGAAGCAGTGCATGGTAACCAAGTGCAGTTCCTGAAGTAGGAGATTTAAGTGCAGTGTTGAGGTACTTGTACTTGACATGTTTTTTTTTCATTTTCTGCTACTTTATACTCCTGCTCAACCAGAGTTCATGGGGAAATATTCTACTTCTAACCTTCCTACTTTCATATGACAGCTGTAGTTACTTTGCAGATGGAGATTTCCCCTAAAACAAAATATGATAAACTGCTCAATACAAAGAAATTTTAAAGATTAAACCGGCGGGTCCAAACTTTTTTGGCTTGTGACTTCATACACAACTAACTGAAAAAACAGTGTGTAGCTGGGGCCCGAGCCAACTTTCAGATGTCTATAACGAACATTTCCCCTGTAAACTTCTCAGATGGTTTCATTTCATTAAATAATCTATAAATAACAGCATAGAGAGAAAAGAGAATAACAGCTTAGGTCATTGAATAGTTGTCTGTTTTTTTTTTTTTAAAGAATAGAAATTTGTGTATCAGAACTTGCCCCCCCCTTTTTTTTTCCTCCTTGCATTTATCATCTCACCACCCCTCAGATTTATCTTGTGGCCATTTGGTGGGGCCTCACCCCCAGATTGGAAACCACTGGACTGAACTAACCAACTTTATATAAAGTGGTTAAAAGTAGCCTCAGTTTGTACAGATAGAGAAAAACAGATTCAACAAGAGGTGACATGTCACACACCGTGTTCCAATTTCCATGCAATGATACAAACAACAGAAAAACTGTACTGCCACACTGACTTTGCTGCCTTCAGTTTGGCAATGACTGATTCAGATAGGCAGCAGGCTTCCACACAAACTCCACTGTCCTACTTCAAACATTATTTCAGTTAAGCTCGTGTCAGCTTTCCAGGAACTGAGCTCAGCCGTTTTTAAACCGACTATCATGCATTTTTGACTTCATCCAGAGGGGGTTTGAAAGTGTTTCATCAGAGCGGGTAAGTCATCTAGATGGAAGTCTAGTCAACATAAAAACTCACCAAAAAGTGGAACTGTTAGGAGGAACCTCAGTGCAACAAAAATACACAAAAGATAAATTAATTAATTTAAAAAAATAATAATAATTAAAAAAAAATTATATAATGTATATATATATATATACACACATTATATAGCTCATTGTCAAGGGTTTGTCTGCAGCAGGAAGTGGGTATGGCTCAGAGCTCTTGAAGCTGTTTTAACAGGAAACAGTGTAGCACTCACAATCAGGCCAGACTTCTTTCCTGTGCCCTTCGCTTTTTTTGGTAACGCAGATGATACTTTTATCTGAGCTTGTCTCGGTGAAAGAAAACGGCACACAATGCACGAACAACATTTCCCATAAGCCCTCTCGTCTGAGCTCATGTGAAGTTCCCAAGAGGCGCATACAGAAATTTCTTCAGGCTAATGAGGCAGGTTTCATGTAATGTTGTTTAAAATTACAGTTGAAAGTTACAGTTGAAACAATAGTTCAATTAACTTACCACGCAGCTAGCTTTGGTTTTATTTTGTCCAGGGTTTGAGATATCGATCTCTTAGTTCTATGCCTCGTCCAGTGGGAAATGGATGTGAATATGTTGCTTCTTCATTTTCTGGGGAAGAAACGGCCTTTTTGCAGAGTGAGATCTGTTGGTTATTCAGAGCCACGGGGACTTTTTTTTCCCTGGAGAGACTCTTTTTTTTCATTTAATTTTTAGCTACACTATGGATGGCAGTGTTGGTCAGTCAGTATGTCCACCACTTTAATCCAGACTGGTATATTTCCACAGCTGTCGCTTGGATTGTCAGTAAATATACAATCATTCATGGTTCACAGAGGAATCCTAATGACTCCCTGAAGGATTTATGAAGTCTTTCAGTTGGACTCACTCATCACCATCACCATGATCCCGTCCAGTATCTCAGCTCCGTCTCTCCCTCCTCCCTCCCTCTCTCTCTCTCTCTCCTCCCTCAGGTGGGAGATCGTGTCATCGCATTGAGCCGCAGTGGCATGTGGCAGGAAGTGGTTGTTGTGTCCGCTGACCGCACCTTCCCAATGCCCGAGCAGATGAGCTTCGAGGAAGGTGCCGCTCTCCCCGTTAACTACATAACGGCCTACATGATGCTGTTTGAGATGGCCAACGTGAGGCCGGGCAAGAGTGTTCTCATACACATGGCCGCAGGTAAGACACATACAGTCCGTACAACCTTATGCAATGAGTCCTGTCAAAATAAAATCAGCGATGTCTTACTCACACTCCGAGCAAACAACATATTAAGTGACCTTCAGCGCTAGCCTGTCAGCTAAAGAAACAACAATATAGTAGTTAGATGTAATGTTTGTGCAAGTTATGACAAAGTGCAAAAAGTTAAAAACTTTAATTCCTCCAAGGTTTGGCCTCTTCTTTTTTTTGTTGCTTCTCTCTGCTATTTCTTCTACATTTTTAATTAATGAGAGACAGTAAATAAGGTGACACTTTGTTTTGTGTGTAGATTAATTAAATCTCGTTTACCTTAAATATGCTGCAGAATAAGTGTCATTTCGACAACAATTTTGATAACTGAATAATTATTTTAATTATCTCTCCTGCAACAATCCCCAAAGAAATTGCCTGTTACAGCTTCTTAAATGTGAGAATTTGCAGCTTTAATCTTAGTAAATTTAATATTTTTGATGTTAGACTATTGGTTTGACAAAACAAACAATGTGAAGATATTTTCTTTGGCTCTTGAATGTCGTAATGAACGTTTTTTTAAAGTTCCTTGGAAAAATGAATCAGAGTTATTGTTTTAAACAAGATTCATCTCCAAAAGGTAGATCAGTGGCATCCACCATGTTGTGTGGTTGGACAGACAGTAGAGCCCAGCAAACATCTCCCCTGGGTTCCTAGGCAGCAAATAGAAGAGTCACACCACTTGTTTACTCCAGGCCACTAATCATCCGTCTGAATACAACCACATTTCTGTGCTGACAAATTATCAGCCAAGAGACAATCAGTCATAGGTAAAGAGTGTGCAGGCTTGGTTGCTTAGGCAACACCTTGCATTTAGGGAAAGGGGCTCCAGCACGGTACCCAAGCAAACATGTCGCATTTTCGGTAGATCATCGTGTGTGTCCATTGTGTGTGTACCGGCTCAGCGTTGTAGCTTACATATGCTACCAGGAGAATATATTGCCTTGACTTTTTGGACATTTGGCCCATGACCTGCATCATCAGCCTCTCCGCCTGTGAAAGAGCAAATTGAAAAAAAGGAAATGGAAATTGCATGAGTCAATTTTCGACCTCAGAATTAGCAGCTGACAGAAAAATCCATCTGCTGAGTAGGATTATGTGACGGGACTGGTAGGCCGCTAAATGGATCTTGTGGTGAAATTTTCAAGATAACGGTTAAAATGAACTTTTAACTTCAGTTTTTGCTCAGAAATAATTCAAAATTGAAATTTACAATTCCAGAACAACTGGGTAATCTCCATTTGCTGATGCAGACAATGGGATATGAGTGAAACCTCCAGAACAATTACTAAATGGATCTCGCGATGGGATCGTTTTATAAACAATCCAGTATTGGTTGGGCTCTATTCCTCACTTAAGGCTGCAGCAACTACCAAGCTCTTTAGATGGGCAGTCAGACATCTTAAAGCTGACAAGCAATTACGACCATCTTAATTGCCGGGAATGTTGAAACAGTGCATGTCCAAAATTTATAGCATAGATAAATGACAGACACATATTTCAAAATAAAAGCCTGCTTAATCATAATTTCTCAACACATAAAAATTTGTTTTCCTTTAGCTTTGAAGTCAAGAATAAAGTAATAAAAGATGCTGCTGAAAGTGAGACAGCTCAGGATATGACAGCTCCTCATGAAATCCAAATATACAGGTCAGTTACTGTCAGTATCTCATGATCCAGCATCACGGTCTGGTGCTCTTCTGCAATGACGCTGTCAAAGGCCATGCTCTGGTGTTTAGTGGGTGCTTGTCAGCTGACCTGCATGAATCAGCCACATGAGGCCAGGGTGAAGAAAAGGGCAGGAAGGATTAGTGGTGATCCCGCACAACCAGGCATTCATCATTTTGAACAAATCTTTCGCTGTTAAATGGTACAAGGCCATAGAGACCAGAGAGTACCTTCTGCTCTATCAGCTGTCTTTTGTGTAATCACAGGATTGAGATGGACATATTTTAGTTGATATCTTCGGGGTCTCCGCTAGAATTTAAAATAAAGTTCTATGGTTTTCAAAAATTTGGCTGCTCAGTGTGTCTCTTAAATGTATTCGTTTTTATTGATATACTCCTCTGTGGTTTGTATGTCAGTTTTTTGCAAAAGGACATGGCAAACAAAAATGAGTGGAAATTGAAACTTTCGTTAAACTGCAGCATTCTGATCCTTTCAAGGAGAAATCTGAGTTGCTTTATAGTCTAACGTGAAAAGAGGCCATTCTATTTAGACAGTAAACACTATGGTTCCGCTTACTTACTACACTTACTACTCAAGGAGAATGCCCGCCACATCCTTGGTGAGAAAACACTGCAGCTGCCACCGCTCTCATGTCTGTTTGCATTACCGTCTCAACATCTCTAGGTGGCGTGGGTATCGCTGCGACCCAGCTGTGTCAGACGGTGCCGGATGTGACTGTTTTTGGCACAGCATCAGCCTCCAAGCATGAGACCATTGCGCGAGGCGGGGTGACCCACCCCATTGACTACCGTACCAAAGACTACGTGGAGGAGATACGCAAAATCAGCCCGAAGGGTGAGAAAAGACACTCTTGTCAACGACTTGTAGTGTACGTTGTAGTGTCTAAGCACGAATATCCTTATCTTTCTTTCCTGGTGAGGAGAGTTCAAATTTTCATGTTTCTCCTTAACAGTATTTTCTGTTTTTTGGTTCTTGAATATCAAGTTGATATAGAGACATAAAACGCTCTTCACCTTCTTCCTTTGGTCCCATCCTTTCCTGTTTTTATCCTGTCTCTCTCTGCAGGTGTGGACATTGTCCTCGACCCACTTGGTGGCTCAGACACCCAGAAAGGCTTTAGTTTGTTGAAACCACTGGGAGCGCTTGTAGTCTTTGGTAAGACATTTGCGAACAGACAAAACATGTTTCATGAATTTGCTGAGTTTGCCTTAATCTATTTGTGTTTTTGGTTTATTTTATTAGAATTACTTGAATTTTACCAGTTTAAACCATAGCAATGGTGATTTCCATCATATTATCAAAACTGAAAGGAAACTAATGGTAATTTGTGAGGTTTGATAAAGTAGCCTACATAGTGTCTCTCACACAACTCCAGAAGGAATAGTGATCAAAATTTAAAAAAGGGAACAAAATTACATTATTCCTCCCGCACAAGCTATTTAAATGACCAGTGTGTAGGATTTAGGGGGAAATACTGGCAGAAATGGGCTATAATATACATAATTATGTTTTTATTAGAGTAAAATCACCTGAAGCCTGCCATGTTGCACCGCCATGTTTCTACCGTAGCCCAGAATGGAAAAACCAAACGTGACTCTAGAGAGGGTCTTTTGCTTTTTCTTTACAATACCTGTAGGCCACCACAGGTCCTCTTACATGTTGGTAGGGCAGGGGTGAGGGGAGGGGTATTCATTTGGTTGCAGTATGCAACTTCACTGTCGGATGCCACTAAATCCTACACACCGCTCCGTTAATTTGTATGAATATGATGAAATATGGGTCATCATAACCATTGTAATGCCCCTGTTGTCTTGATTCACATGTTTCATGTGATATAATTAAAATCTACAGTTTATTACATACAAGTCCATATTTATTTATTTATCTTCATTCTTTTACTCCATCAATATGATCGGGATACAGCTTAATTTAAGATATTTTAAACGTCAGCGTGATTTTCTAAAGGATAGCTAACATGAATTCTTCTCTGTGCGATATTTATTCCATTCCGCTGTCCTCGTCCTCCGCTCCAGGTGCAGCCAATTGTGTGACGGGGCAGAAGAAGAACCTGTTGGCCATGGCGAAGACCTGGTACAACCAGCTCTCTCTCAACACCATGAAACTGATGCAGGCCAACAAGGCCATCTGTGGCTTCCACCTGGGCTACATATCAGATGAGCAGCTCATCAGCAGGACTATGTTGAAGCTGCTGGAGCTCTACACGCAAGGGAAGATCAAGCCCCACATTGACTCATGCTACCACTTTGAGGAGGTTAGTTTAATCTTTTTTTTTTTTTTTTTTCTGTAAATCTAAAATGTGAAATAGCTACTGCTGCAGTTGCATGCAGGACAGCACTGTCTGGGTGTCTGTCCTTAAAAATCTCCTGTTACTTTTTACTGTTTTTGTCCATTGAAGTCAAAACTGTAAAGATATCTCGAGAAGTTTTTCTGATTTGCTGCACACAACTCTCGAGAATTAGTATGACATTTTCTGGAAATATACTCGCTCACCTTCTTGCTGAGAGTTGGATAGAAGGCTTAATACCATTCTCATAACTGTGTACCAATCATGAAGCTACAGCCAGCAGCCAGTTAGCTTAGCTTAGCACAAAGACTGGAAGCAGGGGGAAACAGCTAGCTTCTACTCCACTACATTGCAAAGGGATATATTATAGTGTAAAGAGTATGTTATTTATCTGACAGTTGTAGTTACTACTCAGTTTATAGGATAAATTTGCATGCAAAACGTATGAAGAGTATATTAAATATGATGTTTTGCTATAAATTAAACTCCCCAACGGTAAACACAAGTAGGGCTGAAACAATAGGTTGATTAATCTGTAAAATGGTGGACAGACACTTAATTATCTAATTTAATGATCCTTCAAGTCATTTTTCATGGGAAAATGCCAAACATTTCATTGTTCCAGCTTCTCAAACTATCCCCTACTGTTTACTTTCAATATTGAAAATAGTGGTTAGCTGCAGTTCCTACACAAAACAGTCAAAAATTAGTGCCACCTCACCGAAGCTTCCTCTACCTCGCAACCGAAGAAAGCCTCATCCTTGCATTTTCTTCTTATCATGTGCAAACCTCAGCCCCCCCATCAGATGTGATGGTGCTTAACAGTCGTTGCTAGGTGACAGGTGACATTGTTGCCGTGGTATCCATTACTAGTGAGGATGTCTGTGTTCTGAGGATCTCTGGCTGATTCCAAGGATAGGAAGGAGTGTGACGCAAGACAATCCTGGCGGTGTGTTTGCAAGCAGGAAACAGACAATTACTGAGGCAGGAAATAATAGAAATTTCAGCTGAATTATGGCAGTGATACACAGCATAGATAAACATTGTTTTTATTTCATTAATCCATCCTCCCCATGACTCTTCAGTCATTAGCGTGTGCTCATGCAGTCACTGCAAATCTGGCCCAGTTAATACTGTCTTTTTAAAATTTATATGTACCAGAAAAATATAATCTGGTTGTGCAGCTGTTTTGGATTACTAATTTATACATTTGCGAAACGAAATATATCGGAGGGAAACATGTTTAGTGAAAACACACACTTCCAACATGGTTTTCAAAATTTTAAATTTTTTGTTCACACTTTTCTTGAAGCTGCTCTAACTAATGTTTTCATAATTACAATCAATCATATGAATATACATAATATAAAAGAAATCCCTCATAGGAATGAACCTACAGAGAATTATCACATGACTCTGCAGTTCCTCTCAGCCTTAACTATGCAATTTAGCGTCTATCGGCACATTGTCTTGGTTTTTTTACAGCCTACAACTATGCTGTTTTAAATCACTCAATGCAACATCATTTCCAAACCCATCATGGAGCTATTTAGGCAATAAAAGCTCTGACAAACTGCTGAATGACAGGCAGATACATTTAGCGACTAGCTGGTTAACATAGAGCCAGATTTCCCTCAGGAATTTGTGGAGACCAAACCAGAACTTAAAGGAGACTAATTATTGGACTTGCATTAATCAGGTGGACACAAAAAAGACCCTTAGTGAATATTAAAATTAATCTGTGTCTGTTCAGTGTTTAAATAAGCAACCATTAGCTAAAACGTTAAATTAACTTTTTAAGGTGAATATATGTTAATGTTGTTTTTAGCCTGTTTTGAGGCCAAAAAATTTTGACCTTAGCTCTGACATATTAATGATTTTTAAAAAATGCCTCAAGCTTTTGCTTTTTTCACTGGCTAACTTCAGAATGTTTGGATATTACAGTTATATAAATGAGAGATGTGCTTTTGATTCAGGTGGGAAATGACCTTTTTGCACACATCCTGCCTTTCTGCAGCTAACCGATGCCATGAGGCGCATGCACGAACGCCAGAATATCGGGAAAGTCCTCCTTCTTCCTGAACCCAAGAAGGAGGAAGAGAAGCCAAAGTCCAACCCTGAGCCGGTAGAAAATGTGGAAAAAACTGAAGCTGCCGCCAATGAGAAGAAAGAGGAAGCCATGGAGGAAGTTAAAGCAGAGAATGATTGAGTAAGAGTGTTATCTGATTGGTATTTTTACCCACTTCTTCAGCGAGTTTCCCTGTTGTTTAATCATCAAAAAAAGGAAAGAAAAGAGAAGAAAAAGCAAGATGCCATAAATTCTTTCTCAGTATTTTAAATTGTTTTGTTGTGCAATATGTCTATAGTGCAGTGTCCATGTTGGGAACACTTGTGTTTTAGATAAAACTTCACTATGTTTTCATTACATTACCAAAGGAATAATGTATTCTGATAACTGATGACATGCCCACAAACAACTCAACAACAGCTCTTAGATAATGTCTGTAATAACAACAAACCAGGGCCGGTATGTATAAAATGGTCTATGGTCCCAGGAGCGGTTTTATACTTTGAGCTCGTGAGTCAAAATCTTCTCAGTGAAAAATACCATCATGCATCGTAGCTAAAATGACATATGCTCCGTCAGATTGCAGCATGCAAGAGGAAAGTTTATAGAAGAAATTGCCCCTACAGTGATGTTGACAATATGAACAGATGCTATTTGGGATATTATTCATAAGATTTCAATGACTTAAAGTAGGATAGAGAGTAACAATTTAAGTAAGAACCACCTGTTCTGGGTGTATAAGAGCTTTTTATGTTATTGAAGGATATCCTTAATTGTTTCTGTTTTTCCAAAACAAAATGATGTAAAGTTTGACCTAAAAATAAAGCGCTTACATAAAAAGTTTAGTTAAAGTTCATACATTTAGAATTATTTTGAATTCAAATAACATTGAGTAGAATCACAGTAACATAAACATTTGATTTTATTCCTGCTGAATCCATGAATGTTTTCATCCACCTGGAGGATTTCTGCAGGAGTGTTGGTTCTCTCAAGTATTTGAATAAAATGATGTAATTCTTCAAAAGTATACGCTGAGCAGCTTTATACACACTGGTTCTGGTTGTATCTTTCAAAAATGTGCCAGAAAAGATGAGTCTAGAAACGTGGAAAACATCTCCCTGGTCTATATGATATTTTTCTCTTTCATCAGTATCGTACTTCAAAGTAATTCGTATTTGATCAGAGATCATTACTGAGCTTTGGTCATTTCTTGGATCCTGTTAGAGATAATTCATTTAATTTGATGATGTGATTAGTAACTTTAATGGATCAGATTTTGTAACTTACCGATCCAAGTGTGTTTTATCAGTTAACAGTTGTGTAAAACTAGTTATAATTAGCAGTAGTGATCCTTAGTCTAGTGTAAGAGATTGAGATGCACTACTGAGATGTCTGTGATGATGAGTGAAACTGTCTTTTCGCGCACTCCGGTGTGATGAATACTGTTCAACAATAGTCTCTTTAGAGAATGCCTAGGTCAGTACCCTATTGTACTTTTCTCACTTATTTGTGCCAAGTGTAGGCCTTTCACCACTGACATCAAGCCAACTGTGAATAACATTTAGCGGGACTTCCCGCCTTGGCAATCACTCCAGGGTTTTCTTCCAAACAATGTCAGGCTGAACTTGAGCTAAAAGTGTTTGGCAAAAGCAAAGTGAAAACTGCCTGATTTACAGAACTGCAGTTCAGGATGTGTTACTTAGTGATAACTCTTATACATAAAGGGAGTGGATAAAAAGTTGAAGAAAAACAAGGATCACGCTTTGCTTTTATCTATAACTTGTCTTAATCATGCTTCTACCGTTATGCACTTTGTATTTCTGTGCTAACCCAACATTAATTTTGAAGCCTTTGCAGCACATGGTGATGTATTATTAAGATTCCATTTTTTAATAGCATGTAAATGCGGAGTTATGGCTCAGTAATTCAAATGCTTTGTCCAGCTGTGGGTGTAATTCAATGCGATGACGCAGAGGACGCTGCCGAAGCAGCAAAAAAAAAAGAAAAAAAAAGAAAAGAGTTTCCCCTCCATCCACAGCAGACCACCTCCTCACATTCCTCTCTCCACTTCTCTCAGTCCTGCTTTCGGTCTCTCTCTAAACTCTCTGCCTCTCCATCTTACATTGTTTTGACTTCTAAAGAGTACTTGCGACAAAGTTTTACATGTAATGCTTTGTATTATTTACATTTGTGTCTTCTTTTCTTTCTTTTTTTTTTTGGCCATTTGGACAAGTATTTTTAAGTTTGGCCAGGTTTCCTTCTCAGAGTATGAAGTAAGACCTGATGTGGATTTAGAGAGGGGAACTGGAGTCTTATTGTGATTATATGAAGTTAATCAAAACTCACAGTTTTTACCCTTTCAGACTTTCTTTTTTGGGGGTGTTGTTTTACTTATTTGTGAACCCATAAGCCCCATGTTTACCTGCATGATAGATGGAAATGTTACAAACCTAGACTCACGGTTTAACTACTGATTTAACCGAATAGTAGACACTTTTATTTAATGAGCTTGTTGAGTTCTATATGACAATTGAACCACTGGTAAAAGAGCAAACATATAAGACATTAAACACATATTTGCAAATATTTATATAGCAGGTATATTTATGACTGATTGCAATCAAATGTAAACAGTCAGGGAATAAAGAAACTTTTTTTTTGTGCCAAAATGTAGCCTTCAAAATCTAAAATCTTAAATATGTATATATGTATGTATGTATGTATGTGTGTATATATATATATATATATATATATATATATATATATATATATATATGTATAATATATATATAATATATATGTATGTGTGTATATGTGTGTGTATATATATATATGTATATGTGTATATGTATATATATATATATGTATATATATATACACACACACACACACACTCATATATATATATATATATATATATATATAATATGAGTATTCACTAATGGAGCGAGGGACATCTAGTGGTCAATTTAAAAACTGTGCCTTTCACACAAGTAAAGAATAAAAACACACTCCACACTGCTGCCTATGGCAAAAAACTTACTGTAGCCTGCCTTGTCAGATGCGAAACATGAAGTACGCTGGTTTCCATCCCCAGAAAGCTGATCCTCTTCAATTTGGATAAACGTTTTATACGTCACGATAAGATATTACATTTTTATAATGAAAGCCTTAACGAGTCAAGTCCTTTGAGTAAAAAGAAAATATTTGCTAATGTTAAAGCCTTTAAAATACCCATTCAGGTGGTCAGACAAACTTTAATTTTTTGATTATTTTTCTGAGTTTTTTTAGTAGCCATGTTGTTACACATGAGGCTCCAAACCTGTTTTATGTCTCAATCAATGGTTTTGCCGAAAGATTTGATGTGTTACTGCTTTCATGTTAGAACAACGCTGCCTTTTTTCATTTTTATACACACTTTATTGCACACTTGCATAGTCTGTGTTCAGATGGCACTAACCAATCTGCATTAATAAAGTGTTATGAAATATCCTTATCTAAGATTTTGAGTCACTGAATTTCTTTCCATTTTTGTTAAAGGGGCACAAAGTAGATGATGACTATTGTTATCTATGATATTATTATAACTGTCAGGTAGGCTAATGTCAAATCCTAAAGTCCACACTAAAGGGAAGGTTACAAAAGTGTACTCAATATCTAGATGTTAGTAAATTCAAGTCACTTTTGTGTACAAGCCCTGTTTCACTTAGGATTGTCATAGTACCCCTTAACGAATAAGATGCAAAAATACAGCCAGGGAAATGAACCGCAGGTGTGATCGCAGCCTAGTTAAAGTGACATTTAAAGTTACAACCTACAAAGAACAGTAACCTGGACCTGGAAATAGTTTTATCAGGTTGAGCATCGACCTTAAATATGCACAGCAACCAGCAGGGGTCCTCATGTGTATATGTATGTGTGAGCAGCGTTTTGGGGAGTGACAACTGTTGGATTGTCTTAACCCAACAAACTAATGCATAATGGCCCACACTAGTGTTTGTACAAATTATAACTCAGTCACTCTAAATCATGTAGTGTATATTATAACAGAGCTATCTTTTTTTGTTTTAAAACACATAACACATCACATATCTTACAAGCCATTTTCAATTAAACAAAACTGTATGGAGATTGTTGTAATTAAGTATAGGCTTAACAGAAAAACTGATTTTGGCTTTTCATGGACAAATCGCCGTGTTTCTGCGTCGCCTCATTGGTACAGAAGGAGCCGGTCTGGACCCTTCTGAACTGATACTGGATCAGTTGTTTTGTCTGATCATGACAGCTCTGATTTATCTTTCCTGGTGAGGAAGTTCCCATGACCATCTCATGATAATGTATGAATGTTGTGGGATTTTACTGACCTGTCCTGATATTTTTGGGCTGAGCAGGCCAGTGTTAACTGTCTTTTTGTGTCATCATTTCAGTGCAAAGTTTTCATCAAATCACAAATATGCTGCAGGAGAGCAGTCGGTCAGACATGTCGCTCAGGTTTACTTCCTTTTGAAGCATTAATTCAAAACACAAAAACTGAGTACAAATGTACAACTGCATAACTTTTCTGAAGTGAAGCGCTATGTGTTCAGGTCTGAAGTACAAATGCCATAAAGTGTAAACACTGTATTTATACCAATGTACATGTGATTCAAACATACTGTATCTTTAGGCCCACAACCTTTGAACTTGCATGTAAGTTACTCCCCAAACTTGTTAGACATGTTGCAGGCTAAAAAGTATGTTGAGTCCATGCCTCCCTCTGCCACTGAAACTAAGACAGGAACAAAAAGGTCACACCCAGAGCCTCTGCAGTTTGATCCCTAGACACAGAAATAAATTGTAGATGTGTAATTCTATATTTAGTCATCTTTCTCTGAAATTTATCTCAGATTATTGTTATTTTACTGAACAAAATCTGAATACTGAAATATTTCTATAAAGGGGGGAGAAGTATGATGCAGTGATAATGCAATTATCCCCTTACTCTATTGGCAGGAAATGTAACTGTGGGCGTTTACCTTGTTCTTACCTCACTCACAAGAGTTTGTACAGCCCTTTGTACAGCAGATGCTTTACAGAGTCTTAGAACATTAGACGATGTCCTTTGTTTAACCCTCAGCTGTCTGCAGTGGATGACAGCCCTACACTTGTAGCTGCTGCTGACTCAGGCCAAAGGAAATACCAATAATTTATTTTTAGATTGACATTTCCAGCACAAGGCAAAGTAACAGCTTGTGTTTGAGCTACAACCTGCGGTTGTTCTGCAGTGCAGCAGCTGTCAGTCACGTCAGCTGTTAATAGGTCTGTTAAGATTGTTAGGCTGAAATGTACTTTGAGTCCAGATTCACCAGGCAACATACAGCATTGTACATTATGGCATAGTTACATGACTGGTACTGAATTACAGTGTCCAACTGCATGAGGGGGAAAAGCCTAGCTCCAGAACGGCCCAGTGAGAAACAACATAAAGAGAGCTGCAAGCATCTTTTCTTCCTTAAATAAATAAACAAATAAATAAATGAATAACTTTTAAAACCATGCTTTCTGTGCTAACAATTACGAGCTGGGAAAAAAATTACCCAACTTGTACTTTAAATTACACTACTAAATACTTCAATTTGGAACAACTTTTAAGTATGTGAACAACACACATACAATTTAATGCTAATTTCAGCATATTGTAATTTACTCGGTTGTGTTAAAATGGGATAACATTGAATAACTTTATTGTGATTTGAATGTGCTACTTTAAATTTCATTTAAAATAACCCCGTGTGTTGTGTTTGAGGTACACTCGCATTCAGTAGAATATTAGCTCATTAGTAGTGATCACCAGTATACCCTGAGCCACTAGTAGTGTTATTTTAAAATCTTATAAATATAAGGTTTATAAACCTTTCAGTATGATAACGAGTGATTGATACTACAAAATCCCCCTTCAATGTAATAAGAACCTGTGTAAACTACACTGCATGGCCACTTTATTCAGTACACCTGTAAACTCCGAAACAATTTAAAACAACAGCTCAGCCATATATTTCTACCTTTAAAAAGATAATAATGTATATAATGTATATAGTGTATATTTCAAAACAAACAGCTGCACACTGTGACATATTACAGGACAGTGAAGTATGGCTACGGATATACAAACGTCTGTATTGTTTGTGGTCATACTTAATAATACAGAACGAGGTATAAGGGCTGTAGTGTCAGGTTTCAGCTGTTTTCCACTTTACCTCCTTTAATTACAAAGTAAGAACAAGTTTGTTGACACATTTTTCCCGGGATGTCGGTTTCGTGTCCCGGCACCTTCTCCTGCAGACGCCAAGTCTTTACAAAACTATTCAGAGTATGATTTATCTCTCCTTGGCGTTAAGAACCGCAGCTGCCACTCCCTCCCTCATAGTTCATTATAGCCTTGTTTTCTCCCACTTTGCCCTATTTAAGCACCTACAGGAACCAGTAAAAAAAAGGAGCATCGGTAGAGTACCGGTGTCAAAACTAAACCAGACTGGTCAGTCGAGGGTCTCGACCTTGTGCGTCTATTTTCTCCCGGGGCGGCTGTCGCCCGCGGAGCGCCGGCCGGGGTAGGACGCGCTCCCGCATAGGCGCTTTTAATTTGAAAGGCCGCGGCGGAGGCGCCGCGTTGCCGCCGTGCAGCTTGACGCGGCGGCTTTAAATGGGATAAGCCCGTGTGTCGCCGGAGGAGTCTCCTTTAAAAAATCTTTACGGTGACTGGGATGCGGTCGCCGGAGCCGGGCACGTAAGCCTGCCGATCCCCGCTCACCGGTAGGCCTGTTTTTCCTCCCTCTCGTACCTCCCGGCGCCTCTCTCTCTCTCTCTCTCTCTCCCCCCTCTCTCTCTCCCTCTCTCTCCTTTTTCCAGTGTGTGTTATTGTGTGTGTGTGTGTGTGTGATTGTAAATTTCGATGGTTCCAATGCGCCTTTATTCTCCTGCCGCCGGGACGCTCCGTCCGCCCGGTCCGTCCGCCCGGATGACTCCTGGCGGAGCCGCGTTTCGCGACTTTCGCCGGTAAACCTCCCTCCCTCCCTCCCTCCCTCCCTTCCCCCCCACCCCGTACGGGAACAGCGCCGCGGGTTTTAACGTTGGACGGCCCGGCGTGTGAACGCGTCCCGTTGGTAATGGAGCCGCGGCCGTACGCTCGGCTTGGCACCGCGCGTCCGCCCCGCGGGTTGGAGGACGCGCGGGGGCCGAGGCGCCGAACCGGCCGGTTTCACGTTATTACGCTGTCAGCGCGCCTGCATCTGATAATAATCCGGCAGGCCAAGCTCCCCTGCAAACACGGAGAAATCCCGTTGAAATATATATATATTTAGTTGCCATTTATACTAAACATATATTCCATATTCTGCCTAATCCCTTCAGAGTGACTAGCTGGTGGTTGTGGGGTCTTATCTATTGGCCCAGCGTGCTTTGGGTCAGTGTTATCACTTGGCACCATATTTCACCCTCCATTAGGCCATCAGCAACGCACAAGCCCAGTGCTCTCTGCTAGCATGGTTGTGCAAGCTGCTTGTCAAACAGGGCATGAATGATCTTGCACCATAATATCAATCTATTCTGGACACGTGGTGCAGCTTCCTTCTCCATTTTTCTTCTTCTTATTGTTATTGAATTGCGTTTAATTAGTCAACCCCCGCGTATCAGGTTTATATAACCGGTTTGTCAGTCCCGGGTTGTTCAGAACCCCTTGACTTACAATGAATAGGGACACAATGTTACTTACAAGTAAATGATTGCATCATCGCCAAAGTGGTTTTAAGAATCAACAGCATCATGCACAATATCATTGTGCCATTATTTTTATTGTGACTAATGCTGATTACTGATGCGTTAATACAATTATGTGCTGTATGTGCAGGAGGTTGAGGTGATTTTAACTACTTTATCTCCTGTTTTTTAGTGTAATGTGTAACAATGCGTCACATTTTAGATCGTGTGTGTTTTAATGTATAGTAAAGTTGAGGGGGGGGGGTTGGAAGTTTGGAGACAACTATATGAGTTATAAAAACATGATTATTAATCATTGTCACAGACTTGACACGCAATAGTCTAAATATATTTACAGAAAATGCACTGGAGGTTTTGACAGTGTTAACTATACACTGAAAATGCATCATCTACAGACAACATTTGCCCTTGTTTCCATATCCACTTTCTTCCAATGAGCTAGTTTCCTATAAAAATCTTTAATTCATTCACATCTAAAGTTATTTTAACCTCATAGAATCATGTGAAATTCCCTGGAGGTTGTCACTACTGCTCTGCTAAGCTAGGCTAGTTAGCATTTAGCATAACTTAACGTGTTATTTTTCTTTTCCTCTTGTATGATTAGATTTAGCTCCTGCCCTATTTCTTTGGCTTTTTGCGGTAAAACACACTCAATTACTAAAATACTGAAGCATCGGCATTGATGTTTCAGTTTTTACCTCTGTTTTCTAGTTTTTGCAAATTCAACAATTTTTTTTTTTGCCCCAAATTAGATGATTTTATGGTGTAACCTTGGATTTATTTTATTTTTTTGTAAAACAGTTGTCAAAAAGTCCAATATTCCAACTACTTTTTTCACCTTTGACTAAATTTGTATTTACTACGCTTTGGCTCTGTGGGAAGAGTAAAAAAGTGTAGTAATGGAGATTAAGTATAAAGTAGCATAAAATATTAATTTAGTAATTAAAAGGTCCAGCAGAGCACAGAGTAGATTTACTCCCTACATTCCTCCACTGCTGGTTTTTATCATCACAGCTCATGTTTGCTCCACTTATGGTAAAAGTATGCCGTGACATAACAGCTCCCTCTTCACTCAAGTTACATGTCTGTAACAGCGAAGGCCTTGAGCTACAAATATATCAACTATGTAAATATGGAACTGGCACCGGTCTGAGATCTGGGACAAGCTTTATATAAATTAAATGCCTGAGTGAGGTTTTTTGGGTTTTTTTTTTGTTTTTTTCCACCTCAGACCTAAAGGAATGAATGGATGTCTGTGTGGAGAAATGTGATGAGGAGAGGAGGCATATGTTACAACACATGAACATTTCTTTGAGATAAGACTGAGACTTCTTCCTTTTGCGAAATGTATTGGACATCCTGCGTACGTGATGAATTTGAACTTTACTCCCTTCCTTTTCTTTTGTAAACAAATGATTCCCCTTATGACTAATTGCAGTGTGACGTTGACTTTTTTGGCATCCTGCCATTACCACTTTATATTTACAGTAGGCTGCAATAAAACACTATTGTTGTTCAGTATCAATTGTCCTTGACAAAAAAGAAAACCGAAACAAACCTCACTGACGGTGTTTCGTTTCTCCCACCTCCTTCTCTAAGAGAGCGACCACTTGATATTTTCTCCGCACACACCAAAGATGACATCTCCATCCAGCCTGACCCCTACAGCGCCACAGGAGCAGCGCTTCCTGGTGTTGTTTGACTTTGACGAGACCATCATAAACGAGAGCAGCGATGACGCTGTGGTGTGCGCTCTGCCGGGCCAGCGGCTCCCCGACTGGCTGAAAAACAGCTACAGAGAGGGGCATTACAACGAGCACATGCAGAAGATCTTGGCCTATATGGCGGAGCAGGGTGTGTGTGAGGACTCGATCCGTTCAGCAGTGGAGAAGATCCCACCGACCCCGGGCCTCCTGAAGCTCCTCCAGTATCTGCAGAGCCACCAGCAGGATTTTGAGCTAGCGGTGGTCTCCGATGCCAACACGTACTTCATCGAGACGTGGCTGGAGCGTGCCGGTGTGCGCCACCTCTTCCGGGAGATTTTCACAAACCCGGCCAGTTTTGATGCGGCTGGCCGGCTCGTGCTGCTCCCTTTCCACTCCCACTCATGCCTCCGTTGTCCTGACAACATGTGCAAGCAGGTGATCCTTCGCAAGTACCTGGCGGGCAGGGAAAAGGAGCGTGGCGGTGCACCCTTCCAGAGGGTGTTCTATATAGGAGATGGAGCCAATGACATCTGTCCCTCTCTGGCCCTGGGGCCCGGAGACACAGCCTTCCCCAGGATGGACTTCCCCATGCACAGGCTGCTGCTGGGGATGCAGGAGTCCCAGGCAGCTAAGTTCAAGGCAAACGTGGTTCCTTGGGCCAGTGGTGAGGACATTGTGGACTGTCTGAAGAAAATAATGAAAGAGAGATGAGATGTGTTTCCTGTGTGTGTGTGTGTGTGTGTGTGTGTGTGAAAGATCAGGTGAAAGAGGGGGGCAAATATAGGAAAAGGTGCACCAACCCTAGTCCTGGTGAGCGCCAGCATATGCATGATCTCACCTTAGTCACACTTGGTACAACTTATAAAGATGTAGCATAACAGTGTGCGTCTGTTTGAATCTAATGTTTATAAGAATAGTTTGACATTATGGGAAAGTAGTTTATTCGCTCTCCTGCTGGGAGCTAGATGAGAAGATCGAGGCCACTCCCGCTATGTAGCTGTAGCCAACAGCTGGATGGCTTAGCTTAGCTTAGCTTAGCTTAGCACAAAGACTGGAAACCATTCCAATGGTAACCAAAACCACCTGCTAGCACTTCTCTAGGCTCTCAATTTATCCCAATTAAACTCTGGGAAGTTTCTCTTTCCAGTCAAGAAGTAGTCTGGCACATACCCCCCTTGTAAAATGGCAGGGGTTTGTTTTTGTTTTGTTTTGTTTTGTTTGTTTGTTTGTTTTTACATTTGGACAGACCCAGACATGCTGTTTCTCCCTTTTTCCAATCTTTATGCTAAGCTAACTGGTTGCATAATTATCAAACAGACAAAAGACCAGTATCTTCATGTAATTCTCAGCAAGAAATAGATTAAGCACATTTCCCAAAATGCATTACTGTGAGCATAGCAGACATCTTAATTAATGGGTATTAAGTTAAGTGCGTATGCAGTAGTAGGTAGTAGTAGGTACAGCGTGCAGTAACAGGACATCGGAATGCAAAAAAATAAGCTCAGTGTTTAAGATAATCAGGATCAATAGTGGAGATATGCAGTAGTGATGATGCACCAACTTTTGATTGTCCAGACAGATCAAAATGATAAAGGTAGTCCTAACCAAAACTGTGTCTAGTTTGCTCTTGACTGAACAAAATCCAGCGCGGTCAGCTCATTTTAACGCATCATGGATTTCGATATGAACGTTATTTATTTCGCATTTAAACATCTCACTGTACCGGACATTCTTGAGCAGTGTTAGCTGTCAGATTTCGGAGTCGCATTGTACTGTAAGAGTGTGGATATTTTAGTGACCAAGAACAACAGCTTCAAACTATTCCATGTTTGGAGGGTGTGTGTGTGTGTGTGTGTGTGTGTGTGTGTGTGTGTGTGTGTGTGTGTGTGTGTGTGTGTGTGTGTGTGTGTGTGTGTGAGTGTGTAGGAGTAGAATCAGGTGTTGTAGCACTATCTGGGACAAAAGACCACACATGTTGTGTCAGCCAGGGACAAGGACGGCGTAGAACAGGGATAAGGTGACAGAGATCCGGGTACGCTACATGTCCGCTCTCCACCACTCATTACTGATACCCAATCTAGTGACTGATTATACAGCAGTAATCTACACCAGCATGAGATCCAAAGGTAACACTGTACCCATACGCCTACACCCCGGCCCCACTATTATACCCTCTGACTCTGAAACAATGGGAGAAAGTCTAATCCAAAGTACAGATCGAAGATTTTAAATTCTTGTGTGTTTGTGTACTTATTAGTTAGAACTCACTGTACTTGTATCCTATTAAAACAGTGAACGTTAGTATTGATGAAAGGCTGTTTACGTTAGGGGGGATTTATATTCTCTTAAAAAGTCTAATATCTTCTTTTTGTTTGAATGTATTCCTCACATAAAGTACAGTGTTGTGAGACAATGGTGTTGGAATCAGCATCCTTGATAAATTTGTATAATTAACCCAACATTTAACCTCCTTTTGCCCCACTAAATTCATGACAGGCCAGGAAAATGTATTTAAAAATGTATTTTAAAAAAAGAGCTCTCGTATTCAAGTATCTGAGTCTGACTATAGTGTTTAATTATTCTGTTCAAATTCAGTGAGTAGCAGAATATTGTGTTGCAAGGTCCTATTTTCAATTTTCCATCTTGTTTACAAAAGGCGGTCTAAATTCCTATGCTAATGGGGCATGTGTCTTGAACGTTTTTGGATTTTGCAGCCTATTAAAGGTTGATCTCGATGTTTATTTGCACACCAATAAAAAAATCACTGATATTGATCCTATCAAGTGACTTTAGTCCAGAGGTAGCAGAAATAATTGATTATATAGTTGTATTCAGTCAGTCACATAAGAAGGTTTGGGTGCAGATGAAAAGCAGTAAAACGGATGGAAGTCATAAGTTTGTTATTTACTGAAATTCTTCCAGCCTTGAAAAACAACATAATGCTGTATTAGTGCTGGAAATTTCATTTTAACAGTGTTTTAATTTCTCAGGGAGTAGAAAAGAAAGTGTTAACAAACAAACGTAATACTAATAATATATATTTATGGAAATGTGTTTATTTGCACCGTCAGATATGCTGTTCTAAGAACAAGGTATTCATTTGTGATTAAAAATCAATAGAGCTGGAGTTTGATCCTGAAATTTTTCGAGATCTAAACCTAATCCATTAATGCTTTGTGATTAGGAGACTAAAGTTCCGTGAGCTTTAGTCTTTCTGATGCTAGAACAATTGAAAATGTAACACAGTTTTGTTTGTTTTTTAGTTTACTTTAACTGTCTGTGTACTGCTGGAGTTTTCTGCAACAATTAAATGCTGTATGCTTGATATGTTTTAAAAGAGGTTTAAAGTTAAATGGGAAGCAACATATGACATTTGACATTTTTAATACCATTTTAAAATGACTTCTCACCAACCACATAAAATCATGTGTTGTTAGGACTCTGCTTGACTAATACGCTACCTTTTTCTTTTATTTTCTGTTCTTTTTCTGGGATTGCTGTATCTTTGACATACGTGTTTGTAATCAAAACTTCAACTATGTGTGTAATGCATAATTGTAACAGGAATATAAAGCCATTCTCTGAGTCATCTGTTTGTGCTGGTTGCTTTATAACTGGGACTCTCAACTAATACCACAGAGTTATAACCCTGAAGGATCAATTTCGCTCATCATCACCATCATTATCATCAAATGAATATATTTAAATACATATTAAAATACATGTAAAATGTTTTTTAAATTCATGATAACTGGGCACTTAGAAAATTGAATATAGGGCCTATTATTATATATAATTATTTTAATATCTTTTTATAAAGATATATATATAATACATATTCGAGATGAAAAATGTGTTTGTTATTGATAGACTAGTCAAACAACAGAAAAAAAAATTAAACTTTTTTGATAAGTGATTAATAATTAAAAATAATATAATTAAAACAGCTAATACAGGTACTAAAGAGACCTTAAGTTGGGATTATTTTGCCACAACTGTTTCCAAGATGCAGAGTGCACTTTACTATAAACTATAACTGCAAAATTCAATATTAAAAATGTGCTGTAAATGCAGGGCATGTCAAGCAAGACTGAGTTTTAAAGAGGATGACAACATTAATAAGCCGTGTTTTTAAGAGGCTGATGTCTGAGCAGAAGAGGTTGTCCTGAAGACAGTTTGGACCAAGAATTTCAAAAGGAAACACATGGAGTATTACTGGTGTTTATTTGTTAATGTCACTGTTTTAATTTTACAAAGAGACAATGTCAAGGCAGCGTCAAAAAAGATAAAAAGAAAGGGAATGATTTAAGGGGGGGGGCAGTGAGCATCTAATCTTTCCTCTCAAAGTAGATGACATGTTGATTTAGCAGCAGTGGAGGGAGGACAAGGGAGACGCGGAGTGAGAGGAGTCATCTGAACCACTTTCTCAACTTGCAGGACTTCAGACAGCCAAAGGACAGAGTGAAGACAGAGTGGCGGGATTAGAGGAGAGTGGGTGAGGGCACAGATGGAGGCGGGGAGGAAAAGATGGACAGCAGCACCGAGGGGTGACGATATGAAAAGACAAGGGGAGATGTGAGGAAAAAGTGTGTCACAACGATGGCCGGGGTGGTCACTCAAAAACGGGTGCAGACTGCTGGTTGTAGATAGGCGGTAGATAGGGTTTATGGCTACATTAACAGAGATGGGCAAGGGCATCTATGGCAAGTATTTTCACAAGCATTTTAAAGCTAAAGCCACATTAATCAGTTTCACATTGAGACAGAGGAAGAATCCTAGTGTTATTACCCAGGGAGGGTAAATACAATGCCTCTGCTGAATCTAGACCTTTGAACCTATATCCATCGTAGACACGACTAGACTATGTTGTCCCAATGATGCCTCTTTGCTGTTTTCTATGCCTCTTTGCTGTTTTGCCTGACCATATTTTTAAGGATGTATGAAACAGGAAGTCCTAATACTGTATCTTTTTTCGGGTGATTTTCTTTGATGTTTTGCACATACAGTTTTTCAGGCACTGCCCTAAAATATTGCCTAGATTATCAGATTGTAAGCGTTCCATTCCTTTTTTGAGCATTTTTCATCAAAGCTAGAGAAAACTCAGGGATAGAGAGCACGGCTTCCTGTGTTTGGAATTTGGTGAAAAATCAGCTTGCCTAAAGGCTCTGAATTTTTACATTAGTTTACTACATTAGTGGTTCCCAAGATAAACCGGAAGTGTCCAAGATGATTAGAAGTCTCCTGTAAACACTTCTGCATACTCTCCTGGTGGCATGTCTCACAAAAATGTCCCCAACAAGTTCTTCATTTGATTTTAACCTCTTGATTTTAGGAGATTTTTATATATTTTCATTTGCTGTCCAACTAACCAACTTGCTGGGGGAATTTCTACATTTAAAATGACTCCTTAAGTCTTACTCAGCTAGTCATGGGTCCTACTCTTGACCTTATCATAGGTTTTGCTATGCCGGTCCCCAGAGTCTGGATAAAGGATGTCAGTTTATCTGATCATCAGCCCATTGTGTTTTCAACCTCATTCCCCTCCCAGACTCCTAAACAGAGCCAGCCAGGAAACTATTCCAGGTTTATTAACCCCCTCCTTCCCAGCCAGTTCTCTGATGCCTTCTTCTCCTCTCTCAATAAAGCTCCCCCTGCTGATCTAGGCACAAAAGAGCTGTTCAAAGCATTTAGTTGCATTTGCACCAATATTTTTGACTCAATTGCCCTTATAAAGTTAGAGATGCAAAAAAAAAATCAAAGCTCAGCCCTGTTTTAGCTTCATATCTTGTGAGGTTAGGCAGGAATGCAGGAGAACAGCATGAATGGAAAAAAAAGATAAGTGTCCCAGCAGCATCTGAGATATTATCTGGCTAAAGACCAACAGTGTGTCAATGCAGAGAGAGACACATATTTTTCTGATGTCATTTTCAAAAAGGCCCATAGAACCAAAGTTTCATACAATGCAATAAATGCAGTACTCAACCCTGTAGTCACAAATTATCGTGAGGTAACACCAGATACCTGAGAATATTTCTAAGATTCTTCACTGGCAAAATTGACACTATAGCATTTTTGATCTCACTGCCCAACGACAATCCACCAGAGTTAAGCTCATGCTCCTCAGTTCCCATCCACTTTGAGCCAATTTCTAAAACTTCCAATCGATTAATTGACTTATACCGTATGTATTTACGTTTATCAGATAATTTCTGTGTTGTGATTTTTTTTCTCTTCAGGCCTATAAAAACGAAGGCCATAATCTGCGATGAGGGGTCAAAAGCAGACATTGCTTTATTTGAAAGAGTTTGGGAACCGCTGATTTACACTGTAGCTACTTCTGTGTACATCTCTCGACCAGAAGATGGAGCCAAATCCATGCACCTCTTTTAAAAGTGTCCTCTGACAGTGGCAGACTTTTGTTAGTTCTCACTACACACCAGTCCTTCAGGTTATCAGGGGGGATGTGATACACTGGATTAATAAGGAAACCAACTGACAGCAACAGACTGATGGATCCTGTGGCGTAAACACTAGTGCCGATGTGAACTCATGAAACCACTCTCACAGAATGTGACAACAAAGGCTCAAGGCTGTGTTGGCGGAGATGACATGACGTCTGTGATTGCCCCGCGTCATCATGTGGGTTTGAAATGCTGCTGAAGTCAGCTGACAAATATGCTGTTTCAGCTCTTTCAGCTCGCTTGGAATTCAGCCCACTTTGTGTCCGTGTAGCCTGTCACAGCCATGTTTCTGCATCTAACCTCTGTTTCATCTCTTCTTCTCCACTGCCTTCTCCTTTTCTAGTTTCACCTCCGTCGGGTCAGATGAAACACATTCCCGGCGTCTTCGCGTCCAGTCTCTTCAGCATTGTTCTCTCTCCACATCTGATCTTGTCTCTCTGATTTATTCTGTCACTCCATCCCTCGGGTGATTCCTTGTCATTGTTCTTGTCTACCATTATATTTTCTGTTGTCAGTCCAGGACCCATAATGATAATGTCACTGGCTCACTGTAAGCTGACTCCACAAAACACTCGTAGCCCTCATTCAGTCGGCTTTATTATGTAAATATCATCCGCCTCTTCTTTTTCCAATATGATTTTTGGCCATAAATTTTTGGAAAAGCCACCACAGTTCTCAGCTCAATTGATCCTACAAAAATTGATCCGTCAATTTAGGTCACATTGAGCCTGACAATGTCAAGGGAAGAGTGCATGGTGTGTCTATTATGGTTAAATGGGCAAAAGATAACTTGCCACTGAACCCAATTTTCAGAGACCTTGAAAGGTAAGTGAATGGATAGAAAACCCAATTAGCATCAGTCTGTGGAGAATGAAGATGAATAGCATCTGAGGATCTCAAACTCGTCAATGACAGTCTCAGTGCCTCCTGTTGTATCTTCCCTGTCGATATCCAGATACCAGCTGATACAGTCCTTCCCCCCATCAATAACAGTACACACTCGAGTGTTGAAATGCTTTAAATTGCCAGTGCTATCTGATGATTGCTTTTATGGATAACCTCATTGATTTTCCTCCATTCGATTACTCCTTTTCGAGGTGAAAGATAACTCGGTTAAGGGACTTGAAGCTTGCAAGAGGTCACTCTGAATTAGGATGTGAGTTCCCTATGCCAAAACGCTATCAGGCTGATTAGGGTTGTAAGTGTCTTCCACTCCTCTTTGTTAGATTCTTCTGCTGACAGTTAAAGAATACAATGCCAGCCAAAAGTCAAGCTAATAGCTTTGAGTAGTGGCACTCTCTGAAACAAACAGTCAGTTAGCAACAGATGGAGAGGGAAAGAAGGGGGGAGTGTGGGCTGTCTGAGCTGACATTTGTCTAATGTCCTTGAGATGAATGGTAGAGATTAACCTGAGATTCTTTGGCTTGTTTTTTTTTTTTTTCAGCCACAGGAAAAAACATAATGTTTGAATTGTTTTTGCCTGTCCTTGAAGATGTTAAATATCAAAAATAAACCTCACTGTTACGTGGGAAGCCTTCATGCATTCGTGAGTTATCTGCTGCAGCTGTAGCAGTGTGAGAAATACTGAACAGAGGCCATGCAGTGTGGGATATAAAATATGTTAACTTATGGGACATATAAGGTAAAATACATGGCTGAGATTTATTAGTGCCAAATATTTTTGCAAAGTGGCCCATGAGGTTATTAAATTTGCCTTTGATTTACTTTTGTACCTTTATAAAGTAGGGGGACTTGCAATGGACAGATTTTTTTTTTTTTTTTTTTTTTTTAAGAATCATCAAAATCGACGCAACAGAGCTGTTCCCATTAACTGTCCTCGTCTTTTAAACCTGTCACCCCCCGTTTTTTTTTACACAGGCTGATCAAAAATGATCTGTTTTTTCTTTTAGGACTTCAGAAAGCTCCCATCAGAGCTCGAGAGAAGAATTCACAGCTGAGTAGTATTCTCCAGGACAAGTAAACCGAACTTTATGTGTAAAATTGGTGGAGCACCCCTTTAAGGAAGCTTGAGTGGTGTCTTGTGTGACAGCAGAGGGCAAAGAACTCCTGACAAAACAAGTTTCACAGAGCCACGGTTTGTATCCAAAGCCTGATGGAGGAAGGTGAAACAAACTGTTGTCTGTCTTTCAGTCTAAAACTCAGTCTAAATAAAACAATGTGGTAAATACACAGAGTGTGTTGCCTGAAAAAAGTTTGGCGTTGCCCTTTTCATGAAGCTCTGTTTCATGACCAACACTTTCTACTGTTTGTGCTGCCCGAACTAGAGGGGATTGGAGGAAACCAGACATTTTGCAGTGAACCTCAGCGCTCTACACGAGAGGGTCTAGGTTATTGACATGTTTAACGACATATTTTTAACATGCTCTGTCCATTCTTCATTAACAGAGCAGCCCATGTGCGTCTGCCCCGTCTTGAGTGGACAAATCTGCTATCTAAGGTGACAAAGTCCCCATTTGTCATAAGATAATCCTCCCCAATGTCCATGACGAAATATAGACAAAGCTCCAGATGATGGCTGATGAGAAAATAGGCTCCGTGTGCAGAGAACAACAGACTGTGACAGTGCAATGTTTTGACGTCGTAGTAGAACTGGTGTCTCAAACACAATCAAGACTTTCTTTCACCTGCAGGTATAAAAGGTGATTATACGCAGCCAGTGTGTGACACCGATCTGGGTCATGGTTTGCCTGTACCTGACCCAGAATAATGATCATGAGACAAAAAAAAAAGACAAACAAACAAACAAAAAAACAAGAAAAAACAGAAACAAAGTTAGTTTCATAAGACCTTTTTTCTTTTAACCCTTTTTTAATCCCATATGTCCTCATGATTTATACTAACTAAATCCAAGTGTGTAAATATGCGTGTAAGCTGAAAAACAGGGGAAAAAACAGGATCTTGGCATTTAGCAATTACCTTTTGCATTTTATAACAGTCTCAATAAGGAAAACTGCCTTATAATGCTCAACTTTCTCTCTCTCACACACACAGACACACTCTCTCTCTCTCTCTCTCTCTAACACAGACACACACTCTCTCTCTAACACACGTAAACACACACACACACACACACACACACACCATCCCCTCCTTGCCCTGCACCAGCTCGTTTGTCTTCCTCTGCTCATACAATCAAGCTCTCTCTCCCTCTCCAGTCCAGCCTCCATGATTAAAAGTACATTCCCCGCATTAATTAGCGACAACTTCGCTTTGGAAAAACTTTGGAGGTATTTTTTTATGAGCGGACGGGAATAGTATACTTTTTGCCGTAATTCGGCGATGGAGATTTTATTTCCCCGCTCACAGTAGTGCGGTACACCGCCGGTTTGACTGGCGAGGTCCTCAAATTAAATCCAGCTCCCTGGCGGATGGAAGCGGCTCCAACTGTGCGTCCGGGAAGGTGAGGATGCTGCCGGGGTGAGGTAGGCGAATAAACGCCGGTCTCCCGTGGCTTGGGGAAATGTTTTGGGGGAAAAAATTACTAGAAGATTGTGTAGAGAAGGTAAAGTACGAGAAAAACAACGAGATTAGTCAGTTTTTAGGTTCAGTTAGGATGAATTTTGACCATATGCTTGGTTAGCTGATTTAGCTAGTTAGCCGTAACCGACGTTAGCTGGCAGGTTCAGTTACCTAACCTGACCTGCACATCAGTTTTGTCGGTTATGTTTTACAAGCTCCTTAAGTTATTGTAACATGGAAAAGGCTGTTGATGATAAATAACAGGAATTACTAAGCTTTATAAAACTATTTCGTCATGGTTAAAACTTTTTGACAGGCTGACCCTAGTTCCTTTTAACGTTATCTAAATGTTTTCGACCAACAGCCATAGATATTCACTTGGCTGAATCAATAACAATATAAAACAGAGAAAAGCAACACATTTTTACATCTTCAAAAGTGGAAGCACAGTTTTTAAATCAACTACCTAAATGATCTAAATGTATTATTAAATCCGCAAAGGATCAATTTGCTTAGAATTGAAAATGATTTTTCCAGCAGTAGGTGAGAAAAAAAGAAAGATGTGGAGAACATATAGGCTTGAAATAGACAAATATAGGTAAAGCAGAGTCATAAAGTGAAAGCTGTGTGAGTCAAAACAAGAACATAATTTGTACATGAACGTGCTATTTAAAAACACAACTGAACTCGATTAACAATTGTACTATCACGTATAAAAGCTAAAGAACTGAATTAAACGGGTGTTTTCGGTTTTGTCTGTATGTTTTTTGGTGTTATCTCTGTACGCTTTGCAGGCACATGTGGTCTGAAATCTCTCCAAAAACTGGCCGGGAAAACAAGGAGGATAAGAAGGACAAAAGAAAAAGGGGTAATAAGTATGATGAAATAAATTTATAGAGTCAGAGATGTAAGGACGGTAAGATTTAGAGCATTTTATAATTTATTATTATTGTGATTAGTTGAAGTAGTTGAGAAGAAGAAGGAGGAGGAGGAATAGCAGGACCAGTGCCAGTTGTTGTAAAATAGGAGCTAGAAGTAGCATTTTCCAAAATTTTTGCATTTTTTTATAACAGTTTTCACCTTTTATATATGTTACATTATATACTTATTTTACTGTTTGTTATTAATAGAACTTGATAAAGATAAATGCTAGAAACCTGGAATCTGTCACACTTTGTTCAGAATTCTCCTTGTAATTATGATTGCGCTAAAATTGAAGGCAAAATTTTGCAGAGGAGGAAAAAGGGAGTCTGTGGATTGTGTTTAATTCCACAGTAAAATCAAATAATGAAAGGCTTTAAAATTCTTAAACTGACATGGGGAAAACAATTAGTACGATTGAGATGCCCTTGAACAAGGCAGTAGTTCTATAGTTGCTTCTGTTGTAATACTGGGTAATTTCCATCTGTGTAAGTAATGGTTTTCAAGTCATAGTGTACTTGTATTGACTTTCTGCAGGTAGATGAAGTAGTTTTCTTTGCTAGAGGCTTGTGTCAAAATCAAATTATGTTATTCATACTGCATCATCTGTGCGTTTTGTTTGGCATGTTTGAGTGGATGGCTCATACACTGACCCCAAAATACTACGGTGGCTCCATGTCTTAAACACTTGTGACATGATGTAAAATGCTGAATCTAAAGCTGGGATAACTACACTCGCAGTTCTTTTGCCGTAGCTCTACCTCAGGACATGTCATTATTTTATTCCAGTACGTTAGTTACGACATGTGGTGATGATGATGTGTTTGATTTAAAGCCAGAGATTTATTCTGCTTGTTATTGTCATTTTTCATCGCTATTTAGCTTCTTTGTTGGTCTGAATTCCTGTTGTAGTTGACTGGCTTCTGGGCAAAACTGGGAAACGGTTATTTACTCTAGAGGCAAGACACAAGACCCAGATCTGCTAGTTATTGTCACTGGATTTAAATTTTTGTTTTTTACATCTGTACTAAATGCAAACACCCAGACACAGAGTATGTGTCTAAACCATTGCTATAATTTTATATGTTAGCCAACATGCCTGCGCCATCTCAGTGCACATTATTGTGGGCTAACGTATCTCTGGATCAGAACATCAAAGATATTGTACCTTGACTAACACTGTATAAGACATGGCAGGTTTTTCTTGCATCTAAGGTGCTGACCATGTAGTCATAGTGTACCTGGTTTAAAACATTTCTTTTTTCCCCTACGTTCTACTATTTAGTTTATATCTAATCAAGAAAAAATAACCCCAAAAATACTTTAAAAAGGTTTTGCCCAAGGTAGACAGATTTAAACTGCTTGAAGGAAACCACAGTACTTCAGTGTCACAGCATGAAGCCGTCTTGGATAGCCGTGTTCATGGGGGGTTGCTCTTTTAACGAATACTCATTACATAGTTCTTTTACTGGCACTTCAGGAGAAAGGGGGCTGTTGGTCTGCAGCTGGGAGACATCTGTAGAAAGTGCATTGTACCAACTTCAGGCTCTCAGTGTGGCCCCGCCAGCAACCTGGGCTAGCGAGCTATTGGTACATTTGAGGCTTAGCAGTTTTATTCAAAAATGTACAGTATCTGTGGTCAGGTCCACTTTCCACAGATTTTACTAGTTTGTCGGCATCGGGCTCTGGTTTTGTGCATGTGTCTCTAACAGAAGAGATTGATACATTTATCACAAACATCTGGTGACAAAACTGAGAGGTAATTCTCTATAAACAGTTGCGCATTGCACAAACGAACAAGCACTAAAATCTGAATGACCAGCCCCTGCCTTTAGCGGGCAATTAAATTTGCTTTACTCTGTTGTTTGGCAGCAATGCGAGAGGGAGTGTTTCCAGTTTCTTGCCATCCGCTGGATGTGTGTTTGGGTGATGATAGCTGTGCTACTGGGTCTTCAAATAGTACATTGCACAACATGGCCAGATGTGCGCTTTTGGAGAGCATGTGACTCTTAATGAGATGATCTGGAAAATTTTTTGTTTTTTTCTTTGTAGAGTGAGAAATTAGAAAAGTTATAAACTCTTGTTTCAGCAGCGGCTGGTCCTGCTTTCATTAAGGTATTTTGGGTAAAATGTCACTGATAAAATGTCTCACTGGCTCATTGTCACAGTGTGTCAGTATGCCCATTATGAAGACAGTGGCATTGAGTCTTGGGATATAAAGTTAGTACCAAAGATAGAGAGTTCAATGAATAGTAACCACAGTGTAAAATTGCTTGGAGGTCAGAAGAGTATACTGATTTAATTATAACTCAATTTGTAATAAGTATTGGAATTGGAACAACAACTAACAATTATTTTCATCATGGATTCATCAGTCAGTTTTTTGATCACAGTGAAAAGTTTCACAAATTCTGCGCAGAACATATTCAGATATATCTTACACTGTCTGACCAACAGTCCAAAAAAATGTATTCAATTTACAGTGATACAAAACAGATCAAGTTAATAATTCTCACCTTCAAAGGGCTCGATCCAGCAAATGTTTAGCATTTTTTCGAGTGATTTTCTTAAACGATTCATCAGTAGTCAAAATTGTTACAGATTAATGTTCAACCCAGTGACTAATTAAGTGATTTTTTCAGGCGGAAAACAAAGAAAACCCCATGTTACTCTGTTTACGTAATTAGGCACCCTCAGCCTGAGGGACTAATTCAGTCTAACAGTCAGGTCATTTCAGGACCAAAACTGCGAGCAACTCAAAAGATAGGTTTGTGATTTAAGCCCTAAACACTAACCAAGCTTGTTCCATATTTTGCAAAACAGTATGATAACACAACTGTTATCAGAATAACACTGAGTCTGTTCCTTTATCACCTGCTTTTGTTTGCCTTGGCCTAAGTCCCCTGATGGTAGATGGATATCAAATGCACGTAATAGCATGAAACAGCGCAGGACAGTGTTCAATTGTGGGAATATACACAAGCCTAAGACACCCTTTGAACTCACATACCCATCTGTAGGTTAAACAGAGGATTTTCAGGGTTAAGTTTAGCATGAGCTAGTGTCTTCAGTAGTGGAGAAAGTAATTACTTTACTGGGCAATGACAATTACAACTAAGAGGGACTGTACTTTCTGCACCAATTTCACTCATAGAGGGTGATTCCATCCTTTGCCCTTCCTCTGTTGTCTCTGCTGTTTCTCCTAGCACCATATAACTACTCAACCAGCCATCTAGAGAGCTACTGCCTCAGAGCACCTCCAGTCCTCCTTCTCTAGCTAATTATGGCACACAGAACTGTGTTAGCACATAGATGGGCAGTTTCAAAGACTAATGCAGTCTTTATTTTTGTCATGTAGTTCTATTAATTTTAATCACAATGCTTCATATATGAAAACCAATTGACATTTTTGTTATAAATTCACGTCACATTCATTAGGATAAACGATGAATACATTTGAGGTAACTGTGTAATGAAGAATAATTAAAGCACTTGCACTTTTGAGAATGAGAGCATTTTACCACATTAGCATCCTCAAACCCTGTACACACTGATAAGCCACATTAAAACAGTTAACTGGTTTTAATATTGTGGGTAATCTCTTTAGTACCACTGATTCCTGTGCAGAGACCTCTTTGTTCATATATATTATTAATGTAATTTAGTAAAATTAAATAAAAAGTAAATAAATGCATGGCTGGAACAATGAGTTGAATGATGCAAGCAGTAAAGGATATCAATAGTAGTAAAAGTGGTGTCTCGACAGACATAATGTAAAATCAAAAATTCAGGACATTCAGTTAACAATAGCAATTATGGTTAGACATTCCATTGCCATCATTACTCTTCCCTTTGTGCACTATTGCCAAGGGTTTGTTTAGACATGAGCTTTTAGAGCACAGCTATTTAAAGAATCAAGGATAAATGTGTTGTTGTCGTGGAGAAATGCTCTATTTGAGAGCCATGTATAGGAAAGGCAAAGTGCTTGTCTGTGTTGCATTAACACAGTCATCTGTGTTCGGTGGTATATAGGTGTGTTTTCAGTTGTTTTACATCTGGCAGAAGAGCCAAGTGCTCAACTCCTTATTACAATGGGGGCCAAAAAAACAACTTACTTAAAACAGTAGAAGAATGCTTGGTGTCTTTGTTTATATACTAAAAACTGGTCTGTTTATACTGTGTGGGGGAAAGAGATGAATTGAGAGAAAGACATAGGAAGACAGATTAATAAATCATCCTTTTTCATTTTTCTCTCCAAATATCAGGTGTTGTCATTAAATGGTAAAAATATTTACTATAATGAGTGCTAAATGAATTATATGTAGTAATGTGGTTACATGTAAAAACTAAACAAATTCTTCTCCCTCCACAGGTGAGTAACAGGAGGTGTATGTTGCCTCAGACTGTGGTTACTGTACCACTACCATGAGTTGGAGTTTCCTGACTCGCCTGTTGGAAGAAATCCACAACCACTCCACATTTGTGGGCAAGATCTGGCTCAGCTCTCATCGTTTGTTTCATTTTTTCTGCTGACAGCAGTGAGGTGAGATGGGAGATACATGAGCAGAGCAGAGCAAGCAGCAACACAACACACACAGGCCTGGCTGTGGCTGCTCTGCTGCCTTTGCTGCCGCCGCTCTCCTCTCCTCACTTCTGGGTCTTCCAAATTCTTGGTGGCCCACACCACACACCTCATAATACCCTGCGCGCGCCGTCAACAAGATTGCTCGGGCAGACGAGCGGGCAGATGGTGGGGGGGTGAGTGGATTTTCACACAGGAAACCCAAGAAGCACTATCTTGCAGCCAAAAAACAGCATAGGGGTATTGAGGAGGCTGAGGATGACCAGGAGGAAGACCCGATGATGTATGAAATGGCAGAGGTGGAGAGTGATGGTGGTGGAGTAGCAAAAGGAGGAAGTGGTGACGGACAAGCAAAGGTCAAGGCACGGCATGATGGTCGCCAACGTATCAAAGAAGATGGACTGATGCGCATATATGTGCTTCAGCTCTTGGCCCGCTCCTCGCTGGAGGTGGCTTTCTTGTGTGGACAGTATGCCCTATATGGATTTGCAGTACCTCCCACCTACATGTGCTCGGTCATGCCCTGCCCTCACAGTGTGGACTGCTTTGTGTCACGACCCACTGAGAAAACGATCTTTCTCCTCATCATGTACGCAGTCTCCTTGCTCTGTCTGGCGCTCAATATATGGGAGATGCTTCATTTGGGTATAGGTACCATCTTTGAAATCGTACGCTCCCGGCAGGTGGGGCTCCCTGACGAGGAGTTGTATGGACTGACACAGGGACAAGGAGCTCTTAAAGAGGTAGGACTGAGCAGAGAGGATTACAGCAGCTACCCTTATTCCTGGAATGCACCATCAGCTCCACCAGGGTACAACATCTCCATGAAGCCTCTTCTGGTATCTGCAGGGAACCATGACAGACCATTGCCCATCACTGATCTTGCTAATGCTAAGATGACAAGCCGACAGAACCATGTGAACATTGCACAAGAGGAGCGTAAACAGTTCACCGATAATGATGACAACCTGGGTAAAGCAGGGATGGGAGATGCCAGAGTTGGTCAGAAAGACCTCCGTCAGCCTCAGAACATGCTGGAGGCTGACAATCAGGCCTACAGCCAGCTTCAGAGCCAAAATAATAACCATAGCAAGCCTCACCGTGAACGTAAACACAGACAGGTCTACAAACAAGCTTCCAGCAAGGCAGATGCAGACAGAGGCAGCAGCAGCACCAGTAGCAGCGGCAAATACGGAGTGATAAAGGGCTCTGAGTGGATCTGAAAAAAAGACTGACTTTTTATTGTTCAAAAGATGCAAAACCTTCTCATGCCAAGACAGTATTTACATTTGTATGTCATACTAAACTGTACTAAAAAGGACAGGGCAGCCAGTTTACATTATTTTTTAATGATATTTATGCAATTACATTAGAGCCAGGTACAACCTTGTACCAGCCCACTGATTAGTACTATCAAAAAAAAAAAACAAAACACTTAAATAATTTTACGCACTTCTTTAAACCTAGACATCCCTCCCAATAATAAATAGAAAATTTAAAGCAGATATGTTATACTATAGTATAAAAACATGTTAATTCTAATATTTCAAACAGAAAGTTGGTCTAAAGGACACCTTCCTCTCTGGGGAAAACACAATATGGTTATAGCCCCATTTTAATTAGTATCAGGTTGGGCTTAACAGTTTTACTTTACAGTTTCAGTATTGAGCAACTCAAAATACCTTATGTTTCTTTTAATCTTTTGTTAAATGGCTTTTGGCTGGAGGAGGGTAGTGCTGTATTCGATTCAGTGGAGTCTTCCATGCTGTAACCTAAGGTGCCTTATTTAAACGATCAAAGAGCTACTTCATACTGACTCTGCATCACTGTATGTTCAACAATGTAATAATTAATTGTTTTCTACAAAATGTCCTTGGCACTTTGGACTGAAAACAGAAACTAAGTTGTGCTTTCTATGTGAATAGTTGCATCCAGAGTTTAAACCTTGGAACAGCTTTGTTGTTTCTGAATATGCAAAATTCTGTATTTATTTTCACCAAGTTTTGTGGTGGTCCATATTTTTCCCAGCTGTAACGAAGCAAATGAGAGCGTTTGTTTTCAGCTGGTAATTTTACATTCTTCCTCGTTTATTTTCTGGAGATAGAAAAGAAATTTTCATTAGTGCTGATAGATTTTGGAATGTGTCAGTCAGTGGATGCTTGGCAAAGTTTAATGACGTAATTCTGTTGTTCAGACTGTTTGCAGTGTCTTGTTGTCAACCTGTTATAATTTTTCAACAAATGTGATGTTAGTTTGAAGTTAATGAAAGTTCTCCTCAACCATTAGTCCATATGTTTTGTGAATTGTTTTTTGTTTTAGACCTGGTGTAAAGAATATCTTCGTATGGATGCATAATTATATTATTAATAATATTTTCAGATTGTCATATTGAAATGCTGTTAGGTTAGTCCTTGGCACTGTGCCAGACTCTCATTTTGTTGAAAAAATATTTTTTGTAAGAAAAAGTGCATGTTCTGAATAAATAATTTGGATTTGTCTTGCAGTCTCTGTTTCAAATTTTACAATTTGGTATTATGATGGATTATAAAACATAGCATTCATTTAGGTTTGCATCATGCTAGAGGTGACTTTTTATAAATATATTTAATCCATGTAAACATACAGATCAATGAAGGCTCAGTGAAGGCATGTAAAAAGATTCAAGGTTCCAGTGCACTTCCTCCACCGGGGTTACAGTATTTACAGGCACACTGCTCTCTGGTGGGCAGGGAGAGGAGAGTATAAATTTACTCCCTCTTCACTATTTAATGGGTCTCCAACTGAAAAATCATGTATTCAGTTGTTAAAGAGTTTTTAAATGCCCCATGTTGGTCTGGTATTTTCGGTTAAACTCACATTATAAATTTAACCTCTGTTAAGAGAGATGTAAATGAATATACGTATAAGGCCAATATGTATTTATGTATGTAGAATAACAGCAACATTTTTATGATAGAATTTTTTTAAAAATTATTTCCAGATTGTTGGAAAAAAAATATTAACGTCGGCTCTAAAAAGTAAGTGACCACAGTTGCCCTCGTGGTGCGTTAAGGTACCGTCACAACCACGTGACATGGACATTTAAGCAGGGGGGTACGTCGACGCCTGAGAGGAAAACTTGTGCAAGAAGCTGCCCGATATTCCCAGTTAAGTTTAATTTCGTTTTACACTATTGCTAAATCACAAACCATCGATCTTTGAATCGCCGATACGAGAATCAGATCGGCGCGGCCACTGAGGGGTCAGATGTCAGAAAGCTCGCGAAGGCAGCATCCTACCGGATGTGACGTCACTTCACGTTGACGTCTCCGCCAGTGTTTTTAAAAAAGCGGCGGTTGCTTCGCCGAACTTTATGCGAATCGGTAGCTACTGTTTCTTTATCGCAGCTCTTAAGCACAGTAGCACAACGTAAGTCTTTATCTCGTTTTTCCTCCCCGACGATGTGGAAAACGTTTACCTGTACGATTAATCCTCTTTACACAAAGGCTAAACGTTGCTCTGTTAGCTTAGGCGTCTATTTTAAGGAAGGCTAAGCTAGCGAAGATCAGCTAAGGCTAGCTAACCAAAGCTAAGTTTGTTAGCTAAACAGCAAGGTGGCTTAGTTGAAGTTAATTCCTGTTACAGTTGTTGTTTATTGGTGGTAAAATAACGGTGCATGCTTTCTTTTTGTCTGCAGAACTTTTACACGGCAAGTTGTGAAATTGTCTCCTATGTTTTGAGCAAACTATTACCTCAGTCCTGTCGTTGGGATGGGGACATTTAACTGCTTTTTGTGGACTCACACATTTGTTTAATTTTGATGACCTTGCATTAAGGTACTCAAAGGATTTTGGATCAAGCAAAGTCATTAGAAATTGTCGTTATGTATAATGGCTATCAGGCTTTTAATAGGAGATCACATTTTTAATTTACTCTTTGTCAAATGTTTATATAGACTTGTAACATTTAATACACACCTCTGTTTTGTTCTCTCTTTTAAGTAGGATCCTGGTGTTTTGAAGTAAAGCTGTGCGCTCCTTTACTGCCCCAGGACCATGAACCATCAGCAGTATACAAAAGAGCGAGGCCTTCTGGGTAAACTGTGTCCTGGGGAGAAGCCGCTTGAGGGGAAGACCTTCTACCTGGACAATATAAAGAAGCGCTCAACAGCCCTGCTTTTGGAGGCCATATCGATCCTCGGAGGGGTAAGTGTTTGTGAAGATGTGGATCCTATGATTTCTACAGATGCTGTGAACGTTAATTGTAGATATTTATCTACAAGGTTCATTATTAGGTTTTGATCTAAGCAGTGGCATTTGAAATCTAAAATAGACTTTGGCTGCGCCACCATTTGTCTGCTTTTATTTTGTCAGATGAACATTCAGAGTCAGAGCATCCGAGGATTTGTGCCAGATCAGTGGGAGGAAAAATGTGCTAGTTTGGCTCTGTTTTGACGGAGATGTAGTATCTAAAACTACTACTAATGTTACCCCACATTCTTAAAAATCATTTATTTCTTAAATAACTTGTATGAAACTTTATGTAGCTTTATAGTAATTTTTGATTGTGTGCTAGAATAAGGCACTATGCTAATAGTGCTTTATTGTCTCAAAGTTATTGAAATTTTTGAACCAAAATGCATATGGACTATAACATTGATAGTCTGAAAATTATTGATCGACTGAAGTGATCTCATTTACTGTACTTACATTTTAAACTGCAAAAAATGTTTGTAGTATTTCTTTAAGTAATCTGTAGATTGTGATGATATCAGAGACAATGCATTAGGGTGTTAGCCAAACTGACAGTATCTTGGTTTCTTGAAAGTTGTCTCTCAGCAGAACCTCATGTGTAGAATTTTTAAATTTTTTTTTTCCCCTTCTGAAGAGGATCGAGAGTTTCCTTCACAAGGATGTGAACTTTTTTGTGACTGGGAGCCAAGAGGTCCTGAGGGAGGAGAGGAGTGTGGTTACCAAAGGAGGGGCAAAGGGAACAAATGAAGAATCCCAACATCCTATTACGCGACGGGAGAGTCTCCTCAGTAGGGAAAAACAGCGATTAGGAACTCCTAGACCAATGGTACTGAACATCAGTCACACATGTATTTAAAACCTTGTTACAGCCACTGCTCAAGCTTAAAAGGGGGTTGGTACTCATGAAATATCATTAAAGGTAATATAACCTGATAATTGTAAGAGAAGAATCAATGAACTCTTAAAATGATGATCTCTAGTAAATTGATTTGTATCAACTGTAACTTTTTCAATGATTAATTTATTTTAACATCTTATAAATGAGCTTGAACTCTTTCTGTGCATGTTTTTGTGTGCTTGAAAAAAATACTTGATATACTTATATATGTTTTTACTGTATACATTTCTTGCTGTAGAATTGAAACGTTAATACTTAGATTCCATTTACTGCCCTGATACAAACTAATATCTTCTTGTGAATAGTGTTAATATACATATATCTTCATATGAAAAATTATAAAAATGTTTCATTCAAAAATTCAGACTTTTTATTAATCTTTTTTTATCACCAACAAATTAGAGTAATATCACTGTGGATGTTACTAAAAAATATAAGCTAGTGTCAAATAAAGAGTATATCTGTGTTGTATTTGTCTCTACAGGCTTGTGGCAGCCGGGGGAAGGCTCTGCTTGAAAAAGCTATTCGCAACAATGTAAGTCAATGCAGCTAGAACATGGTTTATCTTGTGGATCTACAGGCTTTACATTTTGTCTGTGGGTATTGGTGATATCATACTGAAGAATGATGCTCTTTGTTATCTTGACTTGATTCTAATGGATCTGTGTTGTAGGAACGACTGCAGGGGAGCAGTGTTTTGGCCAATGCCCGATCATGGGGAGTGAAGGTTTTGTATGTGGATGGTATCCTTTTTCCTAATTTCAGTGCTAACCACAGAGGAATTCCATATCAAAGGGATAAAATGATTTTATGCAAGCTCCTGCAGTCTCTGCCTTGCATGTGTTCAGATCTTTAGTGCTGTGAAGCTCTTCTCACAGCAGATGGCACCATATGCGTGTATATTGTTTGTTCGTATGGTTTTTACTTGTGTCAATGTCTCACTATACAAGTTGAAGTCTGCTGTGAACCAGCACAGAAATGTCACATTCTATAACCACAGAATGGTGTGAAAGTTTTGTATCGTTCCTTAACGTGGTATCAGATGTGTTTTTATCTCTGAAACAACTGACTCGAGAGAGCCTCACCATGAAACACAAGAGGCCAGAGGTAAGATTTCCCTTCAACAAACATCTAAATATAGTGATTTTACATATAAAAAGACAAGCAAATAAATCATTTAAAAAAAAGTTCAATTTAATAAGCCGCCATTAAAATGTATTGAACGTTGTAAAGAAATAATGTAAGAATTATTGAAACTGCTGTAATATATTATGCATTAGTATTTGCTCTTTAATATCAAAAAACCTTACTGTAAACTTTCTTCTTTTCAATGCAGAGATCATACACCAAACAACAAGGTTCTCATGTTGTCAAAGGTTTGTTTAATTTTTTGTGCTGCTTATGTTTATTTCCCATAAATACTGTATTTCTGTTACTGTAAGTATTGGGGGTAATTGTATTGCCTTTTCACTTCCACAGCTTCAGCTTTAAGGTCTCCATACCTAAAAATTGAAGACTTGAGCAGGTGAGCTTCATCCCCCATTCAATGCAGTTTCTGTTTGTTTTCTCTCTAGTAAACTAGGGGGACTTGATACCAAGTTTAACAGTACACTTATGGAGGAGAAATCCCTCAAAATGTTCTAATTAACGAAGACAGCCTAATCCTCTTTCATAACCCTCTGTTTTTGATTCCAGTCAATCAAGACAGACAAGCTAGAATTCAGCAAAGCAGAGGGAAGTTGGATTTCTGCCTACCCGGGTTCTTGTAATGGATGCTAAATATCAGATTAGATCCTCTCTTTGCAGTTGAAGCATAATGAGAGTGAAATAACAATTGGCGGCAGTGATCGGTCTTTGTTTCTGCTCTTCCTACCCCACTGGGTGCTAGTTCTAGAGGTTTTAATTTCAGCCCAGATGATTTTCTTAATTGAAGTTGTTAAGGAGTCCATCATGTAATGTGACAAGCGCACCCCCCAGTGATGTCGCTCCCCAGGAGCCCAGCACCCAAGCGGATACAATATCTGTTTGATGAAGCTTTGCAAGCTCCACTGCCAGTTCCTGCAGGGGATCTCTATGTGCTAACAGGCCTTTTCATTTACCCTCTCATTTCAGTTAATTGAAGTGCTCTGGCTAATGCATAGGCGATTGCGATGAGAAACTGACCCGTGACATCTTAAACAATTGGATATTAGCCTAGCTGGGGTCAATCTCAGATATCCAAACTGATATTGAGTTTTGCAAAGTAGTATCTGCATTCAGCTGTGCATTGTCATTGCATTGTGTTCTGTTTTTAATGTATAACCTTTTTATGATATAATTCATATTTTGTAAATTAAATTCTTTCTTTTTGTTGTCTAACCAGGAAATACAAGCCCTTGCATTTGCAGTCTATGACTTTCCCATCTCTATGCTACTTGGGCCAATTTAGTCCCTTTGAATCTCCTCCTCCTCGGTTTGAAAAACAGACAGAGCAAGGAGAAAATAAAACAAGGTTTGTTCTGCTGGGTCACAATTTTAATGACTTGGACAGTAGCATTGCTAAGACACAGGTTTATTTCCCACTTGGCATTGATGTAAAAATTAAATGGGGGGAAAAAAAAGATTTAAATCCATTCAGAAACTTTGTTTAATGCTGTAAAAAAAGTGTGATGAAGGATTTATCATAATTGTTGTTTGTTCTTCATTGATTAGGGAGAATAAAAAAGTTGAAAGTGGTATTCAGGACAAATCCCAAACCCGAGTCAACTCTAACCCCTCACCATGGCGGCCACGCAAAAAGGATTCGTCATACTGTGAATGCTGTCATCAACCTTTTACTAATCTGGAGGAGGTGGAAATCATTTAAAAAATTTTCTTGTTGGTACCTGACAGGTTTTTTTTTTTTTCCTTCACTTTATACATCTGTGTCATAGTTTTTGATTGGGTCTTTCTTGGTTCTTGCAGCACTTACAGTCTGATCAGCACCGCATGTTTGTGCAGGATCCCTCTAACTATATTGTGGTGGATCAACTTGTGGTTGAATTGTTTCCAGGATTCAACACCAATCCATCTCAACAGTCAGAAGAAACCTTATACAGGTGAGTTTGATCTTTACCTTGCAACGTCCAAATAAAATGAATAAATGAAATGAAAATTCTTGCAGTTTGCTTTTACACTGGAGCATGATGTTTTTTCTGTTTTTAAATTGAGGATTTTAAGTATTTTTGATGTCCTCTTCCTAGACCACCAACTCCTTTGCCCATCCAGGACATCTGTGAACTGGAGCCTCTCACTGATGTTGAAACGGAGTGTGCCGTTCAGGCGCTGCGCAAACAAAGTTCCTCATTGAATACTCACATCTCCAGCCCTACAAGGGGTCCTCTTTCCATTGGCCCTGCCAGCCCATCACCAGGAGTGTGGTTTCCCATCCCAAGACCAGCCACACCACCAGACATCCATCCTGATATCCAGTCTTTCACTCCTGCAGAGGGCCAGTTCCCTGACATCCAGTCTCATGCGTCAAGCCCAGCCATGCCTGTATTGGATGTTGAAACACAAGTCCACGCCTCAGCCAGCCAGCAGCCGTCCCCCTGCCATGAAGCTCAGTGTCCATCCCCTGACCCTTATTCCCTACCACCGGTCCTCAGCCCACAATTTCCTTATTCCTCCTTCATTAGTGAGCCACATAGCCCGTATTCAGAGCCCCCTGTCCTCAGTCCTCAACAATTCACCGCAGAGGAAGAAGTCATTTGTGAAATGGACACTGCAGAGAGTTTGTCCGAGTCTGTCGCACCTGTCACAGTTCCTTTCTCCATCCCACTACTTCCCTCTGTGGCTGTGACGGATGCAGAGGAAGTGAAGGGATCAAATCAAGATGGTTTCTCAGTATTCAGTGGGATCATATGTTCCTGCAGTGGTGTAGAGTGTGATAAACTAGCTTCACGTAGATCCCGATCCCTGCCTCGACACTCAGATATGGCGCCAAACCCCAAAAAACGCTGTCGATCAGACAGCCCTGAACGCAGCTGCAGCAAAAGGAGGAGGATTACAGTGAAATTTGGCTACAGGTGTAGATGGACTGAACAAGGACATAAATCTACAAAACCAGAAAGTGACATTATGGCAGAGCTTGAGGACTGTTTATCGGAAAAAGCCTCTTGTCAGATAATTCAGTGCCTCCCTCATCAAACGGTCTCGTCAACATGCACTATGGAAACACTTGATTTGAAACAAGCTTTTACCACATTTTGTGTTCCTACTGTAGAAAACATCCCTTGGAAACCAAGTCCAAAGGACATTTTGGGTCATGGTAGCAGCTCTGTAGCTACTCCCTCAAAAGCAAAGACTTTTGATCCTTCACTTCATTTGGCCAAGGATAAATCTCACTGTGTGTTTTCCAGCCAAGGCTCTCAGCGGTCATCACCCCACTCTACCTCAGTGTGCATCGAGTCAGCCCTCATCCCAGACTTGGCCACGCTCTCTCCATCATCATCAGACTCTGACTGGGACTGTGACCTGCTGTCACGGCTGGGCCCGACCTCAGCCAAACCTCTGCCGCCCACTGGGCTGAGCTGTGAGCTCGACAAGGAACTCCTCCACAGGCCATGCACCTGGATGCATGACACCAGCTATGAGTCACGTCTGCACACTGCCCTTGAGCCATCCACCCCAGCAACCACACTATGTGGGGAGGATATGGACCCTTCAGTGTTTTCTAGGACTGTGGTACAGATTGTTGAGGTTCAGCACTGATGCTTATTTTCTTGATCATTAAAAAAAAAACAAAACTGGAAGACTCTTAAAGCACCTGCAGTGGTAAGTCTTTGACTTTGCAGCTGCGTATCCCATCTCAAGAAACAACGGGCAGCACTTGAGCTCCTCAGAATAAGCCACTGAAGTATACACTGAATAAATATTTAAAATTTAGTGTAAATATCATGAAATACTCAGCTGCTTTGAGTGATTCATATTTTTAGCATTTGTTGTAGTAGATGCATAGTGAATGCTGCATCTTCCTATGGATTTAAAGAGCATGCAGGATCATTTTTACTCGCAACCTCTAATCTCCTTGTGCACAGAACCCCAGCAATATTCTGTATGTTGTGCTGACTGCAGCCTTTCAGCAGCTATGTCCGGGAACGCATGGCGGTACTGAGTATTTAATGAGGCTTTTCCGAAGGGGGCATTACTCAATTACTGTAAGTGCTGCGCCTGGATCAGATCCCGATTGCACCAGTGGAGATGGTCAAACAGGCGAGGCGTCAGTAGAGTGGAGGACTTGCACGACCTGAGAGACAAACTGTCTGATTAATGTCACACGGCTTTTCCTGCCCTTTGAAGGTGGGCCAAAAGGACTTAAGTCACTTACTATTTAAAAAAAGAAAAATCACCATAGCTCATCATAGCAGACAAAACTCCAAACCCCATATTGCCCAGAAATCACACTTTCCTCTGAATGTATTATGTGGACATTTAAAACAGATTCAAATGGATGCAGACAAAACACATGATTTCAGTATGTTGAATACAAGCAGTTTAATAAGGAAAATGTAAAGTAAAATCTTGTAGTATTTTTAAATAAATGTTTTTAACCCTAAAAATTTCCTGCTACATTTTTTTTTTTTTTTTTTTAGAAAAAAGTTGTTGCTTTGGTAAGGCAAGGTTAAGAAGTGTTGGGTTTATGCTAAACAAAATTTGTCCTGTTTTCTTCCTAAACACTGGCACTGCTTGAGGGGTAAAGCAGAGCCATATAGGGAGACAAGGATGGAGTAAGGGCAACAGTGGGTCAGTGTGTCCTGTTTGACTCATCAGCCCAGCTTTCAGCTGGGACAAACATTTTTTGAAATCTAATCTCCGTGCCTTGTTGTGTAACACTTAAACAATCTAGATTTGTTGGAATGAAGGGATCCTTTGTATGATTGACTCCAGAGAAATCCTTCACCTCTGGTCACCAGAGTTCAGAGAACAGTTAGGGGACTTTTTGTTAGTTCGTTAATGTAGACTTTGTTGGAAAGTATAAAGGAAGTGGGGAGTTGTGTCTTGTGAGGCTGTAGTTTCCATCAGGGAGCTGAGGGTTCAAATTTAAGAGATTTGAAGCTCAAAATCTTAAATATTCTGGTCAAGGTACTTGGCTCATCTTTCCACAGATTCCTAGGGGTCTGTGGATAGAGATCAGAAAGCTGCAGGTTTAGCATATCTTGTGATTTTTATCAGCTCTCTGTGAACACTGTAAATGCAATGTATGTGATGGGAATACTAAAAGCAAACAAAAACAGTCCCCACTTTTGTGATTTAAAAAGTGGGGATTGAATAACAGTGAGTTGAACTTGAAATATGGGCAGCTCTGCCATTGGTCTGTGAATTGGTGAATGAGCAGCAGAATTGAAGAGAGCTTCCAATTATGGCTCCATAAAAATGCAGCCATTTTTTTAAGTGACTAAAGCCAAGTTCAGGTTTACTCGATAGCAGTTATTCTTGGCAATGTCTGTGACCTTTCATCACGGGTGTGGAGATGAGCTGTGAGAATCACAACCTCAGATTAATTTTTTTTACTTCTCAGACTTGATGCATTTGACCTGTGGAGGTCAGCGAATACAGTGTTTCAGAGGGAAGGAAAAAAAGGAATAATTAGGCTAAAACCAAAAACAATCAAGTTTAACAAAAATCTCCCTTATAGCAATCATCTCGTGACCCTTACATTTCAACCTGGGATCCGAACCCCAGGTTAGACAGGACTGTTCTTGAGAGGCATTTACGAAAAGTCATGGAGGTTTCTGGGTAGGTCCATGTCTGGCGCACTGCCACAAAACTGTTCCACTAAAATATCTGGGTGGGATGAATGAAAAAGACATTGTTGATCAAGTTTGTTCATATGATTCTGATAAACTCTCTCTATATATATTAGTGAATCACTGTTTAAGTTTTATTTGGGAGTCAAATCCAATTCATTGTTTTTTTTCAAATGTTTTATGGAATAGAAAATTATTGAACTTGATGGCTGTATATGAGTTTGTTCATCAGATCAGGCGTTGCCACCAGGACGAGGACCAGGACCAGGACCAGGACCAGAACCAGGACCCGGACCCGGACCCACTATTCTGGACGCTTCATCAAAGAGGGCGGGTGGGTTCGTCCAGCCCCACGTCCTCCTTGTTCACCTGGATCAACGGCTCCTCGGCATCCTCGTCGCCCTCCAGCAGGACCTGTAACGCGTTTGGCCGAGAGACGGGAGTGAGGGAGTGAGGGAGGGAGAGAGAGAGAGAGAGAGAGTGAGAGAGAGAGAGAGAGAGAGAGAGAGCTGTGTGACACACACACACACACACACACACCATGCTGCGGAAGCCGAGTGGAAGAGCCTCCTCAGGGTGCGTTTAACTCGCCGGAGCCGGAGAGGGAGGTGAGCGATGCGGGCGCAGCGTGCGGAGGAACCCCGCTGCCGTGTTCGTCCTCGCCCTCCACAACAGCCCCGCGACCGCAGCCCCGCTCCCGGCTCCTGCCGGTTCGTTTAGCGAGCGCCGCACCGGGGAAATCACCGGGACTATGTGAGCACCATGCTCGCTGTGAGGTGCCTGCTGTTCGCCGCAGTGTGTGCACGGTGCGCCGTGACAGGTAAGAGGCTCCGACGCTTTGCTTTGTACCCTCAAGATTTAGTTTGGTTGCAGGGAGCCAGTGGCCGAGCGAGGACGCGGCGCCTCCCCTGTCCCCTCGACCTCCGCTCTCCCACCGTGTAATATTCGGCATCGATGTCAACAAGCGGCTCACGATTAGCTGCAGAAATTGCACAACGCGGAGAGCGAGGCATGTGTCGTCGCAGCCGGATCCACACACAACCTCTCCACCCTCCCGTGTCCCCTGCAGGTCTGAGGGAATGGGTGAGTCTGGAGGGAAGGCGGCCGCCCGCAGAGGAGGTCGTCCAGCCCAAGCGGCTGCTGCAACAGACCCACTCCCGGGAGGAGCTGCTCCACAGCCGCCTGGACACCCGGGTCAAAAACCACACAGCCGGCGTGCAGGTGAGCGTCGCCTTGCACCTGTGGCTTGGTTAACATCCGTGCATCCTCCAAACCACCGCTACGCACGAATTTATCATCACTCCCCTTCATTTGATCTCCACACATTTCCATGTATGAAATTGCGACCAAGGTCTCCCCAGTAAATGGGCTGCACCGTTGCTTCCTGAGTGTGAGGGACTTGACAGCGTAATCATTTTTGATTGAGCTTCTCAGGTTAATTCGCCCTGTGAAGAATGGTTTGTGTTCCTCCACTCAAAATAAGATGATGAAGAGGTTTCATTCAGTTTTCCACCATCCTCTCTAGGAATTCTCCCATCAGTTAAAATCTTTTTAAGTAAGTGGATAGTTTATGGAAGTTGTGACAGTTTTTTTCCCCCTCTTTTACCCCAGCCAAGGAGGTTATGTTTTCACCAGTGTCTTTTTGTTTGTCAGCGGGATTAAGCAAAAAAGTACTGAACCAATCTGCAGGGAACTTGATGGAGGGGATGAATCATGGGCCTGCATTTGTATATTATGAATTTATTTTTTTTTTCCCTCTGAAGTCTGGTGTATGTTGTTTACATTGGCCTTGACGGAGGCCTGTGCTCTCCCAGTGCCAATATCTACTATATATTGATGTTTTACTTGTAATTTTAGTTAGTATATCTTGGCCCTTAAACCTTTAATGTTAAAGTTTTTGATACTCTTACTTCATCCTTTAAACATATGTACAGTGTATTACCACATATTTAAATATACTGTATACTGTATGTCCCCACACTGCACGCTCCTATATTTGCAACATCAACTCTTTAATCCTCAAATAAATCAATATATATGAGGCTACAACGGAAGAAAGAAATTATAAGATAAATACAAATACATATATAGGAAGACAGAAAGGAAAAAAAAATCTTTTATATTCAAACAAGTTCCATAAGAGAGCTGATTTGCAAAAACAATTTCTTCAATTCACCTGCTCTCTGTCAGGCCCTGGTTCACCCCTGTTTCACCCCTGTTTCCTCTCCTTTGAGGTCACTCGTCTGTCACCCCAACTCCACCTCATGACACCCCTGCACATGATGCCCAGCTTGCCCACGCCAGAGCAAGGCAGAAAATCCTCAGTCCAGCCCCGGCTTGCTGCTGCTTGCTCCTCTCCACCCTGTTAGATTATATTTCACACCTCTACCTGTCCTCTCTAGTTACCTTCACTATAAACTCCACCTGTCAGTCAGTGGCGGGCCGGTCAGTGGATATGACAGATGTCTGACCTTGAGCTGCCCTCTTTTTTTTTTCCAGTCTGTTGTGTCATGACCTCTCTTTTTCAGAGACTGGAAAAAAAAAATTTTTGTTTTTTTTCTAACCAAATGGAAGGTCTAAGGGTACAGAGTGTGGTGTACTGATTTGCAAAGCCATCTGAGATAAATTTGTGCCTTGGTGTCTGATTAGACATTGGAGTTCCCCAATTCCATGCTACATACTATCCCCAAGCAGATTTTGAGTATGTGGTGTGATTTTGAGTATGTAATGTGTTGTTACCCAACTCAATTCATTCATACACTGTTAGTGTGTAATTTTCAAAGAAAGTTTTTTATTTAGTCTACACTTAATGGACACATTTTCCCAGAGAGCAAAGATAAAGGAGCAGCTGCTCACAGCTGGAACAAATAAAACGAATTGTAGGTGGTGTTGAAACAGTTCCATCAATGCCACAGAAAACAAAGCATAACTGTATTTCTGGAAAAACATTTTGCTGTCTCTTTTTTTGCCCTCTAGTGGGTCAGTCATTTCAAACTGTGTGTTGTGCAGCCAAAACACACAGAGGTTTGTTTTAAATTCTAGTGCCAGTCCCCAAGTTTTCAAATACACCAAAACTGCCATGTGGAATTTGGGAAAATTTGTATAAATGATTCACAAGATACTGAGAATATATCTATTTAATGGATTTATGAAATGAAACAGAACATGTGATCCTGTCAAACTGTGTGTAAGAAGAGGATTTTTTTCAACCTTAAAGTACTTCGGTCAAATAAAGGGGGAAAAGTTTATTTTAGCAGGTTAGTTTTATCAGTTGTGTGAATTTGCCATCCAAGGGCACAAGAATTGTATCATATACTGTTGGTGCAAAAAACTTAAGTGTGTTGATTTCTTTTATAATAATATTATACTATTAAGATTAGTATAAAACACATACTGTGTAAGTTAAGTTCACTGATTTCTCACTGATACCAAGTGAACAATATTGGCCCAACTCACTGCTCACTTTTCCCATGAATGGACATCTGCGGATGGACGTAATGAAAATGATAAATTTCAGACTTAAGATACTGTTTTAATTAATTTGTCCGTCTGCTTTCTTCTCTCTCCCTCACTCCTCCTTCTCCCAATGTGTCCTCCCTCTTCCATCTCTCCCTCAGCCAGTCCATTTGGCCCAGAGCAGCTTCCTGGTGGAGGCGTTTGGCGCATCCTTCATCCTTGACCTGGAGCTCAACCAGTAAGTCAACAAATCCCACCACAGACCCAGCAAACAATATTTAAGTGGTTGCAGCAGTGGCTGACTGCTGACTCTACTCACATGCACATTATTATTGCTACTGCTGTATGTCCTGTGTTTTGGCATTATATGGACTGGCTGCAGGCTTTCCAAATGAAAGAAAATTGAATTCAGGTTGAAGCCAAATGTTGGAATAATTTTTTTTTCTCCTCACTTTCTTCTTCCTCCCCTCTCCAGCAATCTCCTGTCTGCAGACTATGTGGAGCGTCACTATGACGAGGATGGTCAGCCATCACAGAACATGGTAGGACTATCTAATAGAAATTGTTTTACTATGGTCCAAAATATGCGTATTTGCTTTCTGGCCAGGGGAGTTAGTTGAGGAAAGTGACACTGCTTCCAAGCTTGTAAAGTAAATGTGACACCATGGCTAGCAGCTGGTTAGCTTAGATTAACATATAGACTCAAAACGATGCAAAGGCTAGCCCAGGTCAGTTCAAAAGGTACAAGATCTGCCTAGCAAATCTAAAGATCACTAATTAACCAACATTTCCTGTCTGTGTAATCTGTACAAACAAATTGGATTTAGAGTTTTAATCAGTGATCTTTAGAGGGGTTTGGAGGAGGATTTTGTATCTTCAAACAGGGTCAGGCTCGCTGTTTCACCCTGTTTCCTGTTTTTATGCCGACTAGCCGACTAACCGACTACCGGGTCTAGCTTCAAATTTACCATACAGATGTGAGAGCGTTATCAATTTTCTCATCTAACTCTCAACGTGAAAACAATAAAGTGTATTTCCCAAAATGCCGAGCTACTCTTTTGATAAAATATCCCATTCATTAGAAGTTAGCATCCTCATTTCTGTCAGAATTGAATGGAATCTAATTTTCCATCCTAGTCATTTTTAATAATAATTGATTTTGTGTCAACCCTTACAACAGTATAGTTTTTTTTCCCAGAGTGTATTGGAACTTTTTTCTGACATATTCTCACAAAAAAAATCAATAACCAATAGCAGCAGCATTTGTTCATCTTGCCCTTAGGGCAGAAATGTGTAGAGATGGCAAATATTGAATTAATTTTCTGAAATTGAATTACTAGAAGCTAGTGCGAGGCTACGAAGATATTTTTGCTTCAGGTGTGTACTGGCTGAATGTTAGCTCATGTGTTGTGCTGCAGACTCTGGTTTCTTCAACCCATTACATCCACAACTCATCCTCGGTCTTTAGACAGGTGTCCAAAAAGGACAGACTAGCTACAGTTGCACAAGGACTAATGACTGGATTGCTGACATTGTTCTCTCTGTCAGGCAGCATAAATTTGAACAAACTGTACCATAATAATATTCTCAGCCTATTGTGTTTACATAGTCCCAGAGACACATGCATTAAAGCAGACAGCTTGACTCTCAACACCATCTGGGAGACGGTCTCTATCTGTCTGCCTCCTCCTCTTTATTTTAGTCTCTGTCCCTCCCTCTGTCTGTCCCTCTCCCTCTATCCCTCTCCGTCTGTCTTTCACTCCCCTTTTCTCTGCCAAAGACCACCTGACCAATCAGTAGACGGTTGCCATGGTAACCAGCAGTCATCATCATCAGCAGCAGCAGCAGCACCAGCAGCAGTGCGGGTCTGCTTTGTCGTGTCGTGAGGAGAATTGAAATCATGTCCATTTCTAGAAACAACTAATTCACATCTAACAACGACCCTCTAAACCTGACCCTTGGAAACAGATGTGTGATACTGTACTGGCACGTTCACAATTTCATAAAAAGAGGGACTGATCAATTAATAAGCCAAATGGGATGTAGTAATGTAGAAACAGTGTCTCAAATAAATAGTTTGTCCACCAGAGACAGTTTATTTTTCAACTGTAAAATGGCCCACCCGGGGTATAGTATGTATTGGTCATAATTCTTTAATCTTATAATTTAAAGGATGCCCCTCAGAGATATATGTATATATATATATATGTATATTTTTTTAATCTCACTAAACTGATGTTAGGCGGAGCGTGGAAAATGCGATTGGCAGATCATTTATTTAAGTTAGAAATAATAATGGCCCAAGACTAGATCCTTGCAGATCCTATTAATCTAACTGATAGTACTGCATTGGTATACTTGACTGCTTAACTATAGATACGCTTTGTCATAAAAAAAAAAATTCAAATTAATGTACTCAAGAATGTGTCCTTATTCTATGTGGCAAATACATTTGAAAGAATTAGTAATGTAGTACAAATTAAGTAATGTCAAAAGCTATAGATATTTTGTCCATCAGGTGAAGCAAACTCACACACACACGTGGAGCAGTCTTTGCAGAAACCATACAGATGTCTATGAAGGATAGAATTAACATTTATGATAAATATGGTTCGATTCATTTATCAGTCTTTAGTTAGTAAAATCATTGGAAGAGAAAAATTAACATGTTGAAAACCATTTATACTATGAATATAAAATGACTGGCAGATCTATACTGTATCTCTATGTCTGAACTGAAACAAACAATTACTTGCAAATTTAATACATTTACAAATACCCACATGCATCTATGTAGAATTTACATCAAAAAAAGCACGGATTGCTCATACAGACATTTTCTTTATCAGCATGCTGGATTCCATGTAGTCAGCCCCCTTCCCCTCCAACCACCTCCTCCAACTTGATTTATTAAGATTTACCGACTTACCAATAAATTCCTCCTGCCTTTGTGTGTCACTTTTTCATTGGTCCCTGTGGAGCTATGCTATTGCATTGAGCTGGTGACTGTGTCCTTTGGAATGAATCTAAATGACACATGACTAAAAGAGGAATTGAATTGGGGATGAGGATGGGCTGGAATTGATGGGGGCTGTTTTATATATTTGCCAGTGTCCTGCTGAAATGCGTGTTTCTTTGATTTCTGACAAAATCAGCAGACTTGTTTCTCATTGCACTGCAATCACAAGATCTGTTTTCAGTGCCCTTTCAAACTGCACACTAAGGAAACTATTCCCCACAAAACATACAAATTGTTGATGGGGAAAACACCATTTTTAAGTTCTTGACACTCTTATTGATACAATACAATACTAATCATATTTTTTTACAGACTAATGCATGGATAGATAATGTTTACCATCCTCTATCAATTTTCAGAAGTCCATATTAAATGATAGTCTCAGTACATGGGCATTGATGATATCCAACAAAGTCAGACGAAGTGTTTTTAACATGACTTGTGTGCACTGTTATCATTAATTTCAGTCTCCTGTTTTTCCCTAAATTGTGTCGAAGTCCTTAGTCTTTTTGCCTGCCAGTGTTGCTTTATCATATGAGAGGGGGAAAAAAACTCTTTTGTGGATAAACGTGTTTCTCATACTCAATCACAATGTTTGATATTCTTGACTGATGCCTTTTATTGTGTCTTTGTCATCATCTTCCTGTCACTCTACATTAGTTCCTGTTGTTCCGTTACCTTTGCTCCACTCCTCTCAGCTCACCAATGCTGAATCAGTGTCCAGACACGGAGGAAACTCCAGCTTGTCTAATACAGTTAGAGTTGATAATGTCAAATTTAGTCCATTTGTCTCTGCGGGACGTGGCTGTTTATTACTTCCATTTGTTTTTGCAAGCAGTTTTTATTTAACTCATGTAGCCATTCACTTATAATGCAGTGTCCTGCTTACCTGTCCCTGTCCTCCCAGCACCGATGACATTTTGCATTTGATCCATGATTTCCTATACATCATGGTTTATTTACATATGTGAGTGGCCATATTTGAAGTGCAAAAAATGCACTCAGCCCATCACAGTCAGTGTGTGTCAGGCAATTTGATTTACTCCATTTAGACTTGTAATCCTACCTTTTATTTATTAATATCTTGCCCTGGGCTAAGTGCTGTTGTCTGTCTCACTATGCGCAGTGGATGATCCACGGGTTTGCATGTTCTCCCCGTGCTTGTGTGGGTTTCCTATGCGTCCTCCAGCTTCCTTCCACAATCCAAAGACATGCAGGTTTATTGATGACTGTAAATTGCCCTTAGATGTGAATGAGAGAGTGACTGATTTTTTTGTTTTCACATGTTGATAGACTGGCCACTATGTCTTGGGTTTACCCTGTTTCTCACCTAATGTCAGGTGGGATAGGCTCAGCCCCCTCTGTGACCCTCAACCCCCTCCAACACACCTACACACGTACACACTTACACACTCACACACACACTCTCACACACACACACACACACACATTTGATGTCAGCTGCAGGGGGATAAAACTCCTCAGATTTGAGCTTAGTGTGACTAATGTGGGGCAAGATTTAAATGCTGTAGTTGAGGAAAAGCCATTGATTTTTCATCAGCAGGAGCCTGGCTGACTGTGTTAGACTTAGTCAACCTCGGAATAGATCCCAGCAGCAATGTTGGATACATTCTCCCTGTGAAACCAGTACATTGACCCATTTTAGATTCTGTGATCAAGCCACTAAATGTCTGAAAATACATCACACTCGCTGTATTTCTTTGCATAGTAGCAAAGAGGTTGTGTGTTCGATGAGAATTAACATTTTCAAGGCTCATAGTTGACATGAGTGATTTTTCATCCTTGAGTTTCAGCTCGGAGTAAAGGTTGCCGATGCATGAAGAACAGCAGCTCCCCGTTGCCTCTTTTCTATTTGGTCTGTCAGCCGTGCCAGACAAGGGCAGTCTCAGGTGGCAGACGTGACATTATTGGGGTTCATTACAAACACCTGAAACTGACCTTCTCGCTCTATCTCTCACAGACACACACTTGTATACATATACTCTGTAATTCTAAGTAGCTACAAACAATGATGTGGAACTAATCTGCATCCACTTAGATGGGGGCTGCTTGATTATTAAAAAACCTCTCCTGAGTGAAACTCCATCCACCAGGCACAGTTCATTTTATCCTCCACAACTCTTGATAGCTCGCATATTTAAACATGTGCAAAAGTTGCTTGACTGACAGTGGCCAGTCTCTCCTCTTTTTGTCATAATCTGATCGTTCCTGTACTGTGAGAGTCAGCAACGAAACACTATATTCAAAACATGATCATCCAGGTGGAGCCTTTCAGGGGATTATGAATAATTGGGTGAAGTTGTCTGGAAGCGCAGTGTAAAGGTACAGGTAACACCTTGATGCAGTTCTGCTATACTGAAGTTATCAGATGAAACTGACACACACAAACACTGACACAGTTTATTTAACTTATATTAAAGGGGTATTCCACCAATCTTTACACGCCAGCCTGACAGGACAGACTTTAAAAACAGCTGTAATGTCTTCATTAGTTTTCTTAATTGCTGGCATTTGAGTAATTTTTGACTGTGCTTGGCGACAAAAAAAACAAAACAAAACAACACTGACCGAGAGTCTGTGTTGAAAACAGGGAGCATTTACCTGCCAGGGACAGTATAATGAAAGTTGCTATCAGATTGCATGTTGGGAAATGTAGGATCCAGTGACTGAAAGCCAGGATATCTCAGCCTTTGCTGCATTTATTTTTATTGTCCTCTCTAAGATTTGTGTTCTGCAAGTTCCCCAATTTTATGGAAGTGCAATAATAAATTACTGGGATTACTTTTCATCATAAATAATACCAAATGGGTATTTGTGTATGCCCATGAATACAGGTAGAACACTCCATTACATTTGATTTTACGTTTAGATTATACTTAAGTTCTTGTGATTTCTGTTTCTGTTCTTAAAAAAACACATTAGCAGACTTCCATGTAATGTAAGTTTCTCCCATTTGACCTTTGCCCCCCCCCCCAACCAAACACACACACACACACGCAACTCACACACATGCAACTCACACACAAAACTCACACACATACTGTATACATGCAGCTTTCCTTGCTGACATGCAACACAGCTGCAGTCTCTGCAGGTGTAGGTTTCCCGGAGTCATACAATAGTCATTGATATCCTTCAGCTGACCCACCAGGATGACTGTGTGCTCCAGGCTGAAAGTAAATACCAGCTCTGTGCTCATGTGGGGGGCAAGGAGATCAGGGACGGCAAGGGGAAGACGGTCGGTGTGGGTTTCATCCTCTCAAACCTGACGTTGACATGTTACTGCATAATGGTGGCTTCGGTCTCTCACTCTAATCTATGATTTGTTTGTCAGGGGGGAGAGCACTGCTATTACCATGGGCGGGTGCGGGGGCTGCCCGGCTCCTGGGCTGCCCTGTCCACGTGTCACGGGCTACGGTGAGTTGAATCCTTTGACCAAACTTTGTCATTTTACTTGATATTTAGACTCGGATGGGGCCCAAGTTTGGTGTTTATATGATCTGCTGTAAATAAAACCAAGCTTTTCAAAGCTTGCGTCACTAAAACATTTGGGAGTTCAGTGTTAAATTTAAAGTCTTATTAGAGTATGTAATGAATTCTATTTCTCATTATCACATGATTTTACATTTACACATAAACATTAAAGGAATATTTGCCGTCACATAGTAGCTGGAGCCAGCACCTGTTTCCAGTCATTGTGATAAGCTAAGCTAACCACTTACTGGCACTAGCTTCATATTTACAGACAGACATGGGAATGGTTTCAGTCATCTCATCTGACTCCGAGCAAAAAGCAAAGAAGCATATGGCATTTCCCATGATGAATTCCTCTTTTAAAAATAAATTGATTTGCATGCAAAAAAACCTTATTTATTATGTTTATATTTATAAATTTACAGAACACATACTGTTAGAGGCCAAGAAAAAAAAGGTATAGAAATACAAAAATTGGGATACTACTAGGATTTGGCTTTACTACTTGAATACAAGCCAATTTTTTTAAAACTTTTTCAAACCCTCCCAAATTCTAGGACTGTCAGTACAATAAGTCCAACTCCTCCATATCCCAATGTGTTTTGGCTGCTAAGCATATTAAAACCTACCGCTGCGTTTTGTATTTGACAGGGGGATGTTTTCTGACGGGAACTTCTCATACGGGATTGAGCCTGTTGGCAGTGGAGAGGTGAGTCAGGACTTGGCTGAGGTGGATCACCCAGTTGGATTAGCTGTTGTCACACACTTATCTTTTTCCTTGGCATTAAACCCAAGCAGCAGCAGGGTCATGTGAAATACCGGCACCAATACTTCAAGCTCCTCAAATTATGGTTGAAATCTTAACAATGAAGTCTCTCTGTCTCTCTCTGTCTCTCTCTCTCTCTCTTTCTCTTGCCCCCCCCCCCCCCCCACACACACACACACACACACACATCTCCCCATGACTTACAGTGAGCCCAGACAGTGTCACTCTATCTCTGAGTTGCTGTATGGAAAGAATTGAGTTGATACACAATCCACCAACTGAAACACATCTCCTGTCTCATACCGAAAGGGAGACATCACGTGACAGAGAGAGAGAGGGGTTGCATTTAAAAATTTTAAAAAAGAAGAAAAAAAAAAGAGTCAAGAGGCTTTTTAGATCTCTCCAAATTTTTCAGATTTGATTTTAGAGAGTGTAGTCTTAGATCTAATATTAGGATGTAATATAAAAATGAAAAAGATGTATAACAGAGTGGAAGAGGCTGAAAAATTTTCCATTAAGACCCACGGTGATTGAAGTGAAGCTCCATTACATTTACTAGAGAGATGGATCGAAGCCTCCCAGCCCATCTTCAAACTCCCTCACTCTCCTTCTCTCTCCTCCACTCTTTATCTCAGATGGGTCATTTTCATAAAGTATTTATCCCCAACTCAAGTGTACCAGAGTGTCCAGTAGTGTTATTGCCATTATGACAGCCCAGCAATTGATTAATTATGTATCAGAGCACTTTTCTTTCCCGTTGATCCGTCTGTTCTTCAGAGGACATGGCAGAGGAAAAGCTTTTATGTTCAGGATGAGAAGAAATAATTTCAAGGCTTGTATATGTTTTTAAAGCATGTTTTTCTTTTGGTTTGGTTGTAAACGTAATATGTAATTTCGCCTCTGTTGGTTAAACCTGTGTAAACCTTTAAAGGTCAATGTCTGATTTTCCATTTGACCCAATTCGACATCTGCAGCTGCTTTAATGCTTAAGACTTTTTCATTTCATTAAAATGGTGTAATAATTTATTGACTGTCAAACTGCATTTTTCGTTAGCTTTATAAATATGTGATGTAATTCTTCATTGGCTGTGGTTTGAAGTTTTACTTTAGTAATATTAATTTTTTTTTTTCCTCCTGTTTTCATGTTCCTGGAATGTTGAAAAACCAAATCTTGCTCTTTTGTTGATTATTTGCATTTTTTTCCCATTAAAAGTTATGGCTGAAAAAATTCAGACACTGTAACATGATTCTCTGATGACTGCGATGTGGCTGAGGGTTTGGCTTGGTGAAGTTTTAATTAAGTGTAACCTTTCCATTTCTGCAACCGTCATTCCTGTTTGGGCTGACATGGCAGGTGAACCTAGAACTGGCTTTACTCTGGACCCTTAATGATTAAAATTTTCAGAAATCCTGAAGCTGAAGATGCAGAAAATATTCTGGCGGTTCTTCAACCCAGATAACATTTAAGGACTGTGTTTCCTGCATTAGTATTTCATAAAATAAAGTATATCAGATTATGGGGTTTTAATGGGTTTAAACAGCTCAGAAAAGAAGCTCTAGAATAAAATTCAGTGACAACTTAACTTCTAAACGCTTTTCCCTTTCTCTATCTGTATCTTTTCTATGGCACCTTCCAGGAACATAATGACCACATCGTGTATCGTATGCAGGACATCAACTTCTTCCCACCTCCCTGTCCAGGTAGGACCTTTGCATTACATACAGAGAAGAGACTCCTCACTGTAACTTCCCTCTGTACCGGACTGTCTCTGAACTTTGGAAACTATTTCAGTTGCTCCCGATGTGATGATAAAGAAAAATCCCTGTCTGTTTTGCCCTCTACTTTCTAAATCCTAAGACGTAGTGACACAAATCCTGCTATAAAACATCTCTAGCTTGATTTGCTTGAAATTTGTGATGTGATACACAGTTGGTCTATGTTTTGCTGTTAAAAGACACACACACACACACACACACACACACACACACACACACACACACACACAGCTGCCCTCCTCACCCTTTCTAAACGTCTCATTGGGCTGCATCGTTTCTCTGCCTCTCATCTTTTGATTCACCTCCACCCTCCTTCCTGTAACCCAACGTCTACCATTCCTCCCTACCCTGTCTCCTCAACCCTCTCCCTCCCCATTTAGCCTCCGATACTCTCCCCTTTCCTCCTCTCTCCTCTGCTGGCTGTATGATATTGATTTTTTTCTGCAGATCAGCGGACAAAAATACATGGGTACATCCATCCCTGGACTGATGACTAGCCACTTTTCCATCTCACTCTCACTTACTGTGTCTCTCCATACCATCTGTGTGTGTGTGTGTGTGTGTGTGTGTGTGTGTGTGTGTGTGTGTGTGTGTGTGTGTGTGTGTTTTTGTGTGTGTTCGCCAGTCCCAGGATGCTCTGTGAACAGCACAGTGCCCGAGGGGCAGCCAGATGGCCACAGTGACGGAGACAGAGTGCTGAAGGATGGAGACGACTGGTCTGAAAAAGAGGAGCCCGTCTTCACAGCAGGACTAAGACGCTCAAAAAGACAAGTTAGTTTTTGTACAGCCTGGATGACTTATTTCCCCAGCACACACCTCCATGCACTTATGCACACAGATGGCCTGCCAGGAAGATGCACTGGAGAAAGCGTCACCATGAGGGAAACATCAGGGTTGAGATATGCAAACACAATTAATATTTTATAGAGAAGTCTGTCATATGATGCCAAATCTCAACACACATGCTAATAGCTTGTCTCAGCTTTCATGCAAATAAAACCAGAATCCCAAGATCAGTTAAAAAAAAAAAAAAATAGAAAGAGAAGTGTCTTTCTGAAAATGTAAGAAGTGACGCCTCTTGATTAATTTCTAATGGAAAGCAGAATTAAGACGCTCAGCCTCTGCTGCATCACCTTCGACCTTTTCATCCATGCTAGTGACATGGCCCCAGGGATGTCAGTGTCGTTTTGTTGGACCACCATTTCGAACAAGACTGAAATATCAACAGCTATTGGATGGATTGGCTGACATTAGGTATAGGCATTCATCTTATCCTCATGGATGAAGTGTAATAACTTTGACGATACCTTAACTTTTCATTTGCTACTATCGTTAGGTCGGAATTTTAATATGCATAATAGATTGGGTTTTTTATTTATAGTTTTCCTTCACTGACATTCTCCTTAAGGCCCTGAAATATATCTTTCCAAAAAGTGAGTGATGTGGTCTAATATGTACACACAATTTTAACCAAGTTTCAATATTTGTGTGTGTGTGTGTTAATCTGTGCTCTTCTCACTGCTTTAAGGTGGGCAAGGCTTGGTCAGGATCTCCCGAGTTTTTGAATTTAATGTCTAAATAATATCCACAAGATGTTTATTTCAGAACTGAAACTTACAGGGAATTTACAGTTCATTAACCCTCTTCCTAGACTCTTGAAATTATTGGACACAGAAGCTGCTATTTATCTTTTCCGACGCGGAGCAACATTCTGCGTAATGAGTGAGTGGGTGTTGCTCTCCAAGTTGTGCTGCCTCCTCAAGGACAAAGACTTGGACTTGGATTTCACCAACATCAGCATATGTGTGTGTCTGTGTGTGAGTAATGGTTTCACCTGCTTGGTTTGTGTATGTGTGTTGTGTTTATGTGTGTCTGAAGGTTATTATGACAAATCTCAGGCTGCGTGGCTTTTCTTTTGCCCCCCTCCAGATGCGGCGGGGCCAGCGCACTGTCCAGACTGAGACCAAGTACATCGAGCTGATGGTGGTGAACGACCATGAACTGGTAGGTGTGAAGCTGATTGCTCCAAGTTGTTTTCTTTTAAGCCATCTCTGTAACTGCAGCACCAAGGCTATATAAAAAGAGGTGAGAAGGATGTATTCAGATGGTGCTCAGTTGTTAATAATTTATAATCAGCACTGAAAACGATGAAGGGCAGTAACACAAAGTTTTCTTCTACTTTTGCTAGTTTGTGCAGCTCCGTCGGTCGACCACTCAGACGAAGAACTTTGCCAAAGCTGTGGTGAACATGGCTGATGCGGTGAGTGGTTTTGAAATGCAAGAGAATCTACAAAAGTGGAAATATTGTTGGGGGGTTGACTGTGAGTGTCCTATTCCTGTCATCTGTTTATGCCAACCATGGCAAAACTTCAGAGTGAATATATTGTAGAGTCTCTTGAGCTCACTCAGGACAGTTGCCGGATTCATTGTTTTTTTTCCCTTCAGATGAGACATTCCTGATTGGGACAGCTGATGTCCCTTATTCACAAAGAGCCACAAGCCTTTTCACTGTCTGAAGTTATTTTTAACCATCTCAGGTTTTGGTCTCGGATTGTGCTGAGGACAGCATTTATTTTACTGCCAGAAATCTTCCCTTTTTTGACACAATAACATTTCCCTGAGAAATGGCAAATATTTCCTATTATCTCTTGAATCCTAATCACAATGGCTGTTTTCATTGTTCTTATTTTGTCCATTTTGATGTTTGATAATTTACAACCATGTTACAGTGTATAGGTATATATAACTTGTGTTTATATAATTTAATATCTTTTTTTTTACCCCATCTTTATATTAGCTTTGAGGCATCAAAAGTTGCATCAACTTGAAGATAGACTTTAAGTGCAATATAACCAAACACCAAACAAAACGCTATAAAAGGATTTAGCCCTGGAGCACACATGTGTTACGCCAGTTGTTGATGCTATGGTTCTCACTTTGGGAGCTGCTAATCTACATTAGTTTGCTTTGATTGTTCTGAAATTTGCTCATACAAATGGACAAAAATTAAAGCATGTTGAAGGAATTTAGCTATTAGGGTTAGCAAAATATAGGTTTTGTGATTTGATTACTAGATCATATATTATGACAATTACAGTCCCCAACCATTGCGTCTGTAAAACCTAATAAGTAAGAAAGGATGAAAGGAAGTAAGGAAGGAAGTGAATTAGTTTTTTCCGTGAACAAAAAGTAGTTTTCCTTGTCATAATGCTACATGGTAAATTATGAACATCTGAGCCCTCTTCTGTTTTTTCCTTTTTGATCTTTTTTTTTCTTCAGTTGTTTGTGAGCTCTCTCCATCACTATGTGGCAACTGGAAAACAGACAAAATTACTGAATGTGTTCTGGTCTCACCTGCTGCATAATTCTTCTTGCATGTGGTTTTCCCCTTTGATGTGTCCAGATCTACAAGGAGCAACTCAACACTCGCATCGTCCTGGTGTCCATGGAAACCTGGTCGTCTGAAAATAGGGTCTCTGTGGGCGATGACGCCCTGCTCACCCTGCGTGACTTTATGAAGTACAGGAAAGAGAGCATCAAGGAGCGCTGCGATGCTGTGCACCTCTTCTCGTGGGTTCAGTCTCCAGATTTCAGTTTGCTGCTGCTTTTATTATCGATCTCCTCCTCCTCCTCCTCCTCCTCCATCTACTTTCTATCCCTCTTCTTCTACTTCTTCTTTTACTTCTCCTTCTTCTTCTCCTCTACCACCCCCTGCTCCTCCACCTCCTTCTCATTCCACCTCCTTCTCCTCTTCCCTCTTCTCCTTTTCCCCCTGCTCCTCTGTCACCTCTGTCACCTCTGTCACCTTCCCCCTTCTTCTTCCTTTTTCTTCCTCTGTTTCTTCATCTACCTCTCCTCTCCTCTTTTTCCTTCACCTCCCACTTCTTAACCATAAGTTCTCTTCCCCCTCCATCTCTCCTTCCTATTCTTCTTCTTCTCCTTCTTACTATCTCCTTCTATATCGTCTTCTTCTTCTTCTCTTCTTCTTCTCCTTCTATATCTTTTTCTTCCCTTTGTTCTTATTCTCCTTTCTTCCCTCTACTTGCTTACTCAACTCTCCCTCCTCTCTCCCTCCTCCTGCTCCTTCTCTTCTTCTTCTTTTTCTTCTTCTTCTTGCTCTTCTCCAGCTCTTTCTTCCTATCATCATTATCAGTCTCCCTGTCTTTGCAACAGTGGGAGGACATTCATGAGCAGCCGCAGCGAGGCAGCATACATCGGGGGCATCTGCTCACTCACCAGGGGTGGAGGCATCAATGAGGTAAGAATGGTTCCACTTAGACTGTATGGATTTGAGAGACTGACTATAAATAGTGGCGTTTGTCCAACAAACTTGTGTTAAACCGTGTATTAATAGAAGTGATGAATGGTTCTCATGAGTTTGAGCTCTCTTCCCTCTAGTTTTTGTTTACTTGTTTTAATTGTGTGTCCTCAGTTTGGCAGTGTGGGGCCCATGGCCATCACGTTCTCTCAGAGTCTTGGCCAGAACATTGGCATGTTGAGGAATAAGGAGCGACCGGCTGCAGGTAAGACCCAAGTAAACTTCAGACAGTGGTTTAAACGTTACACAAGGAATCATGGGAGATTGACTGGCAACAACAGTTGTCCTTGTCAAGATACAGAAACACAGATGTGGATCCAAGTAGACATTTTGTCATAATAAGATTTTCACTAATACATACACACTCCTAGTAGTTTCCTGTTTTTAGATGTCTGATATTTATTTCAATATTGCAGCAAAGTATCTTCAAGTTATCTTGGATAAAATTCTATATTTTACTGTCCTATATCTGAAATCTGTATTTTACAAACTGCTTCACCAAACTCAATGTATTATGCAGCACTCATTTAGTATTCCACTGAGTGCATTACTGTTACTGTACAAACAGCTTCCTCAAGTGGGGAAGTTAGTATCGCCTGTCATCACGGCCTGTCTTGATCACAGAAATGGGTTTTTTTGTGTGTGTGTGTCCGTGTCTGTGTCCGTGTCTGTGTCCGTGTCTGTGTCCGTGTCTGTGTCCGTGTCTGTGTCCGTGTCTGTGTCCTTGTCTGTGTCCTTGTCTGTGTCCGTGTCTGTGTCCGTGTCTGTGTCCGTGTCTGTGTCCGTCCAGGAGACTGCAGGTGTCCAGATCCATGGCTGGGCTGTATCATGGAGGATACAGGGTATGCACTGATATTAAAGTAAATTGATCCGTGAACTGAAGCTCATTCAGAAAAAATTCTAAACTAAAACAGGACTCTGTGGAAACAAGGATAGACATATTCCACTTCCTGTCATTTTTTGTAAAATATGTTTCAGTAAAGCATCTAAAGCTTCATTAAAAATTTGTATGTGATATTTTTTTCCCCCTTTCCCTGTATGTCTCTTCTCTCCAGCCAGTGATCTACAATGTAATGACTAATTTAAGGAGCATCATTACCATATGAAATTTTGAAACCTTACCATATTTAATCCTGAATTTGAGCTGCAGTTATTTATATTGTTATTGATGCTGATTTGGGTTTTCCTCATCGATCAGCTACTACCTTCCCAGGAAGTTTTCTCGCTGCAGTATAGATGAGTACCTGCGCTTCCTCCAGCAGGGAGGAGGCAGCTGCCTCTTCAACAAGCCCAGCAAGGTGAGTGAGCTATTATCAGAGAGGCTCCCCCAGTGGTGGTTAATCACTTGTATGGGGATAAATGTAAGGAAAAATTGACAATGCTGATAGATTTCTGGTGAAATGTGTAAACTCAATAGTTTCCTTACATGTATTTTTGTTGTATTTATAGCTGTTAGACCCCCCAGAGTGTGGCAATGGATATGTAGAGCTCGGAGAGGAATGTGACTGTGGATCACTGGTGGTGAGTACATGCAAATTAACTGATGACTCACTGATTTCCTTTTGCACGGTGAGTTTTAACTGTCTCTTCCAAAATACATGTATATATGGTTGAGAAAGATGAGACTGTACGACTGGTCTACCTTGAACAATTCAGTGAAAAAGAATAGAAGATTTGTCTTTTCCTTTATCATTGTTCAGATGCTACATTGCTAAATTGCAAATAAAATTGGTGTTCATTTTTTGAAGGTGATGCCTTTTACTCAATAGGAGGCTAAACTGAGAACTCTGCAGGGAGCTTTATATAGCCTAGATCCACCATTAAATCGGCTCAGCCAGCTGTTGACTCGGCCATTTCCCATTAAGGAGACTCAAGAATCATTTTCTTTCGTATTATACATGGCTATACAAGTATTTTCTTCAGGACGTCAGGGAAACCTTGAGGCAAAACAGCCTGACGCTCATGATCTACAGATGTTCCATGAACCCCCTCTGTCCTGTAGGAGTGTGCCCGGAGTGGAGCCAACTGCTGTAAAAAGTGTACGCTTACCCACAATGCCATGTGCAGCAACGGGCTCTGCTGCAGAGACTGCAAGGTGAACACTGGTTTTATACATCACACCTCTTTTATTGGGAAGGTTGTTGTTCATTGACACCCTAATTTACCTTTTCTATCCCAATTTCTCTGTTCCATCGGCATGTGGTTTGTTTTTTTTGGCCTTCTCCTTCCTTTGTCTGTCTCTGGTTTTCCCTCTTCTTCTATGGTGGCTTTTACTAGTACGAGATGAGAGGGGTGACATGCCGTAATGCTGTCAACGACTGTGACATTCCAGAGACCTGCACAGGAGACTCCAGCCAGGTAAAGAAAAAAAAGCCCCTAAACCCTGCGGTGCATTTCCCAAGATGCTTAAAAAAATGCAGAAATCTAAAACCCAGTGTGACTCTGAATGGACAGATAACCTTTTTCCTCTTTCAGTGTCCTCATAATGTCCACAAACTGGATGGCTACATATGTGATGCTGGCCAGGTAAAGTTATGCTTTGTGTTAATTGTTACATACACGTCAAACATTCTTGTCTTACTGCCTGTCCTTGTCTCATCATCATGTCCATCCTCCTCCTCCTCCTCCTCCTCCTCCTCAGGGTCGTTGTTATGGAGGTCGCTGTAAGACCAGAGATGGCCAGTGCAGGACTCTGTGGGGCTACAGTAGGTTTGGCTTGGATATTGAGTGTTATTTCTCTATGTTGCATGGCCCTCTGATGGTTTAAACAGGTATTTCATGGTTGGGGGTGGTGGTGTTGGTGGAAGGGGGGGTAAACATTTTAAAAACTTTTATTTCGAGAAGACAATGTAAACGAATTTACAAATAGTTTGGATATTTGTGCAAGAAGTGCTTTTTCATTTTTCAATATATATGCATATAAAAGATGAGGCGATTCAAGCCAGACTTAGGGTACATTTCGACTCAGCCATCTTCACTTACAAAAGCAGTATATCTATCTGTAAATACACTCGTGTATATATAGGTCTTAATATCTGTTCACATACTTTACTTATCTACAATCATCCACATACCTACGTGTTTATAGTGTATACATATTTGCCCTTCCACTTCCACTACTCTACACCTTCTTTTACAAATGTAACTATTAAAACCATGGGAGCTTACATTTCTGCTATTCCCATCACAAAGAGAAAGAAATATGAAACATTAGGGGAATTATATAATATAATTTGCTCGCATTGGAGTTATAAATTCAGTACATCTATTCCAAATCTGGTAGAATTTATCTTTTTGGATCTTGAAAGAATATGTCAACTTTGATTACATTAGAAGATTTGTCTTCTAATGGGTTTAATCACTCTGTTTAACTACTTTCTAGTAAATTGTTCTTTAATTGCCACCAAAAGGGCCTGCAGCAGCTTTATATCTTTCCTCTGTTTCAAAAACAAAATATGACCCAGATAAAGTTTCTCAAAGTTCAAAAGCATTTGAGTCTTGAATACAGTACTTAAGGTTTTGTGAATGTCTTTCTAATATAAATTCAGTCTAGGGCTTTTCCAAAATACATGAGAATGGTTTTTATCCATGGAGCCACATTGTCTCCAACATTTCACATTTTTGTTCTTATATATTTTCCTGGTATTGCATCTTAGAAATCAGTTCCTATTAAAATAATGATGTTTTTGAAGGCTTCTAAAAGGTCACTGTACTCTAGGCAATGTTGGCCCTGCAGAGATTGAACACTTTGTAATGCACTTTGTGAGTACATGAAATGTGCTTTCCTTATTCAGTATTCAAATGCCTTTTCTCATTTGCAGGGAAGAAATTGTGTATCGTAAGCAAATCATCTAAAAAGTTTTATAGATTTTAGCATGAATGAACTACTTTCTGCCATATATTTAATGCGAGATTGATCCAGGGGATTTTTGTCTCTATCAGTTGGGGCTGCCAGTCTCCAGTCTGCAATAATCATTCCAAATTCTTATAACTTCCCTCTAGCCTTGTATTCCCTTTTATCGACACAACAGAGGACTTAACTGTGAAGCATAAAATTAGATTATTAAGCAAGGTGATGCCATTCTTCCTTTTTCTTTTTCTAACTGTAAAGTATTAAACAGAATTCTTGGTTTCTCTCCTGCCAGATAAAGCGGAAATCTATTTGTCCCACTAACTAAAATGATTATCATTTACCTATACTGATAGAGTCTGAAAGAAATAAAGTAATCGAGGTAGACTTTTCATTTTTATTGTATTGATCCCTAAATTAAGACTTAAAAAGGGGATGAGAGTCCAGCTTTGCTCATCTGCTCTATTTGAAGATACTGGCCAAGAGAGCTCTTTTGGCAGTTTGCAGTTTTTCCAAAATATTTTAGTAAATCAGCTTCCCATTGGAGATTAAATTTATCTTGTGGGATTTTTGGGGCAGTAAAATTAAGATTCATAATCTGTGTTTTATACATATTGAGTTTATAACCATATTTTCCGACACTCATCCAGGAGTGTCATTAATTCCTAGAATGATTTTTCAGGCTGCTTCGAGTAGACTAGAATATCATCTGCAAATAGTGGCACCTTCTCCTCAGCACCTGCTTCCTTGATGCAATAGACATCATCACTCTGTCTTATCAGTCGGCAAGAGGCTCAGTAAATAGTTCAAAAGGGTAGGGGAAAATGGGCTAACCTCTCGGGCTCCTCTCTCTAACACAAAGGCGTTGGAAATGTCCCCGTTAATTTTTATCCAAGCTCTTAGCCTACCTTGTAAAATCAGATTTATTGGTATAAAATCTGTCTTGAACCTCAAATTTGTGCAATACAATGTACAAAAATACACATCTAAATGAATCAAAAGACCACATATTACATATTACTTGTATTTAAAAATCCCATCAACATGAAAAGAAATTATTTTCACAAATGCATTTTGATCCAACTGAAATAAAATGTTTCTTTCTGATTTATTTCACTTTTGTTGAGAGACCTTTTCCTATGCTGACATGAAGTCATCTGAAATGTGGGCTTTTTTGTTTCATGTTTTTTTTCTTTTAAGTTAGATAGTTTTATAGCCACAACTTGTAGCGGGAAGACAAGAGTCATTCACCGTCATTGCACATGAATCTTTTATAATTTTTGAAAAGAGCTCTGAGTATTAAAGCAAGGTTGTAGTGAGTTAAAAGAAAAAGACTGTCCTCTCTTTCCAGACTCAGCTGACAGGTTCTGCTATGAGAAGCTGAACTCTGAGGGCAATGAAAAAGGAAACTGTGGCCCAGACTCTAATGGTCAGGGTTGGGTGCAGTGCAACAAGCAGTGAGTGAACAGTACAAACTATATAAACTGTAAAATTCTATCAACACTTCCAAATGCATACGTATTTTTGAGCTTTTTTTAAATAATTATTTGACTGTTGCATCTTCTCTAAATTGCCTCCATCAGAGACGTTCTGTGCGGTTTGCTGCTGTGCACCAATCTCACAGCTAAGCCGCGGTTCGGCGAGCTGCAGGGGAAGCTCACCAGTCTGACCATCTTCCATCAAAACAGATATCTGGACTGCAGGTGAAGCAGCTTTTCTCTGATAGCTTGGTAGCTATGAACAATTAAAGGATTAACAAATGCAGAAGGCATTTAAACCACATTCAGGTACCTATATGAGGGAAAGATGGATCATTTTATCTTCTGGATCCATATTTGTCATAGACACTAGTCCAAGTTAAAGGAGAATAAGAGAAAAAGGGTAAAAAGTGTAAAGAGTTGTCAAACAGCATTTAAAGTAGTGATCTAGGATGAATAATAGATCAAAAAAAAGGGATGTTAATCTATGACATACTATGAATTAATAGGGAAACTGATCTTTATTCAGCATCTTATAAAATTAGCAAAATAGATAGTTAATATTTTTTTTTTTATTTCAATTTAGATAATCCTAATTCAGGGAGCCATAAATACAACCGAAAGGACGTGGATAATCAGATCATCATTTAATGTGACCATCTAACCTACAGGGGAGGCCATGCGGTGCTGGATGACGGTTTGGACCTGGGCTACGTGGAGGACGGGACGCCATGTGGGCCAAACATGATGTGTCTGGAGCGCCGCTGCCTCCCCATCACCACCTTCAACCTCAGCACCTGCCCAGGCTCCTCATCCTCACGCATCTGCTCCCACCACGGGGTGAGTCTTTCTCTGCCGCCCCCCCAAGGTTTTATCATGTTTGTTTTTGTCCTGCTGTCAAGCTGTCCACAGAACTAAGGTTTGGCGGCTGCAAATTAGATAAGATGTGGACTGCTCTCACTCATTTTTCCCCTCTTTATCTCTCAGACATGCAGTAACGAGGTGAAGTGTATTTGTGATCCAGACTACACTGGGAAGGACTGTAGTGTGTTTGACCCGATCCCCATCCCCACCCCGCCAGAGGGCCCAGAAAAATACAGAGGTAAACACACTGAGCAGTTTGCCTCCACATACCATAGTTGTCTCATGAGACGGCCACAGCATAGTTACAGTGGTACCTCACTGAAGTAATTTGTCTCCTATGTTTTTCTCAAAACAAAAAATGTACTGCAGCTACTGCTCAGGCTATGTATATCTATTTCAGTGTGAAAATGAAAATCACTTCTATTTGTTACATATCAACTCAAAGGAACAATTAAACCACAAAATAGAAAAATTTTGAAAGAATATAGTGAGACACAAAAAACCCCCACAAAATTATGAAATGCAGCATAAAAACAAATGAAAAAGAAACATTAAATAATATGACAGTATAAAAAAAATATGAATATGCCAAATAAGCATCATAGGTTGTGTTTTCTTGTACTGTCACTTGTAGTTGTCCAGCTTTGACACTTAATTCATATATCATTCTAAAATAGACCAAAACACTTTGTATAAACTATGTATACTAAAATGCTTTACATAAGAAACAAATGTACACACACAGATAAACAGGGTTAACTTTCACGTAAACAAATTAATTTGTATTAACCACAGGAAAAGTCATAATCGCCTGTCACTACACTAATGGCCTCAACGTTTATTAGAGAAAAATTATGCAGAAAATGGAGGCTGCATGAAACGTCACCACTTAAGAATATATACAGTTCCAAAATATAAAGAGGATGAAAGCAAATATTTTTACTTTTTGGTACTCAGCACTCTCACATTTTTTTTTTTCCCTCACTGGCTGACTCCTTCACTCCCACAGGTCCCAGTGGTACCAATATCATAATAGGTTCGGTTGCTGGTGCAATTCTTCTCGCAGCGATAGTCCTGGGGGGAACTGGCTGGGGATTTAAGTAAGAGCTCTGGCATGCCTCCATCTGTGTGTGCCTGCTATGTGCCTCTGTCAGCTAACGCACACGCCTGCGGCTCACTGCTGAATGCTCCTCTGCTTGCTTTCTGATCCATACTCACAACCAGAGACCGCGTGACTCTTTTTTTTTTATTATTATTAATGCTGACAGACGTGCGGTAGATGGTTTTTTCCATCTGCGGGTCTTTTTCGAAGAAGACAGCATGAATTGCTGTAAAGCATCACTGGTACTTTTGGCTGCTGAGCTCTTCAATGAGATTTGCGTCATGGCCTGAGTTAAATTGAAATTAGTGTAAATAATACAGTCTGTATGTGTGGTGGTGCTGGTGCTGAAAAAGCTGGGAGAAGCTGAGGTGATTTAATGATTAGTTGATAAAAAGAAATTTAGTCTGCAACAGTTTATGTACAGATTAATCATTGAAGCCATTTTTTAACACGAAATGGGAGAAGATTTACCAGTTCCAGCCTCTCAAATGTGAATACCTTCTGTTTTTTTCATAGTTATTTCATAGTTTCATATTAGCTGGTTTCCTCTCTTTTGTACATCGTAAATTGAATTTCGGTTTTGGACAGGTGTCACCTTTTGACCAGCATTTCTCACTGTTTGTGGAAATTTCGTCGATGCAACAATTAATTGACTGAGTCTTAATATAAAAAACAAATTAATAGTATAATGATGCAATAATTTTTAGTTGCAGCATTATATCGGACACATAGGGGAAATGCCATAAACCCTCACGCCACAAAGAAGAAAATAAATAGTTTGTATCCTTTTAAAGGGAAACTCAATCAGTTTTACACTGAAGTCAGTCTTGGGAATTACACTGCATATGTGATAAAACTTGTATAAAACCTTTTGTGGCTTCACAAACTACCTGAGCGTAAATTGCCTCATTTGAGTCAGCGTCGGTTGGGGCTGAAGACTACGAGTTTGGGGGGAAAAAAAAAATCCAGTGATGTGTAGTTTGAAAGACGTGAGCTCACCAGACATCTGTAGCCTGCTCCTCACCTCTGCTTGCTGCTAGAATAACACGCCCGTATCTCCGACCGGGCTGCCGGTGTTTGGGTTGCATTGTGCATAATGTAGGCGTCAGGTGTTGAGTGTGTGGAAGAAAACGTAAAATCGGTGATTCTGTTTTTCAAACTGTCCATCGTAACTCTGACAGTGTTGCAGGAGGATGACGTTAAATCAGTGGAGTACTCTCTCAAGTTTGGCAGTGATGCAGATTTCCTGCGGCGCACAATCCCAAATCAATAGATAAACACGATTGACAAGCTTTATTGAATCCCCTGCCCTCTCATTATCGTCGTCTTCTCTGCACAGCTGGATTTAACTCCAGCTTGCTTTTCTTTTATCCTCACTCTACAATGCTGTTTTGCCTCTCGCTAGCTATATTGTGGCATGCAAATAAACAAAAATGCTTGTCCCTGACTGTAATCTTTTGCCTTATCTCATGACTGTAGCTTGGATGATAGCATCAGATATGCCTGCCGAGTTCTCAGCAAGCTGCTTGGTTGTAAATAAAAAGGGAGACGATAGCTCTGTTTACTACTTTGCTTTTAAGGCCTTGGTTTCATTGCATGTTTTTTTTTTCCACACGGCACCTGACTGCCATAAAAGAAAAGTTGAGACTCTTACATGTCTCTCTAGTTCACTTGTTGTGTCTTTTTTTTTTTTTGCCTCCCCCCAACATCTTGTTCCTGCCTCACTGCGGATCCAGAAACATCCGAAGAGGAAGGTATGATCCTGCCTTTCAGTCTTGATCGGGCTTGAATCACCATTCATTATGTCAAATTAAAGCCATCAGTTTTATATGAATCCTCTGTTCCTTTATCCTCTGATCACACACTACTTTCAGATATTTATAAGCACACGCACCACTACTCAAATACTCTTTACTTTTTTTTCTTTTTTTTTGTCATCTTTCACATATTTTATAATTTAATTTTAATTTGTATAGGGATATAACAGCATGGAGCAATGCCACAAACCACAGTATTTATATAGTCTGTGCAACACAAAACTCGAGTCAAATCACTCAATTTAATTTCTATATGTGCAACAGCTCGTGAAGAGTTTAAGGAAACAATTTAGTGTATCTTTGTTTGCGTCATTAGTATTTTTATTGCATGTCCCCTCATTAACTTGGCTGCCATTTATGAAATATAAACTGTAGTTGCTGTGTTGACTTTGTAATGTTCATTTCATATGACTTTCAATAATAAAAGGTGAACATCTCTCAAGTTTTCAGTTATTTTCTTTACTATTTTATGATCTATCTGTATTAAGCTTCAACAATTAGTTGATTAATCGATTATTCAGTCAACAAAAAACAAACCTGCGACTATTGTGATAATTGATTGATCATTAAGGTAATTTTTTTAGGCAAAAATACACAACATTTTATGGCTTCAGGTTCTTAAATGAGAGGGTTTCCCCGTCTTACATTGTAGTAAACTGAATATGGTTGTTTTGAGACATTAGGCTGGAAAGAACAACATTTAATGGCAATGGAAAATTGTGATTGAATTTTTTTAATGTTTTATGGACTAAACAGTTGCTCAGTTGATTGAAACAAAAACCCCTGAAAATCATTCTGTATCCTCTCAACTTCTTTCTCTGCTTCTTTCCTCTTCTCTCTCCAGATCTGCAGGAGTGTGAGTGGTATCTTTCTGCTGTTCTGTCTTCCTTACACTGTATCCAGTCCGCTCTGAGGAGACTAAACAAAGATGTCTTCCGCTTACGAGCCATCAGACCTTTTATTTTTCCCTTTCTCGCTTTACTGATTCTCTCCACCATTTTTTTCCTCTCTCTGGAAAGCCTAAATTGTTATTTTTTTGACTGTGGTTCAGAAACCCAGAAGGCACATCCCAACAGATCTGACAGCTGCCAGGGATTGTCTGGGTTGCCATTGTCGACATTGCCTCCTATTTCGTGCTCGTTCCAGTTTTTATTTGCTAACTTTTCATGTTGCTTGATCTGGATGTTTTTGTCCTGGACAAACAGACACACACACACACACACACACACACACACACACACACACACACACACACACACACACACACATACACACACACACAAACATACGCACAGAGCCCTCAACTAAAGTGTGTTTACTCAGCTATGTGGTTTTCTTTTTCCCTGCCACTGGTTACAGCTGGTCCTCTTCCAATATCGACTGTTTTTATGCTTTACTCTTTTCATGGGAAAAGGCTGTGTACTTCTCCTAATTTGGACTCTTTAAGGAAGAATCTGTTAATACACGGTTAAATATTTACCCTCATGAAGAACACAACCACCTCCTTCCAGTTTTGTGATTTTAACTGGAATAGAAGTGTATAAAAATCATTAAGGATAGTGAATGTTGTTTTGTTATATGTGTTGATGAAGGTTATTTTTATGTGCTAGGACTTTGCATTCCACAGTAATAATTTCTCCTCTTATTCCATCTTTCATTATCAAGCAGTAGTCCGTCCTTAATCAGTACTTCAACATGAAATGCATTAATGTATGAATGTATAGTTCAGGCCTGCAAGGAAGCTTGTTAAATCTCTGCGCTGACAACATCTGAGTACTTTATATTTAACTACAGCCAATCTAAATAGACAGTTGCACATGTACACACCATATGTTTTATCCCAGTGTATGATAATTAATCCATATACAACCAATATGCATACAAGTATGCTGAACATGGGTGCTGATGTACATAGTGTATTATAAGGTTGACTCATTTAGAAAGCAGTGACTCACTGCCACTCTGAGTGGAAGCACAAGAAAACTCTTCCTGCCTCTCAAGCCTAAAACTGCTTGTTTAGAAGATTTAATTAGCACAAGAGGATTAAAATCTTTGAAGTTGGAGCTCCTCTGGGTTTCCAAAATTGTTGTTGACTACATGCCTGATTGCTTGGACCGTAGAGAAGAGGTTTTTGTGTTGCATATTTCATATATACCTGTGAAGGGGGATTTCAAGTTTCAAGCTGCAAAGTTATGACATAGATGTCACATTTAACAAAGGAACTCCCCCATTATGCATAAAGTTTATACAGTAATAAATTAAAATCTGGCTTCTACTGTATGTTCTCACTTATATGAATGTACAAAATGCTAAAATTAGAATTTAAGGCAGTTTAAGCCAAATATGCTTTATCTCTAATACCACAGTTTGGAAGATTTAATCCTGACTGAACAGATCCACGTGATAAGCAAAAAATATCTAAAAAGAATGAACATTTCCAGTGTTTTTGACAAATATCAGAAATGTTCTCCTTTTAATATCCAATTCTGCAGCTTTTATTCACATCACTCTCTCCATTTGTCCTCATTGGACCTCAGAGAGTCTTATATCAGGTTCAGAGAATTAAACTCCTGTCATTGTTTTATACAGAGACTGCTGGAGAAGCTTTGCTTCACCAATAACAATAAAGAACTGTGCAATAGCACAGGTGCCAGAAGAGATGATCAAAGTTACACTGCCAGTCACCCTTAGAAGTCTTATCACGCAGACTTCTTCCGTAAAAGCCTCCAAACAAGTTTATTTAAAAAAAAAAAGAAAAACTTAATGCCATTCCTCACTGAAGAAGATAAGTGAAGTAAAAAAAAAATGCAAATTTTGCAAAAATCACATTTTGACAATATGAAGTAAAGTTAAAAATGTCTGTATATCCCCTTTAATCATATTTAATTGTACCTTTTCTTTCTTCCCTAAACACTGTGTAGAAAACCTAAAAAAAAACTTAACGGACCGACTTTGCTGACAGCTCAGGTCAGGCTCTGTTTATCGCCACAGTTTGTGATTACACATCGTAGTTGGACTCGTCAAAGGATTGGCACCATTCACAAATAGTATGGAAGTCAACATTGTCTAGTCCTATAGCAAACAGTAACCACTATTTGCTTTCAGTGTAAATACTCATATTACTGTATATTAAAATGCATATTAAAAACTACCTGATTAACATTGACTGTGTGATCCGTGTCTCTTGTATAAACCCAGATTCAGGGGGGGTCCTGCAGGATATTCCCTCTCATCTATCTGATACTCGTTCTGCTCATAATCTGTGTCCTAATGACCTTGGTGATCCTCTGACTTTCCCTCTAGCACCACCATCAGGTAAGAATTCAAATCTGTCCAAGATTTTTCTTAATTTTTCTAAATAACTGCAAAAAGTAATGACATTCCCACACTTTGTGTGTAGTGTTGTATGTTAATGTTAGTGTGCCAGCATGCTAAACTAAACTAAGACACAATATATGCTTAGCATGTTAGCATAGTCTTGGTGAGGATGTTTCACTTTACATGAAATGGATTTGATGTCTCAGTGATGATTGCAGCATTATTGAAGTGCTCGTACAGCATATTTAGGAATCTGTAATAATATATTGATCGATATCAAGCAGGAAGATCAGCTGTGATGAACCTGTGGCAAAGAGGGGCTTACCTGGCTTGCAGTCTATCCTACTTAGTAATCAGGCAGATTTATAAGCATTCACTGGAAACCTGTGATTTTTTTTTTTCAGAGTTTGCTGAGGAATATAGAGAGCTCTCTGTGTCCTGTGTATCTCCAAGGCAGATCTGAGCACAGAGAAACTATTTGTCAGTCATGATTTCTATTTTCTGTATGATTTTTGCACAGTACTTTCTGATGAGCAGACAGTGCACTTCTGCATAGGTGCACTGGGGGTAGTGTTGAATAGTCGCCACTGACATTAGGTGTCAGGTTTTCTTCACACTACAAGCTTTCACCTTAATATGTCACCACAAACATCCATGGGAAAACAGAGCAGAGAGTATTTAGTACGATATTCACAGAATAAAACCTGAAGCGTAAAGAAATCAAAAAGACCAACATTCAAAATGTTGACCCATTTATACAAAATAATTTTTACATAAAAATGTAAAAATTCTTAAGAGTTTTCCTCTGAATTTGATTTTTTTTGTTTCCAAGAATCTGCTTTTATCATTTTTTTTTATAACAAGCCCAAGATTTATTTGGCATTTGTAGTCTACCCATACTCTCGCCATTATTAAATATGAAATACTAAACTGCTATGAAATAAAAGTGTCCGTCTGGCGGAAGTAGGACTTCTGAACTCGTCAGTTTAGTTGTCCGAACTGATGAGGTCCACTCCTTTAAGAACTGCTGGTACAATTATGGAAATTATAAACACCAACAGCTACTGGGAAAGAAACAGTTTGTTGTGGCCTCCTAGACTGCAAAAGCATATTAAGCTTATTCTATTTATTTACAGCGTGAATAAAATCATATGGTAAAACGTCTGTCAAAAACAGAACCCAAACATAGTCTGTAGTAGAGCTTCTGACGCATCCCTACATCACTTGATTTTGTATTTCAGTAGTTTGCTAATATTAAAATTGAAAAGGTGTGATATAGTGAGGTGATTTGACCTCCATTAGTCAACTATTACAAAGTCATTTAGATTTCAAGCACCCTCAAGATATCCACACTTCATCCACATTTTCCACTTGAGACCCTGCTGTTGTAATATTAAACTGTATAAGTGAGGGTTTTGTGTGTGTGTGTGTGTGTGTGTGTGTGTGTGTGTGTGTGTGTGTGTGTGTGTGTGTGTGTGTGTGTGTGTGTGTGTGTGTGTGTGTGTGTGTGTGTGTGTGTGTGTGTGTGTGTGTGTGTGTTCGTTCTTCTTGCTCAATGAAGTCATTTTACCTCCAAGACACAACTGAGGATTTCCAGTCAGTTGAATCTTAATGCAGCTGTACAGTTGCTCATTTTGCTGCTGATCCCTTTCAATGAACTCTGGGATACAAAATATAAATAATGGTAATATAAAATATAACCATGATAAGAAAATACCCCTCATATGAGTCTGCCTCCCCTGTCTTACCCCTGCTGGTAACTTTCCCGGTGGCTTTGTGGTTGTCCGCCGAGGTGCTCAGGGGTCTGTGGAAACTTTTAGGATTGGGCCCAGGTTTATTAGATGTTGGCCTGCAGAGTTCACACACTCTACTACTTTATTCGGCACAAAAAAAAATAAATGTGCATTTGTGCCGTTATTGTCCATGGCTGCTGTATGAATAATTAGAAGTGGTAACATTTGTATAATCCATGATGAAGTTTTGCAGGTTTTTAAATATGCCTTTTTTTGTGATTGTCCTCAGAAAGCACCAGTCTAGAAAAACTGAGACTATGACTTGTTTTCATTTGTTTAATGTATTAGTTTCGAGTCATGTGTGGTGTAAACGTTTTTTCCCTGTTATTCATAACGGAATTTTTTTTTTTAAAGTTACAAATTTAATCTGTATTTTTGCAGAGATGTCTCAGCCTTTATCCCCCTTTTTTTTAATGCATCCTACCGGCTCCTGTAGTTCTAAGACGAAGTGAAGTTATTCCTGCCCTAAACTTCACGGCATTAACGAAAAATCCGAACCTCCTGAGGCTCTCGGGCCACTTTACGGCTCTGAGAGGCCGGTCCAGAGAGGCGGGACCCCCCCCCACCCCCACCGTGCAGCTGTGTACAGCGGTGCTGAGGAGTCAAGCCGCGCTGAGAAAACTGCAACGGCTCTTTCAAAGTAAAAGCGGGAAAAGGGGGGGGCTCTGAGAAGTAGAAAGAAGGATAACCAAGGATTCAGTCGCAGGAATGAAACTCAAAGAGCATCGATTTATACCTTATACACACCGTGTAGTGGAAATAACAAGTATTTCTGTTCAAATAAAGGCAGTATCGTTAATGTTTCATTATAAAAGCTGAAGCATGTGGAGGGAAATAACCTGCATAGGTTAGGTCTGTTTCAGTTTGTTCATCTTTAATTATAACCCCCCCCCTCCTCCTTTTTTTAACGGAAGTAGTGCTCATTCCTTAACGTGGTTATTTTGAAGGAGGCGCTTCCCAATCCCACCCCCACCCCCCCAAGCAACCACCCCCCCCCCCTTTCCTGTGGTTAAAAAAGTCTGCAAAGGAGCCTGGAGATTGTCCACGTTTACAGCCTTCAGACCCAGCGTCCCCGCTCCACACCCCGCAGCCCGGGCACCCTCTGCGCAAAGAGCGCACACCGCCGCCGCGCTCCCCGCAAAAATCCACCGGCCTCCGCAACTGTTGCTCGGCTGTTTTATTGAAGCCCCGATCCCCCCCCACCGGAGGATGTTTCCCTGCCGCGTCGCCCTTTTCCTCCTCTCTACGTGGTCCTCCATGGAGTGCAACCCCAGTCCCGTGTTGGGAGACGTAGTCGTGGACAGATACTTTATCCCCGAAGCCTGTGCCAGGGTGGCGAAGGAGGGAGATTACGTGCGCTACCACTACAACGCCACGTTTGTCGACGGGAAAACGTTTGATTCGAGGTGAGTTCGTTCGCTCAGCGTCTCAACTTTTTGAATGCAGTTATTTATTTATTTGGCAAAAAAAAAAAAAAAAAAAGAGAAAAAGGTGAGTGATGTGCTGCGCAGGCCCCGCAGCCAGATGCAAAAACCCCGCTGTGGTGCGGCGATGTTGTTCGGTAACGTTAAAACGCTGAGTTGGTCATTTTTTGCAAGTTTAAACAAGTTCTCGTCCGTCAAAACTCTCGGTGCGTTGCCCCGAAGACGCGGGTTCTCCACCCCCGGACGCCCGCGTCCTCTCCAGGTTGGCTCGCCTCCTGACGCCTCCCTTTCGTCCCCTAACACCCCCATATGTTTCTCCCCCCCCCTCAGCCACCAGAGAGGAGCTTCCAAGGTCGGTCTGATCGGTGACGGTCGACTCATCGCTGGCATCGACAAAGGAATGCAGGGCATGTGCGTGAACGAGCGCAGGACCATCACCGTCCCGCCCCACCTGGCCTACGGAAGCACGGGCGCAGGTGAACGCGAGCAAAACGGGCTGTAAACGGGCAAACACCTTTAGCCAGATTATCTAAACAGCTTGGTTCGAAGGTAGAAGAACCCCCCAGAAATATCACAGGCCTGGTAAAGTGGGGCCCCAGACCAGAGGGCCCTTAGAATGACCTTTCATCAATTACTTCGTGGTAACTGGGTTTATTCCAAATTTATTTAGTAATATGCTCCAGTAAAGCACAATTTAGAAAAAAAGAAAAATGGTGAGGATCCCAAGTTGGATCCGATGCCCTATTTTATAGAGGTGTCCAGTGTTTGAAATGGGAAAACTTGACATTTAGGGACATGCCCATACATTTTTTTTTTTTTTTTAATCTGGCAGAGTTAATGAGAAGACTGATGCTACTCTCATGTCCAACAAGGGCAACATCAGCAGCAGCCGCTTAGCTTTGCTTGAACTCTGAGAACAGTGAGCCCGGCTCGGTCTAAGGGTTTTTTTAATCTTTGGTTCTTGCATGTAAAAAAAAAAAAAAAAAAAAAAATTGGATATAACATTATAATATGCAGAAGCAGGCTAGCAGTTTCCCCCTGTTTCCAGTCTTTGTGCTAAGCTAAGATAACCAGCTGCTGATTCTAGCTTCCAATTCAGATATGACATTTTTATTAAGTGTATCCCCCCCAGTGTCATTTCATTCGATACTGTGCTTACATGGTGCATATCATCAAACAATTTGTGTTTAATCAAACAAAGTGACATACATCACTTGGTTGGGTAATGTATATGTATGGGGGCCCACAGCCCTGGGACCTGCAAATGGATCTGGCCTTGCTTTGGAGAATTTATTTTCTGTGTTTGGCTGGGCATTAAGCACATCTTCAAGTTTTGATATATATATATATATATATATATATATATATATATATATATATATATATATATATATATAATAAAATGCAATTATTTAATTATATAAGTTGTTGGAAAAAAATGTAACTTAAATGGTAAGTGAGGAAGTAGGATTAAAGCTCCTAACAGATGTCACCAAGACCTTCACAATAAAAGAAAAAAAAATAGAGATAAATTATGGAAATAAAACTTGATTTAGCATCAGAAGACATAAATCATTTCCAAGCATTGCAACCGTTAAGAGACGTGTAACCTTTCCTAACATCCTGTTTAAATTGGAATGTATCAGTTAAGGAAATAAGATCATTTACGATGGCATTTCATCATTTTAATGAAGTTTTAAGTTATATTTAATTTAAGATGGGTGTGGATTATATGAAAATTTGTCAAAGTATGGATCAGTTTGAATTACATAGTTTAATTTGGTTCTCACTACTGATTTCTTTGCTGTTTCAGTCCATCTAACTGATATCTCATTGTTTTCAGGTGACGTGGTTCCTCCAGATGCCACTCTGATATTTGACATCCATCTGTTGGATCTGTGGAACAAGGCCGACCTGGTCATCACCAAAACCATCACCACTCCCAAGGACTGCAAGCGCTCGGTGATGCGCACTGACTTTGTGCGCTACCATTTTAACGGGACCCTGCTCGACGGCACCATCTTTGATTCTAGGTGAATTGCGGTTTGGATGGGTAATGGGGTTTGGTGATATCTGGATAATATATATACACATCAGTCTGATTCTCAGGCTAACATTTAATCAGGTTGCAACTAATATATATAGTTATTTATTGAATGATCTAAACAAATGCTGACCTTTTTATGAAACAATATAAAATGAAGTGTGTACTTCAGGCTCTGACACAAAACCCCATCCGAATGACAGCTCTTGTGTTTTCTGTACTGTGTCATGCAGGTATGTTGTCTGTGTGAAGTTGTGTGTTTGACTATGCGCTTGTATGAGCCCTACGCAGCTACAACAGGAAGCAGACCCATAATGCCTTAGTGGGTGAGGGCTGGCTGATCAAGGGCATGGATGAGGGCCTGCTAGGCATGTGTGTGGGAGAGATCAGAAATATTGTCATCCCACCCTTTAAAGCCTACGGAGAAAAGGGATCGGGTAAGTACAAATGACAGAGGACGAGAAAGAAAATGACTCGGTGTATTTATTTTTCCTGCTTTGCAAAAAGAGTCACAAAATAAAACTCCTCTACGTCAAACCTCTTGTTTTAGATTATCCGCTTTCTGCCCACCAGGTACAGAGATTCCCCCCCAGGCGACCCTGGTGTTTGACGTCCTGTTGGTGGACATTCATAACCCGAAGGACAACATCACCGTCGAGGACCAGGTGGTGCCCGAGTGGTGCACTCGCAGGTCTGTCGTTGGGGACTACATTCGGTACCACTACAACGGTACCTTCCTGAACGGAGTCACCTTTGACACCAGGTGAGCTCGGTTCACACTGAGAATGTGGATGATTATAATCGGGTGACCAGGTATTTGGTTGGATTTCTCATCTTTTGCATTTTTTTTGCATTAAAATGTAAATTTCTTCCCTTGAATTTCTAATAAACCCAACCCGTTTTGACATTTTCCTGTCACTGTCTGTGACTGCCCACAGCTACCAGAGGAACAGCACGTACAACACCTACATCGGGTTGGGTTACGTGATTACAGGCATGGACCAGGGCCTGCTGGGAGTCTGCATCGGGGAGAGGAGGAAGGTCATCATCCCCCCACACCTTGCGTATGGAGAGCAAGGAGCGGGTGAGTTATTGTATCTTTTCCTGCAGCTTGTAGCAAACTCTCCACATAAGAAAAACTATCCCAAATTGATTTTTAATAGAATAACAACGAAATCATCAAAATCTATTTTCTGACATGTTATACAGTAAAAGAACAATCAAAGAAATACTTGAGAGAACAACTGATAGTAAAAATATATAATCATTAGTTGCAACCTGATTAAATGTTAGCCTGAGAATCGGACTGATGTGTATATATATTATCCAGAAAATCACATAACCATAAAAAATCAGTCCCTTAATTGACTGAAAAACACATGACCAGTTCACACTGTATGTGGCAGCATTAATTTTCAGTTAGTTTTAGTATATGTCATCTGACATAAACAGAGCATTTCCAACACTGTGAGTTACCAAAAAGATTAAATAATTATCTGTGGTCTTTCCAGGTAACGTCATCCCCCCCTCAGCGGTGCTCGTCTTTGACATCCACATCATTGACTTCCACAACCCCAACGACACAGTGAACATCCAGGTGACCTACAAACCCGAGGTGTGTAATGACACCACCGCAGTGAACGACCTCGTCCGCTATCACTACAACTGCACCCTGGTGGACGGCACGGTGCTCTTTTCCTCGTGAGTCTCCCAGACACACACTCGTCCCTTGTTATTGCAATTTTGGATAAACATAAACCCGCATATTACCTGCTACCTTAATTTGTCCAATATGCAATCACCATTGTCCTCAGACACGACTATCAGAACCCCCAGGAGGCGGTGCTGGGGGCAGATAAAGTGATCGACGGGCTGGACGAGGGTTTACGGGGCATGTGTGTGGGAGAGAAGCGGGTAGTGACAGTGCCTCCTCACCTGGGCCACGGAGAAAAAGGAGGTGAGACTTCAGCTTTAGCCTCCTAACAACCAAGAACCATAACACACTAATACACTACTTTTTTTTTTTCTTTTTAAATCAGGAGAAAGATGGTTTGATTATCAGGTTAAGGAATCTCATGCTTATGTATTAGGCTCCAATAGCTTTTATCAGGCTTATGTTGAACTCTCACAGGTTTCTTAGAAGCTAGTGCTACAAACAAAAAGATAAATCATGCACATGTAAACTTTTCACAGATACCTAGAGGTAAACCCAAACATAAACCGTGTTTGTCTGACTTTCTATCCGTCAGCCACGGGTGTGCCGAGCAGTGCTGTGTTGGTATTTGACATCGAACTGGTAAGCTTTGAGAAGGGAGTGCCCCCTGGTTACCTGTTTGTGTGGCTCAAGGACACTCCTGAAAACCTGTTTGAAGTCATGGACATCAACAAGAATGAAGAGGTTCCACAGGAGGAGGTAGGTTAATGCTGGCAAGCATGACAAGCTTCACCATCATGAACAGCTTTGTAACATTCAACTGACTTCTGTGAAATCTCTACTCACATGGTCACTTATGACGTCCCTGCTCCCCTTTTTGGATCGGCAAACAAATTCTAAAATCCTCTATAGTTAGTTAAGGATGTTTAGTATTTTATCCTGAGCTTCCACGTGTGAAGTTTTAGGAGCTGATTTGTCTCACTAAATTTACGAATCACTCTGCAAAATAACATTGTTACACATTGTCACTAATATTCCTCTTTGACCCTTTTGAGTTTGGGGAGTTCATCAAGCTGCAGGTGGCAGAGGGCAAAGGTCGTATAAAGCCCGGACTAACCATGGAGCAGGTCGTTGCGGACATGTTCGGAAACCAGGACCGAAATAAAGATGGAGTGATCAAGGCCAGCGAACTCAAACTGAAGGTGGAAGAGGATCAGGAAAGGGAACAAGTGAGGCATGAGGAGTTGTGATGAGGACATATGTTTTGATTCTCTCTCAGGGATGAGCCCCAACATCTTAAAAACAAACAACGAGAGACTTTTTCCTTAAAGCATCATCATTTTAATATTGGACAGTTTTCTGAAACAACAGGAAAATAGTGTAAAGGATCTTTTTGTGGAGTTTTGTGCTGTGAGTGTTTATGTTTGATAATTATATTTCAAAAAAAACAAACAAGCACCTTTTATTTGTCCCTGAAAGTCACCTTGATTAAAATATTTTTAAGAAAATGAACATGGTTTCAGTTCTGTCTGACTTGTATCCTTGCATAGAAAACCATCTGACATCTGAAATAACTGCATCTGTATATATGACAAGAGGAGAGGTGCACCAATGTGTGGATAAATTGTCGGTGGCAGTTGGTATCATTTTTTCGAGTTGCACATAAAAATAGACTATTTCACACTTTTGATGCAAGTTGCAGTGTTTTTTCAATGTCACGCTTAAATGGGAAGTTTCTACACCCTGCATCAAAAAGTCTAGTATATTCTAACTTTAATGTCCAACTTTTTAGAAAGAAAAAGAAAAGTTCTCTGCAAAAGAAAAATATCTGACAGGTAATTGCATCACTGGCAACTTTGCTGCTTTTTACGGGGGAAAAACAACAATGTATGATTAATAAAATGGTTTAAAATGGTTTACTTATGATAAATAAATCCATTTTTAAAATTGTGAACTACCTTTTGCTGAGAAGAGCACACTTGGAACCTAGCCTATAATCACCTTCTTTGTCTATGTAAGTTTAACACCTACAGTAAAGTGCTTAACTTATTAGCTAGCTTAATGTTAAATCCTACATAGCAGCCACAGGGTTTCAGTTCAAAAACAACACTCACATCCCTAATTGTATATTCCCTTCTTTGGAATACTGATAAGACTCTAGCATTCTGTTTCTGTTATTACTGTGTAAACCTTCACTGTCACAGGTTGAAAATAGTTAGAATATAATGACTAATATAATAGCTTAAAGACTGATATCATCACTGTAAAGTTATTTGTACCCCTGCAAGTAACAGATGATCCATGTGTACAGAACAGTATATGTAGCCTGTAGCATCAAGTACTTTCAGTGTACACAGAAGTAACACAGTGTACGCAAAACACAGCTGAACAGCATTAGTATGAAATAGAAGACTTGGCAGATAAAGAGACAGTTACAAAATGTGTCACAGCTTTGCTCGTACAGGAGCATATTTTAAATCCTCATACAGTTAAAGAGCAAAGAAAAATTAGAAAGTGTTTTGTGCTTAAAAGGATCGTAAATGGAAGCAATTTTGAAATATGTAATTATTTTTACTGACACTTTTAAGAGGTTAATTCGTTTTCTGACAGAGGGCTGCTGCTATTACACTTAATGTATTTTAAACAATACAAAATAAATTTCCCCCTCACTGACCTCTGTTAAGGTGGCAAATTGCCATTCTGGTCCTACTGTTTCTATCCTGACATCCAACGTAAACAACAGTAAGAAAGCAATGAACTTAGCCTAGTACAGCAATAACAATCTGCTTGGCAGCAACTCTGACATAAAACGAAAGTCTAAAACCTAAGTCACAAATAAATGACCTAATTTAGATCTTTTAATCCTTTGGACTTCGGTCAGATGGTTTTCAACAAATTCACGTCAAAACACTGAGTGTAAAAATAGAAAAAGAGAACAAAGTGTGTGTGTGTGTGTGTGTGTGTGTGTTATTAGCGCTGTTAAGCACTTCAGCGAAAACAGAAGTTAAAAAGTCAAGTTTCAAGGTGTAGTTTGAGGTATCTGATGACGTGTGATTGTCCAGCATGCACCACTATGAGTGGAACCAACAAGTCCCTGTGTGTATCTTACTTGCTGCCTCTTGATGAGGTAATGTATCTGAGGATTGCGTTTGGAACATCCATCGTCTCGTCTTTCACCAATACGATGTCAAAGGAGTTGATGTACGACTCTTTCCTCTCTTCCACCTGAGAAACACAAAACACAGACAATGAGAACCCAGTGTCTGAAACTCAGCTGTGATCGATACAAGAAATCCCAGCGCCAATCACCAATTATTAGTCCCTTCTACCACCGTGTCCTTCACTGACCTGGTCATTCAGGAAACCAATGGTCAGGATGTTCTGAGGCTCCGACACCCCGTCGGCCATGGTCAGGTCTCCCAAAGAGTCTCCCAGCAGCAGCACGTTGGGTCGAGCCTGTAGCTCCCTGAGGCTGGCTGCGTGGGACAGGGCACCTTCCCTCTTGTTGAAGGTGTGGATCAGTTGGCCTTTGAAGGCTTGCAGGACCCCCTTATCAAGAAGCAATGTTAAAGAAAGGTTCTCTCACACAGAGACTAGAGCTGCTAGGATCACAATGTTGATCCTTGTAATGATTGGTGTTAAAATTGATTTGTGTGTTGTAGCGAAAGGTAATTCTGAACTATTATTATCAATATTAGCAACCAGCAGGAAATGTAATGATCAACAGAACAACAGAGATCAAACAGGCTTCTTGATGAAAGGTAATATGATGGGAAATACACCAATAATACTGCTTAATAATTTTTTTCTGAAGCTTTTAAATGATTCTTTTCAGCCTTTTTGCAGCAAAGTCATGTGCATCTTGTTAATAATGTATAATTATATTGGCAACTGAATTAATGTAATTTCATTATCCTATTACTGTTCCTCATGCCTTGAGATCAATAAAATGCTAGGAAAAAAGGTATTGGTTTGATCTGTATTAATGAACAACAGGGAGAGTCTTGCTTATTGCCCCTTTACATTGTTTTAGACTATTCATGTGCAGTGAAGGTGGTTGACCATCTCTGGCTCAGTCACTGATCACATGTTTATTTTTTAGAATGGTACAGTGGACATCCTTCTCTGCTAGTTCAATATCATGTAGGTCATTTCTTACAATACAGTATCTAACATTAAATGCATGTAAAGGCAGCTGTGGTTCTGACTCACAGTTTGGTCAAAGTCCATGTAGTTGGAGATGACGTGGACATTGGGATGGAAGACATGGTTCTGTCGGATCACCTCCTCCAGGACATCTCCAACACCAGCCGAGAAGATCAACAGAGGAACCTGGTTCTCAGCCAGACGTTCAAAAAACACTTTGTAGCCGTCCCTAAAGAAAACACACACCTCTCATTGCAATAGACGGATGAACCAATGACTATCTGATCCAGGAAATTTAGAGTAATTTTGATGAGCAATTAGAATGTTTTCATTTATTTGAAGACCAAAACATGAAAAGCAATTGAAGAACAATATTACACACAAGAAAATACCACTGGTTTAAAAGACTGTCGTTGTCTAAGCAACTATTGCATATCCTTCCTATAATTAAAGTAGTAAAAAAAGAAGTTAAACTAATGTAATGTTCAACCTTTTCTTGATGTATCTGAATTCAAAGTCAAAAATATTTTAACATTACTGAAGCCAATCTCCCTTTTGATCATTTTTAGCCAGTAAAGAAATTTAAATTGTATCACTGCAGAGCAATTCATTTTTTTTTAGTTTCCTAGTGCATTAAAATGAAGCAAACTAAAATGTATATGGAAACAATCACATATGTTGAGGAGAATATAAAATGACAAAAAAGTCTATAGAATTATTACATTTGTAGTAGCGTTATTGGCAAACATATTTTTCCCTGTAGAACCATGGAATTGATTGATAAGACCTTTAAGACTTGTGTACCTGAGCATAGCCCGAGATTCCTTGACAGCTTGGGCAAGCATGTCCTTTCTGATCTTCTGCTGAATTAGCAGCTCATGAACTTTGGTCCACCTGTAGAGGGCAGCACAAGACAACTTCAGGTTCTCAACCATCCTCAGCTTTAATTCCTTTTTCTTTATTGAAAGTTGAGTTTCTCCAAATTCAACACACTGAAAAAAAAAAAAGTTTTGCATTTTTTATCTTTATCTCAGTTTTTAGAAGAGTTAGGTGTATGAACAGCATTTAAAGTTTATATATACACTATGCTCTGTATAGTTATATTAAAAGTAGAAGCCCCCAGACCCTGGAATCAACCAATTTTGTGCAACATACAGTGGTGCTTGAATGTTTGTGAACACCATGCTATTGAAATGTCAAATTAATTATTGTTTGAAAATTCGGTTCAATAAATGAAAAAAGTATTATTTTGTGTTACTTGTTTAATTTAGATTTTCTTTACTTTGCTTTGGGATTTTAGATGAGGATCTGGTCACATTTTGTGAGTGCTATTATATTGTTTAATCTGTCTGTTTCTTACCACTCCACCATGAGAGGCAGCTTCTCTTCAGCACTCCGGCTTGCATCAATCTCTATGGGATAGTAGGTGCTCAACAGCTCCCTCATCTACAGTGGCCAAACACAAAACACTGAAAAATAATGTGTAGACTAAATACATTGGATGTATCAGCATGTGCTTGTTGGTCCATATTCCAGTGACAGGTGTAACATTATATAGAAGTAAACACAGGACGTGCAGCAAATTATGATGTGAACCGAAAAATTAATAGCTATAAATGTAAACTTTTCATTGCATAAAAACAAACAGCGACTACATTAGGAAAAACTAAAAAAGTGTAAAATGAACTCATTTATAAACTATAGGACACTTACCTTTCTGGTGCAGTCTTCATTAATTAACAACCGGTTATCCAGGATGTCTGAAACACCCAAGGAAAACCGGTTTGTAACGGTTTCAGAAAGGCATAAGACACTCCTCCAAAATTCAACATAGTTGCAGGACTAGGTAACAAAAGTGAAGCATGCAAAAAATACGGCCGATAAATTAGTCTTTTAGATCAAATTATTCAGATGCGCAGACTACCAAATCATAAGAACACTATTTGTCCATGATGCAGAGAATCTCTGCGGGTTATGTGCTTACTGTGGGTGGTGGGAACTCTCTTGCCATTGTGAGCAAATCTGGTCAAAGTCATGTCGAAGTCTGAGATGACCTGAGAAAACACTGCTATTTAGAACTGTAAAATAGTATTGAACCACTCAGCAAGCAACCAAATCCATGATTAAATTAAATATACTCTATATTTTCTTAGGTGCAAACCCTATAGGAAAGGTTTCCGTTTGCATTTTGGTATTTACTCATAAAGGCTCACAACTCTCAGATAGTATTGAACTGAGGTTATGTTATTTCAGTAATTAGTCATCTTGCAAGGACTGGGATTTTGGCAAATCTATCCCTGTAACATTGGTTATGCTTTATAGACCACTGTAGAGTCTTCATCACATAGGGGGCTTTCTAAGTGTGAATGAACTGATCACTATAAAGTATCAACAGTATTTGGATCTTTTGCAGCATTTGATTCTGATGACATTCTTCCTCCTGATGAACTGCATGTCTGTTCTCTTGGAGGAGGACTGACACGCATATTTCCAGTTGATTCTGGAGTAATTTCGATATGTAATCCCCTCACCTGCTCAAATAATCAAACTCCTCAAATGGACATCTCCAAACATGCATGGTGTGAATGTGCCCTCCAGTCAGCGCTCTCACCTGCAGGCTACCTGGACCTGCTAATTGCATAGCGTGGATTGTCTCCTCCACTCTGCTTCGCTCCCTCATCAGCACAGAGCATTTGGCCAGCTCCGGGATCTGAGCAGGAAAGAGTTCTTTGTTACAATGCATGTCATCCAAAAACAGTCCCGTGGAAAGGAAGAGAGCAGAAAACAAGGAGAGGAATGAGGGCAAAATAGACTCCAGGGGGGTTTTATACTAGAATGTGTTACATGCTTTAGTTAATATCAAATTCATTAAAAAAAAGCTTCTGAAACACCTCAATATGTTTTTCTGACATGTGGACAGATCTCATCTTTCTTTTAGTGAGTGCACATAAACCTACACAGATGTACGCACACTCTCAAACCTGAATTATGTGTATTTTTGCTATGTCAAATTTATGAAATGAACCTCCCGTCATCGTTATTCAGAGGCGCTTCCTTACCTCGTTCTTGGTCAGCTGGTGCCAGATGGCCAGGACAGTCCGCACGGGCGTGTAGATCCAGGGAATATGGTATATCTGCACGTAAAGCCAAGGAGACAACTCGTTACGGTAATGATTTATTTCTCACAGAGTCGTGATTTCCCAAGAACTTTCCTAGAAATAACTAGGTAACTTATTACTGATTCTAGCAAAAACACAAACAGTGATCAAGTGTTCCCCTGATTCAATTCAAAGCCTAAATGCACCAAGGAGTCTTTTAGTCAGGTTAGCTGGACATGAAGAACTCTGATATTCGTTTAAAGGCAAACATATAACTCATTATATATGGAGAATACAGATTCAAATATTAAAGGATAAATGAAGTGATATTCACCTGAGTTTAAATTGAACTTACTTCGTTGCACTTTACATATATTTTCCCACATTCTTTCAGCATCACGCCGTTAATCAGGGCTAATGTTCTGGCAATTTATAGCTATCCAGTTTAACACGGTTCTGATTAAATCTGTGTAGCTACTGGGACTATACACAATCTTTTATATAAATATAAAGAGTTATATAAAGCAGTAACCTACATCCGACTGACAACGCTCTACCCTTTGCTATTTTCGCTGTCAAAAATCTGGGAATATGTTAAGTTTACTAGCATGTTTGGCTACTACTGCGATGATTACGTAACGGCTGACCGGACCGTTAAAAACTCACCATTTTCAAACGGAGAGGAGACGTGTCGGAGAAGTGTAAACTTCTGTCCGCCGTTAAAAGTTCATGGTCTCAAAACACAAGCTGTTTTATCTAATTAAAAACTGTTGAATATAGAATTAAATCATGTTCCAGGTCACAGTCAACCGCGGCTTCTTGGGATTTGTTTACATTTTCCGGAGTTGTCGCACTGGCGGCGTTCCCACTCTTCCGTGTTTCAAACACACATAGTTCCGAAGCACATTTGTTCCTACTGAGGTAGCGGGGTCCAAAATATGGTTCTTCTTAAAATAGTAATAATAATAATATGTCCATCACTGCCACAATAATTAAATGATTATATCCCAAACTGAATTTAATCGCTACTCAATATAAAAAGAAAAAAAAAAGACCTTTTCTCGATTGAGTTCCATATCTCATTATTCAATTTTTCTATCTCATTATGATAAAAGATGAGAGAGATCCAGATCTTTTATATATGAAGTAAAGTTAAGGTGGTTACAATGATCATTTGCATTGTAAAAAGGCAAAAAAGGTAATCAGATATATTTACATATAATGAGCTTACATAGCCATATGATTGCATGTAATTTTTTTCGACATTTCACAGCATTTCGGAAAATGTTACATTAAACGTTAAAAGTCTTTTGTTAATGTTACTGTTTTCTCCCACGATGAAAAAAAAACAAAAATACATAGATTGCTGAGTGGATTAAACATTCGCCTTGTTTCAGAGATGACAAACTTTATTTAAGTTTATCAACTTTTATTGCATTGTCTCTACACTTGCAGCTTTTGCACATGTAAATGCAATGATACACATACATCATTCAAACCCAACTCTTAACAAACTGGGAAAAAAATACGATCTTGAATTCCAGACTCAAATGTGAAACTGCCAATGACTATACCCTGCCTATGTCTGAGCGTAATCCTAGTAACTTGCACATGTAGAAATGAATTAATTAATTCATCAATCAGTACTGTTCATCTTATGTACAGTGTTTTAGTGGAAAAATTAGACCATAGGACAATGAAGATGATTAGACCAAATTATACCATAAACAGCTCGGCAGGAGATATGGACAGCCACAAGCAATTTCAATAGTAACAGAGAAACACACTGAGCTCAGCAACTGGTCCACACAACACTGAGTCACAAGATTGGAATAAAAAACAAACAAACAAACAAATACTTTTTAAAGTTAACATTAAACTGCATTAAAAAGGAACAGCTGGAAGCATTCACAAAACAGCCTCTTGGTTTAATGTGTTTCACACATTTCATAGTCTTTCAACAGTGCAGTGTCCATGTGTGAACATTTGCAAATTCTGAAAGAGGTACAAAGGAAGTACAAACCATATGAGTCCACTAAAACCAACATACCAAATAACTCGACAAAGCCACTGTTTTTGGCAACTGTCACATCTAAGTGTAACGGTATAAGAAAAATTTAAATTCAAATAAGAAACAGAGATCTTTTATCGAAAAATATCAAGGTGGCATCTGGTCTATCTTTCAACATATGCAACAACTTGGGAAATTAATTTAAGCTATTTTTTAGCAGTTGAAATAGTAAAGATGTCAATCAAACACATTCATATTCATACATTGGAAATACAAATCGGTATTTTGTCAGTAAAACTGTTTTAGTGCACATATTTTAGTGCAAAAATGTATTGTACTGTATTGTAAACAAGCTTATGTTTAAATGAGGGGAAACATGACAAACTATGTCCTTAGACCAATACTTATTTAATTTAAAAAGAAAAAGGTCTCTCAAGTGGTGCACACAAAACCTACTTAATACAATCAACTAGATATTTCAATCTTTCCAGTGCAAAAGAATGTAAAATCATGGTGTGAATAGGAGGTAGAAATTAGATTCAATAGCAGAGCAGTGAAAGGGCTTTCTTCTCTCAGCTGGTTGTTACAGTATGTTCATTACTACCACACTGATAATTTAACTGCCATTCAGTTCTTACCAACATCACAATAAATGTAGACATTATTTAATTGGCTAAGTTTACATCTCAACACTAAACCCATTTCACAGGAAAGCACCACTGATAATTATCAATTTTAATTTACCTTGCACCACAATAACACTTAGACCATTTACTCTTAGGTGTTAAAACAGAGCACACATTAAAAAGCGATCCTAAATTGTTCAGCGGTGAAATTAACAATTTTTTCAGAAAATGTCAAAGCAATCATTTACAGGCAGAAGAAAAATAAGGCATAAGTTAATGTCGTAAGGCCAAAATGATTATGCAAGACTGAACAGTGTAAACGTAAGCCCCCAGTTAACCCATGCAGACATTTCACCTCAATAAAAGGCAAAAGAACAAGTCAGAAGTCGTGGAATAACAACAAGGCATTTATCAGCAGATGAAGTGCTAAGTAGACAAGGCAGGACGTCAGGTTCTCAGCATTCGATCTGAGACTGCAGCTGTCTCCGCAGAGTGAGGGTGCGTCGATGGAGCTGCTGCATCTGCTGCATGCGGTCTCGCTGGCGAGCCAGGTTCTGGGGCATAGGGTAGCGCTGGCAGCCGTAAAGGTAGTGGAACGGGATGCGGACGTGGCAGGCCGCGGCCCGACAGCGAGGCTGGGGTAAGGGTGGCAGCAGCATCCACCGCTTCCTCTCGGCAGAGTAACGGTAGACCTCCTTGCAGTACTGCTTGTCCATGCTGTTGCTGTTCCTCCACCCGCCAATGATGAATATGTCTTCCCCCAGGTGGCAAATGGCAGCACCTTCCATACAGAGGACCTCTGGCGGGAGGCTGTCGAGGAGGTCGCTTGAAACGTTTCTGCTCATTTTCTGCTGAGCGGCCTCGACTGTTACCTTGTAATTCTTGGAGCAACAGGAAGATGTATGGTAGAAGTTGGTGGACGCAACAGCCATTTGGAAAATACAGTAGTTATCGATGAGTGGTAAGGAGTCCACTTCCTGCCACTTGGTAGTCTCTGTATCATAACAGGTGGCCACGGTGCTCAGTCCATCATCATTGTCCTCATCTACAGGGGTCCTGGCCATCACATACACGTAGCGGTCCTCCACGCTGACTGTTTTGACATCTCGTAGTATTTTTGGTGCTGGCTCAAGGTTGTGCCACTCGTCCTGCTCAGGATTGTAGACAACAACATCCTTAAAGCCCGGACTGAAGTTGCCGTGACCGCCGATGCTGTAGAGTATGTCTTTGACACAAGTGAGGCCGAAGGAGTGCTTTCGGGACGTAAGGCTACTGACCTGCTCCCAGCTGTTGAGGTTGGGGTTGTAGCGCTCCACCATCTTGGCGAAGCCTGGCTCCATGGAGCCTGCCACATAAACATGGCTGTCCGTGACTGCGACGGCATGTCCGTCAAAGTGGTTGTGAATGTGTGGTAGGTTGACCCAACGGTCCTCGGCGACAAAATAGCCGACACACTCACTCAGATACTCTCCACCCTCTGAAACTCCACCCACTACCATGATTACATCCATGTTCTGTCCAAAACGTGGCTGGATCGCTGACATGTAGGAGGCACAGAGCTCTAATTCAGCTGACTTAAGACTCTCAAAGTGAACAGCTTGAACTTCAAGGGTTTCAGACACCAGCTTCTGACAAGATGCACTGTTTGCCACTAAGGGCTCCTTTCTCACCACCCGCGTCAGGACAGTAGGAGCGATCTGTGGCAGCCTTAAAAGCCTGAACAGCTCCTCAAAATGCTTCTCCCGCTCCTCTGTGTTTTGGTGCACCCATTTCACAATGGTCTCAAACAACTCCTGTTCGGAATCCACGGTGATTTCCGAGTCAGACAGCCAGTCTCGCACCAGGTGAAACGGCAGTGTGTAGAACTCCTCGCGGCGGATAACTTTGTGGAAGTTTCTCCTGATTGTCTTGGCGGCTCCCAGGGCCAGCTGATCCAGGGTGTACATTTGGGCGAGGCTGTGCACGGCTACGCAGTTGGACAAGCTCAACTTCTTCATCAGAAACTCTCCACAGAAGTTCTTTAGCTGCACCAACAGGAACCTAACAGTGTGAACAAGTCAAAATTATCAGACCACTGATGTGTAAAAGTTGTGCATTGAGCAAACATTCTAACTTGTTATAGTATGAAAAAGCACAGGTGTCACTTATACCATTAATAATAGCACCATTCTCTTCAATTGTCCCAATAAGCCATTTGTGTGTGACAGTCTGAAGTATTCAGTATACAAGGACCCTGGGTTTGAGGCATTTAAATGGAATTCAGCTATGATCAAGTTTATTATTAACACTTTTTTTTACCTCCTTCGAAATGTCAAAAGTCATCTTTTGAGTATTTGGTGGTTTTATTTTTCATTTTTTCTGGCTGATGATACCTCTGCCTGCACTGGAGTTTGGAGTAGCAATGATAATAATTACATGAGATCATCAGTGTCCATGTCTTAATAAAAATAGCAAAGGTGTATGTTTTCCCACCCTAACAGGTGCAAAAGCACAGGAGAACAAGGGAGTTGTCAGTCCAGCACATTGTTTACACCCTAAACAACACCTGAGGGCCAATATGAGCCTCACCTATTCCCAACAGGCTCACTTAGGTAGTATTATAGAATGGTGCAAAGTTATAAATATACAAAAAGACTACAAAGATACACAAAATAACTGCAAACAGACACATACCATCCACAGAGACACAAAACAATTCAAAATCACAACAAGGGGATGCAAAATAACTACAAAGATACACAAAACAACCACAAACGACATGGTTGCTTTCAGTGTTGGTGCTCTGGGCCTGTGTAGGGAGGGTGGGGGGCCTTTTAAAGGTTTGTGCTCAGGAGTCTATTGTGTCAGAATCTGTCTGCGATTAAATCCTAATGAAAATAATCAGCATTTTTGGAACCTTTGTTCACACAGGCCATAGGTAAAGACCAGGCCCGTGACTCATAATCCAAAACGCGGTGTTAAATCTGACCGGCTTCCCTGACAAATGCTCTTTGCGGACTACTCTTCTCATAATGAAAACATGCAGACTAAATAAAACGGCCAACCACGGAGTGCCAGGCTCCACAGGTGTTGCTCACCTCTATCTATAAGTCACAACTACTAAGGACACCTGCCACACACTCACATGTATAAGCAAGTAGACGGTTGTGATTCTGATTCACATTAAGAGTGTTTTTTTGTGTTGTTTGCTTGTTTGTTTTTTGAAACCTCACCTGTCAGCGAGTTCCAACACCTCATGCACGTTCGCGGTGGTCACTCGGATCTCTCCCGTGTACATGAACCGCACGACGCTCCTCACGGTCTCCGGGTCGAGTCCGCTCTCCGAGCTCCACTCCCTCAGCTCCAGCCGCCCCGACGGAGCCTCCGAGAAGCCGCCGCCCAGCAGCGGCGTGAAGTAGCGCGACGCCGCGGACAGGACCGTGCGGTGGGCGCTCAGGGTTTGGACCCTTCCCCCGGGCGACCCTCCGGAGCTGAAGACCAGCGTCACGTCGCAGAAGAGCCCGGCCTCCCTCTGCTCGTTCTGCCGCCGGGAGAGCTCCGAGCAGTAGGCCGGGCAGGCGAACTCCTCGGCCTCCTCCTCCGGCTCCCCGTCACCTGTTACCGCTCCCTTCGCGCCGCGGCGCCGGCCGCCGTCCTCCGGCCCTTCTGCCGCCGCTGCCATGCCGCGGGGGGCGGGAGCCGGTCTCGGGGCTAAACGGAAGCTCCGACCCGCCTTCGGGAACAACTCGTAGGCATAGATCACGCAAGTAAATAAACAATCAAAAACTGACATGCATGCGAAGCGTGCGTAGCCTCGATCGGGGGGGGGGGGTCCGAGGCTCTCACTTCCGTCCTCAAGGATGTTCCTGATTTTTTGTGCAGGGGCGTCAATGGGAGGCTCCAGGATTCAGGCTGATTTCTCCGTTCACACTGGAGACCCGGACGCCTGACGCACGAACGGCAGAGCCCAGGACGTTTTCGGGTATTTTAATGTCGTCGCGTAGCATTTACGTCTTTATTTGAGCGAAATTTAACTTTGTTTAAAAGGGGGACGCGCCGTTTCGCGCATGCGTGCTGGGAATTGTCTTAATGCAGGTGAGCCGCGATCGCGACTCAAACGCGAGTCGTCGGACGCATTTGGGGTCTGTTGTTTTCAGTCGTATCAAGACATCTATACCACAGATCGATCGGTTTATTGATGATTTATTAAAATTTATAAGCGGCTGAGTGAAGTTTCTCTGATGGCTTAGGAGAAACTGAAAAACACAGGACTACTAATGACGTACTTAAATTTATGACAGACAAAATGTCTTATTAGAAATCACACTAGAATGTAAGAAAACATACATCGATGCTTTATAATTATTTATAACTAGATTTTTACTGAATAGAAACACAGCCAAGTTCTTATCAGAATATGTTGATATGCGGTTCTTTTTGATGGGAGCTCTAAAAATTTAATAAAAATTGCTCCTACTGCAAAAAGTTAACATTAACTGTATTTTTCTCCCCCGATATTGTAAATGTCAATGGCTAGTTAGACTATGCAAATGTTAATAAGGGGTTATAACATAAGTCTGCAATCCATGAGCAGACGCTGGTGTATAAAAGGATGAAAGACAGTGAGAAATATGTCTTTAATGGGAGAGGTTACAACTACTGTACATTGTACTCATAAAATGTATTTATAGCTGCATACAACTACATTATAGTGGGTTTTAAATGTTCATATACGACTTAAATGGTACATATGGGGGATATAAAGTAAATCGTTACCTTTAGGGCAGTAAAAAGTCATACATTAGTCATAAATAAATTCTTTTAATTAATCCTAGTTTAAGTCCTGCTTCACTGTCTGTGAGGCAGCTTTTGGTTCGTACCCTTATATGCCACACCTGCAAATTCAATACAGTCCAAGTTACAGGTTTACCCTTTGTAGAAGTATGTTCAAGCTCCAATGTGAAGTAGGTCTCCATTTTTTTTGTCCTGAATTAAATTACACTTGGCTGATGACCCTGGAGCCAATGACCAAATTGTTCATCAGCAATTATTTAACATTTTTCCAGCCAAAGATCACTGAAATCAGTTTTCTGGTTATTGAGTATCATTTGTACCCCATTACAGGTTAAGCATCACTGTTCATGGATCACTCTTTCTCACCTACAACAGGTTTAGACATGAAAAGTAAAACAATAAGTTCTTTATAATTATACTACTGTATGACAGCGTATTACAAAAAACAAAACATTTTTTCACATTTAAATAAAAACGGAAAAACGGATCAAACACAGCAGGCCATACATTGGGCAGTTACAAAAGAATTTTGAGTTGGAGCCAAGTCTTTAGTGATCATCTTTTACAGAGCTGACATCTTTAATATGTGAAATCATTTCCCCGACTAAAGCAAACTGCTTTCATGGTCCCTCGCCAAAATATGCTTTCAAGACTCACATGGCTCATTCATGAAGCATTTTGTTTGTCTCCTTTTGATGCTTTTACAATTTCCTGTCTCCTGACGTAGTTATTCAGAAAAGCAACACAATTTGTATTTGGGGTATCAGGCTTGTACACCTCAAAACTGATCCTTATCGTCAGCAGCTGATGAATTTTAACCACCCCTGTACAACTGGTGTTGTAAATGTTGTAGGAAAGGCAGTGGGGGGGTGTTTAAGTCCTTTATCCCATTACGATGCCTCCTTCTCAAAATGTAAGATGATAAGCTCTGTAATATCTACCAATGGACCCTGTTTTTTTTTTTTTTTTTTTTTGCTTTTAACAAAGACGAAAAATTCCTAAAAATAACTTTGGTTTATTTGGAAGTGACAGAACTTTCTAAGTGGGATGGAAACTTGGATAAGGAATTGAAGAACTGGTATTAGATCTGAAGTTGTTAGTGTTTAAACTAAGGTGCGATACTGAGTAAGCCAGAAAGCATAAATAATCATACTTTTCTTGTGACCTGAATCAGACAGATGCTGATTAAATGGTCAATTTTTGTAAGTTGTAAAAAAAGAGAAAAAAAAAAGATGTTACCTGCTGAGCTTGAACAAATTTTATATCATTAACTGTTACTGCAGTTTAACAAACTGAAATAACAATAAATCCTGCCATAGTACCAACTATACAAAACAGAATTCTTGGCTTTTTTTCAAAGTACCAAATGATTTTGTGCTTCTGCAATTGCTGTAGTTTGCATTGGTTTGGCTCTTTGTTCAAAACTGAATAAGTTACGACTCAGACTATTTAAATAAATTTGTCAAAAACTAAATCTAAAAATATACTTCCCCTTTTTTCTCTCCTCAAAAACTAGATCTAAGACTCCTACCCAGATTCCTCAATCGTACAGTACTTCTACTTTCCATCGTCACCTTGCCCTTTTTTCTGAAGGCAGCTGTTGTCATTAACGGGGAGTACATAAATGTTAAGTGAGATGTTCAGTCACATAAGGAAGTGCGTCCCATTCTCTGATGTCGGGGATTACATGGACATATGTTCAGGAAGCACATAGGAGATGTCGTCCCAGGGGTGGCGGTACAGACCCTGTTTCAGCCTCTTCTGGTCCAGGTAGTGGCCTAGTGTAGGAAAGACACAAGTTTGACGTCTCGTTTTAACACTCTGACAGTTGGTGTCATGGCTTAATCTGAATGGGACTCACCAATAAAGCCCATACTCCGGCCAAGGACAAAGATCCCATTTAGTGCACCGATCTCCACAAACTCGTCAGCCTCATCTCTGGAACCAGTTCAACATTCATGTGAGAAACAATACTGGGCAGTGTGCCGTCAGTGCAGAAAGCAACAATACAGACAACGCACTTCTGGCATCTGATTTCTAAAATTTATTTATGAATAATCCAGCTCTAAACACTTTAGTGTAGTCATAACCTGCTATATGTTTATAAATTAATTTGTCATATCGTAAATCCTCCTCTGGACATCCATAGTTTTAGACTGGTGGATAAATAGACTTAACTTGCTTAAAAATAAAATGTTAGAGTAAAAGTTATAAAAAAAAGTAACTATTCAATGTTTTCAAAGTAAGTTTTCCATGCTCATTAAAAATAATCGATCAGATTAGTAGCCAATACATTTAAGTTTTATGAAATTCTTTATTGGGGATAAAATGCATCGCTTGAAAAGCACTTGCAGAACGAAACTAGCAAAAACCAATCTTACTGGATTTACATGCCTCACCAGTCTCTCCATGGACTAACAGATTGAAGCTGTGGGACTTACCGCGTGAAACCACCACATGTCCTGAGCAGGTCCACAAAGGCAACGCCGATTAAACCGTCTACATTGAGGATCAGGTTGGGTTTCTGAAAAGAGTTAAGAAATCAAATCTAAATTTCTGGAGAATAGCCATAAGCTAGCCAACCAGCAGTTCTGCGCACTGTCCAAAGATGTCATATTCAAATGTTGAGGGTTTTTGTCAGTAAAATGCCCCGATGGTCAGTTATGAAGAATATGTGGGTGGCAACTAGAAAAAAACAAAACAAAAAAAACGCTGTCACATGCTTTGCTTCCCTCTTGTTAATTAAAGTGATAACTACCTTTGAGGTGGTGATTTTCTCTACGTCGAGGGCGTAGTCGAGCAGGTGGGTGGAAGGGAAATGCTGCTTAACAAAGTCCTTCAGAATCTGCACACGCATGTCTGGGTTGTTGATCTGAAAACAAAGACATACTTTTTTTTTCCCCCCAATAAACTTAGAAAAAGCTCTCAACTGTAAGATATTAATTTCTTTTTATTTTAAAGACGAATTATTCAGAGAGATTATTGTACCAACTTTTTGCTTTAATCTAAAAAGGCCACATCGTTTATAGCTCATGATAATGTAGCTTTGAGTAATGTGAGAAGAGGAGCGCTGCATACCGATTTGACCCTGTGGCCGATGCCCATGATCAGCTTCCCATCCTTCTTCATCTTGTTGACAAACTCCATGGGCAGCATGCCGCTGTCAAATGCCTTGCTGAACTGCTTCGCAGCTGCATCCAGAGCACCTCCAAAACGGTCCCCCTGGAATTTGTGAATAAATCATGTTTCAGTACAGAAACATGTTGGTCGGTTTTAAACATTATTAAAAACAAACGTGACCCTAGAGGCTTGTATATGACATGAAATAGGGGTATCAATCAAAAAAATGCCTTGTACTGGTCTCAATCCAGTAGGTAGCAAAAAAGTTCTCAAATACACTGCATACTGCTTCCAATGTGTTCACACTCTTTAAGTAACACTTTTTACCAGATGTAAGGTACTAAACAGATTCTTCTGACAATTTTTTTGGATTGTTTTCATAACTTCTGTTATCTTTGATGTTGGCATTGTGTTATTAAGTACGCGTAACATTTTGTGTGTGTTATCAAGACTGACAATGGTGAGCAGGCCAGAGGTGAGGCTTGAGATAAGGTCTTTGCCAGCACGAGCACAGACAATGGTGTTGTGTGCACCGGAGACGGCGGGCCCGTGATCTGCAGTCACCATCAGGCACATTTCAATGAACTGGCAAGCGTAGCGTGGCAACCTACACAGAAGGAGAGCAATTTTTTCAAATCCACTAAAAATGTGTTTGTTAAAAAAAAAAAGGAAAAAAGAAAAAAGAAAGCATCTTCTCTCAGGTACTGATTGACATCAATGTCTCTAGCTATCACACCAACCTGCGCTGGAACCAGAGCAAGCCCAGGACTCCTCCCAAACCCATCTCCTCCTTGAAGACCTCAGTGATCGGCATGCCAGCGTAGATGAGCTCCTGGCCTCGCTCGTCACAGATGCTCGTCATGAATGAGGCTGGCTTACGGATCAGTCCCAACTCCTGGAGGAAATCCAGTAAAACAAATATTGTAAGGTGTGTTCAAACAGACAGGTAACAAACAGTGTGTAAATGTTTGTATAGTTTGAAACAAAGTGTCTGATACAGTATCAGTATGTTTGAGGTAGTATAAACAGTGGCCTCATTACATATTTTGACCTAAAGAGCGCTACCACACATTCCTATTGCTACTGTAAAATATCCTGCTCAGTACATATCAAGCTTAAAATTCTTTATTAAACAAATGAAGGCCTCCCTATTATAACTGTTTGTTAAATATCTATATAAAAAAATGAATATTGACATCCAATATCCCTCAGCCACCGTTTTTATTAATCACAATGAATTCACACATTCCTTAAGATACAAACACAAGATAAACCGTCACTATACAAGATTTCAAATCTATTTAATGTAATCGTCAATGTTCTTACCCTGGCCCAAGAGTAATCCATAGGTACTGTCGGGGGAGGAACCTCCTGGGCAGGGATGATGGTACCATTGGACACCAGTTCATCATACACAGTCCTGTTACATACACAGACGAACACAGAAATAATTAAATAAATAATTATTTTTTAAAAAAATTAGTGAAAGATTCTGAAAATGCATCAGTGATAAACTCTGTGGTCTGATCATATGGTAAACCTCTCACCTGATGACATCCCCCAGCTCATCAAAGCTCTTGGGAACGTAAGCTCCAGCGTCCCTCAGAGCCTGGTTCTTGGCTACCGCCGTTTCTGAAGCCTGGTTGGCACAGGCCCCTGCATGGCCAAACTGAACCTAGGGAAAACAGCATGACAAACTGAGCTACAACAATCTGAGTCCTCACTTTACAAAATCATAAGCAATTATTTTTCCAAACAGACCTCTGAAGCAAACATGGTGGCGCATGTTCCAATACACCAGCACACCACAGGCTTGGTTATCCGGCCCTCTCTGATGCCTTGGCAGATCTTGTACTCCTCTGTGCCTCCAATCTGGGTTGTAAAAATGAATGAGATGTGTAGAGTTGAGAAATGCAGACAGATCATTTTCATTAAAGGCATATGAATTCACATGGAACATTGCCAAAATTACATGAATGCTAATCTGAATATATGAACATTTGCTCCCACCTCCCCTAGCACCACTATCATCTTGACCCCTAAACTGTCCTGGTACCGAAGGACGTGGTCCATGAAGGTGGAGCCTGGATATCTGGGATAAAGAGGAATAAAATATAAGGACTAACAGAAGGAAATCAGTCAGGCAACAATACATTTCTCCGGCGGCAGGATGAAATCATAAAACTAACAAGTTTCAATACTGTTCAAACAAGTTCTTTTACCTATCTCCTCCGATAGCCACACCTTCATAGACGCCGTCTGTGGTGCGGGAGATTATGTTGTTGAGCTCATTGGACATGCCCCCGGAGCGTGACACGTACGCCACACTGCCGGGACGGTAAAGTTTGGAAGCCAGGATGTTGTCCAGCATACCACCTGTGTTGCCAATTTTAAAACAGCCAGGCTTGATGCCACCAACCTGGGTGAGAGAAAATAAAGGGTATCAAATGAACTTACGTGAGCCGCTTGAAAGGTATAATTTTCAGCTTACATGCATTTAAGACTAAAACACATCTATACACGCGCAGACAGAGGCAATGGCCTCTACGGTCACACGCTACTGCAGTACTTGAAACAGTCTCGTTTCTAACAGCCCCTTTTGGTGTCATGGGGTTGCATACCGTTGCGGGGCCAATGATTGTGACACCTCTCTCATCAGCCATCTTGATCATCTTCCTCGTCTGTGCCTCAGGGATGCCCTCGGCTATTATGGCAATAGTGTGAATCTGGAAACACAAATTTAATAAACAAGCAGACTCTCATGTCTGAAACTCACGTTTATGCCTTGACGTGTGGGCATGTGAAGAAATTTTATGTTGTCTGTTTCTACCTGTGGGTACTGCATGGCCTCCACTGTGCTGTCGAAGGCGGAGCGCAGTGAGGCAAAGCTGATCAAGACGTCCACCTCCGGGTGCTTCTTCATGGCATCGGCCATGTTCTTATAGACTGGCAGCAGGATTTCTTTGTGGCCCCAATAGAACTTCTGCTTGTGATCCCCACTGGGCAGGAGATGAAAATGAATAGAGCACATCCTTATCTTGAAGGAACATAGATCCTTTTACCTCAAATTTGCTAAGCTGGAGATCACCACTATTCCTGTTTTCTCCACTTGCAATTTATAGCTGCGAATGCAAATTACTTTAAAAAAAGTCTTGGTAGGATGGTAAAATCTTTTCAGTGAAAAACCTTGCCCTCCGATCTTTCAAGCTTGGTTTTCTACAAGAAGTAAGAAAGTTGAGCTGAATAAAGATTTTCAAGTTTATCATTTGTCAGAATACATAGACTCAAAGATTAACACATTTTATCAAGACAAAATATGACTTTATTAAAAGACTGAAGACTTGATATGTTTAAAAGCAGGAAATAAGGAAAAAAATTCCCAACTAAATGTGAAAAGCTGTAACTCCCAAAGTAGTTTCTTGTATGTTACGTCAGCCTGCTTTGTTTGTGAAAACAGGTTTCCTACACTTAGTACACCTGTGTAGTTATTTAAACCTTGGGAGAGTGGTCATTGGAAGTTTTCCAATAACTATCAGCATCATGGGTCTAAATCTGAATTGTTGCAACCACACACTCACAATGTCTAATCAAACCACAGGATTTCTGCAGCAAACCATATTCAGAGCAATCTGTTGTAACAAAGCAGAAATTTCCTTAATTGGTGAAATATCAATCTGTGTAATTCCCCTCAACTAACGCAGTTATTAGGTTGTGCAGAACCTACGTGAAGGGATAGACCATGGCTGCCACAGAGGGTTCATCCCGGGAGCATACGTAGTCGAAGTCCAGCATGCCTTGCACAGCACGTGTCTGCATGCCCCAGACAATGGCCTTGGTGTGTTCTCTGAAGAGTGTGGTGGCTTTGGCTGAAGGAATGAGAAGGCGGAGAGAGAGGGACAGAGATTCCAGTCAAGAGCTGAAGGGAGAAATAAATATGATCACAGGCAAGAGAAGGAGGTCTGGCTCAAGAAAACACCAGGAATGGGGATGGAAACAAGCAGAGTACAAAGAGAATTCATTCTGGGGAGAGCAATACAGGAGGTAGAGAAAATAACTCTGTGATTAAAGACTTTGTTGTAACAAAAACACATATATTTGTTTTTTATCATGTTTCCTTTTTTAATGCATTTAGGCATAGAGTATGTTTATATGTGATTTTTCATACAATTTTCTTTTTGACATATGCAACGCAATTTGGGCACCAATATTTTGCATACATCCATTTTTGCTGAAAAATGCTGCTAATTAGCACTCAACCAAATAGAGCTGACATTTTTAAGTACAATCGAGTTACTGAAGTGTATTATTTTTTCCACCCCCTTTAAGCCATTCTGTTAAAAAAAAAAAAAAAGGATTAATTTGGGTCGTTGCAATGTTAAAATTAGATAAAGCTTGGATAGAGGACACTTTGAGCCACTATCTGAAGTTAGATTAAAAAAAACTCTTTCCATAAGGCCTTTGCAGATGCATTATCTGAGATTAGACAACTGCCAACTTAATTTCCTTGCAGTGAAGAAGGTAAATGGAACAACCAAGAGACTTCTCTGCTAACGTATTTAGTTTTTTCTGACCACCTAAATGTCAATTAGATATACGATATTTTCCTTTTTTCCAGTGTATTTAATGGAGGTCCAATAAAGATTTACTTTACTTTTACCAAGGTTTTTTACAGTTACTTTACTACTACCTACTCTTTTCTACCCTAGGTTTGCTGTTGTCTCTTACAGATATCACCCCACATGCTCATCACGACCAGGAATACCATGCACGCTTGTCTTAATGACCTAATTCTTGAGCGTTGATGACACAGCTGTCTACTAGTAATTGAATTAATACATTTCCACAGCCACCCAGTAGTAATTCAAGCCCCATGTGTGAAGTGTGAAAAAGCATCCCTGAGAATGTCAGTACACAACGTGCCCAAAGCATTTTTGTTAAGTAAATCACCGTGTTTTCATACATTTGTTCTGTTCCTCTCAAGTCCCTCCTCCTCTCTGCCCAGGCTCACTGCCTTATGTTACATCTGATCAACAATCATTTGTGCACACAGCTGTCAGTTGTCAGGTGCTGCCACTGCCCATTTAACAGGCCTGAGCAAGTAGTAATGTAGAATGAAGCTTGTCTCGAAGACAACATATACTGTTATTTGAACCTACCTATTTCTACCAACCACTATAGTGCATAGTTTTGTCTTAAGGTACTCCTACAAGTTAATTCTAATAATGTTAAAAAATGCTGCCATGGTTAAATTTTACAGTGCTTGCGGGGTTAACCACAGAAATTCAAGATGTTTCAACAATGTCAGTCTGAGAGGGAATGCCTGCTCAATCAATTTAAGTTCCTTGATATAAAACGGCACCCTGGCAGGAGAGTAAGCCACCATAAGAATGCGAAAGAGAGGGGCACACTGCTGAGAAATATCAGAACAGACAAAAATGGGAAGGCAGAGGGAAGTGGACAGAGGACGGAGAGGGCAGGAAGACAGGTTTTTCACACCCTTCCATACCTCCGCTGCAGCCTGAAGAGGCTTGCGCTTCTGTGACCCCACGGGACGGAAACACAAAATATGACAAAATGAGCACAAAACAAAAAAGAGAGAAGAGAATGAATTCATCTTTACTTTATGTTATCCATTCAACAGACTTCAGTGTATTGGGGCAACTGTGCATTATCTCTGAAAAACACTCCATAAAAAGCCTAGCCTAGCAGAGGAAAGAGCATGCAGAGCGCAGCTGCTACAGAGCATGCCTTGACTGTGCTGCTGTAAAAAGCAATCTAAGAAGTATAGTCAAGCCACAATAGAAAAAAAATCATTACCAGTTAGCCTGTTATGAACTTCTGTATTCTAACACTACACTCAAAAATATCTCCACACAACACATTCTAGAGATGACAAATCTTTTCAAAAGATCCTTTTATTAATGAGCCTCATCTTTAAAAACCAATGTGGATTTGTGGATTATCTACAAACATTTCCACTATTTTTTGCTGAAGATTGTATTGTACCCTGAAAACTACTTAGGTACTGAGGTGATGCAAACATGTTGATGTCAGACACGCTTCTTTCTACCAAAGTAATGAGGGGGCAGGGCAGAAAGGAAAAACAAGCAAACCAATGTGGAACGTGTGGGCAGCCAGGCGCAGTGTGGGGATGGCACACCTACCACTTACCTTTCCAATCGCCTGTGACCACATTCTTCAGAGGCCACAGTATAGAATGAAGACAGTCTTAGAGAAACAAGCATGAAACAGATGAGGGTGAGTGGACAGTTTGTGGAGCAAAACAAGAAGAGGAGTAGGAAGAAATAGCAAGAATATTAAAATGCAGAACAGCATTGATGTGCTTTTTTGGGAGGAGATAAAGGACGCCAGGGTAAGAGAAATGAAAAAGCAGAAGTGTATGAGTATGTGTGCAGTCTTGCTGATAAGAAGCAGTGGAGTGTCAAGGTGTGAGATACCTGCTGGAAGACCTGCTCTAGACTTTTTTGCCGGGGTGGCATCATTAGACGTCCTAGCTTCAGAGAATGAAGCTGTCCTTGTGGTAGCAGGAGTCTGGTGTAGAAAAGAGAGAGAGAACATTTTCTAGTGAGAAATTGTAACAGTGAACAAACAACTTCTCTCTCACAGTGATAGATATTGTAATGTTTTCTATTTTAGTTAATACTGCCTAGAGAGGCATGCATTTTTGAAGAAAATGGTACTTAAAAATTTTCTATATGAATTATAAGGTACTGCAGTGATAATTTGGTTGACCTCTGTCTCTAGCATGTTTGGTTTCTGGGGTGTATTTAAATTGGGAAAAAGCCTAAACACCTATGGGGATTTCAAATTGTGAATATGGCTTTTGATTTTCAAAGAAACACAGAATGACCGCTCGCTGACAGGGAGCGCCAGAACTAACAAATAAAGAGGCTAAAGAGCACACACAGACTACCTGAACAGAGTATCATATAATGCTAAACAATAGAGCTACTCAAACAAGTACTAAAGTCCAGGTTTCAAAATGTAAGACTGAACTGCATCACAAGTAGGTGAATGCATTTAATATGCAAAACCTTGTTAGTACATGAACAGAGCCTCCATATATTTGATCCATATATAGTTCTGACATTCTTTAAGACTTACACACAGTACAATTAGTGAACTTGATTTACATAGAGTGAATGATAATTCACTCTCGATCGTTTATTTTAACTCTGTAGACATCATATGAAATAACCATGCATGTCTTAAGCAACACAACATCTGTATGTGTTCAAAAGAGCAACAGATGACCTGCAGTCCTCTCTAACTATTCTTCCTGAAGAAAAAAATACCGTTGCATTGTTACTGGCATTGAGGAGGAAGTTGGCAGTGTGTGCGTCCATGGGGGGCTGATTGGGGATTGGCCGGTGGCCCAGAGCCATTCCAACAATGGCCGTCATATGGGTTTCTGTACCAAACACATGGATAGGAATGCCTGTGGTCTTCCCTGCAGAGGAAAAACGCAGTTAAACTTGACTCAATAAAGGCTTCTGCTGATACAGTATTTCCAAAGTATCAAATTACATGCTAAAACATCTCTTTCACTTGTTCCATGAGCGGGCTCTTCTCTATGACCCTCGGCTTCATCTCACTCACCTACTTCCCCCATCACTCTCAGGCCCTCCTGGTAGTTGGGTCCTCCACGTCGAACAAAGATAGTGACCTCATGCTCCTTAAGAGGACCTTGGTAGTCTTTGATGGCCCTTACGATGCCCTGAGGGGAGATACAGCCTGGTCAGATATGTAGATCACACACACCATAGTTTCTTAAAAAATATCTGCAATGATGTGCCAGTCAATAGAAGCAGCTTAGAGATACAGGGAATTTCAGCAGGATTTTAAGAAACATCATTTAATTTGTCCATCTCCAAAAAGCAAAACTTCAATTTCATGTACCTCGAAGGACTAAGGGGCATTTTGTCGCACTGAGTGTTCAGACAAACTTCTATTACATGGCGCTAACTTCTCCGCAAGTAATTGTCTGTTATCACTATTTCTGTATGGACACTGCTTCACACAGATTCCTTAATGTTATTGGTTGGTATTTATTAATATAGTTATTATTACATTAAACTTTTATGTACGGTGCGTCTTTCATCAGTTATCATTCTACTTATTAACCAAAGGAACTTACACATTCATAATAAGGTTAGCTACTGTGGGCAGCTGAGTTTGTATAATCTTTAACCCGGACTCTAAAATTTGACACTCAGTCCTGACCTGAAGGTACGAAGGTAGGACCTGTCGTATTATCTACATATGCCATTGTCTAAAAAATGTAATCTAAGATAAATTGGACACTACACACAAAAAGACTAATGTTATTTGATATGAAATTTCATAATTAGCTTCTCAACAAGGAATGAAGCTATAGCAACTCTGCTATAGGAGGTGAAACTACTTTCTTCAATAACTTTTTCTTTGGAAAGAACAAAACATTGTATTGGAGCTGGTTACTCTCTGAGGGAAAAATTATGATGATTACAAATTTAATTGACTTGCACACACTATGTACCAATGCGATAACATTCAGACCTGGCATAATTTACTTTGCAGTGTTTTTAGATGAATATATCAATGTGTTTCACCTTGAATGTGGCTGCTACATTGGTAAAGTTGGCAATACTTCCTCCAATGATCAGCACTTTCCCTGTAGGACGCAGAGAGGGGAGGTGACATGTTAAGAATATGTCCATGAGTGAAATCTGACACCCCAGTAACATAGTTAAGTGACATGGAGTCTATTGTTGGCAACATACACACAGTCTACTTGCAACACACTAGAGGAAAACACGCAGGTCACATTGCAGAAGAATGATCAAACACTTATTTACCTACTTAAAGCAAATTTACATAGCGATGAGAAATGTCCAAGTTATCTGAAGCAGTCAAGATGACCGAGTTTAGCAAATTCCTCCTCCCAGCAGTTCAGCTTTGGCCTACTTTTTTGGACCTTGGGAAACATGCCATCATGAAGGGCTGACTTAACTTACCTTCAGGATGTTTTTCACGTGTCATGAGCGAGAGGATGGTTTTGGCGTAGTCATAGGTCTGCTGTTCACTGGGTGCACCAGAGTATTCGCCATAATTTGCCAGCTCATCTACGCCACCCAGGTCACAGATGGTGTCGCTGAGGAACAGAGAAGATGGACAGTCAAGTTCTGTGTCCCAATTTTAGTTTGATGACTCTGAAAATTTGCTGACTATGCAACAGAAATATCTAACCATTTCCTGTCAAAGGCAAAACTTGCTTTGTATCAGTGGCTGCCATGTGCTCATAATGTAACATGCTCAAAAATTTCAAGCAATGGAGCAACGCAAGTGGTACAGACTAATAAATTCACAGTAAAGCTTTCATTAAGTAAGTCTCCCATAAACTCTGCACATCAATGGACAACCTGTAGACAACCGAAGCCCCTCCTCCAGCCACCATGGTCCAGATCCTGCCACAAGGGTTCAGCAGGGTCAACTTCAGACTGGCACCACTCTTTGAATCCAGTTCGGCTATGTAGTTCTCCTACAATTGCAAAATCATATGTGGCTATAAATTCTGGTAGATGAGTGCACAAGGCCAAGAATACAGGTATAAACCTCGTTTTAAACTACTTGTGCATTTAAGCCTCAATTAAAATCGATCAGTGTCAGTAAATTTAAGCTAGGATGCTATTTTCAAGCTGGGATGTGAATAAAGTTGATATATTCTTCCCCAGGGCGTCAAAAAATTCCTTTTAAAATTCCTTATAAAAATTATTATTATTAGTAGTATTTATAATAATAATAATAATAATAATAATAATTTATCATAAGGTATGCAGTCATTAAAACAAATCAACCAGTGAAATCAAAAACATTTTTCTCCTAGGCATTAATCTTGGAAATCTTATATGAACAAACAGTGATAGAGCGAGAAACAAATTAGAGCATTGCAACCTAATAAATATTAATATCCACGAACATCGAAAGACTTATTTATTGTGCTTCAGATCTCACCTCTGGATAGGCCTCTCTGCCAAAAGGTGGTGGAAACTCCACATCACCCCATTTAGGCTTGCAGATGTATTCTGCTGTGGCGTCAATCTTGGCGGCCATGTCAATGATGTGCACACCATCTTGAGTAACAACTGGTTACCAGGAGAAAAAGTATTCATTAATTTGATTTTTTCATGGTGTCTACTAAAATGTGTTCCAGAGCCTCGTGGTTATCAGGGTCAAGCTACTGATTAATGCTGAAAAATTATTAACTTCTTCCCTAAATTAAATAATTCATCCACGTAAGTACTTAAATCCCGATGTTAAAAAAAATAATGGGTATGCACAAATGGTGCTGTTGCAGTAATAAAACTGAAGAACAACATCAGAAAATTTTTTTTGGGCACCATAAAGAAACAGCTAAAATATTGCCTTGTGAAGAAATGGGACATTTAAAAGGTAAGAAAAACTTACCAAGGGGGTTGATCTCAAGGAAGGTGAAGTAGAGGTCCTCATAAAAGTTAAATAGGCCCACAATAAAACTGGCCAACACTCTTTTAGGAGAAAAAACACACACACACACACACACACACACACAAAAAAACCCATAAGAAAAAGAAGAAAAGTTGTAGTTAAAAAAAAAATATAAAGATAAATAAATAAAAATTAATATGTCACAGCTAAACTATGATAAAATTCACAGTGGTTCACACTTTGCTTTTAGCAGAGCTTGTTAGACGCTACTGCCACACACTAAAGTTACACTGTATTAAAGAGAGATCAGCATGTTCTCTGCACAAAGGGTGTGGCGTTTTGAATAGGGGAAAAAAAAGCTGCTTTGGTATACTGGCTAAAAATACAACAAAATAACAAAAAACCCTACATCCACCAAATCCAGACTTCCACAGACCATTATGGGTTGGGCAAGAACAACATATCATGATATAATAAATTGGCCACCTATCAATGTAATATATCTATCACCATAACTGGCTGAGCAAACAAGGAGAAGCACCTCCTATTAAAGTCTCTCTGAAGTGTAGCTGAATCGACAGGGCACTTGGTAGCACTCCCTGGATACAGACCATCACGGAAAGTATCAACTCAGCTGCTTTAAAAGTATCAAATAAACACAAAATTGCACTATAAATCATACTGGCATCATGTAATCATTGTGCTATCCCATTTCAAGCTGCCCTCCAACTCCAGTCCCAATACCGAATGGGTATAATAAGAAATGGAAGAAGAAAGGAATAAAAAAGGACACATCCGTACTCTCTCTTATCATCATGAATGTGTGCGAGAAGCTGCTCTCTGACTTGGTCCTCAGTCAGCTTGTCACCCACTGCAACCATCAGCCTCTGGGCCTTGGCATCCACGTCACCCACTTCCACTCCGCCTTCATGGTGGAAAAGCACATGGTCGCCCTCACGTGTGGCATAGATACACACATAAAACTCCTCCTCCTGGGCAGGCCAGTAGAGAGTCAGGGTAAACACAAGGACACATGAAGAATATTTCCATGGCTTTAGTCTGCAAACAGCAAAGTACGCATTCTCCTTTTTTTTTTTTTAACAAAGAGCCGACATATTGTTTGAACATTATGACTTAAACAACAACCAGTTCTTTCTTTAAACCAAACTGACCTTCATACATGGTGCGGCTGTTCACTTCAATATAATATGAAAAAATAAAAAGGGAAACCAGCCATGGATTCTGCCGTAAGTATAAAAGGATGGTGGAAAACATTACCTGTGCATGTGGAACAAATGGTTCAATGAGGAAATTCTTCAGCACACCCTTTGCCTTCCCCACCTATTCAAGATAAACACTTGATATCACAAAACCGAAGCTTGTTAATCTAACCTAGATAAATAATTGACAGGAAATCTACTGTATATGGAGGTAAATGACTGTAAAAATGTTTTTTTTTCTACCCCAAACTTGAAAAATGTTATAACACATTTTCAACTAGACATTTTGTTGATAGGGGAAAAAAGAAAACAGTGTCAGTCTAATATATTTTTGGTTCCACAACCAGGGAAATGGCTGGAGCATAAATTGCCTCATGTAGTGAAATTATGGCCACTTGCCTGTTTAAAGATCAAGATAGCGTGTGTGTATCTATGGTGGACCAGAATAGACCACCTTCCTCCACTGGCATTAAATAACCTCTGACCTGGCAGATCTAAACATAAGCCCAAGGCCTGTGGTGCAGGACACAACATATAATAGGTCCATATGTTGGGACAAATCTACAAGTACTGTAGCTTGTTCCATATAATATGCACAACAAAATGTGGAAAATGTAATTTACTAATCGGGTGAGACTGTTTGGGCACATTGTTGTTGTCATTTATGACATAATTAGTCATAGAATCATGATGAAGAGAGGGGACCATGTGCTAAATATATTTAAGATACAATCAATTTTCATTATTTAAATAAATGTTTTTGTGGTTCTTGTAACACCACATATACCCCCAAGTCCATCAAAAGAACCAAAAAAATACATTTAGGAGTCCAGAGAGAAAGGGCAAATTAACACTACAGAAAGTAAAGTTATTGTGACCTATTAGATTGAGTTAGATTGAGCAAATTCAATTTTATTTTGAATAGGGATACAGACACAGAATTGCTGGTTCTTCAGGAAAAGACCAGCTGCTCTTTGTCTCAATGAAACGATGGATAAGTGTCCAGTCACTGCGGTGACACAGTGGGCAGCAAATGCAGTGAGCAAGGAAGTAACGGGGTCAGCCAGTAAAGAAAAGTGAACAGGAATTCATCTACCGATAATCTGTAGTGGCCAATAAAAACTACATCCAGGTGATCATTTCTGGTAATTTCTTTGTGAACTTTGTTACATGAACACAATATTTATACTGATTAACCTAGTGATCAGAGCAACCAGCAATAATTTACAAATAGAATACTTCCTTATAGTATTATAAACTAGTCTTCAGTGTGTTGATGTCTGATAAGCGTTCAAACTCCTGCTTGATCGTTTTTGTTTTTTTTCCCCATCTAAACATTTACCGAGACAGAGATAGTACAGTCGGCTTACAGTGATCTCTTTCATGAAGCGGGATTTGAGCCACTCCTGGACGCCCTGCAGGTCCAGGTTGATGCCCACCAGACCAAGCTTCCAACGCTGCTTGATCAGCTGATCTGGCTTCACCACCAGCCGCTACAGGGAGACAAAGTGGATGAAAAGATGAACCATATATTAAACAAAAGCCAAATTGCATCAATACTGACTTCAGGATAAAATTAACTGAATGAACAATCTCTCCACTTACACACCCCACACACACAGTTTGTTTAAGCTGTATGATAATGGCTAGGTCAGTGTTTATACACCCATTTGCCCTGTTTTGGTTCAAAACTCCAGTCACGTGCCACTGCAATGGTAATAATTTTCATGTCCTAAAAGTTTCAGCGACAAACAGCATTTAATGAGCCTTTTGGTTTCAATCATCATTTGCCAGCTGAGGAAACAAAAACAAAAAACAGAGAGGCTTGTATGGTAGAAGGGTCTTAAGGCTGCAGTGAGCCAATCACATTAGCGTTACCTCTGTCAGCAGCCATGGGTGCTCCTGGGTGAGGTGGTCCCAGTCAGTCTCCGTGGTTACGTTGGCATAGCGGAAGCGGTTCTGAACTGCCGCTGAGGTGCAGATATACTTAAACAAGAACTCTTTTCCTGTCTGTTCTGAGATGGCTTTTGCCGACATGGCAACGCTGGCTAGCACAGGACCTGTGGGAAACGGAGGCTGACAGTTAACTTCACAGTCAGAGCACCACGATATGTACAGACAGGTGACAAATTAAAAAGGGAAAAAACAACATTAAGTGTCCTAGTAAGGTTTTGGGCCAGCTTGTGATGTCAGAACAGCTTCAATGCACCTTGGGGTTGATTCTGCAAGTCACTGTAACTCTACTTTTCACTGAAGCACTTAAAGACAACACTTGTCTCTCTGCAAGTTTACTTCAGCATCTGCAGATGTTCTCAAGCAAACAGAGATCAAAGGTCGGGCAGCAATGAGCAGTGTATGACAATGATGACAATGAGCAAAAAGCACAAAACTTCGTAGTGCATTTATACCTCCTAGTGAGTACAGAGGGAGAATTTGCAGTGTGACTGTTATAAGAAACAAAACACACACACATATACTCGACCCCATAATGAGATAGGATAGAGCTCAGGGATGAAGGACAACTGCGTGGTACCAACTGGTTCATTTCATCCCTGAGGGTCAGGCTCTACCTTTGAAGTGGATAGTGACTAATCAGTACATTCCAGAGATAATATAACTACAGCTTCACAAGTGAATAGTAAAATGTGAATAGTATTAAAATTTTCCATTACACAGACTCCCATAGGTGTTCAATCGGGTTAAGATCTGGTGACTACTGAGGCCATAACTTATGATTTGCAACATTTTCATTCCAAACCATTCAGTGATCCCTCACGCTCTACATGGAGGCGCCTGCATTTGCTATGTTCCTCCAAATATTCATTCAGGTTTTACCTGTCTCCTGTCTGTATATACTGTGGATATAAGAAAACAAACAAAACAAAACTGAGCACATGTGCATTCTGAGCAACTAGAAACTACAGGCCAAAGCACTTCTTATTTTAAACCAGGATGGGGACTAAACCCCAATCAGGCCCAGAGGAAAATGTATGCATGCAATATGAGGTTATCCAATGTACATTCATTGGTATTGCATATCAGTAAAAGAAAAAAACAGTAAACTGAATTCCTTGAAAATAAATCCAGGGTTTGTGCACATGCTCAGAAGTGGTTGATTAAATGCCCTATAACTGAGGAGTTACACAGTTACAAAGTCGTGTTTTACAACATCAGACTGACTACCCTCAATCTAATGGGTTGCAAGTTTTACTGATTTCAAGCCAAGTGGCTTGCCAGTGGAAACGTATCTATATTTGAAATCTTTACAGAGACAAATGCCTCACTGCAAACTCTACTCTGCATCAGAGCCTTAAAAAGGCATCTCGTCTTTAACTCTTCATAAACTAGAAGCCTTTGGGTATAACAACAAATCCTAAATTTACCAACTCATCACAGGGCCTTTCTACTCATTTTGTTTTAGTGTGCATAACTGTAATCATTAATCTTACAGAAAAATTTGTTTTGCTCGGCAAAGCTAATTGCTGGAAAATGTAAGGATTAAAACGTAATACTGTGGAGTTTCAAGGTTCATGTAAGTGACTGATGGCTCCCTTATTCTTTGTTCCAAAACTAGATACTTGAGATCCACACTGAAAATAAATCCTTTTGTGCCTCCTCAGTATTTTTACAGTCATGTTTACCACCATAATAAAAAGGTTGTTTCCAGCCCTAAATGCAGCATCTAAAATGTAAAGACTAACTGCAGTGGTTTTGGTACACTACAGTCAAACCCTTAAATGTAGGCACAAAAGCTTAAAAGACAACTGAAAATCCTTTCTAGGCCAAAGTTTAATAAGTGGCATAATCAAGATCGGATCCAAAAGACACACAAGAAACTCTTCTGTTAAATCTCTGTGTGAATTCATAGTATCGAATTGAATAAATTATCAAAGCTTTGAATCTCAGAACAATATATGTATCTGAGTAAAGCTGTGACGAGCCAATACAGAGACAAGTTACATCAATGACATTCCTATTTTAAAGATCGGGGCATGTTGTCAGACCTGCCAAGCAAACCCTTGGCTGCCGCTGCTAACTCAGCTACAAAAAACATAAAACCAGTACTACATAGGTCATTTCCCCTTTGGCCCAATACCTAAAGTTTAGGGCTCTAATTCAGAGCGATGCAAGAAATTCTAAAGGGCCGGAGGAGCAATATGGGTGGAAAAGCCATTACAGGTGATACTCTTACCACCTCCACTGCAAAATAAACAGTTGGCCTTGATAACATCCGTCTTATCACTACATCTGTGTTACTGATAACCAATTTATGGTGGTTTTATTCAAGCAGTGGCTCTTTCTGCTGGCTGCAGCACTTCAAAGCCTAAAGCGTCGGTCTGCAAGAGGTCTGTGATATTTCAACCGGGGGGAGCTTGGCTTAGCAGGCTACCGTGTCGTGCTTTGAGAGGCAGATGTCCCAGTATTTATCCTGCCATAATCCACGGCCCCAGTCCATTGTCTGAAGCCATGTTGCCGTGAAATTGGTGTCACCGCGCTGTTTCCTGAGATGAAGGAAGGTGGATTTGGAGGAGGAGGAGGCGGCGGCAGCAACAACAGCAGCAGCAGCAGCAGCACCAGAACCAGAACCAGATCCAGCACCAGAACCACAGGGGCCAGCAAAGGGGGGACACTGCTTCAGACACAGCTGCAGTCTGACGAACCCAGCGTGCTACATCATGTGCGTCGGGCCAGACTAAAGCTCCTGTACCGCTTCACCACACCCACTCCCTCCCTCAGGCTGAGTTTTCTCGACTGGGCAAGTTCAAATAACTTCTAGATAAAATACCGGAGGCCCACGATGGACGGATGTAGGCGACAAAAAAAAAAAAAAAAAAAAAACCCAGCAAAAGCCTCCACCTCCGGGGGCAGACACGAGGGCAGATAACCAGCCGGCCGAGGCAGGGCTCGTTGTTTCCGAATGATGTCAGATCTGGTTAGCCTGTGATTAATATCCCCCCCAGACGGTGAGGAGTCAGTTAATCATCCAGTAGGTCTGTTTATTTTAATCTCGAATACGGGCAGCTAAGGAAACGATCGCAAGAAACAGCTGTTCTTCTTCTTCTTCTTCTTCTTCTCCTCCTTCTTCTTCTTCTTCTACTACTGTGTCTGCGGCTTTAGCAGCGAAACCGTCCAGCATCTCACATCCGCTAAACCCCGAGTCCCGGTCCCTGCCCGTCTCCTTAGCTAAAGTAGTGAACCAGTAAACCCCCGCCGCCGACGACGCCCTGGCGTTTACGACAAAAGAAAAACAACCGAGCGAAGGCCTCCGTTACCTGGTCGATGAGAGCTGGGGCTTTCCTCCGGGCACAGGAGTCGCGTCCTGGTGAGACACGACACGGTTGAAAAGGGAGTCGCTCCGCTGGGCGTGCGTCGACTCCCGCCTGGCGCCTCCTCACGCCGCTCGGCTCGAACCACGATCTGGCGACTCCGCTCCTCGGGGCCCTGATTGGCTGAAAGGGGACGTCAGTCCCTCCCACTCTCCTCTTCCTCAACAGATTTATTATAAGAAGCAATAAATAAATCAATAAATCAATCAATAAATAAATATCACTCGCTACAAATGTCAGATTTAAAAGAACTCTTGACAAAAATAAAATTTTTAACCTTTTTTTTTTTTTTTTTTAATTTCCCCTTTCTGAAATATTTCTTGTAGGCGTTTCATCATTTAAGTTCATTTAATAAGAAAAAAAATAATAAAAAGATCAGTTCCAGGGGAAAAATGAAAAACGCTCATGCACGTAATCGTGTTCATTATCAGGTTTAGTCCCCCCCCCCCCCAATCTGATCACATAATCTGTAGACTGCGGGGGAGGATGTAGTCATAAGTCTTAAGTTTAAAGTGCTGAATTATAATTAGAAAAATGACAACATGGAAACAACTCATTATGAAGAATGTCTCCATTAGAAGTATTATATTACACATAACTGCATTATCGCTGTTGTATTTATACCTAAAGTTGTAGTTCTTTACAGTACATTCTGTTGTGTTGTTCATTCTTGATTGATTTGATTTTAAAATTCTTTTTTGCAGAATCACCAAAGTAACTCTCTCTGTTGAACAAATGCAGTGAAGTAAAAAAATACAAGGACTTCCTCTAAGGATAAAGTAGCATAAAATTGAAACACTCAAAGTATAACTAAGTACAGTGCTTAACTACTTCCAACTACTGGAATATGGGAGAAAAAAAAAAAATCACATTTCTCCACAAATAAATTAAAAGAAAATACTATCATTACAGTAAAAGACGAGCTTTTATTTATGCAATAAGAAAAGCATGTCGGTTAACACTGTGACAAGTTTTTAAAAATAATACACAGATCAGTGACAAAACAGTTAACAAAAGAATCTTCCGGCCTACTATCATTGATCCTTTAAACAGGTGGAACAAGTAGGGGAAGGGCTGTACTGACCGAGCGTGCATGACAGGTATAGGTGGATAACAGCTGGGCGTGACCGATGATAATGACATGAAATGAAAGTTAAGTCTTTGATGTTTCTCTAGATGAAGGTTTTACTTGCAAAATTCAGTTTACTGGCCAAACATGAAAAAGGTTTTCCCATGAAAGAGCAAAAGATGGAAAAACATGTTGTGCAAGCACGACTGTCATCATTTGCAAATAGGATGTGGTTTTACTCTACAGCTTCTGATGTAGGTTTCACTGTAAGAACGTTAACTGATTGGTTCATTCTGCTAAGGCACCACTTGAATTTGAATGGGACAGTAGGACAGATGCATGACTGGTGCTTTAAACAGAAGAAACTCTGGAGTATGTATGCTGATTTTGGCCCTTTCTCAGAAAAACAAAACTTGTACAATCTGAGTGAAGATGATGATGTGGAAAACATTTACAAATGATTCTCTTAAAAGGGAGGAAGATGATGAATATGATGGCATTCTGCTGCATACAGTACAATAAATATAAATAGACCAAGGGAAGACTGAAGAAGAAAAAAAAAAAATTTATGGACACAAAACTCTTTACATTCGAGTCAAATATACAAATGCAGTATGGAGAAGAGGAGAACAAAAACCCAGCAAGTCGATTCTATATTTGGCAAGTGAGCCAATAAAACCCGGACACACACTTGCAAGAGACCAGTGATGTCCTTAACAGGCTGTCCTGAGGTCAGTTTGAGATTGAACTTCTACAGTACATTGACTCCTGCTCAACAGAGACCTGCTATCCAAAGAGAACCTTAAAATGTATATCATGTTATGTTTTCTAAAAATGTAATCAACCATGATGCTTATATTTCCAAAGTATTCCTCACTACTGATTCACCTTTAGGAAGGCTGAGGCAGTTTTATAAGATTAGATTTCATTTAATATCATTTTGACTTTGGCAATAGTGACATGCTCTGAATCTGCTGATCCAAACCTATTTATAGGTGGAAGCTTATGCACTTCTTTATCGTTAATTCACAACTAAAGCCTCTGAATTATCCTTCCAAATGTTAGCAACACTGTAAGGAGTAAATTTGGGAGTGAATGTAATTTCTTTAAAAAGAATAGTTGGGAAATTTTCAAGACTCTCAGGAGAATGAGCATCACAAGGTGACTGTGGGTCCAACTTGATTTTTGTCCTCTGCATGGCTGCATTTTCCCCACATGCTCCTTCCCTTTAGCCAAATTGGAAGAAGAAATTTCCAGGTCCAGAGTCTGGGGAAAAAATAATAGGATGAACTTTCTAAAACTGATTCTTTCATGTTTCAGTAACCTTAAATATGTCTGAACTGGAAAGAAGTTAACACACCTGGATTGGAATCGAAACTAAATCCTCCACCATGGCCACCAAAGAAGGCCCTGAAGATGTTGTTTGCATCAAAATCTAGACAGAAAGCAAAGGCAAATATCGTGGGATTAGCTGCCGATGTCGGCCTTCAGGAACAACAGGATGGGAAAAAAACATGACATAACATTCTTAACTAAACACAGAATGTGGGTGAATAAAGCAGTTTGACAAACTGCTGACACGTTTTACAACTTTTAAAAAACACAATACAATGTGTGTACAGAACACAGAAACAGAAAACATTTGACCTCCATAAAAAAGGTCTAAGTTATAGATACAGTTAGGATCACTGAGGTTAATTGATAATGCAGTGCTTAACACTAAACCACTATGTGTGTTACACTAAGTATGGAAAAAAAGATAAATTGGGTTTCCACTGTTTATAAGGCTAAATTATAAATCTGTGTGGGGTTTGATAACAATTAAGAGAGCAGGAACTTTTAATTAAATCCATATTAATAGATACATCATATAATGCATATGATGGTTTATTGTGGCTTCTTTAATACACCATTTATGTCCAGGTTGTAAATAATCTCTGAATTAGTTTTTCATAGCCTGTGAACTAACCATTTTTGTAGTTGCTAGAGAAATATTTTTACAATTTTCAAAAAATACAGAGGCATTAACTTTGTCATTGACCAGAGATTACAGTGAAAGTCTCATAACACATGTGTCCAAGGTGATTGTAACACATTTTAAGAATAAATAAATAAAAATGGTGCAATCAAAAGCAATGTGTGTAGTAAAAAACTTTCTGAATGTTTAGCAATAGATCTTAAGAATTTGTAGGGACTGTAAAAGCTGGTATGCGTACAAATTAGAATCCAACAGCCTTTTTTCACAACAGAAATTCTGACTTCTCACAATATGAAAAGCACAGTTGTTACTAACATCATTAACAATGGCTATGTGTCCCAGCAAACTTTGACAGTATGCCAGTGAGCCAGCAGACAAAATACCAGCAACCTGAAAATAAAGTAGCTAAGTGTAATTCATTTAACATTGATTTTATTATTTAGACACGTGCTTTTCCTGCTGTGATATATCAAAACATCTTCTGACAAAACTTATGACATTTGTGTAAAACGGCATATCAAAAATCAACTTCTGTACCGCTCGGTCAATACTTTTCATGTGTGAATCCAGTTTGAAGGCTGTAAAAGTGTTGTGAAAATTGCTATGAAATCAAACACTGAGGTGTTAATTTTCAAGAGGTTAAAAAAAAAAGAAAAAAAAAGCTTGCTACTCTCAATGTACACATGACCAAGCTGGTCCATCAGTTCCTACCAAAAGCTTTTGGTCTCTTCCATCCCAGACATGTCCTGCAGGTTTAATGTAAGAAAAGAAACAGCTAAAGCATTTACCTCCGCCATCAAAGCAGCCGTCATCATCCAGATCGTGTCCATTGTCATAGCGGGTCTTCTTCTTTGGGTCGGAGAGCACAGTGAAGGCCTCACCGACCTCCTTGAATTTCTTTTCCTCCTCCTTCTGCACCTCTGGAGTCGCTGCACTGTGGCGGTCTGCAAGGTGCAAACAATACAAGAGAGACCTTAAGATATACAACCATCAAAAATAACCATAATTGGTATTTTGCAGGTGTGTATAAAACAGCAGGGCTACCTGGGTGGTGCATGAGGGCTCGTTTGCGATAGGCTTTTTTGATCTCGTCCTCAGTGGCATTTTTTCCGACCCCAAGCACCTTGTAGTAATCTTTCCTCTTGCTCTTCTTCAGCTGCAGCTGTGCCTGCTTCAGCAGATGCTTGTGATCTACAGTAATGGGGGGGGGGGGGGGACGTCAAAAAAAAAAAAAAAAAACAAGCCATGTGAGCATGTGTGTAAACATCACCAGCTTGTGAATTAGTTTAGACAACTAAAATATGAGAAAACCGAGAAAGCAGTTTACCTGACGTTTTTTCTGTCTGGTAAACTTTTTCATAGTCCCTTACAGCCTCTTCATACTGCTCGGTGTCCATGTAACTATGGGTCACACAAAGTCACTGAGAAACTGCACAATACCAAAAAAACAACAACAAAAAAAAAACAACCCAGAAATTAGGGGAAACTTATATTGACTCATGTTAACTGTATAGCATACCACTGAGCTCTTCTTAAGAAGGCCTTGATGTAAGTGTCATCTAATTTGATTGCACTGGTGCAGTCTTCAATGGCTTGATTAAGCTTCTTCAGCTGTTGATGAGGAAAAGTTGATGAAAGTGAAATGATTGGTGACAAAGAGCTAGAAGAGCCCGAGTGCTATGCAACATTGCTATTTCCAAGCAAATGATTAGACAGTATAATTCATCAAGAGATACTGCCTTCAATATGATTGGTAGTTGACTTCTCTTTTCTCAGTTTATTTCCTTTCTGTCTGAAGTGTGACGAAATTGTGAAAGCCTGCGTCAGAGTATAGTACGTAACTTGAGTTGACCTGTTTCCTTTTACCTTTGCTCCTGCTGTGGCTCTATTGCAGTAGAGTTTAGCATTGGTCTTGATATTGTTGGGGTCTATCGTCAGGGCCTCAGTATACAGCTGGTAGGCGGCTTCATAGTTGTTGTTCTTGAATGCCTGGTTGCCCTCCTCCTTCTTGGCTTTTAAGGCTTTGGCATTCTGATGTAGGAAGAAACCAAGTCATTGTGTTACTTATAAATATTTACTCAAACTTGAAAGTGATATTTAAACCAAACAAAAGATATAGATTTATTAATTATATTTCTGCATGTCCTTAACTATAGATTTACTCTATTAAACTGCCGTGTTGGATCAGACAATTTTCAGTCCATCTGTATTCACACTATGCACTCTGTGGAGCTTTACTGTAAAAAACAACAAATGTTCTGCTTTCTTTCAGTGTTTCCCTCTCTAATACACTGTGTGTATAGCTGACATCTTACAATCATGTTGATGGAATTTCATTCCTCATAATACACATCCATCATTGTGAGAAATGCATATGTGTGTGTGTGTGCGCATTTGCATTTATACAACTAAAAACTGCTGCACAGCACTACTAATGGTCAAAATCTCCACACGGTACCTCTACTTAAAGCTGTCTGAACTTGTAGTATACTGCTCATCAATAAATGAAGCCTTTGTCATTTGCATCAGTCCACAACAACAGATGAGAAATTTTTACATACTGCTAATGTGTGGAAAATTTTCAAATGTTTTACATACTGCCAGCCCATAGTAAATGTCGCACTTTACAACCTCTGGCAGGATTTGGCATGCTATTTTATATTAGAGTTTAAAAAAAAAAAAAGAATTGCAGTACAAATTCTTACTTTTCATTATAAACCTTAGTAATTAACACAAAATGACAACCTTACCCTGCAGGCCAGCCGGGCTTTTTCATGGTCAGGTGCCATGCGCAGAGCCTGGACAAAGAACTGTACAGCTTTATCGATGCAGTCCTCGTAGTAAAGACACAGACCTCTGACGTACAATGCGTCTGCGTTCGTGGAATCCATTCGCAGGATATCACTGTAAAAGAAAGTTCGATTTGATGATCTTCCGTGATGAATCTCAAAATAAAATCCCTAGAAACATACTAGAAACAGGCCCTGTACTTATATTCAAAAATATTCTGTGATAATAAAACGTATGTGATTATTATATTAAAAAAAATAATGACGGAGAAAGAATTTTGTTGCTGTAACAAAATAGTCCTACACCATTACCATGATGCCCCTTCATAATAAAAGCTCATCTATTCCTACCTTGCTACAGACTGAGCTTCTGGATAGCGTCCCAGCAGAGCCAGACACTCAGCCTTGAGGATTTTGAAGCGGTGGCACGCAGAAGCCAAAGCTAAGGCCCGGTCCATACAGTACACCACCTGGATCAGGACAAGAGCCAAACATTGCCTACATCTGTTACATTCTATCATTAAATTCATAAATGAGAGAAAAACAAATACTGGAGCTTTCTAAAGCTAAATATTTTATATAAATAAAAAAATGTTGCCTTTCCAGTCAAACAGGCTGTTCAAGGTATTTAAACAGAGGATTTCTGTAAGCAGTCGAAGTGTTTCTTTAGTCACTGACAGACTAACAGTCATAGAATTTCTAGAGGTGACCAGGTAGATGACTGAAAAATCAATCACACCGTTTTTCCATCATATTGTCTATGCTTAATCACTGCAGTCTCGATGTAGGATCTCTTAAAATTATGTTTATTAAAAACCAAAGATTAAGTTTAAAATGTCCAGTTATGCCTATGATCATTTGCAATAAAAAAGAAAGAAAGAAAGAAAACTTTTTTTTTCAGACAAGAATGAGATGAGATGAGGAAGTGCTATTGTGAGTTTGGGGAAAAAAGTGTAAAGTACCTTTCTGAAATCTCGCTTTTCAAAGCCAAACTCTGCCATTCGCTCGTACTCCAGGAGGGTCCCTGCATTCTTATTCTAAAATAAAACAACAGTAATTTATCAGCACTGTCTTTACAATGTGATGAGATGAGTGTAAGAATGCACTCATGCAAATTAAGCTACAGAACTGTGCTTGAAATATAACTCAAAAGTTTGTTTTCTATTGTGATTGAATAAAATCAGAAAAGTTCAGGTGATCCTCACCTCCTGCTGGGCCTCTCTGTTGCTGGGCTCCAGCTCCAGAACCTTCTGAAAGCAGCGACTGGCTGCCATGGCATTTCCCAAAGACAAGTGGCACTTACCCTCACGCAGATGCCCCTGTGGGACAGAGAGGGCACAACTTCAATGTGTAAAGATTCAATCCTTCCAATAATTATTCTTTTGGACTTGAGTTTGAAGAAAAAGTGTAAAAAAGCTGAGAATGAAGATAAAGCTCTTGGTTTGATGGTCTGTTCAAACTGACCTTCATGAAGCAGTCATCAAGCCGTACAGCCTGCTGGGAGTCTTCAAGGGCCTCTCGAAAGCGACAGAGCATCATGAGGGTGGCTGCCCTGTTGCCATAATAACTTGCATTTTTTGGGCAAGTATCTTAGGATGAAAGGGAAAAAATTCATGTCACAAGGGTAAACGTAGATGTGAGAAGAATTAACGGAATAATATCTGAGCCCAGCCACCAACACTAGAAATATGTTTTCTATATGGTACAAATATTCATGTACGTGTGTTGGAAAATGCATTAGGATGGGGAGCAAGAACTTGATGACTGATAGTAATTTCACTCATTGTGATATTTTTTTTAATGTTTTGCTGGTAGATATCCAGCAAAAGCAATTCATCAGCATTTCACAAAAGGGGGGTAAAAAGAAAGACTGGTTAGTCAGTGTTGTGTACGACCACCAAACCCTACAAAAACTCCAGAGATTCAAAGTACTGAAAGGTAATCTCACCGATGGCCTTAGTATAATAGTTGAAAGCCTCAGAGTAATCTTTCTTGCTGTAGAGTGCATTTCCTTGCTCTTTGAAGCCTTCAGCCTGACTGGAGAGAGAAGAAACAGAAACCAATGTCAAGTGTTAATTTCTTGCAGATGGGGCTGAGTGTGGGTATGTCCGAATCTACCCGACTTTGGTGTTTTACACCAGGTACTGGGACAGCAGAGCAGGGTACACACAGTCCTGAGGTCCAGTACCAAACATAGCAGTGAAATTCAACTGCTTCAGTCCTGTCATACCTGCTGAGTGCCAAAAGGTAAATCAACGCTATTCACAAAAGGAAGAAGAAGTTAATGAGCTGCACTTTGTGGGCCGAAGCCTTTAATTCAGGCCACACCCCAAACACAGACATCACAGCAGACAGTTTCCTTCAGCTGATAACATCACTTAGCACTGGCTGCAAAGAATTGCATATGGCTGAAAATTTTTCTGCGATATGCAAAATAGGCTTTGCCTGTAATTCCCACAGGAGTATGGAAAATGGTAAAGGAGAAATATGAGTCAGTGACTGATAGGAAAACAAGCTCTGCTGTGGTATTTGCAACAGTGTTCGAGGCAATAATTGATGCAAAAGCAGCCGAAAAAAAAGATCAAAACAAAACATGAAAACATTGATATCAATAATTCAATATCTATGATAAGGCAACTACAGCTAATATTATTAAGCCATAAGTAAACATCGTGCTCCAGGAGTATAGAGATTAACTTTGATAGAATGTAAAAGCAAAACTGGGCATTAACAAATATTATTCAATATTTTCGAATGAGGAGCTGCAGTATCCACAGCATCATTATCAATAAATTGATCGTTTTTTGGTAGAAAAATGCATGCACAACTTAGTCTGGAAAAAGGCCAAAAAGCGGGGAGAGGTACAGATTTTTTCCTGGTTTGTTATGTAAGTGACATGCCGCTAAAACCGTCAATATGAGCACGGTCACCACTGATTTTATTAAAAATGTATGTAAAAATTTAGTGACACTGCCACCAAGCTTGAAACAATAAGACCATCACGATGTAAAAAAAAAAAAAAGAAGTAGAAAGCAAACTAACTAACAAAATTTGTCGGCTCTCTGAAAAGGATGCCAAACACAAGAATTGGAAGACGAGTGGGTGTAGCTTAAGATCACTGAAGACCGTAACAGTCATCAGATTTTTCCCTAATCTGCCTAAACCAAGCGAAAGGAAAAAATGATGTTGCGACATCTCTCTGGCTCTGGGGAGAAAGGATAATGAATCTTAGGTTGGAAGAAGGTTGGGCTGTGACTTATTTCAGGGCTTGACAATTAGGTGACCTCATATCTACAGGATGGATATCCTCATTGAATCACTGAGGACTCACACCTCATCCTGGTACCTTGGGTTGTTTCAGTGTCTGACAACTTAATGCAAAAATGATCTTTTATTCCATCTTTCACATGTGGCATGTTCTGAGCTCGGTTAACTCTCATATCCACTTGTTTCGTTGGTAGACACTGTAATAATACACATAATAATACAGCGATCGCCTTGCCCACCAAGCTGATTCATAACATTAGTTAGCTAAAACCGCGGGACGGCCACCGTTTTTCTTCAACTATTGAAAACTTCGGTGTCTTACCGGCTAATCCTCCCGTTTTTATATATGTAACAGAGAATGTTTTGGATTTTTGGGGCAGTTTGGAAAGTTATAAAATGGCTTTAACTTCATCCGCGAGATGAGCACCGAGGCTAGCTCATGGCTAGCAACCTGGCTCTTAGGGAAATTTCTCGAAAGGAAACCACTGGCTGCAGAAGACCACTAAGACACTATGCTGGTACTTATTATAGAGTTTTTGGATTGAGGAATGTGGCAGTAAAAGTTAATTAACCAGTAGTTAGCGCAGTGAGTTTAAAAATAACATTGTTTTTTGGATGCCCGTAGCTAAGCGTGTTATCAAGACACACCAGTTAAGTTGTTTTGTCTTAAGAAGCGCAAACCGTGAACCGTTCAGTAGGTTCATTTTACAAGTTCACGATCTGCTGCGCAATTTTAAAGCATCGAAACCAAGACAGCGGCCGCGGTTTTTATTTTTAAAAAAATATATAATACAACAAATGTCTGGCAGGGGTGAAACACGCTGCCGCCGTTTTAGCCCCGGCGAGCTAGCATGGTTAGCTCGTCCCCGGACCTGACCGCGCCGCCTGTTTCCGAGCCCTGTCAGCGGGAGAAAGGCGAGTTCAGCCCGGTTATTTTCGCTTTTACACGCCGAGCAGGAGCAACTATCGGCGGACAACCGGGTGTTTACCGTTCCAGGTCCTGCTGGTTGCCGATCACGGGCTCTGTTTCCACCGGCACGTCGATGTCAACAGCTGCCATTTCTTCTGGAAAGGACGAATGGACGTCACTTCCGGGAACTGATCGCTTTCTTTATCGGTTTGTTTATTTATTTATTTATTCATTTATTTATTTATTTACTTATTTCAACGAGAAACTAGGCCACGTCAAGAAAACAAAAAACAAAACAAAAAAAACAAAAAAAAAACAAGTTTTTTTTTTCCCCCCCCCTACAGCTACAATATTCGTAATGTATTTATGAATGTCATATAAAACATACTTGCGGTAGCTTTTGCATTATAATGTTCAAAAAAAACCCAAAACATAATCAGTCATGTGCTGATATTTTAAGCACATGACCTTTAAGCACACAAAAAAAAAACCGTCCACCTGGAAGTCTGCAGCAAAAAATACACTATGGCCAAGCTGTGACTAATCTTACATATGAATAATGATCATGTGCAGAGCTGGAAAAAAAAATGTTCCACTCTCTATATCCTCTGCGTGTTTCTCTGCACGCAAATCCCAAAATATCAGGTCTCCGTCACGGAAAATAAACACGATTTTAAGCCTCGTTGGTACATCAGCAATAGAGATGTAGACAGCATTTCAAATTTTCTCATGGGAGGTAATAGTGTTCGTAATGTTTTGTTTGTTAAACCACTACGGTTTTGGTGTCGTCCTACTCCACTAACCTCTGCTCTCGGATTATCAGATCATGCGCCTGTCTGCAAAAAAAAAAAAACCCAAAAAGCACTAGAGGGCACTAAAGCATTGTAAAGGACAGAGAATAGTTCTGTGTGTGTGGAAGAAATCAGCAATGACTTTGTGTTTTGTCCCTGGTTGATAAGAGTCACTCTCCTTGTGTTTCTGTGGGTTGGTTGTCAGCACTAAAGAGGCTTTGAATCTTCAGGGATTCAGGGATTCAGCACACATGTGAGTTTAATTCATATACATGACGCACGGTGCTACATTTGTAGTTTGCTAGACCTTGATCCAAAATAAATCTGTTTTCCCAATTCTTCCATTATTCTTTGCTAATGTTATTCATTGACCTTTGAGTAATCTATAATAAGAACAGCATCATATTAATGACGTAACTTATTATGGAGTGTGTGCTTGGATCAAAGACCTTTAAGTATTCTTGTCCACATCTGTATTAATTAATGAATCACTGTACACTCACTATAAAACTATAATGAAACGTAAATGATACTCATGCATCCACATGAATAAAAAACAACCATAACTGTGTAAAAAAAATGTACTATTTATAAGTTCATATAGAATACAGTATTGACATTTTAGCACGTAGTAATTTACATTATTGCAGTTGATGCACAGTTACACTAGTCATTTATATTAGCAGGTGAAACTTCAAAAATACATATTGCTTAGGACAATTCAGCACAATCAGGTGGGAAAGATTTCTGAAATGAAAGAACAGTTTCTTTAATACAACTCTAAAAAGAAAATGTTTAATAATGCCAGACACATCTAAAATGTGTTTTAATCGTTTATATTTTGGACAACAGCACACATCAGTTTGTCTCTTCATATTGCACAAACAGCATCAAGCTGCTGAAATATCTTAACTTATTTATCTAACCATCACCTGAATAGGTTGTTATAATGGCTCATGTTGAAGAAATGCAAGTTTCAAATTTTATAACATTAATCAAACTATCTTGCTGTATGTATTACATGTGGTCTATCTCCATACAGCAAGTGTTATTGGCATCATTATCACCGTGGTGGTTGATTGTCACCTCATAACACAGAGAGCAAGAGAGAAAAAAAGAATGCCTGTATTTATCTAAAATAAAGGATAAAGAAATGGCATCCACATCAGACAATGGCTGTAAAGACATAAATTTGTTGAGATGCAATATTGTAAGCAAACCATAGTTATTTATCCCTTTTGTCTTGTCATGGGTGGAGATAAACACAATCTGGGTTTTCTTCATTTAGACTTGGTTATTAAATGAGAGCAGGGATGAAGTATTGTACTTGTTCTCCAAGAGTACAACTAAAAATGAGAAAGAAATTGGCAACAAACACTTAGTAACATTTATACACTGTAGTGTATTTCATCTAATATAGTCTTATAAATTAAACTAAAGGATTTTTCTTGTTATGGCTTCCAGAGAGGTCCTTACCCCGGGAACATGCACTCAACAGTTTGTTGATGGGAAACAGCTGAGTGATGGTCCTTCTGTTTTTAAGGTGGCGAGACACTGGTCAGTCACTGCTGATATCTCAAATCCTGTACCAGGGGACTGGGCATACTGTTCTCATAACTTAAACCTGCCAAACTTTACATGCTGATATGCTGCCCTCACTGTCGCTGTGCATAGTGTCTTCTTGCCACTCAAGGGGTCCCCTGCTTTATCCAGCTTTGGCTTGGTTAGGTCCACTCTACTGTAGGTTCCCTCCAGCCTTGTCTGGCTCATTGCTAGTAAGGAGAGAAGATAATGGGTGCATGTGTGGCCCTCAAAGGTCCTGGGGCAGGCCTGAAGAGCGTGGGGCTGATCAGGGGACCCTGGATGATGGCTGCAGGGCCTGGCGGCAGCCGTAGTGCCATGGGTCCAGGCGCCATGGTGCACAAGGCAGCTGGGTTGAGGGGGCTGGCCAGGAAACCTGCTGGCAGGGCCTTGGACAGCTGCTTCTGTAGGGCCAGTTTGGTCTGACACGCAAGACAAAAGACCTATTTAAACTTCTACAAAAACAAATTAAAAACTCAAGTAGCAGTATTTCAAAATCTGTATCATAAAAAAAATCATACACCAACTGCTGTGTCCTCCTAATACACACCTACTGCTCCATCAGTCCTCTTTAGAGTAAAATTGCTGAGGGCAACAGATTATTTGAGATAAACTTCATTACGAGCATCTTCAAAACTATCTTGAGTTAAAAAAGGCATAGTTTTTAAAATAGGAAATAGAATTGCTTAGTATTTATTTTAATTTTAAAATTTTTGACAACTATCAGATTTGCAAATTTGTTGCCAGTTGCCAGAGACTACTGAGGAGAATGTTTATATTCTGTTTGCATGTCTTCTTTAGTAACCATGTGCAATGTGGAGAAAAATAAAAGTAGTCAAATGCGTGTTTGTGTGACAAACTCTTACCGCTAAGACAGCACTGGGCTGTAGTTTATTATAGGGGGTGAACTTTGCCTTGACAGGCTTCCCAGCCAAGCGCTCCTTGTGTCTCCTGCTGTTCATGTGCTAAAAGGGGATAGGGACGTACGGAGCAGCGATTCAGTCAGGAAACTGACTAACAAAGCAATGAGCCAACAATTTGGTTACATTTTAAAATACAAAGATTAGGCTTTCTGTCTTTTTAGTTGCCAATGGGTTGTACAGTGTTAAATTAGTCACATTTATTCTATTTGCAGAAACCCACAAACCTGCTTCAGCTGTGTCTCCGAGTTGACGGACACCTGACACAGTTTGCAGTGAAAGGGCTGGCTGGATACACCTACAACCGCTCTGGTCTTGCTGCGCATTCGCTGCTTAATTCGGCAGGTGGGTCTGGGCGATGAGGTCACCTTGACCCTGCGTTGTGACTGGCTGCCGGTCTGACCGTCCAGCATCTGTTTGTGCTTAGAACCTGATTCAGCCAATCAGAGAGGAGGAAAAAATGTCAGAATGATAATCTGCTATAAATTAAATAAAATAGAACAATTCTGTATCATTTGTCCAACAAGGATCACATGACATGTGGCCCACAAAGGTTAACTAAAGTGATATAGTATTGTGTAGTGCATACCACTACAATGAGCCTCCAACTGGGAGCTGGAATTGACTGTCACTTTGCATGTAGGACAGTGGAGATCTTGTTTTTTGTTGCTCTTGGCCTCCTTAGCCTCGTTCACCCTCACCACCACCAACTCCTCCTCCTCCTCCTCCTCCTCCTCCTCCTCACCTCCCATGGAGGTCCCCTGAGGGCCAGAGCATGGGGCCGAACCAGTAGTCGGGCTGCACCCTTCCATGGGCGAACTCTCGGAGGTTAGATCAGAAAACTGAGAGCCAGGGGAGACTTGGGAGACTTGTGGGGACAGCTGAGGAGAGCGGAGCGAAGAGGAGGACTCTGTGGATGAAGGCTGTGAGGAAGGAGTGGCTGCCAGTGAACTCCCCTGCATGTTTTCAGTTTGCTGCTGTGCAGATTGAGAAAAGCTGATTGTGCCTGAGGAGATACAGATAGAGTAGAGAGATACAGTAATTGTTAATACTTCTGAACAAATTTGTTATTTTGTTCGTGGGTAACACTTTACTTTCAGTCCACTTTTTTAGCATTTATAAGCATTGTGTCTAAAAAATGAACAAATGATGCTATTACAAATTATAATATACTTAAAATACAATATGAAGACAATTCCATGTGGTTATAGTCAGACATTTTATATGTCGGACATTTTCTATATTATTACGTCTTTTTTTTTTTATTAAAACAATATTGTCATTTACAATGTGTTTATACACAGGCCTCAATTTATGGATGGCAACAGCAGGAGTAATAGTTACTGAATACTGTTACAACATTGCTGTGTATCATATAGTGTGTATGTTATACTATTAAAAGTTACACACTGCTCATAAATGCTGAGTAGGGAGACTTAAAGTAAAAGTTAGCATTCTTTTTAAACTGAATTTTAGATATTCATACATAATATTTAATGCATTTATTTCTAATTCCTCATATAGATGTCAAGCTTAAAGCATTTGATTGTTGTCAGCTTTGTCAAAACAGTGTTTTCTTCTTTCATATGGCATCTACTGTATGTGTACCTGTGGACCTGAGATGCGAGCTGCAACATTCAGTTTCCTGTGCACATATGAGTAAAGCTGAGGGGTTGTTGAATTGAAAATGTAAGACTTAAGCTGAAAAGTTCAGCTTCTAACACCGGATGTGCTATATACAAAATGAGCGATATAATAATCATTCATGAAGATGAATCACAGTAAATATAATTTCATATTATTACAATACATGACTTCTACACAGTCGACTTATACAGTTTCTTGACTAATGTGAGAAATGTTCCGTCTGTTTTTCTTCCTATTCTTATCAGTCGTTTGTGCAACCAACCGGCCACGTTTTACTTGTTCTATTTCTTTCATGTATCCTTCTTCCTCTTATTGTCAACCTAATCTGCTTATTTTTCTTTTCTGCTCCATCATCTCTCTTTAATTTTCTTAGCTTTTCCCTGCTTTTTTTCTCCCATCTCAATCATTCATCCTCCATCCCTCTGTCTCTCTGTCATTTGTTCGCTGCCTCTCCTGAAGCTCCCTCTGTCACCATCAATCAGCAACCATGGCAACTGCTGAATGTAACAAGCTTATCATTATGTGGTTAGAGGGAAATTGATAGGCGCTGCAAGAAAATAGGAGGGGGAGATCAATAATGAAAATGAAGGTAGACAGAGGATAGAAGAGTAGGTTGGGGAAATTTTGTAGTCGGGCAGAATGAGAAGCAGAGTGATAAATGACTGAAAATGAGGAAAAGAGACAAAGTCTTACAGCAGCTCTTTTGTAGGCAAGGCTGCTGAAGAAAAAATAGCTATAACATTAAAAATATGGAAAGGACCCAGGGCTATAGCCACTGTTGTCCTTGAGATTTTATCTGGGAACTTCTGGGGTTTAACAAATTTAAATACAGTTTATATGGACAATAGAAAGTTACATATGGTGGCTGGTATCATTGGTTTTTGACACGATTATAACAACAAAGGCAGGTAATGTGGACAAGGTCAGTGAGAGCATATCCTAGCACATCTTTGTTTTGTGCATATTATTGCGGTGCACTGTGCACAAAAGGGTTGGAATTCAGACCAGACATTTTCTTGGGTTAGATTTAACTTCATATCAAATGAACAATTATACAACATGAAAACATTAAGGACAGCTGTGCTATTGTATTTGTGCTGGTAAGAGAGCCAATTTCAAATCTTAATCATTTACATCTGTGGTTTATTAAGAAACTATTATTAAACTACTGAGTGCCTTTCGCTGGATCCTCTCCACATTTCTAAGCCCTCAGAGCTCAGAGGACAGGGTGTGGCTGAATAATGTTCACACTTGGTCCTGGTCAGTTGTGGAACGCACCATAGCGCAGCTGAAATGCCACGGATGATGCCAGGATGTGTCAGGTGGCAGACTCTGGACAGTCTGAGTGGACTTTCCCCAACATTTACCCTGAATATCCTTATTTCTTTACATCTCAACTACAATAAGCGATTAAATAAGCATCAAATTGCATCAAATTTCTTTATAGGACTGAGCATCGGTATATTTCCAACAAATACTTCTAATTCTGTGAATATTTTGCCAATTACTAATTTAATTAGTTTTCAGATACTTTTTTGTACAGAATAGCTCTGGTTGGAGTGTTTTGGGTGGAATATGAGCGCACAAATTTTCAAGTTTATTGTGATATATAAAGTGAAGGCAGTTAAATAAATCTGATTGTTTTTTGGCATATGCCTTTTTTACCTTTCCTGCCCATGTAAACATTCGGTATGGATTCCATGCAGTTTTATAAATGAGTCCCCTGACCATTAGAGGCCTCATCTGTCTGTAGTGCATTTCTTCTTCGGTCTTGTGTGCTGAGCTGGGCACTAAAGTAACAAAGCAACGTGCAAAGCTATTTTCAGACTTGGCTTATCTTTAGACTTGAAACTACTTAATTGAACAAAAGAAGATAAATTTAACTGGCATCGATTTTGCTAAGACAACTATCTGCTGGTTCCAACTTCTCAAATGTGAGGATTTACTGCTTTTCTCAGTTTCATAATCACTTGAATTGAACATCTGTGTTTCCTCAGACAAAAGAAGACATTTAAAAACATCATCCTGGGCTCTAAGAATTTCATTTTGTTGAAAATGTTTTGATTTAGTTTAAGGGGATAAATATACAGATTAACTGATATTGATAATAAAAGCTCTACTTATCTTTTGAAGCCAATGCTGAAGTCCTCATAGGCATATTAAAGAGTTATTTTCCTCCAGTGACTGATGGAGGAGCAACTTGAAACTCTTCTTACATTGTGCAAGTTAATTAGACCAAAGCCAATTACATTGTAAAAATACTGAAGTGTGAAGACAAATTTGAGTTCCTACCAGCATTTAACAACCTTTTAAATTCCAACACCTGCACTAAGAGTGAGTCTTTAAAAATCATTTTGCATTAGAGAGATATCTATTTACATTTCTCTGCTTGGTTATCCATGTTTTAACCTCTTCTCCCTACTGTGTTTAATCTGATTTTTGAACTGAAAACATGCGGTCACACGTGGCTTCTTCCCCTTTCTGATAATGTTTTACATCCTCTGAAATGTCCATAAGCAAACTGATACATAATAATAGGAACAAGGAACTGTATGAGGAAATTGAGTTGAGTCGCTGTGGATTTACAAACAAAATTAAAGAAAGCAACGCCACTATATCCTTCATCAGATTTCAGAATTTTTTTTTTTCTTCAACTGCTTGAAGGCTTCCTATCTTGCAGAATGTCTTTGCCTGATGGGCGTAATTACCAATGTGACAGAGCCAATGATAGCAGGACAGGTAATAGCTGGTAATTAGCCAGCTGAGTGACAGCAACCAAGTCTTAGTGCTTATGTCTCTCCAATTACCAGTAATTACTCAGAAGATGGAGGGGGGGTAAAAAAAAAAAAAAGATTTATACCTTTTTTGTCTTTCAAATGTGAGTCTGTCGGTGATGTTCCTCCTCCCATCATCCCCCTCTCTCTGTCTTTTCCCGTTGTGGGTGTACTGTGTCCATTCTTCTGGCGGTTCCTCTGGGTCTCCAAGGCCTTCAGCTTGCGAGCATGCTTGTGGCCTTTGTAGTGGGCCTCTGCTTGGGTCTGGCCATCACATATATGCACATGCACGTGTGCATGCATGCGCGCACACACACACACACACACACACACACACACACACACACACACACACACACACACGCACACACACACACAAAATATATGTACACGCAAGCAGAAGAAGCAAAGGGGAGAATCAGTGTATGTGCACGGAATCACTCATTAAATTACAATAATTAAAAGGACAGCATGAAATCAGTAAAGTGTAATCTTTCCATCTGTTCCATCTCTCTGGCTTCACATGCTTCCATGGAGTTGGGGAAAAATTATGCAATTGAGCACTTGACTTGGAGGAAGAGTCACATCATCATCGTCATGGCTGTGCACAAATGAGCATCAGTTGGACTCATGGCATATCATGACCATCCTCTGAACTCACTGGCTCATCTTTCCACTGATGCGTTCTGACACAGAATGGCCCGTGTCTGTTATGCTGTGATACAAAATGACCTCTGTGCCTTCCTCAGAGAGAGAAAACACATTTGTGGCAGCGTGACAACAGATGCATGCAGATTTGGGATCCCAAAATGGCTCTGAATGGCTGTAGATAAAGCAAGACATGCTCTACAGAGGAGGATCAGCTTCCAGCAAATAGAAGTACACCAACAGTGAAACAAAACAGCTGAAGCAAAACACATTTATCCGGTAATCCATATACACATGAATATTTCCAAAGAATACAAAAAATACTATACTTTTTTTTATGCACCCCTTTAGCTTTAGGAGACAAACACCAATGCAGTAAATCATTTTGGATTACTTTCTTTTTCATTTTCTGCAACAAAATGTATTTTATCTTTTTTCATGTTTATTATTCTGTAACATTTTTCATGACAACTGAGCCATCTCCATGGCAATTTAGATGATAAAGACTGTGAGAAGCAGATGAAAGCCCAAGAAAAACCTGGTAAATTAACCTGGAGTAGAATCAGTAGTATCACTGTTATTATTACTTTTATTATTAACTTCATGATTACTACTTTTGGGTCAAATGTCCTAAAATTGTATAGCTTACGCTTGCTATTATCATGTACAACCAGCTAGGACAAAAGAATTCATGCTATGATAATGAAACTTTTAAATAGACATATTTGTTGTTTAATACTATTTTACAGATTAAGAAAAACAGTATATCAGGGTAAATAGGCCTTATTTACAGAAGACATTTTAGACTGTCATAGTAGGAAAGCCACAGGTGTTACTTGTAATATTAATAATGGCTCTGTTCTGTTCATGCGTTCCAGCAAAATATGACAATGTGACAGTGAGCCATCATGCACAATACCAGTATCCCTGAAGAAGCTAAACGGGATTCAGCCATCCTATATTTTATTAATTAAACTTTTGTTTTTCCTATTGTGACATGCCAAAGTCTCCTCTGTGAAAAAGGCCTCTAACTTAACCCTGAAAGCTGAAGAGTTCTAATAACTTCAGCAACTTGAGCAATCTATTCACAACAAGTGAAGAGAACAAACAGAAGTCACAAAGGATATAAGGCAGGTGATATTCTGTATTTTTGTGACTGTCCACAAATCCCATGAGAAGTCCAAAATCAGTATTACCTGATAGAGCTTATTCAGCTTTCATTATTTTCGAAACACTATTAGAATATACATAAATGGCACACACTGTTGCGCTGTGTGGCATATTCCTTGATTATGATGAACAAGGGCACTGTAGTTCATATCAAACCAATCCCATACACCCATTGCTGGTGCTATAAATACTCTCTGGAGTTCCAAATCTTTAGCATTCTTGTCCACCACAGAAAATAGACCCTAACAAACAGTCTATTTACTCCTGTTTAAGCTAAAGAGGATTAATGGCAAGCTTTTTTTTAAATGAGGTTATTTACCCTGTTTTAAATTTTAAAGTAAAAATACTATTTGTGACATTCCAAAATACTTACAATGTCACCTAGCATGGATGAGCTTGAAGTCAAGTGCTACAGACAAAGTAGGGTGGTTGGATATTTTGCTCTCTTCATGGCATTTGTTAAAAATTGCAAAAACATAAAAACATAACCAGCCTTATTCTTTAAGAGCACACATAAATCAAGAAATCCGTAAATCAACAAAGATTATGAGTTTGGAACAGTGTGACAAGACTTCAAGTGTCAGGCTTCACACGGGGCCGTTCGATAATTTGTCTTTGCTCAAATTATCCATTTCAGTTTCCAGGCACACACTGTACAGCCCCTGCTGATGCACATTAAAACTTATGGCGATCTTGTAGTGACTGTGTGCATAGAGTGGTGGGAGTATGAGTCTCGCCATCAACACTTTGCATAAAGCTTGGCCCCCTACACAAACAGAAAAGGGCACCACCGGGGGTCGAAGTGTGCGGTGGAGCAAAAGGGTGCAAGACCCCTTTGGCTACGTTGAATGTCAGTGCACACTAATCATTCAGCGTGATTTTCAACTGAGTCAGAGGGATGAAGCTGCTCTCATCTGCATACTACCAAACCATCTGGCATGCCAGAGTAGTATGAGTTTACTATGTTCCACCATAGTAATCAAAAACAAGTTGAATAGGTATCCAAGGAAAGCAAAACAAAGGTCCTCAGTTAAAGACACTTGAAAGAGACTGTCAGGGCAGCTGGGCCTTCGCTGACCTTGATTCAAGCAGCTTTATGCAGTCTCGCACTACTAGAAAATCGTGTTTGATCCTTTAGGGTTCATACTTGAATGTTTCTCAGTGAGGTTGACAGCCTTAAAGGAATAATCCTGGAATTTTTCTAGTCTATTCCTTATTATAGGCCTTACACCTTTCAAGTAGTAGTCCAAGTTTCACTTGTCAAACCAAAACTTATATACTACTTTATAGTATATATAGTAGCCATCAAGTTTTGTCTTGCTACTGAACAAACAGCTTCAGCTTTCCATTAGGGTCAAATTCACATGCTCCTTCAATACAATAAAGCAAATGTAAGCCAAGTGTTCACTCTCCTTTCCCCTGTTCTGGTTTCAACCGACTCCTGAGACAGATATTTGTGTCTTTAGCTGCTAATTGCTCCATTGTGTTCACTAGCTAAGCACTATCTTTGCTGTTTAGTGCAGGGCGGGTAGTGTACAGTTGGTTTTTACAGCCTTTTCAATGACACCGGCTGCCTGCTACTGAAATGACACTACGAGAGCATTGAGACTGAAACAAAACAGTAAAGTTGTGGGCAGTAAAACCAAAACTGTGAGCTGAGGATGCTCAAACGCATGTAGAGCCAATGGGGGGGGCTGCAGAGGCAAGTGATAATTTACTTTGGATTTTATCATGACAAACAACCACCTATATGTTATAGGGTAATTTAATCCATTGTTATTGGAAAAATACTGAATACAGCAGTTGTAAAAAGATAATTTTTATGTCTAAATAGTTTTTGATATATTTTCTTGCTATCATGGCTTCCATTTATTGCTGATCAATAAAAACAACTATAAACTAAAGTAAGCAAATAAAATAAGCATACTAGACCACAGATAAATCATGCTAGCTGAAAGCCCCCCCCAACTTTGGATGGCACGGTGAAGCTGCATGTTCAATATGAAAAATAAGGATGGGAGTCTGTGACAGTTACACCTACCATTCCTATGTGATGCCAAGCAGTGAGTATAAAAGACAAATAGACTGAAAAACATTCTGAACTATTCCTTTGTGCAATTTTCATTGAGGGGTGCAAATTCCAGCTTCTCAGTGCTGCCCCCTGTTGAGATCTGGTACCTGCCTTCGACCTGGCATCCACCGCCTGGGTCAACCATCACTCTCAGCTCAGCTGTAGGTAGCACAGTGGGAGGAGGAGAGGGCCTGTTAGCTTAAGAAAAAAAAAAAAAAAAAGACTCCGGACAACATCATTCTACGTCCAAAAGTAAAGAGTAGAAAAAGAGAAAGAGACAGATCAGGGAGTAAAAGTATTATAATGGTCCTGCACCAGTGTCCTGCCTCCCTTACGACTCACAGCTCACACAAAGAAGAGTCATTGTCATTCTGCCAGGTTCCTCCTGACAATATAAATGCAAATATATATAAACAAACTCTATACGAATGGGAGCCAAATGAATATGAGGAGAGAAGTGTGATAAGAAGAGCCACAAAATTAGCTGACTGGTCCCCCTTAAGATCCCAGTGGTCCATTTAAAAATAGAAGATCTGGACTGATAAGAAGAGTAGTCTGCTTCAAGATTATACTTAGACCAATGGGACGTAAAATTATTAAATGTGGTGCAAATATGCAGATGCCTGATTGGAGAAAGAATCAAGGAAATGACCTTAAAATGACAGTTTGGTAAAGCCTGCTTTAAGCACGAATCAAGAAGGTTTACACTTCCTTGGTGAGATAACGGCCAATGAGTGTCTGACTTACAGTGGAGTTGAAGCGCAGGTGACAGATGTTGCAGGAGATGATGGGTTTCTTCTTGGGTGGGGCCACGCCAAAGGTGTGGCTGATGACTGCCTTCTGCACTGGGTCCATCTACAAGGTGACATGCATGCAAGCACATATAGGGACACATTACACCTTCTTCTTCTTCTTCATTTCTCTAGCTGATCATAATTTAATGAAGAGGGCCCCTGCTTGGCCTTTGGGACCTTCATTGTTTGTCATCCCTCCTCTCAACTACTAATATTACTATTTTACTGCTGCTCTAATTTTTCGTCATTACTTCACTGCCACATAAAGGCAACCCACCCACACTCCAAAAAAAAAAACAAACACGAGTTTTTGACATTCTCTTTCACACAATCTAGGTGTCACAATATTCAACCCACAAAACCAGGTTTACAACATTAATGTGTTCAGAGGTTAGAAAATGTTTGTGATTTCCCAATAAATTTATTTTCTAACAGAGGCCTACTGAGTTTTGAGTAGTTTGGTTAAATACATTGCAAAATTTAATTTCTAAAAGAAAAATGCATTTGGAGCATTAAAATTTTTCTTATATCATCAATAAAAAGGGCTGAAGTACAAATACTGATATTCCAAAACAGATTCATTTTCTTTTAACATTCGTATTCTAGACAAAATGCTTCTAGTCACCCACAGCTCCTCTTAGGACATGTCTTAACCTGATGTCCAAACCCGAATGGTCTTATTTGTTAAGTGCATTTCAATTTGTTGTCCTTTTGTGTTCATTGTGGATGGGCTTTTATCTTTTTTTATCTTTCAGTTGATGAGTTGGCCAAGAATGAGGCAGATATATAGATATACAATATACTTAAGCAAACCTCTACCACCGTCTTTGAGGTCAGTGATGAAAAATTTGTTCGTGCTGGTTTGTTTGATTAAATAAGAAAAGAAATTTGTCTTTGAGTCATGCTGTGACTGAAATGGAATATTGCAGAGACTGACATTAAATGTGGATTTTGTAAATGAAGGCACATCATTTTGACTCTAGCATCTAGTCGGCTGTGTATATATTTCAGAATAAAAGATGAGGAAATTTCAGTTCAAATTACACTTTTAAAATAACCTTTTTTTGATCAGTTCTATTCATGGTTTTAATCCCTATAGTGACTTGGGGTTAGTTGAGTCACATTTATAGCTTTAGGTGTCAGACAGGAATCTTTTCCTGGCCTTTCACATGCCTGATACATTTAGCACTTTCCTCTGATTTGTCTCATTAAGGATTAAAGCTAAATAAAGACTATCAAAGCCTGCTGCTTCACTGTTTAGAGCCAGACCAAACATAATATAGATGTATATGAGTGGGAGATAAGTGTTATATTTGGGATGTCCTGATCATATGTTTACCACTGATTGGTTCCAAGTAATATTTAGAACCTGCCAATGTAGTCCTGAAACAATATTTATATTTCCTAAAAATAAAACTGTTTATATTGGACCTGCTTGAGAGTTTAACAGTTCTGCTTCACAGCATTGATTTAACTGATTTTTAAAATAGGCCTAAATATTTAGAGCACCCTAATGAATAATGCTTAGATTAATATTTCTTATTGTAAATTGGTGCCTTATCATTTTGTTTAAATTGGCAGCTACAATTAATTGCAGACATCACAAGAGGCTGATCAGCTGCTACCATTTTCCAATTCAACACACACATTATGCAACATTTAAGCCTCTTGTTGACTTTCTTTATGCCATTCTGCTGCAAGTTTTAGATAATGTCATATGAAGACTTTATGTTAAATTTCTGCGACCAAAAACTTCTCTCATCAATCCTGCCTTGGCTTTGGACAAAAATATATTCAGGTTCTGCTTAGGGCTAGAAACATTTTCCCATTTTAGTCTCCTGCATTGCGCACACGCGTGTGTGTGTGTGTGTGTGTGTGTGTGTGTGTGTGTGTGTGTGTGTGTGTGTGAGAGAGAGAGAAATGAGATATGACATCTCACCTTGTTGAAATTGGGGAAGAGGCTGAGTGGCGAGGAGCCGTTGACCCTGAGTGGCAGAAAGTGCTCCAGCTGGGCGCGAGTCTGCGGCTGGAGGGGTCGACCCGGCAGAGGCAGGGATCCCAGAAGCGGGTGGATTTGACTCTGGGACAGTGCACCTACAGCGGGGATGATCATATTTACATATACACATCAATGTGACAACAGTTTTCTCCAACTCCTCTGTCATCTTCTCGATTGGAAAAATTACATTTGTGGAGCGTTTCACCCTTTTTCACTCTTAGGCCACCAAAGCTGCACATCCCACTGCACAGATAAGGATAAAGACAGGCTTTAGCACCTGGCATATGAGATCAAGACCTATTCCCACATTGAATGATTCACCCGGTGAAGCTTTAATGACTTCAGTAATAGCAGGGGATAAATGATGAGAGCCTTTGTGTGGCTTTTTCCTGCTTTTCCAGTCAATAGTTTATCTTGACAAATGTCTCTTGCCTTCAAACACAGCAGTAGTGTGTGTAAGGTTTTGGTATTTTTCTTCCTGAAATCATACAAATGGGTCACTTGAGATAGAGTAAAGGGAATTTACCTCGGGTGTAAGGTGAGTGGTGGACTGCACACACATTTTTAAGCACATATTTGTTTGCCTCTTTTCTTTGCTCAGTGATTTACTATCTTCTTGCACAGACGAATTTACCTCTGAAGTGTTTATTTTGATGAATCCCAAAGCAATTCCACCATCACATTTTGCTTTGAAACCTCCCTCCACATGACCTCTCATCACGCTTGATTTTGGTTGCCCAAAATGCTTTGAGACTGCTCGTGCTTTAAAGGGCACCATGGCACTGACCTTTGTCTAGACTCTAAATAAACATTAATGTGCTCTCATTAAAATTCACACTGTCTTACATAAGCATGGTGATTACAGAATGTTTGCAATGCCTGCATGCTGAAAGTCCTGAGGTTGTCAAGCTTAGAAGGTCATGTGGAAGTGTAAGGATACAAGAATAAAATAAATTTAAGATTATCTATGAATGTTGTCTTAATTTAGGCATTTCTTCATTTTACAGGCTGACTTTTTCAAGGGAAATTCCATTAGACATCTGATAGATATTTATTTATTATAGGAATAGTTAATCACACCAAGAATGAGGGTTTTACAAAGGTTATAGGAATTTACAGTAATGGATATCAAAAGGAAACTTGTCAAATCTTACATGAGTTGTATTATTAGTCTATTTAGTTGTTTTTTGATGTGTTGTGGCTATGTCCACCTCCATATTTGCAGTAGAATCATGAGAGCATGTACATGTCTGTCGAAGGATGCTTCATTCAGAGTTAAGCATTTCTGCTTTTTGCTGCTGAAACTCAATTTTAAGTGTGCTTGAAATATCTTGAGGTAAAAAAAATGAAACGAGGGATTAAAAATCAGGGATGTTGCAGTCTTTTTTTTGTACAATAGAGAGCTCCACTTGGTATGGATTAAAAGTTTGTGGCTAGTGAGGGTGGAGTGGAGGTTTGGCCTGAGTGAGATGGAAAATGTCCAGAGGAGGTTGATGAGAAAGCTGAAAGGAACAGTGGCTGGTAGGTGGATAATTCAGCTTAGGGAAACTGAATGAAATTTACCGATGACTGAGGACCAAAATACATAACTCACTAACTGAAGATTTAGGAGAGATATATGAGGAGTACAAGTTGTACAATGTTTATTCTTACCAAAAAACTAATCTCCCTTTGGGTAAGATAAATAAAATGAAGAAACAGGAGTTTTTTTAATCACATGAATAACAAAGAATTTGGAACACGTAAATGGCAAAAAAAAAACAAAAACAAAAACAACAAACAAACAAAAAACCCCAAAACAAAACAGAATAAAGCACATAGTATCAAAGCATAGAATATCATTAAGTGTTTTGTTCATGAACATCAGGATATTTTTTCTAAATACTGCAGTGAGTGGATCATTAAGTTGGGGTCTAATGATGTTATTTCATAGTCAGAGAAAGGCCTTTTGCACTTCTGTATTTCTTGTTTTATCTCTGGGGATGAGGCGGTTTTGAATTCTCTGAGCATGAACGTGTATTTACTAATCTGGTCTCGTATTCAACATGGATGTTAAAGCCTGGGCGGAGCAGGGAGACAGAAGAGGAGGAAGGGAAGGGAAAGGGGGAAAAAAAAAACAAACAAAAAAACCTTTTCAGATTCAAAACATAATCAAAGTTTTACATTTACTCATTTGGCAGATGCTTTTATCCAATATGACTTACAAGTGAAGGACCAAACTATAGCTTTAGTTGAGAAAGAGTTATTTTAAGGGTATTTAATGGACAGAACTGTGGAAGGAAAACTTAATACAGGCACATGGTTTTATGAGTCAGAAAAAAAGACGTTAGAGAGAGATTGAGTGTGTTTAATTGTTCCATGCACGTAACCCGGTGTTACTACAGGCACCAGCGAATTGAGCAGCAACAGTGAAACACACTACAGCACATCTTGTTGTATCATCCCCTGCAGCTATAATTGCTTCAGGGTACCTTTTTGCTGGCAGTGAATATAGCAAATGTAAAAGCTTGCCATAATTTGTTTAAATCTGGTTAGGGGTAATCCAAACAAAAGCCTTATATTGAAGAGGAATATGAAAATGTATTCTGGGGCATTTAAAAAGAGCCTCAAGCCACACTAGCAGCAACGTGAGGCTCAGCATTGCTTTGAGCTACTGCTAACATCAGCGTGCTAACATGTTCACCTGACAATGCTGATGTTTAGTAAGCATAATGTTTAACATGTTCTTCAGTTTTAGCACTAAAAAAAAAGTACAGCTGAGAGTGTTGGGAATGTCATTAGTTTTATAGGAACAGAGTCATAAACTAAATTACTGGACAAACGGTTGGTGATAGAGGATTATATAAAGGTTATATAATTTGATTAACCTGAAATTCAAACAAATTGGAATTTTATTTTCTGGGACTTAAAAAAAAGAACCACTAAAAGTTTTGATCCCAACAGAGGGGAATCAAAGGGTTGAGGGGTTAGTGTAAGACCAGCAATGATCCACAGCCACAACATCAAGAGAACCTAATTCAACAAACAGAAAAGAAGGCTAGAAAATAAGCGAACACAAAGCAAAGGGAAATTCTATGAGGTAAGTAGGTATCTTTCTTCACAACAAAGAAGAGACGGATAAGACCAGAAACACGGGCAGAATAACCCCAGTCAAAATACGGAGAAAGGTTGTGGTTTAGAATAGGGGAAAGAATACACAACTGTTCCTGCACATTTGATGTGCACCACAGATCTCCTTTGAAAACACACATATGCAAAAACACACACAAGTAGCATGTGTTTACTGACTGAATTCATTTTTGATGAATTCCATTTTCATTTAAATGCTCCACCGGGGCCATTCAAGTACCGCTGATGTCAATAAAGCGTATTGAACTGCGTTACACGGAAACAAGATTGAACATAGGAGTAGCAAGAAATGAGAAAGAGTTGAAGAGAGACATTGAGAGACAACCACAAGATGATGAGAGACTGTATTTTTCCCCTTTGCTAAGCCCGAAGTGCTTAATCTGCCCGTCAGTATGACTTTTGGGGACACTGATCCGCTCTCCTACACAAATCTGAAATTGATCTCATTAATCTCCTATGCATATATTCACAAAGCACAGCAGGGCGAAAGCTTTAATTAACTGCATTTTGCACTGAATAAACTAGAACTGTGAGATTTGTACAACATCAGGCAACATGAGGAACATTCCTCTGACAGAACTATCCCTTTCAAGTTCTTCTGGCCTGCATCCAGAAAGTGTCACAAAGAATTCATTTCAGCGAATATGAAAAGATGGACCTAAGCTGTGGTTATATTAGTTTCATCTAATCATGCTAAGAATGTGTTAACCAGGACGCCTTGATTAGTTTTTATAAATAGTCACTCATCACTTTAGAGGTGCATGAACTCAAAGTCATGAACTCAATTACAGCATTCATGACCTAAAATAAAAAGGGTCAGCTGGGGGATATAGTAAACCATCTAAAATAACCTCAGACACAGAGACAAACAATAAACAAACAAAATGGAAAAACTACGCAAAAAATTCATTATGCCAGACCCTCAGGAACACAGCTTAGCTAGGAACATGGATGCATCAAGAAAGCTAGATATGGTGCCGCCACTCAGCTTAGCCTCAAAGTTGTCCCAGGGGTCACTCACAGTCTTACAACCCAAAAATTTCCCTGTTGCCAAAATGGCACTTTCCCCAAAAACCACAAATGTAAAAGAGACGTCTGTTGACAAGGTTCCCTTAAATTGCAAATAATGTCTGTTACAACTCTTTGCATTGCAACTTTTTATTGCATGGACATTTTACATTTGTCAACTTTTCACTGAGCCTTGGAAAGTTTGGGGTTTTTTTGGTGACAGCATCCTAATGTAAAGTCTATGGGTCAAGGGAGGAATTGAGGTGGAACCAGCAGTGGAAACACTAATGCATGTGTGCAGTGGGCTGTACAACAAAGAAGTAAATCCAAAAGTGGAAAAAACATTTTTTTGCCTATTCACCAGGTGAGCAATTTTCATTCAAGTGATCTCCTACCATTTTTGAATCCTGTATCCAGTTCTGAGAATACATCCATCGCAGTTGAGCAGTTTTGGTGTAGTGGCTTTGCAGGTATTGCTACTCTAGTGTGAATACTCTATGGGCTCAAGAAGCTAGCTGGAGAAGCGTGTGGAGGCTTTTGTGGTGAATGCATCCAGTGAGCAACTTTCATAGGACTGAAGTCAATCAATCAGTCTATTGAGAAGGTTTGCTTGTGTCACCTTTGATTTCCCCCTACTTTATAAGTCCGATTACACACATTAAAATTATTCAGTTCTCGCCCACTACTCTGCATTCGCTTTCTTTTTCTTTGTAAGATAGCTTTTTCATGGAGGCTGCAAGTGTAGGTCACAGCAACCAACCTTCCCGTACTGAGAAGGGATAAAAGATTATGAGCTGGAGAAATTAAGGCACCTTGACAAAAAACTGGGGGAAAAGCTTAATCTCTATTATTTCCAGGATTAGTCTTTGGGTGACTCAACATCATAGCAATCACAGAGGGAGAGAAATGGCATCTTTCCATGAAGCATAGAAAAAAAAAGGGAGGGGGATGAGAAGCTTTCATAGCTGTGGATCGGGGCGAGAGCATCTGAGGAAAGGCTGCTTAGGCTCGTTTCATGGTGAATGCACTTCATAGGATCATCTGTCTGAGACAGGCTCCCTTTCCTCAGTCTGAAATATTATGATGGTGTGGAGGCATGCTCTCGTCTCTGACACCTATCAACATCCCCTGATGAACAACCTCTGTGTGGTGTTAAAGCTTTGTGACATTCATATCTGAATTATTACTGTCCTTTCAGTTCACTGAATTTCATATGCAAAGCATCCTTCTCCTACAATGTTACCATCAAAACACGCTGATAAAATACGCATCTCTTGAGACTGATTTAAGGTTTGATGGGAGCAGATTTAGGCAGAGTGACAAAGACCAGAGCTGGTGTGGTTGTAGGCGAATCTATAGCCAGACAAAATGCAGAAGGGAAATTGGAGGAAATTGCTGATTATTTAACTCCTGTGGAGACATTTTTCACACTACTATGGCTGTTACGTATTACGGCTTTGATTTTTTTGATTTTTTTTTATCTTCTCAGGCTTCAATCGAGTCTAGATTCATCTAAGTCGTTTAATTTTTTTCCATCTAAATGAGACAAATGTATGAAAAAATATTGCAATTAACCTACTGCCATTGCTCATGTAACTCTAAAATGTTAACTTTTCGTAAGCTACAAACAGGATTTCAGCATCGTGACAATGAATTATAATATTTTTTGCTGTTTTCTTTTATGTTGGATGTTGTTATATTGTGTTGTGACATTGCTTCTATATTTCACTGAGAGCGATGACTGTTTTTTTTCCATTAAAAAAAAAAAAAAACTGTACAAAAACAAAAGCAAAAAATCCAAAATAATTAACCTATCCTACCCATCAAATACTGCAGTGGTCCAGAGTCATGATGAGTTAAAACTGAATTCACACCAGATTCAATATGACCTGTGTTTTTAAGCCTGATCAGAACTGTGGTTTACACAATTCCTCCTTTTGGAAACCACAAATCTGGAAATGTGTCTATATATCCATCTGGTGTTGACATCAAGGGGCTTTACACATCGTAAATCTGAATCTAGGCTTATAGAGCCATTTTAACGGTCTGGTGCACTGGCTGATGTTAGCACTGAGTAAAGGGCTTGTCATTAATCACATTATATTTGTCTTATCACTTTTGATAATATATATTATATCTAATAAAATAAAAACAACTTAATTGTATAAAACAATTTTCTGCACTTGGTATGTTGAGCTAATAGCACACAGTATTTAGTATCACAACATATACTGACAGAAGTGCCAATAAATTGTGTTTTTATACTGTTGTGATGACCATCATCTATGTAACAAACTGTATAAGCTGTTTTTTTCTCCACACAGCCATCTTTGATAGATAACATACATGGCATGTCACTACTGCTCAGTGTATTCTATGTATATTGCTCAGATGAGAAAATTCCACTCACTCTATCTTTAACTAACCCTAATCTTTCTATTTGCAGATTGAACTCGGTCATAACAAATGGTTTAATCAAATAGGAAGGATTAAGCACTGTACGAACGTGGATTTAAATGCTAAAAAAATGCAGTCTCTTTTGACAGGGGTTTTTTTTCTGTTAAGCCAGCAAAACGCATTATTTGTCAAATAATGAAAACTGAATGGTATGTTTTCCATGCCACAATAGCATGAAGCACACAGCTTTTCTGAGTCATAAAACAGAAGTGGTTAGTGCATTGCTGCAGTAATGATGATGCCATTCATTGCTTATACAACAGGCAGAGAACTAGGCATTTATGATGAGCTCCGGTGGATGAATTAGCATCCATTAAAACTGCCTCTGACAGCTCCGTTAAGCTCTCTCCACTGGAAACAAAAAGGTGGAGAGTGAAGGCCTAATTTCCATGATGGCTTAAAATGCTGCCCCCACCTTTGCACTGTGTGGTCTTTAAATAAATCATCTTTATTGTGACAAAGTGCATTTAGGCCACGACTGGCAGCCAACAGCCAAATTCTCCCGCTGGCTGTCACTGTCTATTTAAACTCATACAGCCGCAGCTGGCAGAGCCGGCGGCTTCGTGAGAATTTCTACCTGCAGGGCACCATCCAGCCCAGATCAGGCTCCCCACCGTAATCTGTCCTACTTTCAACAGGAGCACTGTGGGCACTGTTTTCACCCCAGTGTTCATAAACTTCTATCGAATTTGTCAATGTGAAATCCAGGGCTAGAGTCCTCTGGTCAGGGAGGAATCTCAGGAAACTGATTACTCTGCAAATGACACAACCAGCGGCAGCTTTTGATGTCTATACAGGATCCTTAAACTAAAACAATCAGTATGTTTCCACTATTTTCTTCTATGCTGCTGGCAAATAACAGCAGATCAGTTTGCAAATGTGATGGTGTCTCATTAACCTCAACTTTACAGAAGGCTTTAAGCTTGGTGAGACTTTTTATTTACATTATTTCCACAGAGTTTGCACAGGGCATCATATTTAGTAAGATAGTACTTACACCAAATACTGCCCTGCTTGGGACATTAGGCAAATAATATTCTTGGTATTTTCTGTTGAAGCATCATTTAAGTTATTCTCACTATGATCATGTATTCACATATTCTTGTTTATGTGAAGAATATGTTGTCTTTTGAAAACCGATAAATAGAAAATCAAATTTAATGCACATGCTGTATTTAGAGTTGAAACTTGTGATTCTGAATCTTTTGCACGGTGGTTGTAAAAGGATAAACAAACACTGAGATAAATCTGATCTGCAGGGAAATGAGCATAAATACATTATCAGTGCTGCTCAGACAGAGCAGTGTTTGTTTTGTTGTGTTCCCATTACCAAACCGCTGCCCTTCCATAGCTTTCTGCACGTCTGTATCTAGCACACTTAAAATAAACTGCCACCATCTGCTTGAATTGAGATAAGCCCAAGTTCAATCAGACATGCTGAGCGGCAGTCAGCAGATGTGCGGCACATACTTATTGATATTTAAAGTCTATGTGCAGCTTTATTCGCCTCATGAACTTAGTAATTAGCAGCTTTCTGTCTCATTGCTCCCCTCTGAGCTGTAGTGAATCTGGCTGGATGCCTGGTGAGGTGAGTCTGAGGGAACAAACATCAGCGGCTTCAGGGATGTTAAAATTGAGGCTATCTGCTCACCGTTGCATCTCAAAAGATGTTTATCAGGGCTAGAAGACAAGCTTGCATCCTGCATTTGTCAAGGAATCAGAAACAGCACTTTTAAAAGCTTCTCTTAGCTTAAACAGTCTTTTAAAGAAAAGCAGAGTTGTGGCGAATCTCATATTCTGGGGAATGATGCCACAAAGTTAGTCACTTCACAGTTCACCAAAGATGCGCCCTGGAACAGCAAATCATAGCTTAGCAACTGACAGACTTGTCAAGCTTTGGCTCTTCTCCACACAGCGAAGTGTTGAGCATGGAATTCCAGTGAGATTGATAAGAGTTTAGAGGGAGGCGTCTTTTCGTTACCAAACAAAAACAAAAACACAGTCGCAGGATTGTGAGAAATGAGTTAAACAGGGTCTTTATCAGCTGCAGTTGTTAGCACATCAGCTTAACTAAGCATATTTACTAGTTAAATAACCCAACCATTACTGTGAAGGCACATTGTTAGCTTATCAGAAACTAACTGCATTAGTGTGGGATTACAGGTTATGTTTCATATCTACCGTCTAATGTCAGTACTGTTTTTCCCCACAGTTTGAAAGCCAGTCTTCGATGCTATCCTAAAAGTGAAAACAAACAAAACCACAGAAAAGCACACGTTATAGGCAGTCAAAAGGGATAATGTAACTACTAAAATAGAGTCTAAATGCCTTACCCATAATATTAGAACTAGCTAGCCTCACAACACAGCACAAGAGCAATGCTGCTCTTTTATTTCCATGTTTTCTATGACTATCAAGTGATGGGGATGATGATTTTTTGTTTTTAGCCTGGCACCTGTTAGCCTCAGTCTTTCACCATCCCACCATCCTTTACTATCCTACCATGTAACCAACTACTGCATACGCAACACCCCTCCTACAGGGTTGAAAACGTTCTCAATAGGCATAACACGGTGTCCAACATTCAGTGATCTTGAGAAGAATCTTGCAGCTAGCAGGGAAAAAAACGTGATCCTCCTTATAACATCATGTGGGTTAAAACACTCATCTTAATGTTAAATCTTGCATACTTCACATATTGACATTGTACTGCCTAAATCCTAATGGAGAAGACTTGAATTTGCAGCAAAAATTTTCTGGGCAATGTCATGTCTCCTTGTAGCTGCTTTTTCAGCAGGTTTAGAATTTTTTGCTTGATCTTCAATTGCACTTTGCTGGAATATAGGCACAATAATTTCATCCATATCAGCATTTCAGCAAAATACTTAACGTGAAAGGATTTTGCTGTCGGACTGTGTAGTTCTGAGCTGTGTGTGTGTGTGTGTGTGTGTGTGTGTGTGTGTGTGTCTGTTTTGCGTGTGCTGCTGTGTGTCTCTCAGTGTGTGTGTATTCATGCGTTTTTTTTTGTTTTTTTGTTTTAATTGAAACATGTGCAACCATCTGAGCAATTTACGAATTTTTGTAACAATGGGCTTCTATCGTTTGTCACCCCTCCAAAGAGGGATTAAGAAAATACAGGAAATGTCCTCAGTCAGCAGCTAGTGATGTACAGTAGCCAGCAGGAGGTAGGAATACTGAAAGGCTTAGAAATAGTCCTGGCTGTTCCTCATCCAAGGAGAGAGCAGCTTTTGAGTAACTGTTGTACTTTTCCTAACAGTTTATGTGGACGGCAGGGTTACGCCAGGGGTAGAGCCACAGGCTAACAACTCCAGTTTGAAGGACATGGAAGGTGTATTGGTGCCTGTGCCCTCAAGAGTCCATTCCCCAGTGGCAGTGACACACACTAAAAAAGCCCTGCTTCAACAGAACACATCGTCATTTTTGCGACAGAAAGCCGGAGCCCATTTAGACGGATTTTTTTTAGTTTTGTCATTGAATGGAAATCCTTTCTCCATATGACAGAACTCTGTCCCAGGAGGACACTGGATTTTGGCAGATACAGTGAGTTCAAATGAAAACCAAAGAGAAATGTGAAACTAAAGCAGTCCTTAACCGTCGAAAGATTGTACAGGTTCACCTATCACGATGTTCCTCTTGGAACTTGAATGTGTAGAAAATCTCATGTCAATCTGCCACTTAGATTTAGTGATAAATTGTTTAAAAATTTAAACCTCTGTGGACCATGAACATCCACAGCAAATTTCAAGGAAATTTGGCTTTCAGTTTCAAATATATTTTTTCACAGAGCAAATGGTTTAGAGGGAAATTTTGACCAAGTTGTGGTCCTAAAACAAAAATCAGGGTGTCACTTAAACGAAATTCAGGGCACAGTGAATATCCATACTTTCATAACAATCTGACTAGCAGCTGTGGAAAATCTCTTCCTCTGGACCAAAGTGTTGCAACAGCCAATACACTGATCGGCATTCAATCCATGTGCACTATCACAGTGTCAGATACAGAAAAATTTGTGCCAGCTCATGCACATAGAATTTAAGGAAACATATAGAGGACAGAAACTATTCAAATAAATAACAATATTGGACATGTGAATGGAGTAGACTGTGTACACAGTGCAGATGGTGTACTTCAATACTCTCCTAGTTGGTGGAGGCTGAAGCTGTTTAGACAGGTAGAATTATACTGTCTGATTGCTGTTGACCCAGAGGAGTGCCGCAGTCACCCCAGCTTGCAACATGAGAGGATGGGAATGATTGTTTGTTTGTACATTGGCTGTAGGTTAAAATTTGTTGCTAGTTTACAGGTGTTTCTGTATTAATATATGATTTCATGAAGTATTTCTTTGCTCTTGCTGGTACTAGCACCTTACCAAACCTTAAAAACTCGTTTAATCATTTAATAAATTCTTATTACCGCACCCATAAAAGTAGTTTAAAACTTTGAATAATCAGTGTACCTTCCATTTTGGTCACTGCAAATTAAACTGTCTCTCTGTAATCTGCGTTTTTAGTGCCCACATGGCCTCCACAGACCTCTTAGATTACAAGGGGCAACGGTCTGATGCTGGACTGCAGCAGGTCCCTGGTAACCAGATATCTTGAAGCTGAATAAAGTCTTAGCAAAACCAGAATATAACAAATCGGTGGCGGGTGTCTAAACCATTTAAAGACTTAATGTAGTAGGTCTTGGCTTGTAGCTGTGTGTGTGCGCGTTTGTGTGTATGTATGTGTGAACTGCCACAGTCATTACCAGTCAGGCTAATCAAACTCCCACTGTCAACACTCTACAATGTTTGATTGGGGCTGTCAGTGTCTGTTAGCAGGGCTGAGGTAAAGGAGGGCACATTTTTATGCAAGACTCTACTGCACCAGCCAAAGATTTGGAATAGCACCCACAAAATTAGGCAACCTGCCACATTTATCTATTCAGACTGTCTCAAAATGAGTTCCTGAAAATCAAAAAGATTGGTGGAATGAGCGTGGTTTGTTCAAATGTAAATACAGCCTACATACTCTATGTACAAATGTATGAAACATGTGTTCCTCCCACAAAACGATTATGTAAGAGACACAACAACAACACAAAGATTTGAGTTTAAAATCGCAAGAGAGGAATGGAAAGTAACAGTGGGTGGTGGATACATATTTGTCTTTAAGTATTACTGTGGGTTGAATTCATGAATTTAAACTGAGTTAAATTCTTGAATTTTAGTTGGGGCAATCCAATAGGGTGGTTGGGGTGCATACCACATTGAATAAATGCACTGAGCAGTGTTCAAATCTGGACCATTTGCTGCATGTCACACTCTTTGCCAACATTTCCTGTCTGTCTTCCCTGTCCCTATCATATCAAACCAATTTAAAAATAAAATACAAAAGAAATTGAATTGACTTAACTAAATGAATTAATTTTACTATATTCAATCAAATTGAATATAGTTTAATTTTATTTTTAACTAAATCAATTAAATTAAATACATTAAACTAAGTTAAATTTGTTAACTAAACTATATTAAAATTTCCAAATTAAAATGAATTAATTACATTAATTATATGTACTCAAATTGATTTAGATTAATTAAATTATATGTACTGAATTAAATTAATTTAAAGATAAATCAAACTCACTAATAATGGGTCTGTCTTTTCTCTTGGCTGAAGAATGAAGTCAGACACAAATGGGAAAAAAACAATACCACAATCGTTTTTCTAAATGTACAACAAACTGTAGCACATCTTAGTGTCACCATTTGGCCGCCATTAACATCGTGGAATATAACTGGTCCAAATAATTTGTTTAAAGTTCTCATCTCCATTTCAATTGGGGAATGTTTCTATTTTAGTCTGTAGAACTATTCCCTTCATGTCAAAGGAAATTGACATTATGTCAAAATATATTTCTAAAAATCTGTATTTCACAATATAGAAACATTTTGGAAATGTGAGAGATGTGACACTGGACATTACACATAGTTTTCTGTTTTAGCTACTTTTATTTGGAAGTTAACACACACACACACACACACACAAAAACCCCAAAACTAAAGCACTATATTGTAAAATAATGTTAAATATGTTTAGGATTTTCAGGAAAAACTGACAAATACGATGATTTAAAATCAACAAGAGGTTTCGTTTGATAGTATGAGGAAGCAAGCAATATATGGAGTAGTCATGAATAGTAGTCATGAATATCTTGTGTTTATGTTGTCACATACACACAAGCTGGTACATTCACTGAAGTAAAGTCAAAGTTTGGAAATTAAGTTGGCATGTCACAATGGATTCGCACTGAACTCGCAAACTTGACTCCACTCTGATGCCGAGTATATCAAGTACTGCTGTGTTCCAACCTGTACAACTTAAAATTTTCTAATCAGCACAAGGCACTAAGTCAAAGTACAGCAGACTAATTCAATTTGTTCTCTAGGATAATCTACACTATCAGTATTGCAATTAAAACCACACTGCGCAATATTCATTACCCTGTGATTAGAATAATGAGCCATTAACGTTGGCAGATGGTGAATATGAGCCCCAACAGGAAAAATAACAATCCCAGCTGAACTTACTCTCAGGGCTAGATTTGTTTTTTGTTAGCCAGACTAGTTGTTTTAGAAATTTTTATTTTACTGGGGCTCTAAATAGTTAAAAATTAACTGTAATGTTTCAGTCAGCTTTTATTTATGGCTAGTAGAAGGTGAAATGATATTTGACAGATTTTGGTCGAGACCAGGAAATAAACAAAAACAACACTACATAACAGCAAGCGGTCAGTGAGGTAATTTGTAACCTGCAGCAGGTTTTTTTAGTCTGATCATTTGTTGCAATTTAAAGCAGCTACCTGCTTTTTTTTTCTCAACCTTTTATCTATAGTAGTTAATTTCTATGTCTATGGTAAATTGCATTTCAGGGTTTTATTTTTATGAAAATGTACAGTACAGCTTTGGACAAGCATAAGCAGAATATTAGTCAACTGCAGACTTTTGTTTCACCTGCTTTAAAAGGGAACAGTTGAGGTGTTGCAGGTCAAGCTGGCCTGTGTCTCACCCTACTATATTTATTCTAATTGCAAACCATTTGCTGTTTTCGCCTTTTAATTGAATATTTTCAGCATGTGTTAGTAGACAGCAGAAAACACAAATCAGGAGGAATGGGATCTGACAAATAAACCTAAAATAGGAGAACATGTGCCCGAAAGCTTTGGAATAAAATATTTTTCAGTGTCAGAATGAATGGATTTGTTAACTGTTTTATTGTTCTGTCCCACTGATTAATTATGTCTGTTTTCTCAGAAATCTAAATCCTAATACCTGGTTAGCTATATCATGTTAGCTCTCTATTTCATGTATTCTACCGTACGATAGAGCAATTTGGAATCTCATGTTTTTAAAAAACAAAGCTACACAAATGTTTTTCGAAAGATCCCTGGCCAGAGTTCAGCCAACAACATGGCAATCACACTTTAGGCGTCTTACACCGCTGAATGCAGTACATTTCCAAGTGAGGTGCAATTCTGCTTTGCACCTCTGATCACGTAAATACCAAAACCAGTCACCATGTTGTACTGTAGGTGACTGCCATTTGCATCGCTGACTGTGCCGCATGTGGTAAGATGGAAACAGAGCCACCAGTGTGTATTATTATACTACTGTGCTCCTGTTGTGATCTACCTTCATGATACTATCATACCTATTGTGGTAAGGGGACTGCAGGCATACGTCTCTAATTTTTGGTCTTTCACTTATAAACAAAGGCCATTTTTCTTCTCATAGCTAAGAAATACATACTTTTTTCTAGGATTTTCTCATGGTGTCCCATCTCTTACATATCATACTGCACAGAGAATGAGATTAATATACATAGTCTGTCACTGCAGCTTCAAAACAGAGCTCTTGAAAAGGGGTGGAGGGGTGGGGACAGCTGCAGCATGGCCACCAGGCAAAACTCTACAGTTATCTCCTCTCCAACTGTTTCCCTTTGATCTGCCTAATCTGCCATTTAAAGAAGAAAGCATCCAGAGCTGCCACACAGACACTCCTCACTCCCTCTATCCAGGCTCACACTGCAACTCAAATATATCACAAAATGCATATGAACACCGCATACTCTAAATTTGCGACTGAGGTAAACTCTATGAGATAAGAACTGTCATGTATTTCTGATCCTTATCAGATAAAACCTACAAAGAATTTCTCCCTCAGTGTTCATGCAAAATTAAAAACAAAGATATCTAGTGGTTCAACTAAGGATTGTTTTCATTAATGATTATTTTCTTGATTTATCTTTTTGTCTATAAAATATCAGAATACAGTAAAAATAGCCCATTGCAACCCCCAAGAGGCCAGGGTGAGGTAATCAAATTCCTCCTTTTATAAATGTATAAAACAGAGAAAAGCAAAAAAAACAAACAAACAAACAAACAAACAAACAAACCCTCACATTGGAGAAGATGATCAGTTTTTCTAATTAATTGATGAATCAACTTATCATTTCAACTCTACACATATGGGTATCAAACTCTTACGGGAATTAACTCTTTAATTTGCATCCATTTATCTAGGAGGTCAAACCAAGTAACTTGTACACCGTTAATTTTTCACATGTACTACAAATGTTCGCTCTAAGAATGAAAGACATATTTAGTATCAAATCTAATGTAGTTCTAAATTTAAAAACCCTAAATGCAATCAGCATTGCATTAGCTTAAAAAAAAAAAAGAAACAAAAAAAAAAACCATGAATGACTAAAAATCCCAACACTGCCTTTATCTTTAACAGGCTCCAATTATGCAAGCTAATCTGGGCATATTTCCCTGGAGAGGCAAAGACATAATTGCCAGCAATCCACACAGTGATATCAGTGCTGTTCTTGTGTGGTTTAAAAATGACTTGACACATCGGGGAACGGCAGTGTTGTATTGGTCTGAACCCCACATTTGGCTTCTTTAAAAGGGGTCAATTAGAAAAACAAACAGGCCGGGGACTCATTTTGGATGCAGAGGAACTGAATGGGGGCAGATGGCAGGCAGGAGACTGAGCTCGCCCTTGAGCAATGATGTTGAAGTCATTGTTGTACAACACACAATGACAGGGGAGCAATCAAATGCATTTAGACAGATGGATCCACAAAATAAATAAATAAATGAATAAAATCATGTCGAGACAAATAAAACCTGATTAAACCTCAGTTACGTGTGAAGCTGTTGTTGCATACCAATAAATAAGTGATACTGACATGTATATAGTACTGTAAGAGTAAACAACAGTCTTACCTAACAGCATCTCCACGTGTTTTTTAATTCCTCTGCTTGCCACTTTCTTCCGTGTCTGACTTAGGCTTCTCCTGCCAGCTTATCTCCCATCGAAGAAGTTGAACAAAAACCAACAAAGTGCCGTCTCACAGATAACCTCCGCTGTCACTCTACTGTATCTATCTTTCCTCCGCTTTGACTCTCAAACTAAAAAGGTGAAATGGCAGTTCTCTCTCAGTCAGTGACAGATCCTGGCTGTGATCCAAACTGCCAGAGCTAAAGAACGACACGTATGCGCTTCAATTAAAAGCCTCATGCTTTGCTGTTCACGCTGCCCATGATGAGACGAAGGAGAGAGGAGCTATGTGCACTGAGCAGTGGCGGAGAAAGGAAAAGAACCTGAGTGTGTCTGAAGACCAAGTGTATATTCTTCTGAGTGTATGCGTATGTAAGAGAGCAAGAGGAGGAGAGCGAGTGAGAAAAAGGGTGAAGAGAGAGAGAGAGTGAGAGAGAGAGAGCTGGCAGGCAGAGGGCTGGCTATATACAACATGTAGACCCCCACATCTCCCCTTCCTCCTTCTTCTTCCTAGTGCCATTTTCTATTCAGCGTTCACACCTGCATGCTCCCTTAAGGACACTAAGAGGTAATTTCCTTCCTGGCATTACTTGAAAACAATAAGACATAATTTATTAGTCTTTTTATATTCGCTTACAGTTCCGTTTAAAAGCAATGCATTGTCCTTCTGAGTTAACAAATGTCAAAGGGACAAGGGCAAAACATTTAGACGCTTTCAGTCCACATCCAAAATAATGCACCTTATATATTTTCGGTTACATATTGTTGTGAATCATGATGCAGTTTGGTGTTTGTGATAATCGAAAGCAAGGTACAGATTGATAAGAAAATTATTTCTAAACTCATGTCTACATTTCCTTTGAGTGTGTGCTTTCTGTCAATACATGTGAGTCACTCATGCAGCACAGTCTTATCATTTTTTTTTTCATTACCTTGAAGCTTGACCCCCCCCCCCCAAAAAAAAAGAAATCACTAAAAAATCACTTAAAAATCACTATCAGAATCAAACGGCAGCGGTTTAGTCATCAGCACAAGTAAACCTGAGGAATATTTACATGAGTGTCTTGGTACCAAAGTTTTCTTACAGAAAATCTAAGTTTTGTGCTCTGATGCTTACACTTTTCAGAATATATCATTTTGACCCCCACATCCCCACAATTATAAATATCCATAAAGGCTGATGGATCATATTAGGGGCTGAAGTGTGTCATTTGGGACGGAACAAGAGGTTGAGCCACAGTGCCAGAAAAAGAGAAAGATAGATTTAAATATTTAAAGTGACTAACTTTTGCTGCATTCTGACCATTATGGCCACAAGCAACAGTTAAGTAGTATATGAATAGAGACAGGATTTAGAGAGGAATCATGAAGCAAGGAAATAGTTAAAGGACAGTTAAACAGTAATATCTACCTAAGGTTTGCTAACGTTAGTGACCTTATGCTACCGGTTATACAAGACCAAGGAAAGCTGTAGCAGGTGTATAAGGGCAGTAAAAAAAGGGCTGTGACAGAGGGAGAAGAGACACCACATCCTAAAGACGCAGGTTTCACCAGTGTGGAAACCAAAGAAAACCACACAGTCCTAAAAGATCAGGTCTCTCTTCTACCATGACTGATCCATATTTGCTATTTACAATACTATAAATATAACAACATGTAGTCATGCTAATATATTATATTTCTAATGCAAAGTCATAATTAATTGATATATGTTCTCTTTATATCATCAGAAGACCCCAGTGCTCAAGAAATGAACAACATAATTCATGCAATAGATGGTTAACACATTATAACGAGTTACAAAATCATTGAAATCATGGGAACTTAGCATATTGATAGTGCAGCTGTTTCCCCACACAGTACTGATTTAAACTATTTGAGATTAAGCAGCCAAAAGCTTCCGGCACTAACAGAGTGTTTATTTTAATGAGCAGGTGGGAGAGATTATTGTTAAGCTAATAGTTTGCTCATTTTCCTGACTAAACCGTTTCAATGATTACTATGTTGTGCTGCAGAGCCGAGTTGGATTCTGCGTTCTGTGTTGACCCATCGTGCTCCACGACCATTCAAAAAGTTCATGTTATAGACGAATAAAGCATTTTACAACTATGTATAACATATTTACTCTGAATAGCTCCTTGAATTGCAATGTATTATGCAGAGCAATGTTCTTGGCCTTACCACTGGGAAATGATCTGATGATAATATCGCATCCAAATATTATTCTAGCTGATTTGTACCAGTTTTGGTTTTCAAGTTTTTACTTTGTTCATGTAATCAAAGAGTTTAGTTTTTCAGGCACCTGTCTTTGTAGCAGTTGGCCAACAGCTCAAAGCCAGAGCTACCACAACACAGGCTATGAGTTGTTGGCCAATGTCAATTTGTGGCTCATTTTTTCAGGTATAGTTGCTGCTTATAATTTTTAAATGATCTGATACATTATAATGGACCATAGTTTCATTGTGTCCAGTTTTCTGACCTATACCCAGGTGATAAGACAGTCTGTTAATGAGTGGGTCCATGTTTTGTTTGTCCAACGCACAGGCACAAGGATGCCCATGCTTATTTAAATATATAGATATAGTTATATAGATTAAATATAAATGTTGTGTACATCTAAGCCTTGCCATCCTACCATCCTCACCATGTCCTCATGGCGTGGACCAGAGGTTATGGTGCTAACCATTGATCACAGCTTCCTTTCGAGTCTGGCCGAGCACTTTCTTTCAAAGTTAGTCAAGACATCTCTCTCCTCATTTGTCTGTCAGCCCACCAACAAAGGCATAAAAATGCCCAAAAAATGTATGTATATTTTATTAAAGACATTAATTACATGCGTCTGCTTTTATTTGTTGGAGAGGAAGATTTTAACTGCATCTAAAAAACTGGAATCATTCCAGAAGCACATTGCCGGACATTTGTAGAGGCAACACAGAGGCTAGAACGCACCACTGGGGAGGCCAGGTCTTCTCTGCATTGTTATTCATTCCACAGTCACTATAATCACTTTGAATAAACACAATTATTCTCAAAGTCTCTAGCCTGAAACCATGGCCTCAAATGTCATACAAGTGTTGTCAAGACACACAAACACATGCACACAAACACACACACACACACCCACCCCCCTTGCGTCTGCCCTGTGTGCTCCTTGCTGGCTCCTTGTCCACTTGAATAAGTGTGGTGTGGAAGCACAACACTGACAAATCCTGACAGTTTTACACTTGATTTCAGGCTGCTGCATTCAAATGAAAGAGCAGGGAGATGGCCTCGAGCGGAGCGGTTGTATGGTGGCTCTACACAGCATGCTTTCATCTGGCTGTGAACCTACTAAACATTGGCTATGCATACCTCTATTCCCCTATATGGTGTCTACATATGTATAGTGGCACGCCATGTCACCTATGTAGATTCCAGACTGAGGGAGGGAAACAGAACAATTTACAAAACCTCTTTGCTTTTAACATCTCCTAAATAAATGTAACTACATACTGATATATCCTTGTTTCATTTTGCCAAATCTCAAAAAGTGACATTTTCTCTGACAAGATGAATCCAGCAGCCTGTTCATGTTTGTTTACAAGTATTCAAATATATTCATCGCCTCTTCAGGCCATGTGACTCATGCGCTCACAAACATAAGCCCAATGCACTGCCATCTAGAATACTAAGAAGGAATTATTTGCTCATTTTGTTTCAGTCCAAAATCCACGTGTAACCCCCAGAGTAACTGGTGACCTGTTTAGATGACACAACCGTTGGGAATACTGTGCAACGGGTGCCTGCTTTAACACTATTGGTCCCCAGGGGTTTTGGTGCCATATCTGCCATCCAACGAGCCGAAAAAAAATGGGAAACGGTGAACGAGTCACCATCATCCCCTTTTTTCGGTCTCTGCATCCCCATCTCCAGCTCATGCCCTTTCCTGCAGGCCTTGAGACTGCGTAGCAGTATCGTTGATGACAGAATCAGTGACATCTTAAAAATTGCTGCTTGTGCTCAGCAGCCTCTGCTATATGAAATGAGGCCAAGCAGCACAAAACTCCAGCTGATAAATGTCCTATTTCACAGCTCACACAATATCTTTCAGCATGCATGTGCTTTTATGGCTGTTTGTGGTAAAACGTATCTACTGTATTTTGGTGCACAGGAGAAGCAACAATTTAGCCTTCAGAAAAGCATCAACCAAGTCATTCTGCAGTGATGTTCCATTTTGAGATTTTCCATTAGTGAGGGGAAGTTTGTTCCAGGAAGAAGAAAGGTTTAATTTTACCTTTCAGTGGGAAAATTTTTCTAAATGGTACATGAATGTTGTAGGTCACCTTTCTTTTTTTCAGCTGTGATTAAGGATGTTTGAACAACCTTACTTTGTTAAATCAAAGCAAAGTAGACAGGAAATTCAAGTACAGTCACAATAGGTTACTCTGAAACTTGGATTTTTAGGTGTAATGGTATATGATACAGGTATATGGTGCATATTCACCTCTGGGCAAAGGGATTTACATTGAATCTTCCTAAAAAATAGCCAAAAGACATCAGTACACATCTTGCAGAGTAATCTTTGAGACAACTGTGATTCAGTCTTTCATGTAATCTCTAGTTTTAACTGTGCAAAAGATACTTTGGTTCCCTAACTTTATCCTTGAAGGCAATACCTCCTCTCAGAAACTTATTAGTATCCCCATAAGATGGCAACAAGCCTGGGGAGAAGAGCTGTAAAAAGGACAACTTGAGCAACAAATGTCACTTCCCATACTGTTGCTCCATATTGAGCGCCTACGACTACAAGTATGAAGTGAACGTTAAAAAATAAAACTGTCAATGATGACACTGATGACAGGATCTTAGAAGAAGCTGCATCTCCAGGAGGGAACAGTGAGATAGACATAATGGTAGATACTCCAATGGCATCACATGAAATCAGTAATGAAAGACTTCATATGTAGCAGTGGTGCATTTAAAATAAAAACAATAGGCTTCTCACAATTCAGAAAAACAGAGGACAGGACAGCATACTCACCTATCACGACACATTACACAAGTGTTTCTAGCTATAACTGATTGAATTGATCAAGCTTAGCCTGTGGTACATCACAAAAATCCCATTTCTTACTCTGCAGCAATGTTTTAAGGCCAAGTGTTGGGGTGTATGTGGTAATCTCTACTTGGGGAATCACAGCAAAACCTGCTACCATAGTCTAAAACCCCCTTCAAAGATAGCAAAGAAATCTGACCACTGTTATTATTACATTATATCATCACTGAGGTATTATCAAAGAGTGAGCAGTCTTTCTAAGATGTATGTGATGTTTATCTCAGAGACAGTATATATGGGAAGAGACAGGAGCATTAGAATAAAAGAAAATCTCCCCCAAATAAAATGTGTCTGTGTTCTTATGACTGTCATTTATCAAAGTTGCTATATTTATTCTTGATTCAGTACATGTCCTCCTCATTCCCTCCTCTGCTCTCTGAATCCTTTCAGAGACAAACGAAAGTACTTGCACCCTGTTGATTCTGTTGGTTGAAAAGCATAAATAAGAAAAGAGCCACAGGAGCATTTTAGCCTCTTGTAAGGTCACATCATGGTGCCAAAGTTGTTTCAAAAGAATGAATGCAATGGCAGAACGACCACAAGTCAACAGCCAAAGTGGCCGACCACAAAAATTCTGAGAGTTGTGTGTTAAAAAGTTACAGCAGGACAATGCATGTTGGTGGTAAAAAAAATATTAAAGGCAGTGAAATACCTATCATCAAGGTAGCACCCTTTTGGTTTTAAGTAAAGCCTTTCTTAGAAACTTGTTTGATTTTTTTTTACCTCAACCATTTGTACTTCCAAAGGTATAGTTAGTTATATAACCTAACTGACCAATATTTTCCTTTATTGGTAAAATCATTTTGAAATAATATGATGGAAAATATTGAAAAAAACAAACATTGCAGATATTACAACAGCCTAGAGGTCAACATTTAGGACTCAATCCAAAATGAAAGTGTAGAAACCTGACATGCATAAATTAGTTTTCAAAAAAAATAAAGACAAGATGCAACAAGGACTTCAGGAAGGTCAGACCTAATCTGAATAAACCCAAAACTTAGTCAGCTCAGGTATTAGACATGTGGACACAATGACATGAGACCTGCTGAAATACATTGGGATCCTGCCCGATCTGATTAGACTGCATACGAGTTGGAACTGGCTCAAAGTCGGTCCAGGGTCAGACCTTAAAGAAAAAGGCCAGAAAGCTTCATTCAGACCTGACAGCACATTTAGGGAATGTGAGAAACAGAGAAAAGTGGTGAGGCAAGGGAGGCTCAAACTCCCCCCCCCCACACTTCCTCGCATTGAACCCACAGATACATTTTCATGACAGTTTCATTCATGGTGCAGAAGCACTGAATGACAGAACGTTAGGTTTGGACTCTGCTCACATGCTATATATAAAAAGGTTTTTACCAGATAGTCAATCATTCATCCTAAAAGTGTTTTACACTGATAATAAGGGGAGAAAGTATTGGTCCGATTATTTCTGTGGGGGTGTTTTTTTGGTGTTTTTAAAGACTGACTCGATATAAGATTGATCGCCTCCACAGCTTAAAACCAGTTCTTTCACAGTCTTTCCTAGTTTATTAAACTCATTTTTGAGATGATGATTGTGACAGTACATTTATTCAGTCATCTTCGAAGGAAGTACAAGGTGCACATTTCTCTTTCTCTCTGCCTGTTTGTCCATGTGCTGCTGGTAGCAATCTTACTGCACTCAGCTCAGACTCATGCTATACTGAGAGATGGTAAGATTGCTGTAATGAGTTTTACATAAAAGTCACCCCATTGCTTATTCAGACATGAGATTGACATGGTAATGTCACCTCATGTTAGTCTACACACATGACACAAACACACACTATACTGAAAAATCAGAAAAGCAAAAAACCCTTAGATTTAAATGACTCTACATTGGTCCAGAAGCTTAGAGTGGAGTGGAGGAAGTGGGAAGTGCTTTTCTCCGTTCTCTTTTCAAAAGGCCCCCAGTGAGAACCACCCCATTTTCATTTGAGCATCACTTCATGAAGCTAAATAAAGGGAGTGTTAGTTCAGCTGTGGGGAGGGAATGGGTATTATTAGGCTGGTTTCATTGCAGCACAGACTGCATTATACCAACAGTCACCTTAATTGACTTGGCTCGTCCTCCTTTTCTCTGCTCCACTGTGACGCAGCAATGGGGAGAATGAGAAAGCTGTTCACAAGAAACTGTAAAACCATGTAGGAGTCATTCTTCCTATTTGTTTACAGACTTTAACCCAGGATCTATTTGGCTGGGGATCTATCTACCTGTTGAATCAAGTGCTGACTTGTTTTGTTTTGATCTACTATACTAGCTACCATGTCACCGGAGGCTTAGAAAACTAACTTGCCTGGTTAACTATGAAACTTAAAACTTGCAACTTTTGCTGCAATTTCTAATTTGTTCATCAATAAATAACAATATGTGGTAATTTAGGTTTACTAAAATGCACATTTCAATTTCATTAAGCAGATATGTGGGTAAACAAACATTTTGCCTTAAAACTATAATAGGTAATTTTCTGTGGTCTAGTTTTTCTCAATATAAACCCTTTCATGGCTAAATTTAGGACAGGCAGTTGTTTGCTGTACTGCTCAGTTTGGCTGTGGTATTGTCAATTTCACAACAACCCAAACAAAAGGGGTCAAATCGCATAGGGTTCACTTAACCAGCTAAAACGTGGCAGGTGTGAAATCCCTCTGAGCCCTGTGTGGGGAAACGAGAGGCTCTTCACCCCGAGGGACTGACCACAAGCTGCCCATGAGCGGTTCTCACTTTAACTATCAATTAGTGGACGAGATGGCTCCGACATTGTAAGCGGCAGGAGGTCAGGTGTCTAAACTCTGCCAGTGCAGATTTTTTTTTTTGCAACAAATACATTTTAAAACAGATGCAGTGCTGTTAATAACTGTTGTCTAAATATATCCACATCCCTTTGTTTGTGGTACAGTTGTAGCACTGTAGGGATTATTATCATCACGGTACAGTATGGAAGTATCTCGGGCAAACTATGGCACCTGTCATGGAGAAATGTGAACAAATTGCTTGGAAAGTCACATTCAAAATAATCATAAACATTTTCTCAGTTTGTTATGACACTGTAAGACACTGATATCACTCTGCAGATAATAATAATCTTCTGTCAAACATTCTCCTACATTATAAATGATCTACTGCTTCTATCCATAGTCAGACAGAAGTTTTGTCTTAGTTTAACAAAATAAATCTAAGGTTATGAGTATATACCGTGTACACTAGGGAAAAAAGTACAACACATTTGAAATAGTAAGTGTGCATACTAAAAATCCCTGCTTTTTCATGTAGTGCTTATGGAAATTTTTAGTTACTTACAGTTGAAGAAAAAAAGAAATAAAACAAAGAGTGGATTTGACAAATCAGCTCCAAAAACACTTTAAAAAAACAAAAAATAGCATCTTGACTTTCATTCATCAGCTTTAACTTTTTGCAGTTCCTGTTTGTACAAAGAAGTTAAATATGTTGATTATTTGTATACTAGCTGCAAAAACTACTATATACTGGAGAAATCAGTATACAGTATATACTAGTATGGTATTTTATGCATCCACAGGTCAACAAATATATGGCCCGGTTACAAATCCCAATATTATGGCAAGAACAAACAATTATTTTTGATAAAATATTGCAAATAATTCAGAGATTAATTAGATATATTTTTCTAATTGTAATGTTTACTGTTTTTAGTGGCTAGATGAATCGATGGATTTTTTTTTTCAATCGCTTTTTACATTACTTTTTGTTCAGTCAATAAGATGTTAGAAAAAGTTTTTTTTGTTTCTTTTGTTTTTTTTTTTAAAGGGCTTTACAGTTTTCCAGAGACCAAGATGACAGTAACTCCTGTTCTTTTTCATGTCAAAATGTCCTCACTGAAAAAGCCCCATGAGTCTTAAATTGAAGACTGTCCCAAAAACAAAAAAAAAGAAGAAGACAAAATGAAATCACTTTGCAAATTTACCCTTATGCTGGAGGTTTAAAACCTGTTCCCACGAGCACGAAAGCACTAAATGCTTTAACACACCCTCACAAACTAACAACTGCATAACACTATGTTTTGTTTAGTTTGTTTAGGATGCAGAAAACCAGTCAAATGATAAGTGGTGGCTCAGATGTGTTTGATCAAAGTGGCTGGAAGTGCAACATAGAAGCTCAAAGGATCCTATTTGTCAGTGTGACCGAAGCCTTACTCCACTGTCAACCTTATCACCATTTATTTAGTAGTATGAGTACCGATCAGTAAATTCTGTCATCACTCTTTGCATCACAGAGGAGGCCACTGCAGAGCTCTGCAGGTAGTCTGTGTTGTTATATCATATGGACATTAAATTCTAAGATTTTATAAGATTGTCATTGAGATGCAGATTTAAGCCATAAACCAAAGTAACAGTATTGTTTTGTGGGTTATATTCTAGCATGCCAACATGCCATGCTGAGAGACTTGATATTTTGATAAATATACAACACCTAACCACCGATAGTTTGACATTAGGTTGCAGAAATGCGTGCTGTGTAAACAACTGTTCCTTTTGCAGTTTCCAGCTTTACTTTTGGTTTAACTAGGCAGACAGTATGAACTAACTCCAACCAGATGACGTCTCAAATGATATACAATTTGTCTTTATTATAACTGATGGATAACTTTGCAAAAGATTTCTTCTTCTCTTTGGTTATTGTTTCTTTCCATATTTTCAATCAGTTTTCTAATAGCATTTTCTATTTAAACTGCACTGTGCAAAAAATCAATCTGTAATAACTCGTAAGTGCGCTATATTTACTGTCGGCCATTTCATTTCCGACTCAGACTACGTAATGTAGGTGCACAAAAGGACAGAAAACTTTAAAATACTTTAGTGGGAATACTGGATTAGTGGATGGGGGGGTCGATTTCAGATGTGCGTCTCTTCTTTCCGTGCTGCTAGAAAAGGAGTAACATTCACAAAGGTGTCTTTATTCAACAGCAGAAAATGTTTCCACTGACCCAGATTTCCATAAAAATATTAAAAAATGGGAAGCATGCACACATCCACACATAAACCTGTTCCCACCTTTTGTTCTGGATTGGTCTAACACTTTTAAGTATGAATGATGATCTGCAAAGGGCTATTATCTGACACAGAAAAAGTCAATAACATTCTGATGATAACAAAATTAGGTTGAAATAGGGGAGAAATTAAACAATGGATATAGTATTAATTGAATTTCATGCGCTGTGTTAGACTGGAACAGCTAAATACATGTGGTACGCCTACAGAGAGAGACAGCCTCATAAATCAAGATTAAAAAGTGCCATCTTATTGGCCAATTGTTGATTAGAGGCTTTTTTTTCCTGAGTGCTGACTGATCAAGCTGGACAGCGTGGTAGAGTGACACAGGTGGTGGTGAGTGAGGGTGATTAATGGCCCCTCATCGAAAACAGGTGTGCAGAAAATGCTCGCAAGCGGCTGGGGCCTCTTCTGGAATAGCAAATACTGTATATACTGGATGCATTACACCTCCTCAATGTTTGCAGATGTGTTTGTCAGAAATACACTTCCCCCCGGTATAAAAGACCTTGATGATGCAAAAAAATACTCAGTCGTGTAAAATCCATATCTAGTGCCTGCACTGCAACATGTACTTTTACCTTTGATATCAAGAAGCATAAGTGTAAGACACAAAGCAGTAACTATTTCTAACCACTCGTAAACAGAGCCTCTATGAAGGGAAAAAAATCGATTATAATACTGTGGATGAGAAAATAACAGAATCCTCGACAATAGCAGCCCCTCAGTAAATATCACTTTGAAGAATTTCATAATGTCCTGTTTTTGCTCAGAGTTGTTGATTAAACTGTAGTCAAGCAAATATTAAGTTATGAGTCTTTCCTTTAGCTTGGGTGAGGGTCCACATGTTGTTCCTCTGTAGTAATAAGTGTTTCATTGTCAGGATTTGAGTTTAATACACCAGCAAACATTTAACTTGTCATCGGATGAATAGCATTGGTGTAATTAATACCAAAAATGGTGGCTCTGTCCCGTTTAGGTGCTCCAGTTAAAGGGCTCTGGCGTTGTGCATGAGGTCTCACTGGCATGGCTTACTGAGATGGATGTAAAGCCATCATTCGTTTCATTACTTACACCCATTGTTGTCCAGTTTTTACAAGTCAAAATGCTGGGAAATTCATTCTTAAGATTAATCATTTTTGTAGCACAGGCTTAAACAATATGATTAGCGACAGCCTCAAAAAATAACATACCATTCATCATTCACTTATAAATATCATGTAAAATGTTTTATGTATTTTTTATGTTTTATTTTCATGTGTGTTTTAATAGAAATTTTTCTCCTCTGGGGCAGCAAATTTGAATCTGAAGTTCAAGTTTAGTTTCAGGTTAGTTGAAATAAATATTATTGCAAAAGTAAAACCAGTGCATCCCTACCTGTGCTGACAGCTTTTGCAAGTCGGCGCAGCCTCCTCTGGTGCGTTTTCCCCTTGTAGTGGATCTGGGCCTGAGCACCAGAGTTCAGCTGTATGTTGCACACCTGGCACATAGTGGCACTACTGCTGCTCTGGCGTCTCTCCCTTTTGGCCTTGTACCCTGCCCTCACCTTTCTTTTCTCTTCATCCTCCTCCTCTTCCTCCTCCTCCTTGCGGGGGGAGATGCTGTCCAGCCGGTCGGAACTCTTGGGACGTTTCATATCTGGAGGAAGAACAAGTTCTGGAAAATGAGGAGATGAAATTAGAGATTACCTGATCAAATAACGATTATATGATCAGAACTGTTGAAGATTAATGGATAGGAGCCCCCTTATGAGATATTTCATTAAGTGTGTGGTATGTATGTTGTTGAAGCCTCCACTTGGGGGCAACAGAGCTGCATAACTCAGAAGAGTAGCCTTGGTCTTAAGTTTAATTAAAACTGGAATTTTTTGTGCACCACCATTGTAGAGCTGGATTTTTCACTGAACCAAACAGAATTAACAGCCATAAAAAGGATGATTATCACTTGGACCTAACTACATCCTTTGACAAGAGTGTTCACTATCAGCACATAGAAATTTCAATATGCACGAAAGCAAGTACTAAAAAATCTTTGACATCCCATTAAAGGGCTTGAATTAGATACCCATTAGCTGAACAGAATGGCCTCTCTCTGGCACACATCACAGCATTACAACAGTCTGGTGATAAGTATCCTGTTCCAGCGTCTCTCTATTTATCAGATAATAAAAGCCGATTCCCGGGGTACACAAAGCGACATGTTTCTTTGTGAGAGCACACGGCTTTAATACCTGTAATGGCTGAGCGGTTATTGCAGACCGACAGCATAAATCAAGCAGCAGCTAAGCGTGAGCTCTACTGTGAATGTGGGAATGTCACCCAAAGTCTAACTGAATTCTTTGTTTTGGCACTGTTCATATGATAATCAATCAATTACGTCCTCATTGTGTTGGACATTTTATCCTCCGCCTCGCTGAATGTACCCACCACCACCGCCGCCGCCACCAAACAGAAACCAGCATTTTTTTAAAAATCTTTGATGTTATGACAATTTAATTTGACTGGTGGAGAGATGAAAGTGGAATGGAAATGTGTTCACTTGAATTAAGCAGCCTCCGACCAGCAACATGGACTTCAAAGCTGCGGCCCAATCACTACAATTATTTGAATGAAAGTCTGGCAGTGGATGAGTTAACTGCTGGTGAAGGTGGTTTAAATACAACCAGGTGTTCATCCTTACCTCCACCACTGCAAACACACACCTAAGACATAGTAAAATAATGAAAAATGCCCATCAAAACTTCCTTAAGCCATGGATGGACCAGGGCAGAAAAGGACCCCAAAAGTTTGACCCAGATTAGCCAAGCACAGCTCATGTATACTTCAATCAGTGTCCGTAAATTGTTCAGTTACAATGAATTTCGTTGGTTCCATATCTGTTCATAGTTACTAAAACATGATTAAACATTTTATGGTTATCCTAACGTAATAAATGTATTTCAGTTAAGGTTAGGGATTTGTAGCCTTGGTTTAATACAAAAAAAGTCCAAAGCATTTCTTTTTTATTATTTTACTTCAAGGTTGGAATATAACGTTTCCAGCCTGTCATGGTTTCTCTGGGCGGCAGTAATCTCTTGCATCACTTCTGCTCATATAACAAGAGGAAATATGTTGGCACTGGACAAAATTCAGAGTTTGCAGGATCATCTAAGGAAGATTTTTTTTCAGGAGAGTGGGTTGGTAAAAGAGAGTGATGGAATAATAATTAACCAGTGTGTTTGATGGCCCAGAGTCCTGCCAAAAACGACGAGCCAATCCGAGCTCATGCTGCTGGACTTTCCAATAACTGAATAATGTCGTTTTGTACATCCAACAGTGAACAATACATACCCAATCAGGTAATATAATACTTGGATAACACTTTATTTTTGGCAACCGGTTTAAAGTTACTTATATCTCTGTCACCAACGAATGTAGCACCAATGAATACATCGATCATTTTCCTGCCCAAACAAGTCCCAGGCAGAAATCTTCTGCTGCTCTGTGACTGTCTGAGATACAATATCTGCCTCAGTTCTGCCAGACAGCTAGTGGATAAGGGCTCAGACTTTTTGCTCTCGCCTCCAAAGTCTTTGTCAGTAAATGGTCTGCCATCACAGAACAGTATTGATGCTGAGACAGCAGACGGGGTCAGCAAGGGCGAGGTGTGGGCCGTCTAACTCACTTTAAGGTGTTCTGTATCGACAGGTTCCCTCTATTGAGGAATGACAGGGAAAACCAACTGAAGTAAATTCCGAGTCCTGAGCTCGAGTCAGCAAATTTAAAATAATGACTTTACATTATCAACAGTGACTGCAAAGGTAACTATAAAAACAACATTCATGGATTTTAAAAAAATGTAGACAGTTTTAGATGTCTTGTTAAGGAAAAGTCTCCATTCCTTATAATGTGAAATTCAAAAACATAAAGTGACCAAAGGCCTTACTCCACTGTCAAACTTATCACCATGTCTTTAGTATTTATGTATGTATGTATACACACACACACACTTACACACACACACAGACACACACACACACACACGTATATACACACACATACACACCCCATGCTGTACATGGCCTTCTGCAGGAAAGTAGTTTTTGCAGAAGTCTAAGTCAAAAGAAAATATTCCAAGATGCCACAACTAAATTGTGACCTCTTAATATGAAAAAATAATAAGATTTCTCCCTTTCTTTTGAAAAAAAAAGAAGTTTGTATATGATCATCCTAAAATGAATAGCTCCGTGCATCGTCATTTATCTAAAAGTTGAATGACAATTCTCTTCCGGCTGCTGTTTATAAGTGCTGGCACCATTTTTAGTCCAAGTCAAGCACCGTTCAAGATGCTCATGTTGGCTAATGTCTGTCTCTGTTTAACCATTCATCCCACTCGAAAAACCCAGGCTGCTCTACTCACTCATCTCTATGTGGTTAGCTGGATTTGGCACCTGACAGGCCCATTACAAAACAACTTTTAACAGGCTGCCGGTGGCCAGCTGCCGGTTGCTGCTGGCACTCTGTAGCACAGCCAGGGCTGTTCTGCCTGTTTGGCACCTGAGTGGGCAGCTGGGAGCAGCCAAGTCCTCAGCTATGGGCCAAATGGCTAAAGTGACCGGTGCTCCGCAGAGCGAGCTGTGGCACCTGCACCCTGCAGCTGAAGGTCCATTTAGTTAGAGTAAAAACCCTTCACAAAAGGTTATAGCAGTTTATTTATTTATTTATTTTAACTGTAATATTTTACTTTTTAATTTTGAAAGGGTGTAATGCAGAGTGTTTAGCTCAACAATACAGCCTTCAGTTTGTGTTTGCAAATTTTGATTTTATTATAGAGCTTCAAGGACAATAGTGACAAAGTAACCAAAATGTAAATAGTAATGTTTTTTCTATGTAAATAAGATTAGATAAGATCCATGATGTTAATTGACTTCAATGGTAAAAGTGTTAGTGACAAAAATTAATTTCATCAAGCCGATTTAACATTAACAAGCATCCGCATGAGGCTCGATGTCTAATTGCAAACTACACAACATCTACCAATAGTACAAATTACTATTAAAAACATTTAACAAAGAACAGTGCATCACATCATTCTGATGACACTTAATCTGAAAAGGCTAAAAAGTCATATCAAAATATGACACATTATAGATATCTGAATACTAAAAGCAAAGGCACAAGTCATAAAGGCTGCTTCATAAACTCTCTCTCTGACCTGAAGTCTCTTATAGTTTTAAGCTGAAATCATAAACAAATCTACATGACACCATGTAGTGGGAAATATGTGTTTACTTGACGAGAGAGGAAATCAGATGAGAAAATATCTTGTTCATAGCAATATGTGAGACATTTCCTGCTTTCCTTATGTAAATATCGTTAAAGACATCACAACCTATACTACAAATTTTAGTACCCCAAGCTGCCTGAATAAAATAATAACAGTGCATATTTGGATAAATTTTTTCATGATATAACAACAGCCCTTACCCCCAGGTATCATTTATATAGTGAGAGGAATCAATCTAAATATATATCTGTAAGTGGAAATGCTTCATATTCTTATAGTCATAATGTGTCAAATGACACTGGAAGACAATGTGAAGGGGAAAGGGATTACTCGCAGTAATAAGCCGCCAGTTAGAGAATTATTGCCTGAATCTGCATCTCCCCTCAGCTTTACAGACCTTTATAGAGAGTTTTTAGTACATTGTTTAGCTGCCCGGCTGGCGACTTTACTGTTTTGGTCCTCTCTCAGTGCTGTTTCCAAAAAAGCTCTAAAACCTACCCTGTAAACCACTACCTGCTCAGCACCAAATGGTAGGCAGACACAGTTAGCAACTAGCTGGTGAACATATTGGAGCATTTAGCAGATAAACACACTCTAAAAAAATCATACAGGAATTTAGTGGAATCAACAACAGAGCTCAAAGAGAGTAAATATTGACCTTAAATTTACCATGAGACCAGGAAAATGACTCCAATTAAAAGGTGATGCTGTTTCTTACCGGATGTATAAATAAGCAACTGTTTGCCATATGAACTTAAAAGGTAATGTCTCTCTGTCACCCAGTGGCCCAAAAAAATAAATTAAAAAAAAGGTACTGTTAAAAATAAAACCACCATATAGGTTTTGTAGATTTAATATGCCTATAACATATAATTTTGTGTTCAATAGTTTGATCTCCTGGTGTCGTTTTGCATCCGTCATCAAGCATGTTTCTCAACCTAAGCATCAAGAACACTTTATCACGCTTGTGACTGTAATTTCGTTATACCATCACAACTGGTGCAGCGTGGAAAGGGGCCAGAAATATTCAATACCATGACATTCTGCATCTTGCAGGAAGGATTACAACTGATGAGTCTTGTCATCAGCCAAACAAATCAAGAGAGCAGATATTAAACAAAAGGATAAAAAAAAGTTTCACCTAGCTGTTAATCTCATCTCATTGTTTATCACTCCACTAACTTTCCCGGCCAACAGCGTGCTCAACATCTTTTTTTTATGGCCTATGACAGCTGCATGGAAATGACCTATCAATTGCTCTCTCAAGGGACTCACTTGTAGCTACAGTGTAATGTTCTCCACATGGGTGCCTACATAAATGAAGAATCATTCATGTTGCCCTTGGACACATACATATGGTCCATGGCTGAGTCAAAGGACATTCTTATGCTTGAGCAAAGAGAAAATGTGATGCACAATTTTTGAGTCTTGAGGGTGAGAAGAGCAAAGATAATTTTTAGTCCGAATGGGAAACAGGAATTGCAAAAAAAACCCCAAAACACTACAAGATGTTTCCTGTTGTTTCAACTAAAGTGCTAAGCTAAAAACACTGTAATTTTTAACTTCCTACATCAGCTTTAGTGCCAATTCTTAATCAAAGCCTCCATGAAGGTCTTCTTAATGTTAGGCTGGCAGTGTGAGATGGTGGGTAGAAGTTAAAATCTAGCAGTCCTAGTTATATCCGGTCTGACCAGCCATGTGGATACTGAGCAGACGGGCAGCTCCAAAACTGGCAACCTGTTCAACCAGTTTTCCTCAAGCTGCTCTGCCCATCTGTATGATGTGCTCTCTGCCTTGATGTGCTGTTGTTTCATGCTGTGGGGGAACTTGTTTATCACTGAGCTTTGACAAATGTGGGACTGCCCACCGGAGAAGCTGTGGCAAGGGGAAGCCAGTTATTTGCAGAGCTGTTCACAACAGTAGACTATCAAAGTGTTTTTGACGTATTGGGCGTTCCAAGAATTTCCGTATTAAGTTGCTGAAAAATCAACAGGTGGTCTTTCATTTTGACATATGTTCAATTTTAAGAAAACATCTCATTCCATTTTTAAAATCACATTAATCATACGATAAAATTACTTGCATGTGCATTACTTGTATTACAGTATGTGGATCACTATTATCCTATGTTTTCACCAGGGGACACAGCACAGCATGGCACTTCTCTATATATAGATGAACTTAATTCCCTGCAACAGTATATGTATCACACTATAAAGGCTACGTGGCAACGTAATGTTTTTTTTGTTCTTAAACTGGACACTCTGCCATCGGTCTCTATACAATCAAATCCTACTGAATTATTAATCACAAGCAATTACAAGGTGGATTGAAGATTCAGACAACTGTTTTTCAACTGTTTAGACTGGCCTTTAACAATTAAGACAGAGAAAAATCAAAAAACCCCTAGGGATATTCATACACTCTTTTGCCCTTTTCAGTCCTGTGATCCAGGAAATTTCCTGGAATGAGCAGGTCTAATCCAGATGTGTTAAAACTCAGCTGTTAATGGGATGTTTTGGTGTAGGCATATGCTCTTTCAAAAATGGCTTTGCTCCAGACAATGAGGCCAAGATGAGTTCCCTCGCTGCCACACCTGTCATCACTGTTCCATTACGCTGACAACAGACGACAGCAGATTACGCATTTGGCCTGACATGGAAAAACTGGAGAGTGGAGGTATATGAGTAATAATCTTGTTATTTATAGTTGGATATATTTACTTAGTGATGAGTGTGTTTAAGTGCAAGAAAAAAAAAGAAAATTCAGATCACGATTACTTACAAACACTAGATGCCCCACACAAAACGCCTGCACTACACAGCTCTTTTGAGTCTTCAAGTTAATTACAGCTGTGTCGCTAGGCAACCCTGCACATCCCATGTGAAGATGAATTTGAACCTTTTCCACACAAATTGCTGCTCAATTATGCTGTAATTTTTGCAGGAAAGGGAAAGAAATGGACAAAATGCCACAATTCACGGAATGCTAGATGGAGAAATGCGTGCAACACAAACTGTACAGTCTGCAGAGAGCTGGAGAGAGCTGGAGAGTAAAGTAAAGTACCTTCTGATGATGTATCGATCTCTGCTCTATAACATGGATGAGCTAGATTATAGAATAATCCTCCCATGGTTGTGCTACATGGTGCAATTTTCAAGTTTGCGCATCATTTTCAGCCAGTTTCAATCTTATTCCTTACACCAGTATTACAGACAGTACCAATTCCATAATTTTTTTTATGACTAATAAAAATCAGTCATGACTAAAGTTGGCCCAGAGTATGTGTTTGTCCTCCATAAGGTGCAAGGAGAAACCAATCGCCCGTTTAAATATAATGTTACATTCTGCATGCTTTAGTTTCTCGGGGTACTGATTCTAGGTAGTGGGAACAATGGGGATTCTCTGTCTCATGGCAATTTTGGTGGTGCTGGTACATGCTGTAATTTACCATTTCTGAGAGTGTAATTTGGACCGAAAAGCAAGACTCAACAACAAATCTTCTCTCCCAGAAATTAAATTTAGATACTAATAATTTGCTTTCCTGATTATGTGTTGTAGGAAAATGTTAAAATGCTACTAATATAGTCTCATGTTTCAAGTAGCTTTTGATTTTTTAAATGATTTATCCTGAAAAATAACACATATAAATGTCACTTAATCTGGACATGAGAATCAGGTGTGGTAAGTTAGAAATTGGTTAATATATCAATTAAATAACTCAACTCAACTCAAAACCCCTTACAAATTCTGCCTTGTTAGAATGTGGTAAAAGAAAAGCTTTTCTTATTTGTGCATGTGTGTTTCTCTTTTTTGTGCATGTAAAGGATGACAAAGATCTCTTTATTAAGACAGAAGCCGAAAGAGAAGCATGACTCACTGAACAAAATATAAATGCACACGCGCAGACACACGGGTCCATTCTAGGTGTAAACATTCAAAAACATACAAGATGCCCCTCAGAACCACACACACACACACACACACACACACACACACACACACACACACACTAAATGTCCAGAATTTATACCGAATAGACACAACTGCGTTGGCATACATAACCCCACAGCATGAGTGGTCCTTTGTGTGTCAGGTCTCTATGACAAGGTCATTTGCTAGGGTTCCTCTCATATAATGCAGTGATTCACTCTGTTAGGTAAGTGAGTGGGAGCTGTTAAGAGGGTGCATATTTTTAGTCTCTACATTTCCCTTGGACTCAGCTGGTACTGGGAACATAGGGCTATGGTGCTGTGTATGTGCACGTAGTTGTATGCAAGATGAAGGCAGTGATAGACACTTTCCTAGACAATGTAAGCTATTCTGTAAATTGAATGAGCCATGAATTAATAAAACTAGAACATGCCTACAGTGACATTTTGACTTGGTCAACAAAAACAATCCAATAATTGTGTAACAAGGTAATTTAAGGTTTTATATGTTGACTTTTGTGTTCAGAAATTTGTTCCAATTTTAATCAATTATGTTTCCTAATTTTTATTTTTGATTTTACACCCTAATGTTGTTCCTACATTGCTCCTCTGAACCTCAGTGACCAAACGCCATATTAAATTAGCAAATTACTCAAAAATGCTACTTTTAGTAGCAAAATATCTCATCGAAGCTACTGCATTTGGTCTGCATTAATTCATTAGATGAGATAGAGTAGATGATAAAACTGAAATCACTAACGGATGCAGATTCTGGATAATTTCAGTTGGTGTCTGGTGTTTAACAAAGATTATATCAAAAATAATAAAAAAATGGCAATAATTAAAGCAGTAAATCTGTTTTAATTTTTATTAGAAAAACCAAGTAATTATAATGAAGGTTGAGGTTGGTGGTACAATACTTTGTTAACCCAGTGAATTTTGAAGGCCAACACACAAAGTGAAGACTAAGAGGCTGTCGGTGTGAAGGGAACTTAGTGGCATGGTTGGTTCGTTTGCAACTGTAGGGTGCCAGTGATGCTGTGCACTGGTTTGAATCCTGCCCGTTTGGCTGCACAGTGTGTGCACACATCACCGCCGTCCATGCAGGTGCGGACCTCCAACATGTCCCCTGGTGGCTCGCAGGTCCACCGTTGATGAGTATGTAGCAATAGCAAAGTGCGCACAGGCACACACACCCACACACCCACACACACACCCTCTGTAGTGGGAGATTAGGTCCAATGTTAAACAAAGAGGCAGCGCAGGTTTCTGACATGCCAGCTCTTTAATTAGCCCACTGGTATCTGAGGACACAGATACTACTACCCCCCCCCACTACACACGCGCACACACACACACACACACACACACACACACACACACACACACACACACACACACACACACACACACACAGAGCACAGCACAGCACAACTTAGCCTCTTAGAAATGCTACAGAATGTCGTCAAGAACAATAAGGGAACTGTGTCAAACAAGGTAATTTTAAATGCACAGACAAACACAAACATGCATAAATCTGTTCTAGCTAAGTGTTTGCAATCCAAGTTGTTTGTCTAGTGTCTGTCACAGTCAGAAGGTGCGACAGACAGATAAGAGCTGGAGCAGCCAATCAGCTGTCACCTTCTCTGATGTGCTGTGAGGCTCCACAGGACCAGACGGATCCTATTGGAGTAGGTGCTGCGAATTTATCTAAAAATATAGACATGGGTTTAAGTCAGGTTTGACATTAGGGACTTTGTGTTCCGCTGGTCGCAGGTGATTAGCAAGTTCGCTAGATTTATGGGTGTGGTCGATTAGAGAGGTAGGTCCAGTCCATCACATTCAGACCGTCTCCCTCCCACTCCTAAGGTAATCACAGCTGTATCTCCACAATACCGCATGCACATGCAGGCCACTAAAATCTTCTACTAAAAACACAGGATGTCTTATTCCAAAAAATGTATCATCTACTGGTAGTTTTACAGGCCAATTACTGACTCCAGCCTCAAAGAGACCCTCAAATTGGGTTTTCAATCTAGAGCATGTGAGCATCAAGGGTGTGTGTTTCTCCTTATCCCTCCATGTTCTCCTCTTTATCCTCCAGCTCTCTGTGCCGGACCAGCGGCCGTCCTCTCTCCCTCTCCTGTCGTCGGTGCCTCATTCCATTTTTTCATCCGGATCGTTGTCCTCAAGGAATCCCAGCCTCTTGTGTGTTTGTTTCCGTCTGCTAGACGTGTGAATGATGTGCTAGGTTCTGTGCCTTGTGTGCCTCTGTTGTCTGTCCTCTTTCCACGTCTTCATGGTGGAGAGGCGGTCAGGTAGGTCAGGTCTTATCTGTTGGCAGCACCTGATAGTTGCTTAGCGTCCTCCCAGGTGATATTCTTCATTAATGTTGTATCTATAGTGTTGTCATCCTGATTATCCATAGTATAAATCAACTTTGTTGCTCTATTCTTTAAATACATCTATTGTTTGTCTGTTCGTCGGGGAGGGAGATCCCTCCTCTGCTGCTAATCTTGAGGTTTCTTACATTTTTTTCCTATTGAATGCATTTTTTTGGGAGGTGGGAGGTTTTTTCTTGTCTAATTCAAGGATCAAAGGATAGTGGATGTTGTATGCTTTACAGATTGTAAAGCACCTTGACACAAATTTGTAATCTGTAATAATGGGCTACAGCAATTAAATGTGACTTGATTAGACTTGACATTGCAATAACCATAACTATTGTTTAATTATATGTGGGGGAAATTTCTCATTTGCTGTCAATTTCATAAGGTACATCTGACGCATTTCCTCATGGAAAGTTTAAACATAGGTGAAATGAAATGCCACTTACATCATGATATCATTTCAAACAAAAGTAATGCATACCAGTTAAACCTGAAATTATTATTTTTTTTAACTTACTGAATTCTAATTTATGGAACAAAAGTTTTAAGTTGATTAATCAATTAATCAACTTGTTGTTGGTTTCAAAAAGTTGTTCTGTAAAAATCTCACTGTGCTCCCAAGAAATGACAAAAATGATACATTATCTGTCCACATAGAGAAATAGAATCCAATGTGTCTGTTGTCACAGGAAAATCCAACTGCAGGCAGTAGTGCAATGGTCCAATGCAATTATGAACAAGGGAACTGTTTGTTTTGCCAACAGCAGCTAGATTTTCTGAGATTAATCTCTAAAGGACATTTTGGGACATCAAAATACTCAGACATCCATTCTCAGTACCTGCTTCTGGCCAATCACAATCACAAAAAATTTTAAAGTTTCTGATTCACCTAAGCTGGAATTATAGGCCATTATGCCACCAGTCAGTCAGACACACACAGACACAGACACACACACACAGTGCCTACACTGACCATCAAGCACTGACCCCCCATGCGGTCAGTCTCATCACTGTGAGGGGCTACAGTATGTTATGGTGAAGTCATACTCCTTTCTATGTCTACCTCTGTGATCCTGACAGGCTTCTATCATTGCAGATGAGGCAGCTGCCATCTCGACTATGAACAGTTACGCGATATCTTTTTATCTGTGGTGACCACACACAAAGTGAATGTCGACATTTTACAAACAAATGGTGTACGGTAGCAGGTGCCCCTATTTGACCTCTCACTCTGATTCCTATCCCTCAGAGTCAATCACCACAAAAATATCTCTACCTATAAGATATACTGGTAGACTCTAATAAGCGTCAGTAGGATCAATCATCAAATAAATTAATTCAATTAAAGCCGGAATGATCAGTCAATTAATCGATTAAGCGATCAGAAGAAAATCAATCAGTGGCTGTTTTTTGTGATTGATAAACATGGTTAACGTGAGGATTTTGATGTTTGTTTTGTCATAGAGAAGACAAAATTAAATCTTTGGATTTTGTGCTGCTGGTCAGACAAAACAAGACATTTGATGATGTTAGTTGGTCTGTGATAAATTGTCATTCATTCAATATTTTCCTGCATTTCGTAAACAAAACAATTAATCGATTAAATGAAAAACTAATTAGCAGATTAACTGATAATGAAAATCTTCAGCTGCATCTCTGCAATCCTTAAATCCACACTTTTATCAAAACACAATACACTCCTTTAAAAAATGCTATCTTTTCAATTTTCTTACATTGCAACTGTTTTCTTAAATGTCCTTACTGCCGTTGAGGGACCTAAAAGCAATAAAACAATGTCAAAACTTAGTTCATGCCAAAAAGTGACTTGTTTCCTAATTAGAGAAACCAAACCAACATGTCTATTTCAAATAAATCCCTGTCCGTGCTTAATCTCCTTACAGCAAGAATCTTGACACATTCAAATAAGCATAGTTTTGTGCTCCACACAAACACTGCTGAGGTAGGCCATATCTAGGACGGACATAATGTAATCTACTTCACCCAGGTGGAGTCTCTAAAATTGAAGTGTCATGCGGCATGTGGCCAAGTGGATAGACTGAATTACCTGTCATATGGAGACAGAAAAAAAAAAACTTCACAGCTATTTAGTTTTACCAGAGACCTGATATATTTCACTATGGTGTTGTTACTTTTTAAAGGAAAACACCTTGTTAATGCATTTTTTAGCTCATTTATGATGAAACATCATACATTATACACTTTATATTACTCATCACCATTTTTCAATGCAAACCAAAAATGTTATACAATATATCATTGAAAAGATGTTTCACGACCTTCCAAGAAGCCTCTGATTTCCATCCATTTTTTATTAGTGTAAAAATCAAGAGACCTGAAACTTGCTTATGAGTATTTCATGATAACAAATATCATGTCTGTTTATATTTTTATGAAAGCTTCATCATTATTGCATGGTAATATAGTAGTAGGTGCAGTTTTATTTAGAATTTTTGAACCACTATGACACAACTCTGACAACAAAAGCAGACATGATGTCCACCATGTCTGAAGTCTACGGTTTGATTCATTTAAATAATAATTGAAAATAATCTAATTAATGGAAGCCAGTGGATTCATGTTAATCAGGAAAAAGAAAAAAAAACTGACAGGAAGGACCCTGGTGACATCAGGGATTATGATCCGTTGCTGTATGTCCCTAGTCTGACTTGTGTCAGGGACCTTTGTTACATCCCTTTATTTCTCACTCCCCTCATTTCTTCTCTCCTCTTCACTGTTGACTCTTATAAAAATGGAGTGAAATTTCCCTAAATTCTTTCTGGGCAGTAATGTAATGTACTTTCATCACATTTCATATTCATCGAGTTTCTGCCATGTTTTTTACCCAGTGACAAGACATAATGGATATAAGACTGGACACCTCATTGTGGCTAAAAACCTTGGTAAGCATTTAGCTCTGATGACTAAAAAAAAAAAAAAATCGGAGCAGAGGACATGTGATCAAGCCAAGGACGAAGAATGGTGCAGTAAGAGAGGAGAGAGCAGAGAGAAGAAGTGAGGAAGTTAGGGAAACGTAGATGGGACAGAGGAGCTCAATCAAAATGACTACTGACCTAGACCAAGCACTACAAGATAGACAGAAGATGATGGAAAGTAAAATACGAGCTGAAGTCAGGGAAGGACAAATGGGAAAACTGGGATGCTGCAGGGAACTTGGGAAGGACAGATTCTTTTTTTTTTTTTTTATCTGGGAGGGAGGGACTGCTCTCCAACCAAGGGCAACAGCAATTGTAGGCATCTGTCATCGGCCATCTGGGAGAGCCCTAAGGCTGCTGTGGGGACCAAAGCAAATGTGACCTGAGCATGAACGACAGTAGTGTACTGGACTGCAACAGGGTCATAGTCACATGCAAACATTTCTTCCCTAAAATATGTTTTAAAGTTCTGCAGTCGGGTTGTTAAAGGAATAGTTTGACTCTGGAAATATGATTATTTGGTGAAAATGAGGTAAGTAGATCAATACCACTCTCATGTCTGTCTATTACATATGAAACTGCAGGCATCAACCGGTTAGCTTAGCTCAGAACAAAGACTGGAAACAGAGGGGGAACTTAGCTTTTTCCGAATGAAATTAAATCTGCCCACAAGCACTTCTAAAGCTCAGTGATTACTACATAACATCTCAATTTTCTAACCAATGCAAAAAATGACAGTATGTTGTTTTACAGGTGGTGATGTGTTCGACTGCTTCTTGGCTCCAATTGTCATTTGACAAGTGGTGACAAATCACCTTTGTGAGCTAAAACCACCCAACAAACTATAATGTCAGTATATGCCATGACTGGAATAAAAATGGTTATTTTCAAAAGATCTTCTAGGTTGAGGGACATACAAATATGGTGAGGGAGTGCTGATTACAATGAGATGGATTAGTTGGGACAACTGTGCTATTCTCTCTCTCACAGGGAAGTGTGGGCTGTTGAAGACACCGGCCTGCAGTCGGCTTTAATCCTCCTCCTCCTCCTTCCACGCTCAAAACAAGACTTGACCTAAATTCTCTTTAATAGTTTTAGATACATTTGACAAATGGGAGCATATTGCAAATATTAGTATGGCAGAGTGATGCCAATAAAATGTGTGAATTCATAAAAGTGGTAGATGTTGATTAAAAAAAGAATCAAGCTATTATGCTTCCCTTGCTATCCAACCTAGAAAAACAAGGAAATGAACACACTGGTGATTCATATGTTTTCTCTAAGATGATGTTTGTGCGTTCCCTTCGTGTTATATTATATAGATTTTACTCAAAACTAATGGTCCTCTTCGATGGCACTTATTAAAATTATATACACATTATAACAAATGCTATATTATAGGTTGAAGATGGAATTCAAAGCCTGCTAGGAAACTTCACTGGGATTTATTTGGTTATTGGTCATATTTGGTTTACTTGCTCAGCAGTGCAGCCAAGAACTGTTTAATTATTTTACTAACTCTCAGAGTGACTGAAATGTAAAAGTTAGACTCACTTGACAAGTTAGTCCAAATCTCTAATGTTTGTAATGTTAGGAAATTTTAAAAGTATGAAATGTGTCAGATTAGTATTACTTCTTGTACCTTGTTGTTTCAAGTCCAGGTTGGTAAATCTTTCAGAAGCAAAGCTAAGTTTGTCAGTTCTGTCCCATTTAGGAGATTTACTTAATTAGCTCAGTGTCTACGGTCTCTGCCCACCCCAGCTGTGGCTTTTCTTATTCATTTTTTTTTTGTCTTTGATTCCTGCAAAGAGCTAAAAGAGGTTTTTGAAATCTGAAATTAAGTGTGTGGTAAGTTCTGTGCACTTGAATCTACAGCCAAAGGTAAAACTCTAAAAAAGGTGTTTGTGTACAAAAGAAAAAGAGGTAGAAGGAATGTAAAAGCATGATATATAGACGGACAAAAATTTCAGATCCAGTCTACTCAGTGCATAAAAAAACTTTTCATGTAAACTGTCTTGACCCATCTTTAAGAATCTAAAAAAAAACCCCACTATAAATAAAAAAAAAGGTATTTTCCTTCCTCATCTTCTTCATATAATCTCCTAATAGTAGATGAAGCTCAGCAGTCATTTTTGTCATTCTGGTCTGTGTGTATGGCCTATTTTCCTACACTTGGATGTTAACCTGACGCCCACCGTGAAGATCAAAACGTTGCCTGACTGCATTTGTGGGAGGTTGTAGATTTCAGGGTGCAGGCAACCCCTTTTCTTTCTTTTGCTATGTTTGTCTTGGACCTGTACCCATCTAGAGTTAAATGCAGAGCTGAAACAATTAGCTGATTAACAATTAAATCATTTGTCAGAACTTTTGACTATTTGATTAAAGTCATTTCTAACCAAGGATGATAAATAGGTTCTAATTTTTCAAATATCAAAATGAAAGAATATGTCTCCAATTATGGTGAATTGAATATTTTTGGGTTGTGGAGATTTGTTCAGACGAAACAAGCAATTTGAAGACATCAAATTTGAGAAATTGCATTTCTCGATATTTTCTGACATTTTATTGCCTAGGTGTTGAATGATGGATTATCAAGAAAACAATCATCAGAATAAAACAATGATGCAAGTAATTGTTGCTTGCAGCCCTAGTTCTACTTTTCTGTCTGTACTGGTGGAGCATTTCCTTACATCTCAATGCTTTTTAATAGTGAGAAAGTATCTTCCGGTTCTGTGTGAAAACAGTGTCAATTGATAGGTGATGGAGAAAAAGTCAATATTCAAAGATTTCCGTTTCCTGCGGTACTCACAGATCCTCCCTGCTGTCTGGCTTGTCTCAAGTATATTTTGTTGGCTGGACCAGAGCAGCAAGGGCCGGCAATAGAAAACAAAAATGTCCATGACTGACTGACTGATGTTGTCACATCAATGTCCGATGCTCTTTCAAAAACTAACAGTTTCTAATACGACTTCAGGGGTCGGTTAGAGGCAATGTTCCAACCTTAGCGGTTTTGTTGCTAGATTTATCAACTTCACGTCTTTTAGAAACTTTTTTTTTCCAAAAAGCACCTAGTAATAACTTTACTATCTCTCTGAAAAAAACGTAGCTACTTTTCGTAGAAGAGAGTTTCCAGTTCTGCCCCGCAAGCGCAAGCTTGGGCTTTCCCTCCATGGGCACACCTCTATATGTATCTCATTCAACAGACGGCAACTGAAATAGACGTGACAGAGCTACTAACTCTCTCTCTGACAGATCATTTTTCAAGTAAATATAGCCTAAATCACAGTAAAGCCATTCTCTTTTGCCTGTATACCGGTTTTGTCAGACAACTTTGTGTTGATAAAACCAGGGTTTTAGCAGTGCAGAGCAGCAGCTTGGAAATGGCTTAGAAGTGACTGCTGATCAACATGTAGTCTTACTGGGCTGTGTTTCAGTCCCTGCTTCATACTTGTTTCATTGTCTGAGAACAGAAACAGAAAAACATGTCAATGAGAACAGCTGTACTGGGAATTTGCCTGTACTAAAATTACTGTATATGTAAGAGCAGATGGTAGGAGAGAAGCAAACATATATAGGGCTGGACAATGTTTAAAGCTGGTCTTTATAAATAGTTTATCCACCTTTTACTTAAATTTCTAATTCAAAGCTACTCAAATACCAACTTGCCAAATGCATACATTGAACTGTCAGGGCGGATTGTTGAGTACATTATTGCAATTCACGATATAAATTCTGAAAATAACCCTGGATACAAACTTGGCATTGAAAACAACCCTGGCAGCTATTTGAAGAGTATCACCAAAGCACTGTTTGACTCTCTTGGCACCGATCCACATGAGTGAACATATGTTTACATTTGCAAAGGACCCCAGGATGGACCAGGATTTTACTTTCTGCCTGTTTTCCCTTTGAACTTTGTGTTCCTGACAGCTCTCAGATCGGTAACTGCATAACACTGATAATACAGGCTGAGGCAAGGACTCATGACGTCTCAATTACAGAAACATGCACCTCTGTCTCTCCATCGTTTTTAGCTTTGACACCTAGTTATATTCTCACTTTTTCTGGAGTGTCGGCAAAATGCTAAATATGTTTATGCTAAATGATGGCATGCCATGCAGAAAATCCTTCCATTTAGAGGGGAGATGTATGCTTTCCATGCGAAACGATAGGAGGCTGGAGGAGGGAAGCATTGAGGAAGGTATGACTAATGCAGATGACTATGTTCAAGGTGTGTTTCGATGTCAGTTATCTAGGCCATTGCTAGCCCATCTGTTAATAAATATACATTGAGTGGAGCTGATGCAGGACCCCTGTTTAAAAATTATATTTTTCTTTTTCTATTTTTTTCCATTTCCATCAACGTAGCTGCTGAAACTTCACAAAAGTCATCACATCATCATTAGAGCTGCAGCTAACTATTTTGATTATATTTTAATCCACTGTAATTCTGTTGATTAATTGATCCTTTGATCTATGAAATTCTAGAAAATTGTGGAATAATCCCCATTACAGTTTTCCTACATCCAAGGTGACTTTTTAAAAATGTTTTGTTTCCTCCAACCAAGAGTCCAGAAGCACAAGATACTAAATTTTCAAAAAAAATGACATATAAAAATATAGATATATTAAAATATTTTTTTAAAAAAGCACCAAATTCTCACATTGGAGAAGCTAGAACTGAGGAATGTTTGTCATCTTTCCTCAGTGACAAACATTTTAGCTAAATAAAATTCTGTCAAGCGTTGAAACCATTAATAGACTAATCGTTGCAGCTCACATCATGATATAATAACAGGTTGATCATTTTATTAGTTAAAACAATCCTTTCATCAGAACAGATAACCAAACTACTACCAGCCAAGTGAAATAATTACCAAAGAAAATATTCTTTATTTAAAAAAATTAATTATGATTCAATGGGTTCCATTGAACAATTACATAACTGTTATATAATATACATTTAACACAGAAAACATACACACTCCAACCATACACACATGCTCTGACTTGTACATTTAAAGCTATTTAAACAACTGACCAAGTAATCCAACTGACTGAAGAGCACATCAACACTCAAATGCTAACAACATTATGGGCTCCACCGGCACAAGTTGCTGGCGACTGATTACTACAAGTCAATGCAGGTGACTTGGAAACCTGTTTATACATTATTAAAAAGCAAGATGTGTTATGCTCACAGTTAATATGTCCCCGTTTTGATAAAGGTTGTTGGTCTGTGAAATATCTTCATATTCATGTATGTAAACACTTTATATTTTAAAATACAGTATTACAATAGATAGACCAATGGACAGACAAACTCAAAAACATGGTGCAGAGATCAAAATTAAAATCCATGCTGCAAAAGTCATATGTCCTCATGAATTTCCAAAAAGTGAACACAAAACAATGTGTACACTCCCTGTGCCAATCAAACCGGCAGCAGTAGACAACAGAGATAATAGAGCACTCCTTCCAATTAAGCTACTTTTCACTGGAGTGAAAATCACTGAGGTATCTAATCACATGTTGAAGAAATTCAGTGGTGTTTTATTTCTGGAGCAAATCATCCCAACATTGACAGATAACTGCAGATAAGATCTCTGCTGTATCTCGCTCCAATTCCCCTAATCATCCATCCCTCGAACTCCTTATCTGTGCTGACTCCTATTGGAAACCTGACAGGCTAAATTGGATTGACTTTTAATTAGATGCACTCCCCCAGGTAAAATGGGTTTAATTGCCTGAATTATCTCGCTGGCTCCTTATGGTGGTAGGGCAAGAAGCAGCACCTGGATAGCTTTTCCAACAAATAAACCAGTCAATTAAAATCAGTTTGAATCAAATCTTAGCAGGCATTAAAAGAAAGGATTTTGAGGCCAATTGCCATCTATTGTGTACAAATATTACTAAAACCTAATGTAATATTATTTTTAACCTCAGCAGCTTTAGTTTTTGGTTTTTAATCATTAGTACTTTTGCATAAAAAGTGACTACAGGACCAACTGGTTAAAAGTTCTGCTGATTAAAAATAAATTAGATAAATAAATAAAGATCATCAACTCCTGATTACACAGAATTAACATTAACCATTATTATGACTAAGTATCATGGATACACCTTTAAAACTACCTACTTGAGTAACTTGAGTAACTCATGTCCATGTGAGAACCAAAACAGCAAAGCTCCAAGCTGTAAAATGAAGAACTGAAGGGAACCTCAAACTGCAGAGTTTGTTCATAATTCTCATATGACCCATTGTTAGTATAAAAATATTTAAGGGACGCTGAATTTGCCTATTTTTTCTTTTTCTCTCATACCTCCTAGGTATACCCACTATAAATAAAACAGCAAATATAACATTATAAAAAAAATGGCAAAGGCCAAACTTATGACCTGACTTATTTGCTCACAGACACTGTCTAGATATGATGTGATTCTTAAAACTAGCCTGGCAGTAACAGACATATAAATGTGAAAAATAAGGAAATAACTAAATAAATAAATAAATAAAATGGCCAGGAGATTCATAAGGACAATTATCCAAACCCTATACACTTTTGTGGAAAAACATAATTTTTGATTGTCATATTGTATTTTTGTTTTATTAGACAAGCTAAAGTAGCAGCTGAGAGCTCTACAATCAGAGAGAAACTTCAAACTGCAATTTCTTGAAGTTACCTTGGTAATTCTTATTATACACAAAGCATTTCCTCTAAACATACAGAGGAAACAAGAGAATAGTTTATTAATAAATGAGACCCTTATATCACCGCAAGGTATCATGAAAAGGAAAATGTTGAAATAGAACTTCTGCAAGTCGTTTTAGTCAGATGACCATGGCCATAACTTGTTAGTGGAGATATTAGTCCGGGGGCTTCCCCATCAGCACCCTGTGATTTAGTTTTGATTGAACCAGATGGGACTATACAAGCAGCAGAGACATGCTATAATGGCTCCTTCAGTTAATGGCCATTTAATTTGGCCTGCTTGACTGGTCTCTGTGTTCAGTAGTAATGGCCATTAGAGAATATAACACACCATTTAATGGAAGAACAAAGCTAAATTATCACAGAATAAGAGGCTGTGACAAAGCAGGTGCAAAGCAAAGTTATTTGAGCCAAGGAAAAAACAAGGGAGGAGGGATGACAAGATGACAGAGTCGCTCCTCCTCTTTGCAAACAACTGACCTCCGATTTCGTCAGCTGTACTGTTTGACTGAATCTTCTCACTGCATCTGAGAGCAAATAGATACACTGTCTCATTAACAGCCAGGCTATATATATTGTAGATATATTAGCTTGTCTTGTTGTGCAATATTTAGCAGGAGAAAACCCATCTGCAGCTACACACCGTCAAGGTGGGCCATCCATTCCTCATGGTCACAGACAGTTCAATGTTTAGGCTAAATTATAGAAAAGGAATGAATAACTTAATCATTAGCTTTGCAAGATGAAGTTGAAGTATTTTGTGGATATTTTACGTGCCATCAGCCACAGAAAAACAGCTTTAGTGGAGTATTGACCTCCAGGACTAGCAAGCTAGCGGACCAAACAACACTGCAACACGTTACAAAACTCTAGACGGGTGAAAAAAATAACATGGTCAACAGTCTGCAGATAACGTTGAGTTTCACTGGCATTAATATTAGAGCAGAGCTAACTTCCAGTTGTGTTTCATTTCTGCAGGGTAAGGGCATGAAAACAGTGTCTCCGTCTTTAAAATTCACTACATTAAATGCGATTTGAGAATTCTGAATCAAATCACGAGATTCAGAGACTTAAAAAGTTAAGGATTTCTCATTTCTCATTTCTTTAAATTTGGAAATAATATCAGTAGTAAGAATTTAAATCAGAATTTTGTGCAAATGTACACTTTCATATTGTAAAGTCTAAAGCTTTCAGAGTTTCCCCAAAAAATTTGTTTAGGAGAGAGATGGTAAAGCTATCCTGCTCTTTCAGCAGCTGAAATCATTTTTGTAGATAAAACGGAGTGAAATTACATGAGAGTACTGTTTCTGAGGGATTCTGTTCATTTCCATTACGAAAGGACACTGTTAGATTCATGTATCCTCATAACTGCACACAAAAGTTTACATATTTGCACAGGCAACACACACATCTCTCTCTCACACAGATACACATGAAACATTTTTTTTCTATAACTTTTTCCCGTCGTGTTGAATATGTACCAACAGTCCAGCCAGATAGGAATGGCAAGGTGATGGACCATGCAAAAAAAGAAAAATCAACTTCCCATACAGTCTACAGGGTGAGGACTCAAAGAGCAACTGTCCATTAATGCTGATGTTTTACTTACACAATGCTCTTTTTGTAGGGAGAATTTTGCATGGGCGTCCACATATCAAGCAAAGAAAAGCTTTTTTCAGAGCGGCCTTTCTAAATGTATGTTTGTGTTCATTAATGCAGCTAAAATGTGATACATGCTGCATTATTCACCAGCCAACAGCATGTTAGAAATACAGTGGAAGCAACATGTGACCGGCATTTGAGAGGCAACTTCACGTTTGCGTTGAGGAAAAAAAAAAAAAGGAGGGGAGACTGAGAAATCAAGGGACTCTCTGTTATGCTTATATACTGGTGTATACATTAGCACCTTGTGCATTGATATAACACTCCCCGATGACAGGAGGCCCTCTTTCATACACACAAGAGCTTGTTTGTGTGAGGGAGACGAAAGTGTGAGTATTTTTGTTGTGTCAAGCTTGTACCTTGCAAGGATATCTGTATTTCAGCGTACGTCTCCTTACAACCGGTATTTATGTTGTTTTATCTTCAGGTGGATGCCGGTTCCTTCACACAAGCCCGACACCTTACAGAAGCGCTTTTATGTTTCCCCCAACAGGGAAGCTGACAATCCAGCTAATATGTGTAGTGACATATGAGCTGTGAAAACTACTTACTGTAGGCGTAACCAAACGTTTGACTGCGACAGAAATCCTGTCTCTGTTCAGTTTTCAGTTTATTACAGTCTGATACTGACGAGCTTGTCTTGTGTCATTACATGTCATCGATTGATCTCGTGGACATTTTTGCAGTATGTTGATAGATTGTTTCTCCACCCTGTGCTCCGGCTCACAGTGGTGCGTTGGTGGTGGTGGTGGTTTTGGGGGGGGGTGGCTGGCTGGCTGGCTTACCATGCCCTGTCTTCACCTCTAAGCAGCCAAATAAAGATCACAGTTATCAATCCAGAGGCAGGTTTGAGCTGCCACTGTGTGAGGGAGACGGTCAGCTGACTTGTAATGAATGTGAACAGCCCGAGAGCCATTACATCTCTGATGGGAGACTTAAGCAGAAATCCATTTCAGTGTGTCTGGGGAGTGGTGGGCTCAGAGGGGGGGAGGTTCGGGAGGAGCGCTGTGTTGCAAGTCTGTCGAGATAAGGTGTTCAGTTGCAAACGCAATTTACAGGTGGAAGCTTCCAGTGAGGATGACCATGGTTCGTAATTTCACCTTCAGTCCATTTCAAATTATTATTGCCGACAGTCGCTCAGAGGGGAGATGGAAGCGTGTTGCCATTACATTTGTCGTCACTTTTCCCGTGCTACCGGCAGACATCAGCTGAGGAAATGTGTGGCAACAAAACAGGCAGGGGGTGCAACAATAAAATCCTGGGCAGAAAATGGCTGCTGTGGGGAACTGTGTTGAACGCGAGACCACAGTCTCTCTCTTGCCTGTATTCTACGTCACTCTCCTTTGTATATATCCAATGAAATAAAAGAGGTCCAACAGAGCTGAAAAAAGCTAGTCCACTGATAAAATTAATCTGCAGCTATTTGGGTAATAAATTAAAATGCTCACAGCATTATTTGGTTCTGGCTTCTAACAAGTGAGGATTCTCTGCTTTTCTGTGTTGTATATTATTTTGAATTGAATATCAATGGGTTTTAGACTGTTGGTCCAAGAAAAAAAAACAAAAACAAAAACAGTTTAGAGACATCCTGGGCCCTTGAAAAATGCAGTGCTCATTTTTACAATTTTCTAGTTTTATGAGTCAAATGAGTAGTCACTTCACTGAGAAATATCTAGTTGCATCTCTACTATTCAAAAGAAAAAGGTACAAGGTAAGTCCGACATTCCATCAATTTTTTTAGTTAAAACTCGATTTGTATTATCGTATCCTCAAAAAAAAAAAAAAAAAAAAGACAACTAGCTTACTCGATGATAATGACAACTTTGTTCATCTTACTGGCTTTGACAAGATTTCACAAGATTTAGCAAAGGATATAACCATATAATCTTTAATCTTTAGTACGACGTCAAACATTAGGGGTTGCCACCTGAAAATTACATTACATTTGATTTTTAATGAAGATGTAAAGTTGAATTAGAGAAACAAAAGCTGTTATACATGCAACAGACTGAGGTGAAAGGACCTCAGCAGGCTGATGCTGTTGGTGGAACGAATTGACTCATTTGCGACCACTGGTCCTAGATGCTGGCGGGCAGGTTGTACAGTCCATCTATACCTTTAAGAGGTTGGAAAAGGACCCTGCTATCAGCAACATGTGTTGAAATGTACTGAAAAAAGGATAAATACCTGAAATATGATGAAGTATATCATTCTCTTCTGTGAATGTTAACGTAAAACTTCAGTTCAGTTACTTTGTCACTTCAGCCTTGTTGAGATCAAGCAGGCATAGGACAGATTAAATCAAATTTATCTGGAGTAATTCCTCGGTAAACACACGATAGGTCTGATACCACCTTAAAAATAAAATCACATCTTCCATCTATCAGATTGAATGATTTACATGATTTCATCTCTGAAATGAACTGTTTGGTTGAGTTTGTGGAAATGCATTAAAATGTAATTTTATTCAGCGTTAATGACCTGTGACGTTCATGCAATCTGCTCTCTGTTATTTTCCTCTTTTATTATTCAGGATGTAAAGTAGAGGTTTTGTTAGACACAAAATAAAGAGGCCATGTTTGAAAAACTTGACAGTCTACTCGTTCAGTTTCATTCAGGCCACAATACCACTATTATTAGTATTGTATAATTTAAAAAGAACACTTAATTCTCTACATTCAGTTAGATTATTATTTCAAGCCTTGTGTAATCTAAACTACCATTTTATTTTTACAGGGACTACCAGGATGATTCTCTGTGACTAGGTAATTGGATTATCACACTTCATCCTATTTTTTTCTTTTTTTTAACACATACATCTATAACATACTTGTGTTGTAGCTACTCAACAAAGAGGCATTTCTCTCATGTTTCTTAATTCAATATTACTGTTGACTGATTTTTACCCCTGCCTATGAAGGTTATGTTTTCATCTGTCTCGGTTTGTTGTTGGTTTTTTTTTTATTATTTGTCAGCAGGATTATGAAAAAAAACTACTGAACCAATATGCACCAAATTTGGTGGAGGGATGGGGCATGGGCCAGGGAAGAACCCATTAATGTTGGGGCAGATCTGTATCATTTACAATAAATTTGAATTTATTTTTTTTTTTACTCTGAAGTCTGGTGTATGCTGTTTGACAATGGCCTTGCTAGGGGTCTGTACTCTGAGTGCCTTTCTAGTTATGGTACTGTATTCCCCTGGGTTAGTTGCATTTCATCTTGTCAACACTTACTGTCCACAGGCTTTTCAAATAAAGAGACATCTGTGTTCCAGTTGACTGTCATAGCCATTAGCCAATCCTGAATATGGTCAGTAAAATAATCATGAAATACGTTAGGAATACCATACCCTGCGGCGGCAGAGTAGAATTTGGGAGCACCAGTGGGATATACGATCTGTTTCCATAAAAGCATAACACAACTCTGGCTAATTCTTTTTGCAATTTACCATCCTGAGAGATTGTCGTCCAGTAAAAAATACATAAATAAATAAATAAATAAATAAAAATAGACCCGTAGGTGGTCTGTGCAATTGGATGTGATAATTAAGACAGGAGCAAAGTAGGGAGGTGAAAAGGGACAAAGTCTGCATTAGGAGGTTGGTGGGTAAGCAAAACAGTACTGTCATACGGGAGACCATTGTTTGTTTTCCATGTGAATAGCCGTTTCATTTATCTATGACCATTCCACAACTGTGTGTTTTAGTGTATTTATTTATTTAGTGTAATACTGTTACCCTGATGGTGAGGGTCTAGTATGCCTACCGCTGGTATGTTCCTGTGGGTCGTACTCGAGGATAGGGACGAGCTATCTGCCTGATAGTTTTAAGTTGAGGACTAATGGCACCCTGACACAAAAGCTCTGAGAGTGATGGGTCTTGTAGAAAAATCTTTCGCTAGGTCACGTTGATGACAAATAGCAATGTGTGTCATATGTCAACTAAATAAATAAATAAATAAATAAAGTTTTGTGGGGGATTGTTCAATCCTTAGTGGACTTTATGACTGGGAGCCATGAGTCCATTGACAGTGAGGGGATGGAGCTCAAGCTGCTCCCATCCCAATCTCGTTCCACATGATTATTCTCAATTTCACAGCTGATGGTTTTTACTGAGACAGACGGCAGCAGCCAAATGCCAGTGTACAGAAGAGAACACTGAGGTGGGAGATAGTTAGAGAGGGAGAAAAAAAAAAGAAAGGTTGGTTACTCAACTTATTCACGTATGTTTTGGATAGAAGTAATCTTTGAATGTGACCTATTGCCTGGTGCAGGATGGGCAGGGATGTAGGACACAGATAGATCTTGGATCTGACAGTACCTAATGGGAGCCTGAAGGAAAACTACTAAGGTATGTTCATTACGGTGGACTGCATACACACTGTCCTCTGGCTGTAAATACTCACTAAAACTGCAGCTATTTACATATGTTTGAGTAATGTTACTACAAACTACAGTGCCCAGTTGTTTAAGCTTTCTTTAGAACTGTACTATATGTTCACGCTCAGTTTTTTTTAAGATTTTCTGCTGCAGCAGGAAGGAAGGGCTGAGCACCACAGACATGCTGAAGAAGTCTGAGAGTACTTAGAAACAGGGGATCAGATGACAATAAAAAAAAAAGGTGTCACTCATTCTTCAGTGTAGGCTAAATGCAACCTCCTTCCAAGTCCTTCCTTGGGCTGGAGTCGGGACTAAATGCTGGCCTGGGTCCTGTTTCACCAAACTTACAACATGCAAACCACAATCTGCAGTATGAGGTAATTTCACCGATGTCAACATAATTCTCTTATCTGAACAAACTGCATATCTGCAAACAATGCATGAGCATGTGAGGACCCTATCAGACTGGCGAATTTCTCTACAATATGAGTCAACCATTTGCAAAACTCTCACCTTTTGTGATCCTCATGTGAGCTTTTGTGAAATGGGCCTCTGAGCCCCCACAGTAAATAATAAGCTCTAGGGAGGGGATAAGCCTGGTTTCTTTCTGGCAATCTTTTGTCCTCCTTTCTGAACTAGAAAGGCCTTTAAGAATTTTTTTTTTTGTACATAAAGCACTGTGTAGTCAGTCACCAAAATTTGTTGTGTACGTCATTTAGCATCGGTCTGGTGAAAATGGCATTTTTATTCCCCTAGTTACCGAAATTGCCTTTTTGATGACTTGAGATCTGCTCAGACCGTCACTTCCTTAAAAGACAGCCTTGAAACATTTACCCTTTTTTTGTTTTAATTATACCCTATGTATATTTTTGCATGCCTTTGGTGAGCAAGCTGTTATGGGTCTTTTTTTTTTTCAACATTTTTTAATGTAACATTTGCGATAAAAAAATTCTTATATAAATAGTCGGCTTTTCTCGCTTTAGTAGGCTAGTTTTTTGGAATTTGAGTCGTCATGCTGCCTGGAGACTGCAAGCTCGACCCAGCTGTGTACACACCTAAGAGCCCAGAAGAATCACACAAGGTAGTAAAAATTTACAAACTCTCCCTGCCTCACATTGGAGGAGGTCTAGTGAAAATTACAGCATCACCCCGGGGAGTAGGGAGTAGGAGGCACAAGATTTGATGAATCAAGGACCTTTTGTTCACAGCAAAAAATGACTGCTTGCATGCAGTTGGAAAGAACATCTTTTCGGCGGAGTGGCGGTGCTTGGCAGGCGGGTGGCCATCATTTGGAGCCATTTGGGCTTTAAGCGGATGCAGAAGGGGACAGACGAGCGGAAGGTCATTTATAGAGGATGCAGAAGATGATGATGATGTGGCCGGTGTTGGGTGTTTAAGTGGGTCTACTCTAACTGAATTGAGTAGGAGCTGAGTACGTCATGGTAACACACAATAATGAGTGTGACACACACATCTAAAGTATAGGTAGATACATGGACTGAACTGATATATGACAAGCAGTACTGACACACAAGGTTCTTTATTTAAGTATATTGAATGATGTGGGTGATTATACGGGTATATAATCAGCACACAGAAAATAACCCCAAAATATCACTCTTTTCCTTCTTGGTAGGCAATTACATAAAATTAAGTACATTCAATGCTCAAAGACGATTGCACCACCAACTTGTACTATAATTGAGCGTGTGAGCTCTAACTACCCTAGATAAGTCTAGTCCTTTTGAGACAAAAGTAGGAAAGGGCTAAGGATATATGATGTGCTCTTAGAAAAGCCGAGATGACCCTGCCTCACAATTAAAGGAATAAACACTGAAAACAGACTGGTAACTGGTAAGAAAGGGAAATACTGGTCCAACGGAAACTATGGATAAAACCTGCAGTGTCTTTTTTTTTTTTTTTTTGTGGTTGCCTACATTTAAAGTTGCCTCTTATTTTCCATCTCTGGCCCCGCCTCAAACTTCCAACTTAATGTGACTGACAAACTTAAACATCTGCAGCTCAGACACTCAGGGCTACGGTGTAAAAAAAGTACGTAGGAACACAAGCAGGCAGTCACGCCCTGCCTGAGACTCGTGTGGGCAGAGCTAACAGATCCTTGACCTCCGAGGTTTAAATAAATTACTCCATTCATTAACCCGGCCGGCCAACTTAATACGTTTGACCTCCATTAACAGGACCACTGATGACAACAAATTGTTTCTCCAGAAATATAGGCAGCCAGTATGGTGATTATGCAAATAGTGTTTGTGTATTTAAAAACACTCTTTAAGAGTGATTTTACTACCCATAAAGTTTAAACAATATTAAATTGGAAACAATAATCATGAGTCTACTGGTTACTTAACCTTTTAAAATACACCTAAGGCTAGACAGCACTACCTGAGGTGTGATTAGGTCTGTACAGTCAGACTGATTCAATCTTCACACAGCCTTGACAAGTCTTATAAATTATTAGAAAGTTCTAGGTCTCCTGATAAAGTGCAAAGCAAAGTAGGATCAACATTTGACTGCAACAAACTGTTGTCCGCATAAAAAAGGTACCACTACAGGCCTTATGTTCCCTTTTTTTATGCCCAATATCAAAAATAGTCGAGGCAAAAACAAAATCTTACAATTCTACCGCACTTGTCCCACTTTGAGTGTGATTCACTTTTCAATTTGACCCCCCTCCTTTTTTAAGAGTTACTTTTTAAAAAAGGAGACCAGGGTTATGCCTTAAATCATCAAAGATCGAAGAACAATAATCGTTTTTAATTTGATTACATTAATTTCCGGGCTTGTGCAAACAAAAATGAGGGTTGTCTGTTTAGGGATCAACAATTAATAATAATAATAATAATAATAATAATAATAAAAAGGCTAAACATGTTTACATCCTGGCACGAAGATTCCTCGTATATTCCCCGAAAGTTCTTTCGAGGAAATATAACCACAACTTACTCGCGTTTAAAGGGGGAAAGTAGCTACAACCGTATTGAACACGAGTGTAGGTGCAGTATTAAGGGACATTAAAAGTGAAACACCTCCGGACACGCCGTCGCCCCCGCGGGAACAATGAGCTGATCCGTCGCCGCTGGACAAACGCGCCGAGTCGCGGCGGCTCCGACCGAAACAACTGCATTTTTCCGCTCATGAAAAAGAGAATTACCGTAGAAACGAACCCGGGTGGACGGACCGGGGCAGCGCGCTCGTGTCTTTAACTTCCTCGCGAATTAAAAACGTTGTTTCGTTTGTGTGTTTGTTTGTTTGTTTGTTTGTTTGTTGTCCCCCTACCTGCGCGAGGCTCCGTGGTTCTCCGGTCGCTTCCGTCCATTCCCACCTGTCACTGATGTCACCGACGGCGCGAGCTCGTGCTGCAGGCGTTTCGGTCCCCTCCGCGAGCGAGACGAGCAGAGACGGACCGCGCGGGCGGTGCGCGCGCTGTGCCACTGACGCCCGCGCGACGGAGATACGGGATCTCTGCGCGCGAGGATGACTGGGGGGGGGGGGGAGGGGGAGAGAGAGAGAGAGAGAGAGGGGAGAGAGAGAGAGAGGGTGAGAGAGAGAGAGAGGGAGAGAGAGAGAGAGGGAGAGAGAGAGAGAGAGGGAGAGAGAGAGAGAGGGAAAGAGGGAGAGAGAGAGACAGAGAGAGGGAGGGAGAGAGAGGGGGGGAAAGAGAGAGAGATGGAGAGAGAAAGAGGGAGAGAGAAAGAGAGGGAGAGAGAGAAAGTGAGAGAGGGAGAGAGGGGGAGAGAGATAGAGAGGGAGGGAAAGAGAGGGAGAGAGAAAGGGGGAGAGAGAAAGAGGGAGAGAGGGAGATAGAGAGGGAGAGAGAGAAATAGAGAGAGGGAGATAGAGAGGGAGAGAGAGAAATAGAGAGAGGGAGATAGAGAGGGAGAGAGAAAGAGAGAGAGAGGGAGATAGAGAGAGAGAGAGAGAGCAGGAGAGAGAGAGAGGGAGAGAGAGGGGGAGACAGAAATAGAGAGAGGGAGATAGAGAGAGGGAGAGAGAGAAGAGAGAAAGAGAGAGAGAGGAAGAGAGAGAGAGCAGGAGAGGGAGAGAGAGGGAGAGAGAAATAGAGAGAGGGAGATAGAGAGAGAGGGAGGAGAGAGAGGGAGAGCAGGAGAGGGAGAGAGAGAGAAAGAGAGAGAAGGAGAGAGAGAAGGAGAGAGAGAGAGGGAAGGAGCAAGAGAGAGGGAGAGAGAGAAAGAGAGAGGGAGGGAGAGAGAGAGAGGGAGGGGAGAGAGAGAGAGGGAGAGAGAGAGAGAGAGGAGAGAGAGAGAGAGAAAGATGGAGAGAGAGAGAGAGAGAGAGAGCGTGTAGGAAATAATAAGACTGACCAACATCACTTGATGACACGGACACGGACACGGTGATGTTCACTTACTTCTCTTTTTCTAATGTTCTAAAGGGAAGGTGGACGACTATCCACCCCCCCCCCCCCACACACACACACACACACACACACACACACACACACACACACACCCCCACCCGGAAACCACAGGTTCATCCAAACAAAGACACGGGACGGGAACTTAATTAATAGGCCGAGTCGGACCTGGGCAGTAACAGGTTAATTATGGCCAAGCCTTCGACAGACCGGCATTACAACGCGAGACCTGTAGTTCCGAGCAGATGTGAGTGTATCCTCGTGTATTTGTCGACAACCGCGGCTTCCTGCAGCAGCCCGTCAGTGGTCGGGGCATGAAAATGGGCCACAACATCATAAAACACGGTTGGAGCAAAACATAACATGTCCTCATAGGTGAAGTTACGATTGCTGACAAGTATGTTACAACACTGCCCCCATCTAGCTATTATAAATGCTAAATAGGGGGACTATACCTTTATGGGTGATACCTGTAGAATGTATTGTTCAGCAGGTTTGATAGTGATGAATCAACCACTATTCATTTTTTAGCACTAACATGTAATATAAACAAACTTTTTTCCCTAAATTTGTGACCATAGTATTTACTGACTGAGACATTAACTTGTAAGCGCTCTGAAGATGAACAAACTGCCCGACAACATCTGTTGGGAATTTCTTTTCTGTAATTATTTATCATTCACTGGCGGACGTACTGTATCTGGAACAGGCTCTCGGTTTAGTATTTTATTTTCCCAGAGATTGGGGACTTGCAATGGTCCAAACTGAAGAAAATGACAACGAGACCGCTCGAACCTTTGTCCCAATTATGGGTTAAACTGAAAAATAAATAAATAAGAATCACTGGATCCTACATTTCCCATAATGCCCATAATTTCCTTAACTTCGTTAGTGCCTCCCTCCCTGATTAAACCCCCACAACTTTCAAACTCCATGCCTCCATTTCGTGATGTGGGCTTTGTGTTATAAATGTGTCGGCTCCGAGCCTGAGACATCTCTAATGATATCAGGGAGCTTATTTTCCAGGCTTTAGTAGGCGCCCTCAGGAGGCATGGAGGCTGAAGACTAGAGTCCACGGTGTAGGGAAAAGATCTAGCTCTTCTAATATTTGCTTAATTCGTCTAGTGAAAGTTTTTTTTTTTTTTTTTCACGACCTCACTTAAAGTCTTTGTAAAAACACCTACTGGCATTTTTACAGCCTTGAAACAATGCTAATGTGCATCCGTAAACCGTTCTATTAAAAACCTCCTTCCACATAGCAGCCACTTGGAGTAAGATAAACGGGCCGATGGGTCAAAGGAAAATGTTGTATCGTTTTGACATGTCAAGTCCCCTCCACCTTTAGGTCCTGCTCGTGTGCTGTGGGGCCTATCGCCTGCCATCATCCCCCCGGTCCAAACCCCCTTTATACCCCCTCATTAACATTGTTGGGCTACGTTCAAAAGCAGATGCCAGTAGTTGAATTCGGGAGTACAGAGACACGGGCACATGCCTGTATGCGCTGCAGCCAACCCCTGTGGTGTGCGTATGGCGCAGCTGTCGGCGGGACGGTGATGGATGCATGGTGGAAACATACTTGGAGTTTGAGCTATGTCCTTCGCGCCGAAGTCCTTTGGCACCCTGCTTGACCCTGCCACCGGGCAAACACCCTAAAAATAAAGGTGCACATGTGCATGTATGCACATACAAGCAGAGACAAGGGTGTAAGATATCACATCTCAATGAGGGCTCTTGATGTCTCTGCTCGCGTGTGTGTGCGTGTGTGTGTGGCTACACACGAAAAAAACACACAGCTAAACAGCTATGCACATATGCTCACACGCACACAAAGCTACAAAGCTCAATTTGGATATTCCCACAACAGTAGAATCGGCCCGCTGTTGTTTAGGTTGGATGGGATTTATAGGGTATATTTGGATGCTCCATTTCCATGAAGGCCAAGTCCAATCAACATGTTCCCAGCATCGGAGTTAATACCAGTGCCCGGCTCCATCATCATCTTGAGTGCTTTCATTAAAGGACATTTTTAGTCCTCTGGTCCCAGAATTATCATGAAACTGCGTGGTCTCTTAGAGCTGCACATTTCAGTTTAACCTGGTCACTATGGCAACATTTTTTTTTTTTTTCTTTAAGCTGCGCCCACTCTGTCCTTTGACTCGGATGCTTGATTTTTGATGGCACTTGAAGGATGCCAGTGGTTCGTTTAAAAAGACAGAGCGAGTATGTGGCGGAGAAGAAGAGCACCGCTGTGAAAGCTGGAGCCAGATAATGACTGCAGCTCACAGCTTGGAACAGTGTAACCCTCAGTGGTGAAGAGTATTTGAGCGTGACTACAATATCCAACTTCTGACTCAGTTTGACACACAGTAGGTCTAGTTATTAGTCCACCACAGCAGCTGCAGGATGTAGCATTTTCGCCATTTATCTCTCAGATAAGTAATTACTTGTTGTTGACATGAGTGACATGTGACTCATTCGATGGGACTTATTTGCAGGCAGCTAAAACAACAATTTACATCCATTATCAACTTCTGAGCTGCCTATAAATCTTAGGGTGAGACAGAAATATTCATCCTTCCTGCTCTATGTGACAAATTTCAGGAAAAGAAAAGGATATTTCTAAATAGTTTTGATCTTTTGGCGAAGTTAAAAATCTAGTAAGTAAGGTCTCTTTAGTTCAACAAAACCTGAAAACCTGGTTTCTCAAAACATACGTTTGATTGATTTAAGACCAGCAACTGATTTGTGATGTTGATGGAGAAGAATGTACTCACAATACTTAAAAAAATGTGTTGAGTTGGTCTGTATTTGCTTTTTTATACAACCTCTTCACGGTTTGTCTTTTGTTTATTTATTTAAGTCAATGGAAAAATCACAATCAATTGGCAAATTAAGAGCAATTTGTGTCTGAAATTTGACATGCGTGACGCCAAGTGAGATCTTCTTCTTCTTCTTTTTCTTTCGGCTTTTCCCTTTAGGGGTCGCCACAGCGAATCAGTGTCCTCCATCTAACCCTGTCTTCTGCGTCCTCTTCTCTCACACCAACTACCTTCATGTCCACTTTCACTACATCCATAAACCTCCTCTTTGGTCTTCCTCTAGGCCTCCTTCCTGGCAGTTCAAAACTCAGTATCCTTCTACCAATATATTCACTATCTCTTCTCAGGACATGTCCAAACCATCTCAGTCTGGCCTCTCTGACTTTATCTCCAAAACCTCTAACATGTGCTGTCCCTCTGATGTACTCATTCCTGATCCTATCCATCCTGGTCACTCCCAGAGAGAACCTCAACATCTTCATCTCTGCTACCTCCAGCTCTGCCTCCTGTCTTTTCCTCAGTGGCACTGTCTCTAGACCAAACAGCATCGCTGGTCTCACCACAGTTTTGTACACCTTTCCTTTCATTTTAGCTGAAACTCTTCTATCACACATCACACCTGACACTTTTCTCCACCCGTTCCAGCCTGCCTGCACACGCTTCTTCACCTCTTTTCCACACTCTCCATTGCCCTGGACTGTTGACCCTAAGTACTTAAAATCCTCCACCTTCTTTATCTCTTCTCCCTGTAACCTCACTCTTCCACTTGGGTCCCTCTCGTTTCACACACATGTACTCTATCTTGCTGCGGCTAACCTTCATTCCTCTCCTTTCCAGGGCAAATCTCCACCTCTCAAGCTTCTCCTCCACCTGTTCCCTGCTCTCACTACACTCACTCACTACTTGGTGACGCCAAGTGAGATCATGAGGGAAAATACAGTTTTTAATGATCAGTTAACATGTGCAGTTTTCAGGAAGAATAGGAAATTGAATTATATTCTAAAAATTTCAAAATGTGTAGCATGTCTTATGGATGTAATATTCTAGAAGAATACCAGACAAAGTGTGGCCTTTAATTTCAGTATGACTGCGAAGAGGTATTACATGACCTATGACCTTTGAGGGCTTTTCAACCACACATCTTGCATAGGATGTTCGACCACTGTAAGTCAAATATATCTTTTTGCTTCATGGTGCAAAAATTTGGGGGATTAATTGGCAAATGTTTCCCTGGGTTTTTGTAACTTTATCGTTAATGGTCCTGTCAGTCATTTAAAAAAGTCGTTTACCATGGCAGTAAAAACCGTGTCCCACCGATATGACAGTGTGAAACTATTACAAATACTATATCGACTGAATTATACCACAAAATTCTTGTATTCAAATGATCTAAACAGTAACTTGTTTATCTAGATGACTTTGCCCGACCTTTTTTATATTTTTGTTTACTTTGAAAAAAGAAAAACTTATGAAGTCATCAAGGGCAGACAGGCACTGTGTCCCAGAGCTCATTTAACATGCACCGCTTCGCTTCTCTTCGACACTGGGCAATTTGAACTCACATCATACAGAGACAGGGAAAGTCTGAAGGAACATCTAAGAAATAACACAGTTACTCTTAGGCAGGCCTAACAATCGAGACCGAGAGATGACAAAAGCTTCTCGGAAAAGTGACCGATGAAAATGATAAACAATCACGATGTGTTCTAGGCAAGATGTGCTCCTCAGGTGTACATTACCCTCAAGTGTACATCCTCGCTCTGTTGCCTGCTCCATCCTTGAGGATCACTGTTAATGGATCAGTGTCACTGAAGTCCCCTGGAGTTTTCTCCGTAATGGCGCTCGAGATGACACCCTGAGGAGGAAGTGCCAAACGGATGACAGTGAGTTTCTATAGCACTTCAATACAGTTTTAAATCCTACAAGCGTTCCTTTGTCCCTTTGATCCTGGAAGGAGCGTGCCGCGTCAGAAAGGTTCCCCCGTCATCAGCTGTAGTGTGGATGTGTGAGGAAGGTTTCAGAAAATAAACAACAACAAAACAATTAAAAAAAACAATTAAACAAAACAAAACAAAACAAAAAACTAAAAGGACTTGGGCCAAAAAAAATAATGCTCACAGCACTCAGGAAAATTGTGAGGCTTAATGCTTTCAAATACTTATTTCAAAAGAAAATAATTTATGCTTATTCCTAAAGCAATAGTTTAACATCTTGGGGCTAAATGAACAAATATGAATATTATCTCACTTGTTTAATCCTAAAAAAGAAAGAAAAAAAAGAGGCTAAGCACAATAATTGGATGTTTTACTTGACTTTTGTGAGGACTGTTCTTGACTGGGTGCAGCTGTAAGGCAAGGGACTTCAGGAGGTAAAAGCTCCCGGCTGAGAAATATTCCAGCACATAACTGCCCCAATTTGTTGTTTTTCCCCTTTGATTTCAGTATGGATTGATCCTACAAAATATAAAGTGTAAATCTGTAAACATAAGAAGTGCTGGTAGGTGGATTTTGTTACCTTTGTTAGCAGACTCGCTGTTTCCCCCGTTTTCAGTCTTTATGATAAGCTAAGCTAACAGGCTGCTGGCTATAGCTTCATATTTACCATACAGAAATAAAAGTGGTATCTATCTTGTTATAATTTATGTTGGCAAGAAAATGGATATGTGTGAGTGGTAATCCGTGATTCTATAAGTGTATTTCTGACAGAGAGTGAATGTACAGCAAACCCAGCATGGACAAATTTAACACAACATAATGCTAGATATATTTAAAAAAAAAAAAAAAAATCACTATTCTTTCAGCAACTATTTATTGTTCTTTACTCTGCTTCCTTCCTCACAAGCATCCCATCTTGTGGCAACACAGTTAGATGTTTCATTTCAGATAAGAGACAATTATTGTACCACATCACACATACTATCACTATCAGAAGAAATCTCGAACTGCACCACAAAATGCAATCCAGATACGGTGTCCCTGTGCCCTTGGTATTTAATGACATTTCTTTCTGTTCGGGAAGATAGAGGGAATCTATCAGAGCGGGCCTCTGGAAATATTTGACTGTTTTCTGTCTTTTTGAACCGGGCCAATGCTATTAAATTGGGCCAGTGGTTCCTCAAGCAAACAGAAATTCACAGTACTAAAAAAAAAATTGTTATTATGATAACAATACCTTTTTTTTTAGGATAGGTTTTGGTCAGAATACCCATTTAATCTATGGTAAAAAGCAAGACACAAGAAATATTACTGAAACAAAATGCGAAACATGTAAAAAGGTCTGTGGCTGCATTTATTTTCAGGGCACATTTCCTTCATTCTGTGAAACTCCTGCACTAAACAGTAAATTCAAGTGCGGCTCTCGCACCATTATGATTCACAGAGGCCAAGTATGAAATGAGTTTCTTTTTTGACGGAACACATCTTGACTGACAGCTCAACAAATGGGAAATCATTTACTGTGAACAGAGCGGCCTCCTGCTTTTGGCTGAGACGCTGCCCGTCTTTGAGGCGAGTGTATGCCTGTGTGTGTGTGTGTGTGTGTGAGCTCAAATGGCTTTAAAAGTGAATTTAATGTAAGGTCTGCAACCGGAAAACCACGAGAGCAGATCTGTGAGCCTCAAAGTCAGTTTACACCATCTCTGGTGTAAAAGTCTTTACATAGTTATAGTTTTTTTTCCATGTTTACTTGGAGGGTCCAAACTCTGTTGGAATTAAAAAGAAATCTCATACTTTATTTCTTTGGATTTGCTAGATAAGCTTGTATGTAGAAACAATTCACATTCAGAGCGACATATAAGGACCCACTTGTGAGTGAGAGTGTGTTGTAGAGTGACAATTACAAGATAAAGGTAAGTGCTAAAAGATAATGTAACCCTGTTTTAAATGTCAGAAACTAAAAAGGTAGAATGATTACAAACAAGTTTCGTGCTTTGCTGAGGGGGAAAAGCTGATTAATCGATAAAAGCCAAATGCAGCAAAGCAGAATGTAAATTGACTTAGCAAACCAGGCACATTACAAAATACATGAAGCATGCGACTATAATGAAGCCACTGAAGCTTTCACTACACCTGAAGGACAAAAAAATAGCAGCAGACAAAAACATCAGATCACCATGTATGGTCCCATAAGGAGACATTAAACCTCCTCAGATTATTACATTAAAATAACAAAATGCCATATTTCCATCACATTTTACTTTAGGGTTTCCTTCTTTTAATTATGTCATCTTGTTTCCCTCCCTGCAGTAGCTCAGCCTGCGACTGGAGACTTAACATGCAAAACTCATATGCTACCAAACTCCTAACGCTCGCATGACAGTGGTGGTCGGCAAAAGCACATTACTCTACACTTTCTTTTGTTGAATTTCAGGGATGTTGTTTGAAAATTTGTGCCAAAGTTGGATGGAACTTCACTATTACTGACCATGAAAGTGTTCTGAGATTAGAATTTTTTAATCTAGATATTAATGCCATTTATTCATTTAAATAAAAAACAATATGCACTACACTACAGATGATTAGGAATCCTACTGCCACTGATTTCATTCATAGAAATTAATTCTGCATTCAGCAGTGCCTAAAAAATGACCTTAAATTCGAATCAATACCTCTCTAAAAGGGTTTCAACTATAACGGAACGTCATAATTTTCTTATTGAATTTTTGCACTAGACTTTATCAGTTTTAGCTACGTGCACCTTATAAACTGACAAAAGTGTGCATATATATATATACATATCATCTTTAATATCTGATATTGTACTCTGCATCCTCAAATGCTCATACTGCTGGTACATACATATCCAAAACTTTTACGGAGGCAGACCACGTCCCTTGCTAGATGCCATTTAATATATTACACAGTTTCTACCACTAATAGACTTAAAACCTCAAAGAGCTTCAGGCACCTCTATTAAAAGGGCACCGTTCATCACAACAAAGTGAACTGCTGCATTAACCCAGAGAAACCCAGCTTTAAAATGAGCTGTAGAATAATCAGGTGAGCACAAATGAAGCAAACCACTGCAACTCCTCTGCAAGACAGCTTTTTTTTTTCTCACTTCACCAGTAATGGCTTTTTGCATGGTCAATAAACATACTGTCCACCTTCACACATGCACACAGATGGTTATGCATACAAATGCAAACTCCAGCCGTGTACTAAATTTCTTCAAGCTAATAAATTCTGGTTAGTCCTTTACTGCAGTTATACATGGTAACAGCTCTACCACAAACGCATACAATTATCAAAATAGCTTCATATTAATTTCAGTTCCATCATTTAATCCGCTAAGGGTTTCGGTATGTTCAAAATTATTTTTATTAATAGGTATTGACTAGATGTTAACAAAGGACCTCGCATGTATTCAAGAGATCAGTTTGTCTTTTTTTTTTTTTTTTACCTGAATTCAAGTGTGACGCTGCCATCTAGTGGTTTGAAATGTTATTGATTCTATTTCTACTGTGATTATTTCAGTGACTTACAAATGAAGATTTTAGATTCATAATAATTTTTAAACAATCCCTGTAGCACAGAAGATGCGGCTTTATGAATAACACTGTGGGCAGAAATTTCTTTGTTTCAGATCAGTGTATTTAATCCTTATTTTGCCAAGCAAAACATTCGCTATAATTTGCAGCAGAGCTTATCACTTTGTTAGGGTGCCTTTTGGTCACTGCAATTCCAGAAAATGTTGGAGGGAGGATGGCAAAGGAATACTGAAAGTTAGCCTTGAGGATAAGTCATGGACACACCCTGACATATGTTACATCAACTACCAGACAAAAACATTATGCAGAAAAAATGCATATTTAGCAAGCTAACATTAATTTTCATTATCATTACTGCTATCATTATTATTATCATCACTATTGTTTTCATCAATGTAATTAGTCAGGGAGGCCATTCAGGTGATTTATTGTGCCATGTGGGAGCCATGTTTTCTCTTTGACCAAATAAAGAAAATATAAGACAAGTGCAATCTTATTATTACCAATTTGTTTCAGTTTTTATTACTATATGCACACTCAGTTTTACATACCGATTGTGCATATATTCAGTATGTGAAGATGTACACATGGTTTTAATGCTGTGACTGAATATATATATATATATATATATATATATATATATATATATATATATATATATATATATATATATATATATATATATATATATATATATATATATATATATATATATAATCAATAGTAAGTAAATATATATTAGAACGCATTTTTTAAAATGATCCAAATGACAAAACATGGTATTTCTGATTCCAATTTATCATCTAGAAGAAAATTTGCATCATCAGCAAGTCGTTAATGTATTCATCATGACATTAATCTTGACTCACTCACTTGTGAGAGTCAGAAAAACACTGAACGCACAGTGACATCATAATGAAATCCCTGTTTTTTTTCACATGTAATTTCCAGGGGGGAAAAAAATTCTTTTATCAGAGCCAGAATGGTATCCTGCAACTTGCATTGCACATGGATTTAAAAGCATGCAAATAATAATGGAAATTGTCCCCCATTGCCAAAGCACACACTGCAAAACAACCCAAAACAAAATGAATCTTGCATGTTATTTATTACTTTTTAGATTTACAAGTTATTCTCACATTTCATTTACAAAAGGCTAACAACTCTCTGGTGTTATAGGTATCAATAGACAAGGAATGCAAACAATTGCATTTTTTGCACGGTTCATAAACATCTTCAGATGTGTAGCCTAATACATCATGATCAGCTTCAATAAGCAAAGTCTTGAGCTTTCCTTATAACTGTGTCATGTCCAGGTCCCTAAAGAGAAGAACAAAATACTGTGATCTAAACTGCAATGAGACAAAAAGATCATTCGCTCTGCCTTTTGCAATTTCAGCATTAATAATGGTTGGTTATTTGTATCTTTCATAATGATGATGATTGTAGAGGGAAATGAAAGGAGTAGAAAAGTAAACAATTGTATATACACAAACACACACATATATATATATATATATATATATATATATATACACATATATTACACACACACACTATATGTACACACAAAACACACAATTTGAGAAAATGGCAAACAAACTCAATATCATCCCTCAAAAAAAAAAAAAAAAAAAAAAAAAGATAATTTAAGACAGAATTCAATCAACTGAGACAGAAGGTGAAGGGGAACAGGGAGGTAGATAGGTAAATGGGAAAAAGACAAAAGAGAAGTAGTGAGGGATCTTGGTATTTCCCTCTAGCTTATGATTCTTTTTTTAAAAAAATGTTCCTTTAATCAAAGAGGACCCAGATAATCTCATCTGTAATCTCAGTATTAGTGCAGGAGTGGCGAGTGACTCTGCTCTCTCCTGCCTCTCTGCATTTTAAGCTAAGTGCTGTCCTTAAAACATTGTTCAGGGCTCGCTCACTAAGTTCATTTTTTTGTACTTGCTAATTGCCGCCTCTGCAGCACTGGCCGCTGCGGCCCTGAGGGGCAGCTTCTTGTAGATCCACTCCTGTCCGGGTCCGTCCACCTTGTCCAGCTCCACCCTGAGCATCGTTCTTCGGTAGCTTCTTTGCTACAGGGAAAAGAGACACGGGATCCCAAATGTTAAGATTTTCACATGTAAAGTTGCATCGCAGCTAGCTACAAATACAAGCTATGGGGAGCAGGGCTTCGAAAGTGGTAACAAAATGGTTAAGAGAATGACTACATTGGAAAATACATGGTTCTGCTAAACAAAATTTTATTTTCCTTCTGAATTTCATCTAATCTTTGCTAATTTATGATGAGGGGGTAAAAAAAACAAAACCTCTTGACTTTAATATCATAATGGGTCATCATGTGTTAAAATGGTTGGGGACCACAGTAGTGCTCTACTCATAGAAGCTTTTATCAACAAATAAAAAAAAATTAAAAAGACACTTTTCTAGCCCAGCAGATGTAATGGCTCTCAAATTAGTTAATTGAATAAATTACTAATTTTTGCACTCAAACTAGTCAAGTTGCTGTAGCAGTGGGGGGTAAAGTTATACGTTGTTATGGTTACTCTAGTCAGTTAATAAGGAGCACCAAGAGTGTTGCTAGCAGGCTAGTAGCGTCGTTTTAACATTTTTTTGCCTACAAATTAATATATTTATATTAATATCATCTATTCATCAGGTTCAGTGTCAAACAGAAAAAACTCACCAGCATTTCAATAATGCCGCTAAACCTCATCAAAACTTCAAATATTAACCCCCAGAGCCAGAACAGTGAAAACTGTTGCTTTTATTTTGTTATTTCAAGAGTACAAATTGACTAATTTGAGAGCAAGTAGTTCCGATTATATACTGACGCAGGGTTCTGATTGTATACCCTGCAACACCTGCTAGACTCCAGCTGACAGCTGTTTTCTTAAAGTGTGACTAAGATCCAACCATCTAACTAGTACCTATTTTATTAAGAACAACTAAGGAATGCTGCATTGAATGTTTGTAAATTTTACTTTGCATCAATCTTTGTGAGTGGTTAGGAGGGACATTTGATTCATTGGAATTAAGCACTTACCAATAGCCATGAAAATTTCATTTACATTCATGGCAGTCTTGGCTGAGGTCTCCATGAAGAGTAGGCTGTTGTCATCAGCATACCCTTGTGCCTCCTAAGAACATTATTTGAACAGTTGAGTTTTAATACAGTATACAGTTTTATGATTTAATAAATTCAGGATACCGCTTTCAATGCCTGATATAAGTTTGCTGTCAAAGTGACTCATATTTATGCATCCTCGTACCTGAAGCTCTACAGCTCTCTTGTTTGCGATGTCTGCCTTGTTGCCTGCCAAAGCGATCACTATGTTGGGACTGGCTTGTCTCTGTAGCTCCTTCACCCAGTTTTTCGCTCGTGCAAAAGTATCCTAATCAGGCAAGAAACTTTACTGATACTGTTCACACCACTGTATTTACATGACAACTGAATTTAACTTTCATGGAACATTTTTACTTTTTCAGCAAGTACACATTTTAGTTGATCAACACCTGACCTAAAGACATGACCTTAAAAAAAACTCAAAGGTCTAATTATAGTCTAATATTAGACTAGATGTAATTACATTATTCTCTAAAAATGTATATTTACCTCTGATCATCAACATATTTTGTCTTAAAACTTTAAAATGAAGCTGTCTTTTAATGTTTTTTTTTCAGTCTCTCTGTTTGTCAAATTCATTAATGTCTCAATTGCTAAGAAAGACCCAGTAAGGTAATGTAAAACGAAGACTGTAATTATAAAACTGTTACACAAGGAACAACCCATCTGAATTTATTGTATTGCTGATTGATTAGATGCTGTCCCCTATGATACTCTTTGGCTGAAACCTACTGTGTTGGTAATGTCATAGACCACAATGGCCGCCTGTGCACCTCTGTAGTACATTGGAGCCAGGCTGTGGTAGCGCTCTTGACCGGCTGTATCCCAGATCTCAAACTTCACGGTGGTGTCATCCAGACAGACAGTCTGAGTGAGGAAGGCAGCTGAGGAGGGCAGGACAATGAAAATAGGTGGAAAATATTAGGACCATGCGCCTTTCCATCCCTCTGGAAGATCCTGTTCATGTTTGTGGTTAATAAGTACTTAAAAGCTGTACATCATATCAAATTAGGTTAAAACAAGCTCCATGCCACTCATTATAACACTAACATGCCTGTGTCAGTCTGGAGCAGTTAGACAAGTTGAAATGTTTCATTCATTAAATGAAACATATCACTTGTTTTGAGCAAGGAAATTCCTCTTTGACCGTGGGAAAAGTATTTGTGATAATATAATCTCAATTTGCAAATCCACATGTGGTAAAAAGCTCCAAAAAAGCTTGTAAGAGGACTTTTATATATCGATTACTTTGTCACACGTGCCATATTGATTCAAAAGCCATTTTATCCATATCATTATTTTTAAAAAAATATGTATATTCTGTAGATGTAATTTTTTTTTTGGTAACAAAAACATGTCTTTAACACATCATCAACATAGATCAAACATCTAAAACTGGCACTGACTGTGATCTTATCTATTCTTTAACTGAATCATTCTTGATTTTAATGTAAATGTAATAATTCAGGTTCTTGTAAAGGTGCTTACGTTTTGACTTAATTTAACCTTTAAGACCTCTGGCTTATTTTGGCAAATGAAAATGAAGTAAGTACAAAGACTTGTTTATATTTATTGAAGTGAACAAATGCATCATTTTGTTATAAGTATGAAAGGTTAGGTATGTATTGAAATTAGTACATTACATCTTGTACACACAACAACACAATCTACTGAGAGACACAAATCCCCTGTAGAAACAAAGTTTACTCCTACCTCCAATGGTACTCTCTTGGAATTCATGGAACTGGCCTTTGACAAAGCGCAGCACTAAGCTGGACTTGCCAACCGCCGACTCTCCCAGCAGCACCAGTTTGAACTGGCAGATTTTGTTTGCTGCTGCAGCACCATTAGGCCTGGTTGCTCCTCCACCGCGCCCAGCCATTGATGGAGAAAGAGATGGATGGAGACGGCCTGCGACGGGCTAAAACTACCAGCTAACAGGGCGTAAGGACGGGAGCCGACTCTGGACGCACAGGCACTGATGGTGAGCAAGGTCAGGGATCAGTCTTCTAGTGGGAAGAACCAGATCGGGCAGACAGAGGTGGAGTGACCCAGTTTACCTTGAAAAATAAAAATATGTGGAAAAAAATAAATAAATAAAAATCAGTGGATCAACTTATGATGACAGCTACACTCTAAATACTTAAAAAAAGATTTATAACAGAGTTAGACCAATAAATCTGACACATGTTGGTCAATGCCGTCTTATTCTTTCACATATACTGTATACACTGGCATCAGACTACAACAAGTAACTGTCCAACAGTAGGCAGCTTACAGTTATATTCATTATTGATATTCATTATAGAATAATCTTACGATTATTTTCTTGATGAATCACTCAATTGTTTAGTATTAAAATGTTTTTAACAGTGAAAAAAATGGAATTTAAAATTTCGCAAAAGGCCAAGCTGATGTCTTGAACATATTTTTCTTGTTTGGCCGGCAGTCCCAATCCTCAACATATTAAATATGACACAGAAAATAAGCAGATTCTCACATTTGAGAAGCTGAATGCATTTTTGCTCACAAAACCGTCAGTCGAGTGGTCGCTGATTTACTTTATTTACTGCAGCGCTATAGCAAAGAAATTACATGGCAGATATCTTCACTAGAACAATTTTAAAAGATTCTTTACGAAATCACTGATCGGGCGGTTGAAATCATTCAAATTTTTAAAGTTTGTTGAGAAACCTCTTGCACAACACAGACTGTACAAAGATGTTTATAAGACCAAACAAAATGTTTGAAAGTTTTACCTAATAGCTTTACACTGTCATCTTTCGGAGTCAACATCACACTCTAATAAACAAAGCCTAGTTTTGTTTTTGTGTTTTTTTTGGATCTTACATTAACCAGAACCACATCAACAACTGGCTCCAGACGACGTGATTAAAAAAAAGCCGTGCGAACCCGCACATCTTAAGTTTGACAGTGCAACCGGACAAAAACAAAACCAAGCGTGAGTTAGCTGCGGGGCTAACGCCAACAGCCGTGCTAACGTCGGCTAACCGAAGAAAAAACGCTAAAAGGGGACGAATAAGACAATGGCGTTCTTACCAGAAACGACAGACAGTCCCCACTCCGCCCTTTGAACTACGATCTGTATCAGTATCGTTCCTCTCTGGTAACGTTTTCTCCTTATACTGCAGAAAAAAAAACCACGTTCAGTTTCAGTAATAATACGCTTCCGCCTTGAGTAACCAAAATACTTCCTGTATTCGTCCGTCATGTGATGCAACGTGTCGACCAATGAAATCAGCGGAGAGTGTGTCGTCACAAGAAGCCGCCTCGCCGCCGCCGTTCTAGTGATTTTTGTGAAAATAATTTTAACTTCTTTCCCGCATCTCTCTTGTTTTTACGCCGCAGTGTTTAAATCTGTTTTGTGTATTTTTGTCTCATAGGTTTTTTTTTTCATGCATCCTTCTGCTCGGGTTTATTTGCCGCATGCTTCGCACAGATTAAACGTTTGTTGGTTAAATAAATAAAAAAAAAAGGAAAAAAGAAAAAGTGAAAGAAATCCATGGGTACTTCAGTGACATCTGCTGAACCAACACACAGGGGAATAATCACTATTTATTTTCCTTTTTTTTTTTGGCACTTCTTTCAGAATCTTGTCAACCACAAGGTGGTGCAATGTGATAGAGGACGAGAAAACTCAGCAGGGCCTCTGTTTCATCAACATACCTATGATTCTCTACCAGTAATAAACCGAGAGACGATGGACTCAATGTCCCGTAGGCCCAGATCGACAATCTCTTCAAGATAATAAGAGATATGACAGATGGTCTCAAAGAGGAGAAAATACTGAAATACAAAAGTTGTAAAATATACCTGTTACGTACCAATTGGCCTCTAATGTGTTGTAACTCTGTGGGATTTGGAACTTTGCCTTTGTGTTTTGTTGTTTTGTTTTTAAATAAAAGAAATAAAAGTTTCTTTAAATTTGCAGTACGAGAAATGCATTTTTTTTTCATAAACAAAAACTACCCTACCCTAAAAATGTTCTATATAGCTTTACTTGTTCATAACAACAACTCAATGTAGGTAACAAATACCAAAACCATAAGAAAAACAATAAAAATATGAAATATAAAAAGTACAAAAGGATAAAAGGACAAAAGTTGCTGATTTTTTGCTGATTCTTTATTATGAGATTACAGTACACACTACATTGTCGTGGATTATTCATTCACTGGAGGATGTGTTGCATGATGTTCATTTAGTTGTTGCACAGATCAGTTCTGCAGCAAGAGGCAGTGGATATTGGTGGACTATTCATCACCGCGCACTGATGTTCTGAATAACAACCCTGGAAATATTTGACGGCTGTGACAACGTGGAAAAAGACAGAATGGATCATGAGGCATTCTTCTAAAAGTTTTCAGTGAGAGCAATGACTCTGACATGGTCTAGGAAATGTGATTTTTCAAAATTTTTTTTAGATGAACAGTACACAGGAAAGGCCTATACTTACAGGATCCGGCCATTATGATGACACTGGCACAGACTTGGTCTGAACCATAGCAGGTCTCCACGTGGCTTGAACAGGGCTTTAACCCTCCACAGTAACACCTCAATGCGTCACCTGGGAAGAAGACAACCACATTGGGTTCAGCCATTGTATACTAAGGAACACTGCATTTTCACTTCCACAAATGATTGTTTTTGCTTATTAAATCTTCAAAAATATGCACCAGGAACAAAAGATCAATTTTCGGGTATACAGACAGTTGCAGAATTCACCAAAGCTGGCTTATTTGTTGGACAGATCATGTTCACTGTTTTATAATCAAACTAACTCTGCAATGTCAGTTAAATTTCCATAAAACAGACCCCAGGTTTGTATGTTTTACTCACTCTGGCTGACAACCAGCACCAGCAAAAGGGTGAGAATCACAGGCTTCATGTTTTCACTATATCACGTCTGTCAACACCAACCTCTGTATGGAGTAAGTGTGAGAAGATCAAATTCTACATTAAAAAAAACAAAAAACTCTTGTTGGGGGTGCTCTCATAATCCATAAATTCAAAAACTTGAACATATCTTACCTGGTAAATTGTCGTACTTGAGCGTTGATATATCAATCTTGTGCTGCCAATTTGCAGGCTTCCTTTTTATATGTTTTTTTGGGGGCAGTTGTTCCAAATCTAGTATATCAGTAACTCTGGAAAACCAAGTATTACTCAACAGATTCACATGTGATGACATACAAATATTTACAGGCGACACATTATTTGAACCCTGATCAATAAAGATATAAAACTATTCCTTACTGCAAAAAAATGAAGGCTCTGTCATCCATGCAGGTAAAATTTTACCCCCCCCCCTTTGCAAATTAGCAGATAATATTATACCAATTAGCTCCAAGCATAGACGTGGACATGTTCCCAGTAAATAAAGAAGAAAGTAACAGAAACTCATCATTTGTTGGCCATTTAAACAATCAGACAAAATATGCAGTTATTTTTAGGAATTTTTAAAAATCATATTTCGCAGCAATGTCCTGTGTCCTCTCCCCTTTTCTGTGTGGCGTAGAGTCCTTGCAGCAGGACCTTTAGCAGTGTGATATAGTGAAATTGTATTTATTCATGGACTAATTTACTAACCTCATTACATCCCATCCATTTCTGTAATTTATTTTATAACCCACACTTTTAATATCGGTTTGACTATTCAACCTACTAAGTATCACTGAATATAAGAAGAAGAAGACTATATCTTCTTGTTTCATCATTGACCTTGGAAATTGTAGTCTGATGACAAATTTTTGTCACAAAGTCTAATTACTGAAAACTTTCCAGTGTGGCAAGTGTATGAGAAAGAAGAAAATAACAAACCATAAAGGTTGTGATGTGCACTTATGTACTTTGGCTGCAGGTTTCCTTGTATATTCTTACCGTAAAAGACAAATATTACGCAAATTTGTACTAGATCTGGTCAATGACTCTTTGGCTGACTGTCAGCTATGCAGTGATGCAATCTTAACCATTTATCAGGAGTTCTTGATAAAGACATATAAGCACTTGTGTCATGTATGAGGGAGAAAAAAAGGAATGAAATAATGAGGCCTAAGTGGAAACAGCAAAATTCAAAACACCTTTTCTCTTTAAAATGCGAATACCAGAATGCACCATACATGGCAGCTGAACATAATTTTTTTTTCAGAGGATGTTTTGAAAGCAATAATGATGACATTCATGTATCTGTTGCACAGATCAGTCCTGGAGCACGTGGCAGATGATTAACCAGGACCATTCAAAATTATTCACTCATTTGATTTCATGCAACCCTGGAAGTAACTTGGAGCTGTCAAAACATGGAAGAAGATAATGGATCATTAAGAAAAGTATTGTTTTCTTTTACTTGTAATTGCTATTATTTTTGGAAGGCTATTCACTATATTTTGATCACTGCATTTGATTTCTGCTGAAGCACATACTGCATCCAGCATAAATAAGGATGCTGGCACAGTCATCATTTGGACTCTAGTCTGATAACCGACAACTTAGAAAAAGAGCAGTTTTCACAATGCTACCTCTCTGCAAACCAGTGTCTGTTAAAAACGTCCCACCCGATGAATTGCCCCACCGGATGGACTTGATACCTTGGCTTCTCAGCATACCCTGATATAACCTGGCCTTTCTGGCATAAGCCACCCCTACACCACAGATTTACAGGAAATACACTGAATAGTCGGCTATATCACTTAAACCAAGTCAATGAAACCCCACAATCCCATAACTCCACAAACAAGGCTACTTTTCATAATCATCGACACTCCATTACATGGAGAACACAGGATATTTTCTCTGAACTCTATGTGCTTGGTTTTTGGTTGACAGCAAACTGTTGACAGGAGAGACCAGCTGGAACTGAACCAGTGGACCTGACACAAACTCAACAATAAACATGAATCATGAAGATTCTCTGAAGTTTACTTGTGTGTGCCCTGAAAACCCTGAATGAAAATGCATGAATAAAATATGAATTATTATTATTTAAATTTTTAAAATTGACATCAAAGTTAATCAGTACTCGTTCTGATCATTTTAACGATGAACCTGCTGCCAAAGTTCTCGTCAGGGCACATTCACAGACCAGTTTCCCCTCCCAACAAATACATGAAAGATACTGTACGTTTGCTTATATAATCAGATTGACAGTAGACACAGATCAGCCAGAATAAAAAAAAAAAAAAAAAGATAAACCAGCCTTCACCAAAAACTCATTTAATTCACAGCGGGTAATGAGAGAAACAACAGCAGCAAATCCTCTTTTCTTTTAAGAAAGCCGGCTGTTGACTTCCTGTGTTGATCTGTTTTTCGCAGAGATTTCACAAGAGGTGGGGGGGGACAGCTCTGTAGAAACAGTTTTTAACTGTGAGCACATTTTTACACCCGAATTCTATAGAATAAGATACTTTAGTCATATAGCAACAAGGAGGCCATACTGATATGCAGCCAACCTTTCACACCTTTGATGTTGGGGTTGTTGTCGAATGGGTGAAATTCTCCAGTATCTTTGCTTAAAAGGCTGTGCGCTTATGTATGTTAAAATAGCATCTGCTGCCAGTTGACAAAATTGTGACATGAGAAAACATTTCAGTCGTCTGAAAGATTAAACAAGTTGCAACAATTCCAACTGATTTAATTTGGATCTAAGTTTTTTTAAAGTTATAATCTGATTTTCTGTAACATCCGTAGCATTAACTTAACTTTGGATTTGGATCTTCTGTGTTCTATGTGATCTTCTATGTGGAACTATAATTTCTTTTCTTATCTATTTTACAGCAAAAAAGCAAATAGCACTCAAATTTTAATGTTTGTAATGTTTGTGATTTTTAACTATGGCCATATCTGACTCTCATGTTATGAAATTTGTGAATATATCTTGCTGTATAAACTTGAATGAATTCCTATAACATAATCAAATCACCTCAACACCACGTTGGAGAAACATCGACAACAACCTTTCAAACAAAAATTACAGCAGCACATTGATCAATGCATTGAAAGGTGTTATTATTTCCTTGTAAGACCAAAAGACTAAATTGACTGAATTTAAGTGTTTCTAAAGCTTTGCCACAAGCTTTAGACTTTTTCTGAATGTAAATCACAGTTGGTCCAAAGTCCAAAATGCTGGATTTTTACAAATGTTCTTTTTAAAGCTAAAGATATTTCAACTGAGTTTTAATACAAGTGCCACTACATGCCAGCCTAAGCATTCATTCAAATTACATGTTACTAATTGTGAGTCTTTCTTTTTTAGAATAAAAAACATAAATCAATGTGACACCACAGTAAAGGACACATTAAGAAATTTTCTGCATACTTTATTTTTTCAGCCAAGGAGAAATCATCCAAAAAGAATAAAGTTCCTGAATACTCTGGATATTGTAGTATCATTAGTTTATGTTTTTATCCCAGGATGCATTCATATTTTGTAAATTATTAACAGTTTTAAATATTTCATGGGGCACACTTTTCAGCTACAGTTGTATATTTATGTATGTTTAATTAATCCGCACTTGTGCTGTTGAATTGTCGATTGTTGAGAAATTTTTCCACCTTTATATTTTTTTTTTTTTTGAGAAGAGCAATTGAGCCTATTTCACAGCGTTATATTTAATGCCAGGCTGAGGAAAGAACAAGAAATTTATTCAAAACTTCTGAATGTTCTTTAAGAGAGCATAAAAAGGTTAATTGGAATTGTAACTGAAATCATAAATTACGAAATGTGTACTGCTTTGTGGAGTTTGGATATTACATATTCATGGTCAAAAAACTCTATGAATTCGCACATAAAATATGCTAAACTGAGAAAAACATTCCATTCAAAACAATAAATGTGTGATGCACATACTCCATTCCCTATATTCAAGGTGAAACGTGTCATTATTGTTACTCGATGTATTAAAACATCCAAGCACTCTGACCTATTTGCCATATAAATACAGTATCTGTGATGACAATCAACAGGTTTTCATGTAGAATGTTTACACATTGAATTGGAAACCTTTTCCTTAGGAAAAAGAATAAACAACTTTACCATGCAAGGAGGTAACAGGTATTATCAACTGCAAATTGCTCTGAGGATGTTGGAAAAAATATACAGTATATACTAGAACCCACTGTTGTGGAGCTTCATTTTAAAGACACACTTCAGTAAAGCTAAGATAATGAACAAATGACATGCTTTTGCATAGAAATGGTGTAAATTGTGTGGAGTTTGACAAAATGAGAGCCCAGGAATTAAAAGGGGGAAATACAGCACACATTGACAATCTCCAGCAGAGTCTCTTTAAACACTGTAGGAAGTTGTATTTCAACAACTTCTGCTTTTAATTCCATGTTGCAGTGAAGTTAGTGACTCTGCCTCTGAAACATGTACAGTTTAATCTGTGAGGTCCAGACACCACGACTGCTCGGTGCTCTGAGTCTGGACACCAATGCTGGACCTTCGTGATGACGCGCTTTCACTGTCCCTGCTCTCCATAGAGCCCTCGTTTCCCAGTAGGCACTCCAGACTGGTGTGTTCTATGGCAGATGATTCGTCCATTGAAAGATGGGGCTCAAGCGTCTCTGATCGTGGTGACCCTGAATCCCCAAGATGGTGGCTGGGCAATGTGGGAGGAGAGGCAGAGACAGAGTGGATAGAGAGGTGCGAGTCTTCTATTTGGAAGAGGGGAGTGTCCTGGATCAGATTATGAGATGTTGGGGTGGACATTAGAACACAAATGTCCTCATGTGAGGTTTGTGATAAGTTGCGATGGGACTCTGAGGGCAGGCAGAGATGGGGATAAGAGCTCGGTGATGGGTTCAGCAGGCTGTGCGTGGACGAACCTGTAGGGGCACTGGATAAAAGGCAAGAAAATTCATCACTATCACTGGGAGGCTGCAGGCACAAAGTGGGCTGGGACTGGCTGATTGTAGCTGCGTTAGCACTAAGAGGTTTGTTGTCGGAGACTTCATGCCCAGCATGAGGTGCAAGGTCTGGACTTCCACCCTGGAACCCTGGGTTGACGCTGAGAAGAGATGGGCTGGTCCATAGATGTGCGGCCATGCCCTCAGAGCCATAACACGAGCCTAACCCGGTTGCAGACTTCAGAGAGAGGGGCGGACAGGAGTAAGCAGGTGGACTAGAGGACTTATGTTGGTGGTGGCTCTCTGTTTTGGTTTCAGCAGCTTCATGGTAGCTCCAGTGGCCAACGGGTGGGACACTTTGGTGGCTGTGGCCTTCATGGCTCCCAGGATCATTATGGAGGTGGAAGGCTGATGCTAGGTTGAATGACATGCCAGTGTTGGGGCATGTGGCAGGGCTGGCCATCATCTGGACATCGTACGGACATGAGGGGAGGGAGGCTTTGTAGTGTTGCATGGATATGTGAGCCTGGAGGAGATGCATCATGTGGTGCAGGCCCTTAGTAAGCTCAGATACTTCCTGGTTTAATGTGCCCATCTGTGTAGAGAGTACACACAGTTTAGTCATGCTGTCCTTACCTATTTGATTATCACACCGAGCAAACTTGGTAAAGTTTGGAGCAACACCTTTAAAATATAACAGTTCTATCCAATTAATCCCCAGCAGAGTGACAAGTTAATCCACTTCTATCTATCTTCTATCTATCTAGGTCCAGAAATTTTATTTTCAGATAGTTTTCTGATGACCTCCTAAAAGAGAACTAAAAATTTTATAGCCCCCCCCCCCTGACTCTAAGAAGTGCTTTTTTACACAGTAGTGAAATCTAGAGGGACATTGACTGAGGTAACTCACGCAGATGGGGAAGAAAGTAGACAGAAAACTGTGAAAAAGTCAGTGAACCTTGAAGGAAAGGGGGCAGAGAAGGGCTATAAGTAGAGCTAGGTTGTCATCAGAATTTCTTTTTTCTTCAGACTGTCGAGTCAGCACTCCCAGCTATCCTCTGCAATGCAGAAGTGCCCTAATGATTAATTAATATTGACTTCAGACAGCACCTACCTGGGCCCATCTGGATACTCTTGCTGCACCTGCTTTTGCTCTCTTTACCTTCAGATTAAGAGTGCAGGGACAGACTGAGAAACAAAGTAGAATCTGAGTCTACTTGATCTCAATGTACGTTTCCCCATGTAAATATACAACCATGGCTGGTATTGGGAAGGGACCAGACATGTATCCATGAGAAAAAGCTTACTTCTGAAGACTGAAACAGGAAATTATATTCTATTGCCAAAATAGCACCCAGGTTGTATTTTCTCATTACAAATTCATCAGTGCTTCATGTATTTAATATTCAGTCACTCCAAAATACTACAAAGAGAAAAGACAGAAGAGATTGTGAGAGGGACACAGAGCAAAGTTGATTTGGGTCAGGGAGGATTTTAACCAAATTCTAGATTTTCTTTGGTCTAATCATTTTAATTTAAGATTCTCTACTTTACCTTGTGGTTGAGTTGACTGATGCTCTGCCTGACCTCTTCTGTCTCCAGCAACAAAGTGGCATTCGCCTGTGTAGAGTCTGAAAAAATAAGGTGGAGAAAATAAAGTAGCTGACTTAGTGGAACATTTATCAATACAACAGCTATATATAATATAATATGGAGCAAAATTGTGAGGTGTGGCAATAGTCATGTCAAGTTCTGCTGACACTATTCCAGATAACTGTAAATTTAATTGGTAATTTTATGAGTTGCACATGCAGTGTAATGTTAAGCCATCAAATCTAAAAAAACGCTGCAATTTACTATTGCTGAGCTATTGCCCGTGGAGAGTGTTTATGATATCATGTCTGCCCTTAGGTCTATATATCTTTAGGCATATTTTACACAATCCTTGTACAAAGTATCTTAACTATATGATGTCGTTCTGGTTTATTAGGATCTACAAGAGGAAAGCTTGTGAAGATTTTAAACATGACCTCTATGACAGTAGACAGAGCGCAGCAGCAAGTATGTGGAATCAATGAGACTCATATTAGAAAAACTTAAACTCCAGCTACTTCAACTAAACAGAACCTGATATTCTTCCTAGAATGACAGTAGTCATTCGTGAAAGCTCGGGCCAAATCATCAGTACCCTGCCTTGACCTCAGTTGTCCTTTAACATGTTCTCTGACTCTTTGGACACCTGGCTGTCATTTCCCTCCTCTGTGCTCTCATATTTCCCCAGAAGAACGCAGGGTAGCATTGTGGTGTCCACTGTTTGAACTCCTGAGTTTACCTCCAGCCATCTGGCACCCAGGTGACCCTCGCAGCTGGAGGCGGTTTGGCTTACCTTGGGTGCCACCTCTTGTACTGGCTTTAGGCCCACTGTCCTCCACGTTGAAATGGAACGTGTGCCCATCGTCTTCAATGCCATCTACAACCCTGGCAGGAGGGGGTGAAGAGGAGGAAAGTTGGAGTTAATGTAACAGTAGAGCTTTTCAATTATCTTTGGAGCCAGCAGACAATCCAGGAATGTGCCATGAGAGCTGCTGCTGGCAGAGACCCATGAGGGTTTGAACATGAGGAGAAGAGCCCAGTCTAGAGGGATGGACACCTGAGCTCTCTGAACCAGCACTTACCCATATCTAGGACTTACTGGATGATACATTATGAATACAGATGGTTGGGGCAGGAGGATAAGGTGCCCTGGTAATGAAATGCAGTGACATCTGTTGAAATATGCAATGCAGATACTCTGAATTTACATTAAATAGATGATGCAAGTTTTTCTAGCATGACTTTAGGTGTCTGTTACTGCAACACCTTATTAAGATCATGTCTGATGTTCTTAAGTTATCATAACTAGAGTGAACATGTAGACATAATGTACTCAACAAGGTTCAATATCAATTCAATATCAAAAAAATATATCAATATCAAAAAAATAATCAATTTAAAACAAAAAAATGTCACAGGGAAACAACTTTGTCTTTTGCCTCCAACACTCGATTGTGTGTTGGAGTACCTTTAGTATTCACCTTTAGTATTTAGCAAACTGTACTGTATATGCAATAGATTGCTACTCAGTGCTGTTGTACATCTGTTGCCAAAGCATTGATTATACTAAAATAACTTAGTTGGACTTAATCTAAAAAGAACCTGATATTCTTCCTGGAATGGTTCATCAGTAAAAGCTTGGGTTAGGTGATTAGGTGATTAGGTGATTTTGACTGTTTAGAATTTTTACTTGTTTTCCACTTGGGTTTTGGAAATTGAATTTAAGGTTAGTTTTATGATACCTCGGACTAAGGTCTGGGGGTCCAAAGCAGGTGACTGTTGGGATAAGCAGCTTTGAAGGCTTTTGCTCAGCTCCTGTCTCTCCCTGGGCTGAAGTTGAGGCTGGGGCCGGGGCTGACGTAGGGGTGCTGTGCTCTTGTTTGGTTTGTGGCTGAGGGGATGAGCTCTGCCCACGAAAGCCACGGCTGAGATTGGGGGAGCGGCAGCGTCGCAGGGCATTGAACTGCCGCAACTCATCCCCGAGGAGGTTCCCCAGGGATGTACGGCGAACAGGGCTGCTGAAGCTGGGAAGCAGGAGGTTGCGACGTGAACGGGTAGCTGGAGAGAGGTGGAAGGAGTCGTCTGGGTCATTACTCCTGGTTTCCACAATAGAGGGGAGCCTAGGTTCCTGCAAAACAAGACATGTATCATGTAGCATTAATAACTGTATACTGTTTATGTAAAATTGTCACTACAGAGAAGGTACTTCAATCCACAAACTGCCTCATTTGTGTTTGTGTTTGTCAAAATACAGGCCCTGAGGATATGAAAACAGATTAGGGCAGAAATAAAATATAATTTGAGAATACTGGAATAATAATCACACAAATACTGAAATATTTGTATTAAATCATACTAGAAAAACAGCCAATGTGAAACGCCATTCAAACTACCTTTCTCTGTTAAGATATTTATGAGTAACCCGGCAAATGATAACCTATTTATTTTAAAAGCTGCTGATAAAGAGGAAATAATGTGTTTTTAGATTTTAAAAAATTAGCTGCCTGTGTGCTTATGTTTAAACAATTAGTTTTAAACTAAATGCAACTTTTAATAACAAAATGAACACTTTAAACAGTGCCAGAATAATAGAAAAATATGGCAGGGAGATACAGGCAGATGCATACAGTACATGGTGAGAAAAGTAGTTCATAAGGTTTCCCATTAGGAGAGCCACTGACCAAGTTGGTGAGCTATCTCGAGGAACTGAACTGCCCCTCTGTTATAAATGTGTTTCTACCTGTAGGTGGAACTCCTGGCAAACCCTCCCAAAGTATTCATCAGCATTAAAGTATGCCCCAGAAAAACTGGGGAATTTTACCTTGAAAAACCAGACGCTTGCTAAAAACCAGGAACTCACACACGTGGTCCAAATACACCTCTCACCACATTGTGCCTTAGTCTCACCTATTCTATATTTAACAGCATTCAAAACCAGACATTGTGAATTTATCATAACTGACTAGTGTGATAAGGATGCAACATCTTGTGGACTAACGAAATAAAGACACCTCCGAAAGAAGAAAGCTGAATCTGCACTGAACTCACATGGGAGAGCCTGGGTGACCTTGAAAACCTGTTGAAACCCTGCAGTGACAAAAAGAGAGCAACAGGGATTACAAAAGACAGCGCTACAGGCAGAATGTATTTCAATTTATTTACTGGATATCTTTAGAAATTAAAATTAACTCTTGCAATAACATCTTTTTGCAATAAAGGACCATTGTGTAGGATTTAGTAGCATCTAGCGGTGAGGTTGCAGATTGCAACTAACTGAATGCCCCTTCCCTCACCCCTTCCTTTCCAAGCATGTAGGAGATGTTATAAAAAAAGAAGAAAAGTAAAAAAGCAAAAGACTCCCGCTAGAGCCAGTGTTTGATTTGTCCATCCTGGGCTACTGTGGAAACATGGCAGTGCAACATGGTGGGCTCTGTGGTAGAGGATCCACTCCCTCTGTAGAAATTTAGGACTGATGCTAAGCTAACGTAAATCATAATGATTCTTAGTTCGATGTAATTGTACACTAATGAAAACACAATTATGAATATTATATTCCATTTCTTCCAATAGATCCCCCTAAATAAAGACACCAATCCTTTAATTTGGTGATATCTTGCATTTACAAATATGCACAAGATTTTTTTGTCTATTTTTTTTACACTGGAACTGTTTTCCCTTTTGCCTTTACCTGAATGACCTTGGCCAGTAATACAGTCTCTGCCACACATGATGAATCACATAACAGAGCCTTTTTCCACACTTGATTGCAAAGAGATTGCAGTGAAAGTTTGTCTTTCTGCTGCTGTGTAGAGAAATTGCTAGCAATTTAGCATAATCACCAGCTGGATGGCAAATGAAACAGTGGCAGTGTGAAGCCTTCTTTCATGTGTGAAAAATGTGCTTCTGACAACAAGCTTAAAATGACAACACAAGCTACAGTCTGTCACCCTACCAGTCTAGTGCCAGTAATGCTCTATGATGCAAGCAAGCCAATTCACTGAGGATACACGCTAAATTTAATCCTTCACTGAAGCACAATACTGAATTTAAAAATCATCACCGCTGAAAGGAAATCAAGCAAAAATGGATCATTACATCTCTTTAGATGGTGGTGCAATGTGAGAGGCTGAATACAGAAATCTGTCTGGTCTATTCAAGGAAAGGAAAAATTCTCCTCATAAAGAAAATGAATCCTGAAGAAACATGGAATGATTATCTAGCAAGGAATATTAGTGCCAAATGACATTAATTGAACATAAATATCAAGTAATTGGGCACAGATGCCACACATGTCCCACGTATTAAAATGAGTTTGCAGAGGCCTTAATTAAGGGACTTTTTCCTGTCACTCACAATCATGCTATCTTGTTATGGCACATGCATGTCATTTTGTAAGAACAGACCTTCTTACAAAATAGCATGCATGTGCATACAAGACCAGAGTGAACAGAGTGATTAGAATATGTCAGAGATTTGTATATTATGTAACATATTGTTTAAATCCAGAGAATGATTCTGTTTTTGCTACAAGAAAGTATAGAAAGACTAGAAGACACTAACCGAGAATAAGTAAAACTCAACCCAAGAACACAAGAGGGCAAATTGGCAAACTATGGTGGGTAATTGGCGACACATTTGATGCTTTCAGAATAGTTTGAAAATCAGAAGCATAGACCACTGACAGTAAAGTGAGAGTAAATCCATCATCAAGGCTGTGCTTGAAATGACACCGATGTTGTCTGAAGGTATGGTCACCTTATCATCTCCTCTGTGTAAGCCTTCAGCCCACTCCTGACTGGTATTTTTATCCCATCCAACATGTCAGCAACAGCGCATGTCTCTTCTCTAGCTGACAAATAAACTTGCTATGCTTTTGCACTCCCTCCAGTGGTTACCAGCGGCTGCCTTTATCAACTTTGTTTAACTTGTTTTCATATGAGGCTCCAAACAGCTGCATCCCCATAACTCCTGACCGGTCAGCTTGTTCTTCACACCCCATGACTACTGACTACATAACTCTCCCTATGGCAACACGGTTATGATAGTCCAACAGATTTTGACTGGCTCCCTATAGGAGTAGTGACCTTCTCACTCTGCTCAATCACTGAAACAGGCTGCAAATACAACACTGACTTATTATTATCTACAGAGCAACATTATAATTCATTTAGTATAGTGTTTCTATTCACTCTCTTTTAGCTCTGTTTTTGTCTCTACCAGCTCTTGATGGAAATAACTATGATTTGGCTACAGCTGTTAAATGTTCTACTATGTTCACCAGCTAATCACTTACTGTGCAAGCCTGTCATCTGGTGCTTAGCAAGGAAACAGCTGCCTGCTGTGGCTGATGAGGAGTAGATGTGAGAGGTGAGAGCGAACTGAACTGGAAATTTGCGGGGCAGACAGCCATACATTTGCCAAACAGACACTGGATACATTTGTATTATAAAAATATTGATTAGATGTGCTTTTAAAATAAAAACCGTTGTGTAGAATATTTTTGCACCATTAGAAAGTTGGTGATTAACAACAATTTCAATTCATTTGATTTATGCAGTTTTGAGTTGCTCCAGATTATACACTCTGCTACAATTATAAAATGCAAGCTGAAAAGTCAACTGAAAGCAGTACAAATAATAAAAGTGTATAAAAGCAAAATTTTTCATCTGTTTGTATGTTTGCAGTTTGACGAGAAAAAAAGCTGTAAGCATTGTCTTTCAACAGCTATGAAAAGAATTTAACTGACACCACTGTAATAAAAGTTAAAATGAAATTATAGAGTTGTCAAAGAACCCTCATTTTTCATCTGGTAGTCTGGGTTTTTCCCTTTTAGACAAAATAAAGAAGTTCCTTTTGGATATCTTATACTGTAATAAGCATTCCTACAATCTGTTTCTTTGGCAATATGTCACTTCAGTTGAGAGTAAAAGGACCTTGCATCTTACAATTCCCACCTAAAACCCCCCACCATGATGATATGGATGACACGAGAATGTCTGCATATGCTTGTGTTTGTGTCAGGAGTCTGTGGACCTGGCAGCTCAGTCAGGTAGCTGCACACTCCTTCATCCTGTCAGAGTGGTGTCACTGCCCTGGCTCTGTGCTTGTGCATAAACTCTGAGCAGATGGTGTGAGAGAAGTAGGGAGCTAGTAAACGTGATCAACCCTGGCCCAGAGAAACCTGCTTGAATCTAAATTAATGACTGTAATAACTCTAGTAATGTATGCAAATATATAATATATATGGCATCTGTACACAAAACATAGATTGTAGGATAGTCAACTTCTCTACAATAATTTTCTTTTCTGTCATATATACTTGGTTTCTGGAATTGACAAATTCTATCTATGATGTCTCTTTATGGAAGGAAAGTCCTCAAGCATAATCAATCTGTTTTTGAAGCTCTCATTAATTCAGTCGAGGCTGTTCTCCCTCAGCCTGACTGACCAAAAGACAGTAATTAACAAGGCCGACACAGATGTCCTGTCCTTCATGTTCCAAACTAAACAAAAAAAACCCAAACCAGAACAAAACAAAAGAAAACAAAAAAAAAAACATTGAGAAAAGACACGTGACAAAGTCTTCAAACACTAGAAAAGGCCTCTGGGAACAAAAATGATTGCTTGAAGCAAATACAAATTATTTGTGACTGACAATAAAGATGCGATTGGGAAAGTTCTTGGGGAGCTTTTTTGATTTTGTCAGTCGCACACCAGTGACATCTTGGTATTAATTTGTTTTGATCATACAGTTCAAACAAAATTCCATGCAAAACAACGATTCAACTTTGTTGCACTGCTACTGTAGGATTTCAGAAGCATCGTTTAAACAGATTAGATAACAATGCCTGAGAATCTGGCTACATGTATTACATCAACAGGTGCATTTTCTTCACAGATGGAGGATTATCTTGCCTTACGTAATGCTTTCTTAAATAACTGTAAGGGGTAACAGGCAGTACTGAAAGGAGGCCAGTGTCTGGGTGTAATGTCATCCTGCTGTGCTTTGGGGTGTCAACAGAGAAGTGATATGGCTGTCTGACAGTGGCACCCACGCATGGTAGCTGGTGTGACAATCAAGCCACCACCAGCCTTTTGGTCACTGTGGCAGAACAAGTGTCAAGGAGAGTGACAAAGACTCCTTAGGGGGCAGAAATGTGTTGTTTAGTATGCTGTATGCTCTATTCACTATCAGATAAATTTAAGGGGAAATGGTGTGGAAGTAAAGTCTGCTGGATGCAATGTGTAATCAAAAAATGAATAATCTCTTGACCAACGACAGCCTATGTATACCAGAAAGCAATGCAAGCGTGTTGAATCTCTGAATTGTGAAAGCTTTAATACTCTCAGTCATTTATCACCACTTCTCTCCTCATCAATGTGTGCTGATGTACAGAATAATAAACATGTGGGCAAAATGTTGTGTGAATGATTGTGGGTTGGTAAGCTCTGGTTTAAGCATGCTGAATTAAAGTTTTGATAGTGGGAAATTAGTTAAACTAGAAATAGTAAGGGAACTGTAACAACACGTTTAATCAACACTCGGTTTTTGTGGGTGAGTGTGTGTTCATTACCTCGTCCTGGCTGCCCTCGCGCAGATTATATGTAAGGTTGTTGTAGATGTCAGAGGCGAACACGCTGGCGTATTCAGGGTAAAGTTCCAGCACCTCCCTTAGGCCTCGTACACTGATATACTGCAGGTCACAGTAGGTCAAGGCCTTCACATCAGCATTGGTCTTGATCACCTGGTCTGTTCCAGGCAGGTCAGACCCGATCAAGTCCCCTTTACCTAAAATCAATCAATCAATATTCACTTGTTTGCTTTACTTTATACTACATGAAAACCTTAAACATGATTCTAAATATTCACTTGACTTTAACACAAACCTAATATGGCCAGCACCATGCTGTCTTTCAGCACCTCCAAAGAGCCAGAGCAGACAAAGTAGTTGGCATGCAGTGCATCACCCTGACGGATCAGGTACTCCCCAGGGACGCAGAAGGAGGTTTTTATATGAAGGGAGAGAGAGCGCAGACAGCCACGACTGGCCCCCTTAAAGACTGGCAGCTGGAGAATGTCCTTATTCAGATGCATGGCGATGTCAGCCCGTAGCTCATCAGGGAAGTCATGCAGGAGCTGGAGATGTGTGACAGATGTAAAGAGATGTGACACTGATTGGTAATTAGGGAATGGAGTGTGTTGCCACCAGTTAGCCTCTTTTGAATTTCAATAGGTTGTCAATTGATGGTTTATGGGCAGCCATGTGTTGTGCAGGATCATAAACATCTATAGCTGCCAAGGGTGACTTGATTTTACAGCAGATTTCCTTGCTAAAATGAACTGTTATCAAAGGTATTACATGACAACAACATTGAAAGGGACTCCTACCTCGTTGACATCTATACCATTGTTGACAGACCACGTCGTCTGGAAGTACTCCAGCATGCGTTGTTTGAGCTGCTGGGACAGACGGTGGACACGGATGAAGTCCTTCAGATCCTTCATACGCGTGTGGTAGAGAGATCGGCGCGAATACATACGCTGGATGATGGCCGTCACATTACCAAAGACAAGGGCATGCATCAGTGCTGTTTGAGAGACGGAAACAAATCGCACGAAAGACAGCAAATGACAATGTAAAGTTTGAGCATTTGTATTTGTATTCCTGGGTAAAATTAATAAAATTCAATTTTGAAAGCTGTCTCAAAAAGACAAATCATTTTTTTTGAAGTGGCTTATTTTTCATTACTTTCAAATACTTTTCTTGCTTTAAAATAAAAGCAGAATTTCATATTGCTCGATACACACTATCTATACTTATTACCATTTATGTGCCCCCATGATTGACCCCAGTAATTTACAGCTTATTTATATCACTGTTCTGACAAGCAGTCTGTATAAAAAATAAACGTACAGTTCTCTTATGGGCTGTCACCAATAATTATTTATTGTATATAAGCATGGCAACAAGCTGCATCTTAAAGGCCAGCCAAACCATCCAACCCACTTCCTACTGAATTTCTATTACTAGCATGCCAAACAGAGGCACCGTTCTGCCAGGATGTCAGGGGGAGAATGTAGCCTAGTGTCAGACGTACCGCCGATGAGCATGGTGCAGATGGAGAAGATTTTCTCAGCATCAGTGTTGGCACAGACATTGCCAAAGCCCACACTGGTCAGGCTGCTGAGGGTAAAGTAGAGGGCAGCGATGTAGGAGCTGCGCACTGTCGGGCCGCCCACTGTGCTGTTGATATAGGGTGTCTCCAGACGTTTGCCCAGCTCATGGAGCCACCCTTGAAAGAGGAGGTAGAGCAGAAAAATAGAGAGAGGGGAACAATGTCCAGTGACTATAGTGCACGTTGTCTGTGTGTCCTCGGTGGGCTCAGAACAAGATGGTAGTGGCAAAGTGGTACTAAAATACCTGGTCTAAGAGAGACAAAAGTGTATGTTTGTCAGAAAGAGATTTTCAGGAGTGTCACCAGGCTGTCATGCTGGTGTGAGACAGGGCAAAATTAGATTGGCTCCTCCAGGCATAAATAAGGCAGAGTGTTAATTAGCAGGTACAACCTTACCTCCCTAAAGACAGAATATACTGACACCAAAGTATGCACAATCACACACAAACAGAAACACACACACACACACACGCACGCACGCACGCACGCACACACACACACACACACACACACACACACACACACACACACACACACACACACACACACACACTGCAGAACAGAGTGGACCAAATGTTTCATTTTGCTGTACACTACAGTAAGCAACAGTATGCTTGTTGCTGTTTACAGTTGTTTAAAAATCATATTTGGCTGTTAACTTGCAGGATTAAACTTGTCACTTTTTTGAAGTCATTTTGGTGGTAATAAAAATCTAAACATGGTTACATTCATATTTGATCTTATGCAGGTGAATGTGTTAATAATAAGACAAGTGCTCAGACATTACTCAGATACTATATACATTAGAACAGAAGAACAGAAAAGCCTGTCTGTTTTTGATTATTTGTCTCCATGTCGAACAATTTTCAAACAGTGACATAAACAAGACATTAATGTGCTGCTTGCTAGCAGTCATTCGTTACATCAGCTTTTGATCTGGTTTCAGACAGTCCTCATTAAAGTGCCAGAATATGGTGTTTGCCACCAGATCACACTGAGCAGAGCTAGACATCTCAATAGGTGAGCCATGACTATTTATAGCTGAGTGGGGACAAAACAAATGTCTACTCATTGCATTGGCAAAATCTAGTCTATGGTTTTGGACTAGACAACTGCCTTAGATTGGACTTATTATAAGTGGATCAGGTCTGGATAGTCAGCACTTGCTTAAAGTACAGAATGAGTAGTGTGATGAAATATTTGAGTATATTTGTGTAATGAAATATAAGAAGTATTTGTTTCCTGTGAGATGTCACAGTAAGGACAATGAATAATTGATGGCGCATGGTGAAAATCAGTTGGAACCGTTACTTCATTTATCATTAACAGAGAAGGGAAATAACATGTGGACTCCCTTGCTGGATAAAACAATAAAACAGTTCATACTTCAGCTTTAATGTCAGCAGGGCCTCAGTCAGACTCACCAATGTCCCAGGTCTCATTGGTCTCTATCTCCTTGCGTCCAATCATGTACCAGATGCAGGCCATCCAGTGTGCCAGCAGGGCAAACACAGACATTAGTAAAGTCAGTACCATGGCGCTGTACTGGGAGTAGCGGTCCAGCTTCTGAAGCAGACGAAGGAGGCGCAGTAGACGTACCGTCTTAAGCAGGTGGACCAACGAGGTCTGAGGCAGAAAGCGGATCAAGGAGGAGCAGAATGAGGAAGAAAAAGAGAAAGGAAATTAGGAAGTTAGATGAGTTGGAGTAGCAGAGAAGCAGGGTTATTTGTATTTTGGAAACTAAAACCAAAATCTACCATGTCAATATCCAGACATATAGTGTATATACACAACGGATGAGATGTGAGTTGCCTTGCTCAAATGAATGTTCTTATCTTGTGTATGAATCACCATCTAAGAAGTACTCATAACATTGGCAGGTTTGCAGTAACAACAGCCGCCTTGAAAGTGGAAGGTGCTTTATTTCCTAAAGCAACACATTTTGAAGGATACTGGTATTGATTATGATCAATCATCAATTTACTGATTATGTCAGCAATCACGGAGAGCAGTAATACTCACCACTGTGATGTTGAAGGCATACAGCAGATCAAAGGGCAGGGCAGCCACCAGATCCACAAAGAACCAGGTGGTGGCGTAGTGAATGCAAATGGAGCGTGCCTCATACACCACCTGGCCTGACTGGCTCACATAGGTGGTGCGGAAGTTCAAGATAATGTCTGCAAATATCAAAATTAAAGGTAATTTTTTTTTATATGTGACTAAAAAACAGTATAGTCATAATCATATTCATTGAATAATACTACAATCTTGCAGTTTTTGACAATAAAACAAATTGTGTGCAGTGAAGAAAGACAACTGTTAAGGTTCACATGCTCAGATTCAGTCCCAATGGGTCACTTCAATGCGTGATATTTTCATCGACACATAAAATATAGAATACAAAAAGGGTAGAGTAACAGTCTTGGTCATACTAATGTTACCCTAATATAATAACAAAATAAATTTTAAAAAATGGAATATGACATATGGAATGCAACGTGAGGAGCTAAAGCTGAAGCTTGTAACAGCTGGAATATGTCAGTGTTTTAAGACATCCATATGGATCACCAGACAGATCATTTAACCTCAGAATGTAGGAAGCACATAACAAGCAGACCTCTGGGTGTGAGGCCTAATGTAACATAACCTAATCTGGAATTACAAGCTGTTGATGTTTGCAGAGATGTTGCCTTATCACTCAGCGGCAATTTCAGTTTTGAGAAGTTATAAGAAAGTAAAATGATGATATGGATGGTGAAGTTTAGAAACCACACACAGCAATGTGCAGATTAGTGTGAGCGGTAAATGACATCAAATTAAAATTAGTGGCACCTCTTGTCCAATATACCATATTCACTGAACGACTTTGGCAAACTTTGCCTTATTTTGAGTGTTATACGAGGCTGTTTGCATTTTTTTATATGTAACCTATTAGTCAAATGACTTCAAAAGAGAAATAAGAAATACAATAAGTTACAATAAAAAAGCCATTTTGGGTAGTGACCAAGTAAATAAGCTTGAAGAAACCAAAAATTGATTTCCCCTTAGCATGTAGGAGGGCCACCCCCTTTGTGCCAAGTTGAGGGACTCAGCAATCTGACATGATGTACAAATTAGACCATTATTCGTGTACTCCAAGAGGAGAATATTGAGTTTCTGCCACCTGAATTCATCCTCTGGGTGCCTTCCTTTGGAGGTTTATCAAGGATTATTAATGGGGAGGAGTCCCTCAGGGAGACCCAGGAGATCTTGAAGGGACTACAAAACCTAGGTTGCTTGGAACAAGTGGAACTTTCTAGGGAAAAAGATGCCTGGGTTGCTCTTGTTCCCTGTTGCCATAGGTGTCAAGAAAATTGATAGATTTTGAATACCTTCAAAACACCACAACAGTATTGTAATACATTAAAAAAAAAACTTGGCCTTCACAATCAGTTGACTGCTGATAGTTAAAATATTATTTTGAACCAGTTAATTCTAGTTGAGCCATATTGCAAGGACTTTGGATAAAAAGGGGGAAGCTGTGTCTTTCTCTATAACTTCTATCAATACTCACCTATAATAAACAGCATTTCCACAGCGATGTCGCTTACGATCGTGGAGCGTGCAGCTGTGACAGTATCATCGTATGGCGTGAAGCTGACATTGTAGGGCACAGTGACAGCCACATAGAAGGTAGCGAGCAGGATGAGCCAGTCCCACAAAGCTTTTGACACACTATAGTGGAGCAAAAGGAAGCGCGACTTCTGAACTGCTGCCACCTTGTACTCTGGTATTGAAGGCTTGTCAATCATGCTCTGTAAGAGAGCAGGGAGATGAAGTATGGAAGGTCAAAAACATCCTTAAATATTTCTTTGGAAACTGACAATAAGAGCACATAAACAGTCATATGCACCAGACACCACACAATTATACACCCATAGAAGGGGGTTTGCCTGTTAGGGGTGAATATCCCATAATAATAGCATGCTCTTGGATTTCAACCTCGTGTTAATAAATATACAAAAGACTCAAGACATCTTAGAGACGCTGCATAAATAAATAATTTGATAACCAGATGCTCACGAGCTGGAGCGCCGTGAAAATAAATGATAATCAGAGGGACATTGCAGTGCCAAAATTTTGCAGAAAAAGACAATGTAAATGTCAACACCCTCTCTTGTGCTATGACCACTGATGATTCAGTATAGGAGGCAACTCAAGTGAAACAGATGCGGTAATGATGCTAGTTATCTATTTTTGACAGTCTCTTATAGACAGTGATGATCCTTTCTGAATGGCTGTGCAGTAACAATACAAAATGACTGTGTTCAGTGAGGGGGGAACTTATAACCAAAATTTATGCCTCATAATTTCATACATGACTTGACCTTGGCATGACTTCATCCCTCCAAATGCCATTAGCACCATGATTCTAACATGGTACAGTACAATGGTTGCTGTGCTACTATGAGGAAATGAGGGAAACTAGAACATTGACTGTCCATTGGTGTTATTTTTGGAGTCCTATTGCTTATTCATTCAACTCATTTAATTTTTATTAAGAAAATCCAATTGCAGCAAGTATGAATTGCTATTCCTGATGAGGTGGGGAGTCCATTTGGCACATAATGAGACTGTAGCACTTCAAATGGAGCCGTGCACTTGGCACATAATAGCCTTAACCATGTTTAGGAGACAGGTGGAGAAGCTATTACCTCTGACAGTGTTGAGAGGGGTAACAAAAAGAAACGATAAATGGTTTGTAATCCACCACGAACAATGTGGCCACTTCTCAAACAGGTGAGGCCAGAAACAAGGAGGCTGGTTACTGATGGCCAACCTGAGGTTAAGATGGGCTTATATGGGTTCTGAAGCTGCCTAGTTGAGAACAATGTCACACTGCACTGCACTGCACTGACAGTATGAAGTGTTTATAACAGTATCCCTCACTCAGTGGTTTTTTTTTCATGGTGTCTAGACGTTGGTAAGCAGAAAATCGAGAAGAAAGACCTTGCTGACTGTCATCACCAGCTGTGGCCAGCGAATGATAGTTCAAGCAATGTCAGCAAAAGCTGGACTGTTTTTCTTTTTTTTAATTTGCCTTACATCACAGAGGTCAGGACGCCCACCTGACCTTTAACACTTGAGGCGGTCTCAGCCGAGCATATCCCAATGATTAGAAAAGAAAAGCTGAGCACTGCGGGGACACATAGGACGGCATGTCACACAGCTACAGCTGGTCTTCGCACTTCATTAACTCACACTGTAGCCTGGAGCTTATTGTTCCAACTACATCTCCCAGGATGCTTTGGGCTTTAGCGCTGATGAAAGTCTGTCCTTGATGGGCAAGGAGATACACATGGCTTACCATGAGACTCAAGCAGCAACCACTCCCCCACACCCTTAAGCACAGGGTCTAGAGCAAACTATTGCCGAGGATCCTCAGTCTTGAATTTATATCCCAAAATATAATTTAACTTTTTCCCAAAGTGATCCCTCTTCAACAGCAGTGCAGCAGAAGTAGAACTGTTAAAACACATTATAAATATTATATAAAATTTTCACAAGATTCTGAGATAATACTAGTCATCCTCTTGAACTGACTTGGAATTGCCTAGTTCTTATTATGCCATGGTAGAATCAATAAACTTAATGGGCTTTGCAATATGAATTTCAGTTCTAACTATCCAGTATTCTCCTACACTAAATTGAATTACAGCAAGAATATTAAGATAAATGTTCACTGTCTGAAAGTGTGTTTGTGAATGAGTGTGTGAAGGGAAAACAATTATAAGGAAAAAAAGAAAAGATAAATTGAGAGACGGTAAGATGTGGAAGCACAGGCCATGGAGCTCTGTATTTCCCATTCAGCCAAAGACACAACTTAAAAGTCTACCAGACTGCACTGTTTTTCTCTTCATAGCCCCTTGACAAGTGCATTAAAATTGAAAAGGGGCAATAGTGGCTCTTCCCCTGGGAAATGGAGTAGGTTGAAATCAAATCTGAGATTCTTGTCAGCTTGCCTTGGATTGGGTACAGTATAATACATTCATGGGTTGACAGCATCTAAAATAGGCAGAAGAGACAAAAAAAACCCATAATCAAGTCAGAGTGTTTGTCTTTTGGTAAGCAGATCTTAAGAAAGAGGAAGTCAAGCTGAACATGTTTTTGAGGAGGTGATGTTTTGTGTCATGGATCATGTAAAAAGGATGCAACATCTACCATCTGAAACTAAGGTACACAAAGGGCTGTGGAGTGCAACCTCTGCCATCAGATGTCAATTTGTAAATTATAGCTCTCTAAGCTTAAATGAATTATGTTTTTTTATGGATGTGCTAGGTTATTTTTCTATGTACATCTCTATTTTGCACCAAAAGTATAGCTCCCCTGTTTTACTTTCTTGCCTTGCAGGTTGACGGGCTACAAATAGAGAGTCAGAGCAGATCAACACACGGGCTGTGGTGTGGAGGCAGAGGACCACGCTGTTAGCTAACTGCTACCGAGGGGCAGACAGAAAGAAACAGACAAAAAGGGAAAGAAAGATGGAGGGGGCGAGAGAAAGAAGAAAAGGAAAAATGGGAAAAATATAGTGATAAGTCTGAGAGGGAGGCTGGCAGTGGTGGAAGTGTTTTGATCCTTTGACTTTAGTAAAAGTAGCAAGGCCACAGTGTAAAAATACTCTAGTGCGAGAAAAAAAAAGAAGATGCATTCAAGATGTCTGTATTACCAGAAAAAAACATATCTAAAGTCTTAAAAGTAAAAGTACTCATTATGCAGAAGAAATAGCTTCTCTCATTATTTTGTTACACAATTCCAATGTTGTAGTTGAGATGGTGCTGATCTTTAACCTGCTCCTATACTGCTAAATCATTTCATCTTTAGCTGATGCATCATATTTTATAAACTGAATTTGTATGTAAAATCCGTATTCGGTACGTAGAATTAGTGGACTAATCTCTCCTCTCTGAAATGCAGTTAATAATAAGTATAAACTTGCAGAACAACGAAGTGTTAAGAAGAAGTACTTTAAAACTGCACTCATTAAAAACGAAAGTACTGGAGGCCGGAGTGGACGGAGGGGGCTTCAATATTTGAGCTAACACACGGGAAGAGAGAGGAAAGAAAAAAAAGGGAGAGATTATTTTAAAAAGTAGGAGAAAATGGCTAAAGAGTGAAAGACAATAATATACAGCGACGGGCGGCGGGATCCGGAGGGATGAAGCCAAAAACAGAGATGAGGTTAAAGTGACAGATGGAGAAGGAGAGAAAACGTGTAAAAAACAAACAACAAAACAAAATGGTATATTAAGGAAAAACAAGAAAACAGGGGGAAACCGGAGGCACAGAAACGAATGGGAAAGAGAGATAAATAGCGTTGCAATAACTGCACCTTGGTTGGGTTTATTCGATATAAACGAGCGCTAACGACTTGGCTAACCGCTCTTCTCGAAACGGTGGGTAATGTCAGAAGAAACCCCCAGAGTTAATACGGCGCTACAGCCGCTTACCGTCCTGACACCAGACTTCACAACGGCAGAACATTTTCTTTTTCCCGGTGAGTTTTAATTGATTTATTTAGTTTGGTCTGATTTTTAAAACCAGGTTAGCTCCGCGGGCGGGAGATAAGCTAAGCTAACTGGCGTCAAGTGCACGTCTTGTTTCTATGGTGACCGCATTGATTCAAAACGATTTGACTCTGAACCCAATTGTCGTTTTGCTGCTTTTTGGAAATTTTGTAAAACTTTGTCCGCTAGTTGCTTTTTTTCCTGCCTTTTCTCGTGTTTTCCCTTTTTCCTTTCCACGTTTTAACCGAGCACACTTCTGTCACAACCCGTACAAACCACCGCATCTGCAGCAGCAACAATGTCTGTCAGTGATGAGGTGTTTTAATCAAATTCGTAGACAAAACTGTGATCTTGTCATGTTTCAGCTTATTTTCTCAACATAAAACCTGAACAAACACAAGGAACCTTAAGGTCCAACCCATACATAACCACAACAGACAGACAGAAAGTCTTAAGTATTAAAAAATGGAAATTCAGGATTTGACCCCGCTGTCACTCTTAAACAGACTGGCAGGTTATAACGGTCTGAGTTATTAAACCTTTCCAATGCTGCCTTATGTTTAATTCCATATTTACAGTCCGATGAAACACTATAGTGAACTAATCATGCTTCAGAAGTTATTACCCGAGAAACATTGTGTATTACCAGCATCTTAAAATTGTATAACAGTGTGCATTACCTATAATTTGCAATGAAACAGACTAGTTGTTTCTAATTGTGCAAATCTCCTTTTTTTAATGTAAACTGCTGCAGGTGGCTGCTCAGATTGACTTTTAGTTTCCACTTTATCAGCTTGGCTTGTCTGACAGGAGAAGATTGGGATGATCGACCTGCATCTTATCATGCTTATAATGTAAAATTTAAGAATTACAGGTTAAACACTTTGCTTTAAACCCAGTTTTTGTGATGGTCCTCATCCAGGTTGACCCTCACGAAGCCCATGATTCCTCTCATTACGACGCTGCTGACTCTATTTAAGTACAGTTTTGAGGTACTTGTACTAAGTATTACAATTTAATGCCAACTCCGCTTCACTACATTTAAGGGGAAATGTTGTACTCCCTCCAATACGCTTATCAGACAACAGTAGTTACTGTTAACTTTTCAGATTCAGATTTTAGACACAAAATATAGCATTATTTTTCAAAACACTGTTAAATAATAAACCAGTGGCTTCCAACCCTCTTTCCTGTGATCCTTATAAAAAAAGCAATGTCTTGTCATGTTTCATAGTTTCATATAATAGTTTGTTGGCAGTTCAGCTGTAGATACATTTCCCACCTAATCTTTTCAATTGGTGTCGTTTCAATAATTGCTCAAGAAACAAAGAGTTAAAATTAAAACACAGATGACATATACTTCTTTATCTTTTTATAGAGCATAAGGTTATATTGTTATGCAGGGACCTGTTTAAAGGCTTGTGTCTATATGGATTTCTGGTGGTACTGCAAATACTAATATTGTCTCTAGTGGGTTTCATGTTATTATTCCTCTGAGTCTCATCCCCATGCACACTGCAATGTATCTGTTTAACAATAGTGACAGGTCTGCAGGTTCTCCAGAGATGCTGATAGAATCACGAGACACAAACCAATGAGCTGTCAAAGAACTACATTTGGTTGCCTACATTTTTAATGCTACATCAACACAGATTTGTTCTGAATGATTGCTGCTGTTGGAAATTACCATTTACTATATGCTTGTATTCTACTATATGTCCCCAAGGTTTCAAATAAATAAGGCAAAAGTGTTATTGGTTTTTTTCTTTTGCATGGAAATCACTGAGGAGTGCCTCAAATGTTCAATAACCTAATTAGAGCTGAAAAGCAGAATCTTGATTATGCTGTGCATCGTGATCATCCAGTGTTTACTGGTCTGCTAATGCATTACTCTGATTTTTCTTGTTACTACATCATAATTTTTATCACAAATCTTGAGTTATAGCTTGTTCCCCCACAACTGTTTTTTTCTCTGGCGTGATCTACCTTTGAAAAAGAAACTTCTAATCTCAGTGGGAATTACTAAACAAATTCTCCTGTAGAATGATGGAAAAGTGGGAGGATTGGAAAAGTGTCATTTCTGCAGGAGTGTGTGTATATGTGAAAGAGGTAGAGAACCTCAGATACAGAGCAGGTAGTGAACAAATTAATGCTGATTGTTAAATTTCATATTCCAACAATTTGTATATCTCTTTGTGTGACAAAGAGATACTGTGTTCCTTTGAAATACAGTCTCATGCTGAGAGAACTGGCATAAAATTTGAATGATAAATACCGTGCATCTTATTCTGAGTGTGCTGACATTTTGCCATATGTTTTCCTTGCTCCCCTCAGAGACAGGCCATCGTTTACTTTCCATCCCGATGCATGTGTCAATGTTTTTGTGAAAGCACATTTGTGTGTGTGTCCTGGGAGAAAAGGCATGTGTATAGTGCAGGCATGCATGGTGCCAGTGAACACTGCCATCTGTAAGTAGGTGGGATTGTGAAGCAGGGCAGTGGGAGGTTTGGCAGACAGTGGGGAGGTGTAGCACATTCATTCCCCAGGAGGGCGGCTGCAGTTTGGGACTGAAAGCATGAGGAGCTTTTGTTTCTGGAGGTGTTAGCAGGATGCTGGTCAACTGCATACTGGTTCGTGTGAGGATGTTTATCCCTTTCTTTTCAGAAAAATTGAAAGAGAAATTACCATCCTATTTTATTTGAAATGAGAGCAAACATCATTTGATCAACTAATAATATAAGCACTAGTAATTTAAATATCTACAGTATAAAATGGATGTCATGTCCCTTGAATCCATAATAATATAACCATATACTTAATATGGTTTATCATTTACTATAAATTTTATTACATTAGAATAGAAATGCTTTCCTTACTTTATTCGTGAAAAAAATGTTTTACGTTGACTTTAAACCCTTTTTCTTTGTGTGGTGAATGGATGGTACTCTTTGACATATCTGGAGTTGAATACATATGGCCAGTCACCAGAAAATCACAGCATGTTTGAATAATTAGAGTGAAGTGTCAAAAAGGCAATTTTTATGTCAGATTCTAATTGTGTTTTTGCAGGTTTTAGCACTGAAGGGACAAAAGGGAAGCTCAGATAAAGGGCATGCCATTAAATTGGTGGAGGTACTTTGAAAAGAGTGCTACTTGATGCTAAAATTTTATTGGGCTTCTAAATTTTAATGCTAAAATGAATAACTGCTTTAGTTTCAGACTTGGTAGTTTCGGGTAACTTCGTCTACTATTCTTTTTTATATTTTTGGTTTTCAAATGCTGATATTAACCACTTAAATCATTCACATGCATATTAAAGGTTTTTAACTTTTAATTTTTTTCTAATTTACCACTGAAAATTTCTGAATTGCTCTTAGCCCCATGGGCTGAAACATCACATTTTGAAGGACAGGCTGGAGCACAGACTCAGTTGGAAAGTCTCTGGAGGTAGAGAGCGGGATTATCTTAAAAGGGTGCTCTGCTAGAAAAATTGCTCCTGTTTGTATCTGTGAGCAAAAACAGGGGCTTGTGCTCATGAATAACATTGCTTGGAGTGTGGCACAACTTTATTATTCAAAGCCTACGAAGGCCTTTGTTCTGTAGAAATAAGACAAATGGCAATGAAACAGACCAAAGCTAGGTCTATTTCACCACAACAAATAGCCCCTTGAAACACCAGTTGAAACATTTGAAATCCATGTGAATAAGCCTGTTTCATCATACAACTATACATTACCCAACAGGTTGCACAGGTACTTTATTGTAAGATACAGTGTAGGGACATTAAACACAGAAGCCTCATTTGGACCAAAGGTTAAAGGTAGTTTAAGGGAATGTGCCATTGACATAATGACCTACATCCCCAAGCTGCGAATGGTGAGGTGCTGGCATGTCTAGACATTCCATAAAAGTAATGATGGCGATGCATACAGCTTTTCTTATGACCAGTAACACTTTACCAGCAGGTGCAACCACCTCCCAGAAACTACTGCTGCCACAGTCGCCCTGTTGTTTGTCCATTTAAAACCACCAAACTAGAGTTACAATGCAAAAAACTGCAACAGAACCAAGATTTAAGCCACTCTTTGAACTTAAAATAAAAGAGACAGCTGATGAATTTTTCCACTGAGATAAGCCACACTCTGGGAATCTGGGTCAAGACTTTCCTGTTATTGTCTTCCTAAAAATTCATTTTTTATAGACTAACATTAAAAATTCAAGCTCAAGAATGGGGGCACAACATGTTTCAGCAACTCCTGACTTTTTTATTTTCTTAGAGAGCATGGCAGGGGACGCATAAAAATATCTTCAAAAGCGACCAGCCAAGGAAGTAGGTGAGAGCGGTACTTACGCCACCCAGGTTGACGTCTCCTTTGCCTCCCCTTGAGAATTGGCTGGTCAGCTGGTACAACATGGTGCGCCCACGCTTCCTGGCCTCGCTGAAGTGAGAGCTGCTCTTCCTCCTGCACCTCTTGTCATCTGAAACTGTCACACGGTCACATCAGATGAGCGCAATGTAAATTAGATCACAGGGTTGTGTCACAAGGGATTTGGCAGGAGCTGGTGACAAAGAACACCTGAGGGGGATATTGTGTCATCTAGTGCGACGCCTGAACACTGACAGGTGTTAATGCTGTATAATTATTCCTGTTTTATTTGCACAAGACACAAAAACATAGCCACTGATATGTACTTGACCTTCATTCAACTGCATTTTAACAAATGACAGTCTATTTCCCCAGGCAAAGTGTTTGGTATTTGCGGCAGGCTGTGTCCAGGTTCCACTTGAGGACACACCGCTGCCCAAATCAAAGTCCCCATTGGAAAACATTGTCTGAGTTCAGTGAGCAAATGCCAGCCCATACAAAACTGCAGGGTAGAACTTGACAGTGATGAACAAGAACACAGGGAGAAAATGAAAGCTGGGGGCCAGAGGATGGCTCATTCCTAAATCATGCTCAAAGTAAGCAAATAAGTGTTTTTGTAAACAGGGCTCGTAGCCTACCCTCCTTCTTGCTGTTGTGGTGGCTTTTTCCATGGGCATCGGTGATGTCCTTGAATGAGAAGAGGAAGAGAACCATTTCACCCTTCTCATTCTTGATGGGCACGATGTCCAGCAGACACCAGAATGCTGTACCTGGAGCAAAAGCATAAAATTTTAATCAGTTTAGGGATATTTTTTCTCATTTGTTGAATGAGGGCAAATCCTGAGCAGACTTATCCATTGCAAATGTACGGGGGCAGGTCTGGAAACGTGTCAATGAGCAAATGTACATTATTAATAGTAGTGTTGTTTAGTAACTTTAATAAATGTATTATGCGAGTTAATTTGAAACTTTAGAATTTAAAATGTCTGATATAAAACTATATCAAGAAATAGTCACTTTTATCCGAAAAACTGCCTACGTAGGAGCAAGACACCCAGACTGAGAGAGACACGTAATGACAACACAGCTTGTTGGTCATTTTGCATCTCTTGTTGGTTGTTCTGTGTCTCTTTGTGGTTGTTCTGTATCTCGTATGATAATAACGAGCCAACTACCTGTCACCTTCTGTCTCTGGTATGGGGTTATACCAAGGGGTTTCCATTCAGATTCAAAGGGGGAGCCTGTGCCCCCCCCCCCCGCCCTTTAAATATATTTCCTTAATGACCTCAGTTTTTCATGCAAACGCCTTTGATTTCCCATGTTATGTCAGCTCTCCTTCCATACTTGTCAAGTATGGCATAGCCTTTCTAAAAATACACCTCAAATTAGACATGGATCATGTTCTGGAGGATTGTGCACAAAGAGAAAGAGCAAGTCAGGGGGTTGGTTATAACAAGTCAGGCAGGGAAGGAACACCACAGATCCAAGACCTCACCATAACCCAGCACGCTCATTAGCAACTCTGCAGAAACTATGCTCTGCCACCAGATGTTTCACATCTTCTATACTGTCCTCAGCATGCCTGTATGTGTCTTTCTGAGTTTGCGCGTATGGTTGATTGTGTGTGTGTGTGTTTGTGCTCATGTGTTCTGGTGCTTGTGTGTGTTAGGCAAAGACAGAGAGGAAAGAAGAAGAAAACACTGTGGACAGTGGTGTTTTAGCACTAGGTTGCGGGTATAAAAACAACATGAGAGAAACTATTTGTGCTTGTTTTGTGCTTGCGAGCGACACTCAGAGGATGGCGTGGGTGTGTCCACTGACTTCTTTCATTTCAACCCTTATCATGAATTAATAATAAGCAATCTTTCATTTAGATTTGATCTTTAACATTTCTTGCGTCTCGTTCACATTCTCTGTCACTTTCACGTCTTTGTTCTCTTTTTCTCTTCTTGGCTACTATTTCTGCAGCTACATTATACACACACTGAGGCCGCTGCAGGTTTGGGTCTCTGTTAAGGAAGCATAATCCTCTGTGCCAGTCAGAGAGGCTTTAGCACTGTTGTATGTTCTCTCGTCATGCACGGCAACTTATTTTGTGCCTCAGACTTTATTCGAGGCGTTAGCTAGAAGTCAGAGGGAATGAGTTAGATTAAGCTGATGTAATAAACACACAAACAGAGAGACAGTGTGTATGGTACTTTGTCCTGCATCAAGAGGTTATGATTAGCTTTGAAAATGTGTATCTGAAAGTGAGTTGAAGCTTGTTAATCAACCACACATTCACTCCTTGTGGCACATTTTAAGCCTATGTTTAAACATTAAGATGAACCAACTGCTGATTTAAAAAAAAACAAAAACCCTAATGTGATTTTTTTTTACTCATAACAATGAGCACTGAAGAGGACAGACTCTAAAAAAGGGGCATATATTGCACTGCTGAACTACTTTATTTAAAATTCGGCATCACTTTGGAGATTCATAATTCAGCCAAAATGTTCAGCTCTCATCTAAAAATAAATGTGCACTTCATGATGTCGAGAACAAAAAAACTCACAACTTAAATGTCGCTTCAAAAACTGAACAGATGATCACAGCTTGATCAAACCAGAACAAGGTCTTGGAAAAAAAAGAAAATGTCTTGTCATTTCCTAAGTTAATAAAAGAGTTTGATCAACTGAACAAAAGATGACAGGAATGTTAATTGCTCCATAACCTTGAATTCTTGAATTTTGAATGAATAAAACTACATACTGAGCTCTACAGGTTATGTATAAACTCTCCTCTTTCTTATTTTTCCCTTTCCTCTCTGCCATGCACCCACCATTCTTCTTGTAGAAGTGGACCTCGGCCTGGTACTCCTCTCGGCCCTCCAGAGCCTTCTCCATCTGCTGGGCCACATGCTCGCTGGTGTCGGCCCCGTACAGGAAGCGGCAGCTGCAGTTCTTCTGCATCACCTCAGTTCTCGTGAAGCCCGTCAGTTCACAGAAGCCGTCTGAGCAGTAGACGATCGGGTAGCCACGGTGGCCCTGGGCATTACCCAGCAGGAAATTACTGTCTGTGAGGGGATGGGGGGGGGGGGGGGGGGTGGAAGGAACAGCCGGGTGCATCACGTTATAGTCTGAAGCAGTTGGTCTCTTTGTAGAATCAAAGTATGTTTAGCACTTTGAACTTGTGTCAAAGAGTTGCAGGTTTAGTTGAACACTAGTTTATAAATTCAAAGTAAACATGAATCAGACTTTGGTGTGGACTCAATTTCAGGCTAAATTAATTTCCACAGTCCGTCATCGTCAGATTTCTGGACTGAGTTATGTTGCGGTGTTTGTAAGAACAACTGTTGTGGGCGGTTAAGGGAATTGGCGTCTTGGGCTGCAGATGGTAAAATATAAAAACAGCTGACTGGGGTATAAAAAGAGCACAGAGGTTATTGATTGATTCTCATATAACTCTCGGCTCCCTTGACTGGATGATGTGAACCCATAAAAGCCCTGACCCTTGAATTTAAAAACTGACTCGATAAAAGAAGAGCGCGGGGAAATAGACATGTGAATTTGAAGGAACGAGAACAGGCAACAAATTTAAGAATTACAGAGGAAACTAGACACAAAACAAACTCTAGACACAGTGTTCCATTGCTTTCTCGTGAGAATATTTTAATCATTCATAGATTCTTCATCAAATGCATGTATTATATTTTTCCCATTCATTAATACACAATTAATTGATTGATTGATTGATTGATTGATTGATAGATACAACAATAGGCAATATTTTAATGTAAAACATAGATGACCATAAGTAAATGGATGGATGTAAGACAGTATTCATCCATTCCAAAATTATGGTACATTAGTATATATATGGCTTTATATCAAATCTTGTTGGATCTTTTTCACGTTGGATTTCATATGATTAATGAAAGCCGTGAAAGCCATGTCTAGAAAAATGCAATAAACTACCTTACAAAGACCCCCCCCCAAGAACCATTCATCTAAACATCAAATTAAAGTGGAGGAATTAAATCAATTGTGCAGGTTTTCGCATAACCTAAGGTCTGTTGTGGATATTTGCTCTACCTTTGTGCTGCCCATTAGTTCCCAAAACATCTTTGCTTTGCCTCTGCTTTGTTTCTGTCCATGCTTTCAGCACCACAGACAGTTCTCCAGCAGCAGGCCTGTAGCCTGTGCTGTTTTTCTTTTTGTATCTTGTTTAATTATGTCTGCAGGACATGAGCATGCAGCACCAGAGCTCTGTTCTGGAACCTTTACTCAGTAACTTCTCACTGCGGCCCTTACAGATTGTGCATTTTTTCTGTGTACCTATATGTATTAATTAATGGCGATAGGTATACTGTAGTGACTGAAGTGTGATGTCACATTTTCCCTGTGTTGCTAGAAGCATGTGACCTTGAAGAGCTAAAGCAGGTTCTTGCTGCAGTCTGGCTTCTTTGTTAGATAACTAATTTGGCCACGTTTGCCATAAGCTCCAGTGGACAGCACTTTGAAATACAGTACATTAAAAGCAGTCCCTGTTCATTTTTCTATTGAACATTTCACAGGCAAAGGCAAAGCAGCATACTCAGTGGTGTTAAAGTAAGATAAAAACTAAATGGGGGACTTCAGCTGATTTCAACTTTTTATCGTCACTGTTTTTGATGAATGAAACAGACTAGTAGACACTGATCTATACAGACAAAATAACAGCCTGCAACTGGAAAAATTACCAGATGGCCAGACTAGCACCTCTCAACAAATCCATAATGTTTTTTATGTTTGTTTGTTTGGGTGTTTTTTTAAACTTTGGATACATTTTACTAATCCATTTTTTTTTTAACTAGTGCATTCAGCGTCAAATCATACCCCCCAACACCCTCCCATCCATACTTATCTGTTTTACTGGATTAGGTATATATTTGCTAATTATTTTCAAAAGTCAATACTGAGGCATCAACCTGACTTCTTTCTGCCACTTGAGTAAAAACATCAGCCTACAGATTTTCTGAATGCCAAGCAAAGAGGCAGCACACAGACAAACACACAGACAGACAGACTGGTCTGATTTCCACCGATTCCACGGAGACCGAGTCTAAGAAGGAGGAGTATTAAGCAGCTGTGACCGCACTTTCCACAATCTAGCACTTTAATTGGCTAGACTGAACGGAGAGCAGCCCATAGGGGATGTCTTTTCTGAGTAGTGACAACCTTTCTTGGGTGTGCAGTGAGCAGCGACTAAATTGTCACTGTGGAATTATGGAAAGAGACAGGCATTAGTCGGATCCATCAACAGATGGAGGTACAGAGGGGGGGTTTTTTGCTTACACAGAATTCATTATATGGAAACTGAAGTATTCCTCTTCTATAGTCTCCTGCGGTTCTTCGTATGTGAGTTTCATTTAGAGACACTAAGCATTTTTTCGCGTATGAAGTCACAGCTTTAAAGATAAAGTGCTCTGGAAGTCGGCTCCATATTTTCAGATCTAAATAAATCGCCCTAGAAACAATGGACGAACAAGACTTGATCACCCATCCTGTAAATAAATAAAAAAAAGCCCTCTTTTTCATGTTCTATATTTTCCCGACACCCGAACTCAGTGTGCCAGTGAGTGTTGGAGTGCAACTGCATTCATCTCTGGTTTATGTAATGTTTACCTAAGAATGGTACATCTCTACTAAGCATCCCTAAATCGGTCCTTCAAATAGGTCAAGGGCAGGTGTAGTCATAAATCACTATATAAGAATGTATATAAACCAAAGAGCCATGAAGGGAAAAAAAAAAAATTATGCCGAGTTTGGAGCTATGGAAACTGCCTCATACTGTGGATTAGATTTGTCATTAAAGTTATCTGCATGATTCAGGGACATTTCATTAAAGCTGGAATGTCTGAAACTACAGTGTTCTCTTCAGGTGAATTAAATCTGGTGCCAGTCAGTTTTTAGTTTCTGTAAAGTGCATTTAAAGGTTTAAAAATGTATGAGATATTTTAATTTGCTTTTTCGCTGAGATTAGAGGGGAAAATTGATACCACTGTCATGTCAGGATGGTAAATATGAAATTGTAGAGAGTAGCTGCTTGACTTAGTTTAGCAATAAAGACTGTAAACAGGGTGAAAACGAGCCTGGATTGATCCAGAGGTCCCATAAAAAAAGCAAATTGATATTTTTACACTTTGGGTTTTTATGCAGATTAAAACAAGAAATAGCATGTTAATAAGTGAACATTAGAGGTTCTGGTGGGCGGATTTGGTTCCACTTGGACAGAGCCACACTGGATGTTTTCCTTCATCAAAAATAACTGTTTGCTGGCTTCAGCTTCATATTTTCATTCTTAGAGTCTGTACTGTACCCAGTCTTCTAATTTCACTTATCTAACTCTTGGCAAAAAAAAGAGAATGAGTGTTTTCATAATGTCAAACTATTCATTTAGGTTATCAGGGTTTGTTTTTTTAATGTTTCAATTTTATATCCTTGACACCAGGGCTGAAAAATATACCTCCCCTTGCTTTCACACTATTCACTTCAGTTTCTACTACTGCATAGTTATTTCTACTTTGGTACCTTTTTCTAAACAAGCAATCCAGCACCCACATGAACCCCACTTGATAAACAGTTTTTGTGTGTTTGTGTGTGTGTGTGTGTGTGTGTGTGTGTTTGTGTGATTGTGACAATGCCTCAATTCTTAGGCTCTAATCCTCTGGGGGATATTACTTCGAGTGGTCGCTCTGCTGTGCCAGCTGCCTTAATTACGCATCTGTGCTGACTTGCTACAACTGTAATCTGACATGATAATGCTACATGCTACTGCTAGCAACAAGCAGCTGGCTTCGCGTCCATGTTGCATAAGTTCCTCAGTGCATAAAAGACTGATGAAGCTCATGAGGCTTGGCCTCTGCATCAACAGCTAATTACCATACAGTACCATGTAATTACCTATTGGGGTAAATGGGTGAGAAGTCGACTCACAGGGGAAGAGGTCTGGTAAAGAGGCATTAGGAGAGTCAGTTGTTTATTTTGATATCAGTGATTAACTAGAACATTTTCTAGACCTTTAAATGGCACACGTAGACAACACCTGGGTAAGAAAAGTGATTTTCTAGAGCTGTTTTGACAAAAGAATCTGTGTTGTTGTGACTGAATCCTGTAAATGGTAAAAGGACTGTGGTTATGTAGCGCCCTTATCCCGGGAACAGTGCAAAGTGCTTTACAAAGCCTTACACCCACTCACACCTACATTCACACACCGATGGAGGCGGAGCTGCAATGTAAGCTGCAGACCTGCACATCAGGAGCGGATTTAGATTTCACTGTCGTACTAAAATAACACATATTTATGTGGGAGTCACGGACCAAACCACCAACTCCACAATTATTCGATGAGTTAGTATCAATGAAAGATTTGATAATGACTCATCAATGCCTGGATCAAAATTAGCACCTATAAAACTAAATACCAGGAGCTTCAAAAGAAGAAGCAAAGGATGAAGCCAAACAATAGCTTCAGCTATCCACTGGCTTGTGTGTGCACTGCTCTGGCCTTTACAGCTGCCCATTAAGACCCTTTCATCAGCTGGGTAACAATGAGTTCCATAAGGTTCAATCTGACAGTCCTTCCCTTTCTCCCCTTTGGTTCCTTGGTTGCCTATTCACAGAAATGTGTTTAGGGGGGAAATAAACCCGGTTCTTATCTCTGCCTGCAGCTGCCCTGTGGTTACACAGCCCCACAGAGTGAGCACTGCTGTCAATGTGAAACCGCCGCCAGCGAGGTCGTGTAAAGGAGCTGGGGGGGTGTAAAGGACAGGCATGTATGCTGTAACACACACACACACACACACACACATACACACACACACACACACACACAAGACATTCACAGCACAGCACTGGTGGTTCAAGTAGGAAACTGGGAGATCTTGGTTTTAGCCCATGTGACAACAAACATCTGCCCTACTGACGTGCCCTGGAGCAAAAAAAAAGCCCCAGAAGGGCTGTTCTATAACTGGACCCTGACCTCTGACCTCTGAGAATTTCCCTTTAGGGATCAATAGACAATTGTCACAAACATATAGACACTTGTGTGAAATCAGCAATCTGGACATGCAGACACATGACAAACACAAAGCCCTGAGCCCACCAACGCAGATACATACACACAAACACAAACGTGCCCACTATTCCATTGGGGAACAGGAACACTGACATTGCTATGAGCAAAATACTGCACTGAACAGTGCCAAAGGTTACTGACTTAACCTGTTCTGACATTTTGCTTATAGTGTGAGGAGTCTATATGTTACAGACAAGTAACTTCCTCATTCCAGGAACTGTTAAATTAAAATTAATTTAAAATTGCTTTCAGGGTTTGTAAATGTTAATCTTTAGGTCAAGCACAGTTAAATCAATATTTTTGAATACACCTCTTACTCAGAGCCACAGACTGAAAAAAATACTCTGAAACCCCCTGATGGTATGAAAATGTGGAATATGAAGCTGCACAATAGATACTGGCTGAGAGACAGACGTCATGCTTTTGTAAACCCAAATGCTCCATTATTTGTCATGGCAGAGTGTACATGTTGTGTGTCTTGTTGTGTGTGTGGTCTTGTTTTGCATGGTGGAAGCAATTTAAGTAATTATATGGGCATGTTGGAAAAATGCAATGAGATAGAGATGTTTGCATAAATAGATATCTGCTATAACCTGTGCTTATTGGAAATAGTAAAAAAGGTTGGGGGCTGTGTTCGAGTGACAAAACAGATCAAAATTTTGAACGTTTGACTGCCTAGCTGCTCAGTCAGCAGTTGCACCTTCTTTTGTTTTGCTGATTTTAAAGCATTTTTGTTGAGTCTATATTCCATATTATGCAACTGCTAAGAATATGTGGCAGGCGTTATTTTTAAAACTATTTCAAGGCCGAATAAAATTAGGTTTTTTATATAAATAAATGTACATTTTGTTATGAAGTGTTAGTAAATTTGGTATGAAAAATGCCCATATTCAGTATTGAATATTTAAAAAAAAAACTGTGATTATCAGATTCTCAAAATGATGATTTTATGCATTTTTGCAAAATCATACAAAGGATGAAAGTTTATTTTTGCCATTAGCTGAGCCTGAGAGGCAAAACTATCAGCTGCAAGGGACAGGCAGAGTCTAATACTGTACCTCCAGTTGGTAAAACTTTAAATCCATCCAGGTATTTAAAGATCCCCTCTAGACATGTTTTAAGACTGACAGACAGACTGACTGACATGTTTGTTTGATACTGTTATTCCTCAAAAAAGTTCAGTTATGTTTGTGTAGTTTGTATACTGGAGCATGAACACAGAGAAACGCTCTCTCTTTAGCAGATCAATGTGAAGTCCTCTAGAGTCAAAGTCTGCTCGGCCGTGATCCTGCACAGTGAAGGTCAAACAGCCAAGATTTTTTGAGTGAAGGGCGACTTCAACATTTTTTACTGTATTTTATCAAAGTTTCAGGAATATACTTAGAGCAAAATAATTTTTAGACAGAAATGGAGGCCCCCCTTTAGCTGCAGCAGGTTAAAGGCAGTTTGAGGTGATACTTAAAAGGAATCGCAGCTTCACGGCCCATAATGCCACTCGTTTTATGATGCGCCTTTCTTCAACAAGAGACCAGCTGTCTTCTAAAAAGTGCTTGATTGGAGAGCAAGTTCAAGTGTTTTGCGGACTGTCTTTTTTCTCAACGACCAAAGTGTTCAAGCATCATCCATGTCAAGTGGCAGGACCCTGTTGCCCCGGAAACAGGAAGGAAGCTATTTTAAGCCGTGGGCATGCTGCCACTCCTCTAGGACCCACAGTTTTACAGCTGCTAGCAGTGAAAACTTGCTGCAAAGTGGTGGATGTGGGCTCAGCTGTCCTGGTCCAGAGATACAATAGTGCTACAGGACTGCATATACCACATCTTGAGAAAGAGGAAGTGCCCACTGACACTTTAGCACTCTAAACAATACTTTGTTTTTGGACATCATTATCAATATTGAATGAACTTAACAAAGAGGAGATGAACAGCAGATCAAGAATGTTTTTTCTTTCCGCATTAATGGACATTGATGTATATTGCTAATAGTCTTTATTAAAAAAAAATGGTGTTACACATTAATGAAGACAATGAGCCCGAAAGGAAAGTTTCCTTTGCCTCTTGCCCCCTTACACATCAAGGTCAGAGAGGAAGTACAACCGGAGAGAAGCCCTCCGGAGTTGACAGGGGGGTCCATGTTCAGTTCAAGGACTCTTCAGCAGGGCAGATGCAACATGAGGGCATGACCCCCCTTGGTCCTCCATCTGAACTCTGTTTGCTCACATCATCTCTAGATTCAATTTGTGTATATTCTCATCCCACAAACCTCCCAATTTGTTTTTCAAACTACAGTCAGTGTTCAGATATGTGAGCAATTTCTGATGAGCAACATATCAGAGTGCTTAAAGCTCTTGAGAGATCCTCTAACCCCTCATTAGGGTGCCTAACTAACAAGTCATAATTGTTTATCCTACACATCAATTACACTCTAATGTCACCCATTGCACTCTGTTTTTTTTTGCCGTGTAGAAACTGAGACCCAGCTTGGAGAATAACTGCAAGAAAAGCCGTTGATCCAGGCCGTTGCGACGGGCTGAGGGAGGACAGGCTGAATCGACAAGCGAACAAACACAGACGTCCCCGCGGTATTTGTTTACAATGAGCCACAACCTCCCCTGAGGTAGCACAAGGTAAAAAACAAGCGACACAAGCTGAGCAGAGACGGCAGTGCTGCCTAATGGCTGCAGTGGCTAGTTTGGAGCTAACTGTGTGAAATGAATGAGAAAAGACAGCACGATTTCTGAAGGTCAATGTTCTGCCGGTTGCTTTATTGTAAAACTTTTCTCTACATCCCAGTGCAACCAGCTGCAGATGTTGCTTTACTCAAGCAGTGTTTGGGTGTTTCTGGTTCAGATACAGAGAATCAGAGACTGACCCGATAGCATGTGTATCTTAGTCATACTCAAGTTCAAGCAGGTGATAAAAGGAAAAGAATTTTTTTCTGATATCGGCTCTGGCACACAGAAAACACCAAGAATGTTGCAACTAGCAAATCTTTCTTATTTCTTGTGATCACAAGCATCCTTTAACTGCTGAAAGATATTTAATGGTCTTGATGATATTCATATTCAACATATCTTTTGCCCTCATTAGATAGGATGCGCTAGAGAGCGGACAGGAAACAGGGGGAGAGAGAAAAGGGATATGTCATGCAACAAATGTCTCCAACTATACTTAAACTGGGGACACAGCAATCACATGATCAGTGACTTTACCCACTAGGCCACAGGATGCCACAATTTTTACCTTGGAAAGATTTCCATTGTACTTACGGGTGCCATCGAAGCGTGTCGCGATGGTGTCCAGAAATGTGTTCTGGGGGGCCAGGAGGCCCTTCATCACTGGCATCTTGACCCAGATGTGGGACGGCCAACGGCTGGCTTGCGGTCACACCATCCCAGAATAAGAGCAGGTGGCTTCCGGGGGCTCTCAGCAGGCGCGGGAGACTTTGAAGGTGACAGTTCAGTGCCAGTCGCAGGGACACACATTTACAGTAAATGCAGCCACCATTCACCAAGCGATGCCTCTCCCAAAGACAACAGTGCCACCTGGGAAAACTGAAATAGCTCACTTCACCAGTGAAGTAGGTTTCTAGTGCGGGCAGCTTAGATGAGTAGAAATTAAGAGTAGCAATCACCAGCAGCTGCTCAGTCAGCAGAGAGGGATCATGTCCAGGTGACGCTGAGACAGCCAGAGAGCTTCAGTTCCGTCAGCTCAGCTGCTGCTTGTCTGCACCTTTCAGCCAGAGAGCTCATTCCAGAAGCAGTGTGAAGGAAGTTATCCTTTAAGTCCACTGTGTTTTCCATCTACATGGGGATCAGGAATCTGTCAGACAAAAAAATAATGGACAGAGCATGTGACTATATCTCCTCCATCACTAAGCTCAGTGCTCTGTCAGGATGCTGTGGCAGAGGAGTTGCATCTTTTTGAGCTTTCTTCCCTCCTCACTACTCTCTCTCCCCCTGACTCTCTCCTGCTCCCATCCACTCCTCTGGTATCCCAGCCAATGAGATGCTGGCATCCTCTGTGGGGACCTGTTTTCATCTGTGATGGGGGGAGAGAGCAAGGGAGAGAGAGAGAGAGAGAGAGAGAGACAGACAGAGAGACAGAGACAGAGACAGAGGAAGCGAGAGCGAGAGGAAAGAGGTGGAGGGAGGAGGGAGGGATGAGGGAGGGAGGATGCTTTCGGAGCAGGTGACAGCACCATTACACCCCATAGTGCTACTATCAGCACATGGCTTTTATGTGGATGTCTACAAATCAAGGAAAGATGGATCACCTGCATGTTGGTCAATGCGGCCTATTGTATTCCACTGGACTGTGTTCTATTGTGCTGTTCTGTCATGGGAGTCTTACTCGAGGGAAATTGTGATATTATGTGTGTGTGTGTGTGTGTGTGTGTGGGGGGGGGGGGGGTCACATTTTTTTTTCTCTCACAGCTCTATTTTGCTAAGTGAAGGAGCAACATGAGCTGTAAGGACTGTAGCCCTCAAATCTTGTTCCTTGAGTATTTCTGTTTCAAACTTGTCTCTTCTGTTAATAGCTGGTCACTGTTGCCCTCAAGGCCTCTACAGTATCCTCATGGGAGAATTAAGGCTCTGGGGGTAAAAGCCGCTAAGAGCGGATTATAAGGATAAGCCTGGAGATGTTTTTCATGGCGTTGTGATGCTAAACACACTAAAGTAATGTTGCTTCTTAGCTCACTTTGACCCTAGCAAACAGCACAGCTTAGCTGATAAGGGAAATACCTCTAGATAGTAATGTTGTTTAACATGAAAATTGTTTATCTTAAACCACCATGTCAACAGTAAGAGTGTTAGATTTTACAGTCAACAGGCAAAAGATGAGTCTGATATCAATTTTAATAATGTAACTCTCGGTACATTTGAATTATTGAAAACTACATAATGAAACCTGATAATTGGATGGATGATTTTTTTTGAGGAGTTAGATTGTGAGTTGTGGTCCCTGTGTTAAAAAACAGGAGTCAGCTCAGCTGCTGCTTGTTTGTGCCTTTCTGCACAGGTTTTGATGCAGTGTATTAACATAATTTATCCATATTAAAATTCATGCAGCTTTTAGTTGGAAGGGTTACAAAATGGTCAGAAGACTGAGACAATTCTTTTCATTTTAAAGTCAAGGATAAGAGGTTTTTAGCAGGAGTAAAGGTCAGAGTTTTACCGAATTGTGAAGCAGAATTGTCATTGTGATTTATTTGCAACTTGAGGAAATCAAGGTTGTATAGGTATATCCAACAGCTAGAAGAAACAGATCCTGCAACAGCAATATATCATTTCAAGGCTTTTTAAAAAAAATACCTATCAGCACTTTAATCAACATATTTAGATTAGCATGACAGCCATGACCAGCTGTTCTCAGAGGTGTTTTTTTTTTACTCAAATAACATTAGAAGTAGCCTAACTGTGAAATAATGGATTTGAAACTGGAATACTTCAGTCTTTCTATGCCAGTCACAGAAATAGAAATGGAAAAAGTTGAACTGATTTAGAAAGTTGTGTTGGCATTTGCTCGAGTCGACAATGAAGTTTATTATCTTTAGGCCGAAAAATCAGTTTTGGACTTGATCTTGATTGACATTCCTGGCAGCAACTGTAGATCTCTAAGATAAGAATATTGAAGGTGAGGTGAATGATCATGCCCATAGTTTTATACTATAAAGATGCCTTTAATATAAACTTTAATTGGATAAAATTGAAGAAACACAAATAACATCTTGTGCATTTGCTGATTCAGATAAATTCAAGATCCGTGTGGGGAGAGGACGACACTTTGCACATTCATCATTAATATCCTGTCAGGAAAAGAATTCTCTGGAGAAAAGGTGATTATAAGGCACAGAGTAATTAATCAATTCAGCAGGCAGCACAGGTAAGCTACATTTGGAGAAAAAAAATGTAGGGAAAAAAACCCCATAGAAAGTAAAAAACGGTCTTGCTGACCGTAACAAAGCATTGTTCCCCTCTCGGATTCTATTCAAGCCCTGGCAGCCCGTCACTGCTATACATTTTTAATAGCCTCTCATTGTCCTTTCGTCTTGTAGTCTATCCATCTCTGCTTGTCATTAATAAAGAGGCTAATCCATTAAACATGCTCACTATCTACTCCACAGTCTAATACGACAGAGTGACGCACGGACAGCCATGTGAAATATTATCCAGCATACATTTCCCATAGTTCCCAGATGTCTGCTGGAGGTAAAACTTGAGGGATAATCACTTGATTTATAATGGATAAATTGAAATTTGAAAGCAAAATGAATCTCACTGGGAACCCCAAACTCTTACTTACCATTTTAAACTTGAATGAAAACCACAGTCCTAATCCTGATTCAATCTGTAAAATAGATGGGCTTTATAGCTGGTATCATTCACTTAACATGCAGCGTCCCTTGTCTCAGTTAAGCACATCCTCCTTCCCTCCGCAAAACCCATTGAAAAATCAGGCCCGTCATTCTCAAATCTCAGCCGTTTACATTGAATTAACTTGTGACCGAGCAGATGTGCTCAGCAGCTCTGCGTGTTTATGTGTGTAAGAAAATCCTCGAGGCACGTGAGGATGACAGACCGTGGGAGACGCACGCCATCTCACCAAACACAGACTAGAAAAAGACGAAAACCTGTAATTAGGTAATGAAAAAAACAGTAAAAGCGTGGAGACTGGACAAATCACATTCACATGATAAAATCGCAAAAACAGTCTTCCTCAATAAGTAGTTTCTCTTCATGCCCATTTATTGCTGGAACCTGACAATTCTGAGATGCTACCATAGTAAACTGGGGTAAATGATTTCACAAAAGAATGTGAAAACAGAAAAATAACATATTATCCGTGTTTTGTTGAAACATAACATATTCTAGGAGATTTTTTCCTGACACTGAGACAATAAGACACTTTTTTATTAGCTTGTTCATTTTTAGGTTCATTAGTATGGGATTGAGAGGGTTTTATTTTAGAATTTTTCAACCTAAGGATGAATATTATCCTTCATCTCACAATCCACACATTTAAAATATTTATCTGTGGAAAAGCAACAACATTTCAGCATTATCATTTTTGTAGTTTCAGTTCCTTAAAGATCATAGATGTTTTTAAGCTTCTGTTTTGCACAAGGGGACCAGAGCAGGGAGATGGAATGGTGAAAGTCAACAATAAGCCTGTAACCTCTGAAGTCCTGGAGAACATGAGGAAGAGACTTTCGCTTTCGCTTCCTCCGGTAACTACAGGTTAAACTGTTTAAAACCTCCAGAGAGGATATTTCCGTGTCTGTTCCTTTGCTTCACTATCTCATGATAAGGATATTTGGTCTGGGCTCCAATGAGGTAAAATTGGCTTTCGTCACTGCACTGCTGCTTCAGACTGATCACACTAATAAGCCAAAAATAAAGCGAAAGCAATGTCAAATCTCTACTGAAATGGGACGTTGCTAAAAATATTAGCCCACTTTGTGAACGGAGAGATCCGCAGAGGGAAGGGTGCCAAGTAACAGCACATTAGAGAAACGGACTGTCAGAGAGGGGCTTGCTCAGTGTTTAGCCATCCACTTTTTCGTCCTTGAATACATGCTAAACGATTTACTATAAATGCAGTCAAGATAAAATCTCATAAAATATAATAATGCTGAAGTTAGTAATAATTTAAATCCATACAATCTTTAATCTGAATAGCACTGCGTGGAAAAATCTCCCTGAGTCTGCCTTTGCACAGGAGCAAGCTGTTGTTCAGACTCCCACTTGCCTCTGATTTTATGTTTGGTTGACTCACATTGACAAGCTTCAGTTAAAGTTGCTACCGGAGACATGATCAAGAACCCAGCTTAAAGAAAAGGGATCAAATAAGTAGTGGATCTGACTGCCTGAAGTAGACAGCAGAATGAGAATTGTTTTCTATGCCTTACACATAAGAATAGCCCCATCTAGCGGCTGATGATTAAGTCCTGGCACTGGTATCATCTGTAAAAAAAAGTAAATTAGTTGGTCAGATGGTGGAAAGTAAACCAATGCCAGCAAGCATATAGTCTGTTGCTTCTTGTCTGCCAGTAACCAAGAAGCACCAGAACCTCTAATCTGAATGATCCTCCAGGGGGATCCTCAGAGTGGGCAGAAATTAACAGCTCACAAAGGGAGGCTGTGAGACAAAGCTGGCAAATTTACATTAGATTAATTATGTTCTTTAAAAGGGAAGGGCTTATTCAAGATAAAGTAACGGTTCTGGAGACAAGTGTAAGAAGTCACTTTAGAAAAACAAAAAGTCTTTTCTTTTCAGCACCCAGAACTGATGTTATAAAAAATATAAATTGCATTCTTACTTTCCCAGCACACTGCATCCACTCTCTACATGGCGATACCAAAGGGACAACAAGGACTAAACGTGCAATGCTAGTGAGTCCAGATTTCATAGGCTTGCTTCTGACGTGAAATCTTTCAGTTTTCACCTTTAGGAGTTTATTTATCATTTATAAATAGACCATAACATACATGAGAATTTTACTTGTAGAAAGTTTCCAAATAAGAGGGTTTATGATGCTTTTCTCTGTTGCACTGCATCGTCACTCCATGATTTAGGTAAACAAAAGGGTTTACTCTTAGATGAAAATCTTGCCAAATGTTACTTTAATTTTCAAGGTGACTGCGTCAATGGGAAAATGGGAATATCATGATGCAAGCCCATTCAATAACGGCAGATGGTGGTTGTTTGAATCCATGAATGTAAAATCTATGAAATCCTTGAATGTATTAATCTGTGCATTTCTGAAAATGTGTGTTTTTGTGTGTGTGTGGTGTGTTTGTGTGTGTGTGTGTGTGTGTGTGTATATATATATATATATATATATATATATATATATATATATATATATATATATATATATAAAAATATATATAAATATAGAAAGGTAGTGCTTCAAAAATATATAGAAATGTAAATGTTTTGCAAGCTCAATTTAGGTCAGTGGGGAGTTTTTCAATGTTCATCTACCTTTTTTTTCCCAGCTGCACCAAAAACCATCACAAATACCAAACTAAAACACTTTTTCCACAGGAATATCACCTGATGTAAGGCAACAAAATGAAAACCTGCTTAGACAGACTTTTTAGTAGTTTTACACCCATAACTCAGAGTATATCTTTGGTACAGTATATATATATACACTGGTTTAAATAGAAGCCAGATGAGATCCTGAATAATATCATAAAAAAAACTACAGTGGTAGTTTAACAGTTCACTTTAATAAAATTATAAATATGGTTTCAAAGTCAAAGGAATATTTGTGAAAAAAGAATGGTTTGTTTTCGTCTGTAACTGATGCCAAAGGCACAATTAATCAACTCCCTGGTAACAAGTTGATTTAAAAAATAGAGACATTCCATTCGGCGTTCACCACAGTCAGAGTCACAAGCTTTATGTCATTCCCCACAACAGGAGGTTTCAGGAAACCGTTTTCCCCAATAAGAAATCAGCGTATTCTTTCCTGCGCAGCACTCGGTGCATTTTGAAGGTGTTGGGCGAAGTGTTTGAGAAGGCCATCATCTGCTTACGAAGCTCCTTGAATGCACCCTCTGCCACCAGCTGGACCCTCATTGGTCCGATGCTGCCTTTGATACGGAAAGACTTGTAGACAGCCGAGTCCTGCTGGAGGCAGGTGTCCAGCTGGAGCGAAGGAGAGAGGACAGCATTCAGAGGAAAGACATTAAATTTCAGTGATTTCAGTGATTTCATGATAAAGTGCAAACATGCTATGTATTTTTGCTACTTTTTCAGGATTTTCTCACCTTGTATCGTTGCTGCTCTGTGAGGTTCCTCACACCTTTCAGTTCTACGAACACCTGGTAATGAGGATCTGAGCCGCCTATTGAATCTCCTGCAACACCATAGTTTAAGAAAGATTAATTGCGATGCAAGCTGAGCCTGACTAACCACTCAGAGGATTTAATACGCACAGGTGTCGGGACATCTTACCCAGGATGCCGCTCTCAGCGCAGCAGTAGTCGACCAGTTGAGCTCCTGGCCACTGAGCGACAGCTTTCTTAAGGGCATCAAGGAACAACGCTTCAGACACCTTCTCCCCTCGTACGTTCAACATCTGACCCCGTCTGATGGCAGACAGAGGCAGAGAGGTGATATTTTGCTTTAAGATTTACTTGGGCAGACAACAAAACAAGTCAAAATATAACAAACATCGTATGAGATGATACAAGTGTATTTATTTGTACACTATACCTGTATTGAAACTCAACAATGGGACACTGTTTGTGGAATCCAACTACTTTCACAATGTCTCCAATGCGGTATCTGTAAAACAGTAAATACCAATTTAACTTATACAACTGTCCAACTCAACTAATGTTCATTAGTTAGTTATAATGTTGCATTTTAATTGCATAACAGTTCTGGACATTAGCTTTATCATTCTGTCATGAGTGCGGTCAAGTGAAAGCACATCACAATACAACTGACTCAAAGTAATTATGGGGCATCATTTCTCTCAAACAATCTTATGTGGCCTAAAATTTTACAGAGGGGTATTTAATTGACAATTATCCTTTAAATCAGCAAGGAACAACCATCTGACCATGAAGGCCACAAACAAAAAGAGAAAATGTTTGTCTGGGATTATAAAACTCTGCAAGAGAGCACAATGACTCTTTAATTCTCAGTACGAGGCGTTAGTTTTCTGCAGTTATGCACAGTGTAATAATTCTATACATACTCAAGTAAATAAAAAGCACACTTTATACCTGAAGAGTCCTGAAGCGTTTGTGATGACAAGCTCATAGTTCTGTCCCTCCTCTACCTCCTCCATCAGCAGAGTTTGAGGATTCTCCTCCTCCAGGCTGCTCTCTGGCAGGAACTCACAGAACATGGAGCGAGGACACAGCAGATAGCGTCTGTTTGGCTCCTGAGGCCACAGGTTCACACCTATAAGACCTGCAGGGTCCCATACATTCAGTTAAAGCCGATGGATGACTTTCTAACTTGTAAGCACAGAAATAAAAAAAATAAAATAAAGACAAAAATGTTTAATTGGTGCCATTACTCATTCATACTTAGACCTTTATTTAACCTCAGAGATCACTCTCCTATTTAGGGGCCAAAACTAATCACGTTGACATTTTATTTTGGATTAATTTATCATTTAAATGATAAACTGTCAAATATCACAAAATTGGTCATCACAAGTTATTAGAACCAAAAGTGGCAACTTTTCCTTGCATTTGTGAATTTATAACCAGCAAATGTTCTTTATAACGTAAATGAATTGCCACATTGAAAACTATTGAATTTTCTGATCATCTAATTTATCTTGTTTATCAACATACTTTTATCTATTCACTCTACGAATGCTACTGACATACTACCGACATACAGGAGTCCTGCTGTGGGCCAAGCACTCCATTGCTGACATTTACTCACTGTCATTCAGTGCTTATTAGACCAGGGATTAGGGGACCTCAGGCAGGTTTTGCAATACAGTAGGAAACACACCCTCCACCTGTCATGTCACATAGATATTTTTCCTGACCACTCTACTATCAAACCTGCCAATCATTTTGTCATGTAGAATAGCTGTTCACACAGTGGTGGGTCGCATACTGGTTCTTACCTTCAGTGGCAGCGTAAAATGGTGAGTAGAAAGGAACTCCCTGGCAGTAATTCTCCCTCAACATTTCCCCATAAATCTGATTGGAGCCTGAATCCACTGCCAGCACCAGGTGGAGGTGAGGCCACAGCCGCTTAGCGATCCCCCTGAAGCTGCCCTGGAAGTGGGCTCGGAGCTGAGCGGCTCTCTCTGGGTCCGGCTTCATCAGAGCTTCGAGCCCAGCCCTAACTTTGGGCTCCAGAGTCAGAGCACTACTGATCTTCCCTCTTTCAATGTCCTCAACAAGCTCCTGCCAACGATCCTGCAGGACAGAAATATTACTAGAAATTCTTAGTTCATCAAAAAGATTCACAGAGCTGTCAGTGGGAACCATATTTTTAATGTGTATATATATATATATATATATATATATATATATATATATATATATATATACACACACAAACACACACACACACACACACACACTTTTTAGATATTAAGGTTAAAAAAAAGAAACATGTATTTTCAGAAATGTAAAAATTAATACATTCAAGGATTTCATAGATTTTACATTCATGGACCTCAATATTTTTGATTTTTCATTTGAAAAGTATTTAATCAAGTAGGAAATAGCACGATACAAAAGAAAAAATGTTTATATATGACACGCAACTGTTAAAAAATCATAAAGTGAACTATGCTGTACCTGTAGGGCACTGAAAGCATAGAAGACTGTAGAGGCAAAGTTGGACTCCAATGTTCCCACAGTGGGATCTTTCAGGGCAAACAGGAGGTGCAGGTAGAGGGTGTCCTTCTCACTCGGAACCTTTATGGACAGGGGAGAGTAGAGTTTAGTGTAATCATTCAGAAATTAATTTGACTTCTGCATGCAAACCAAAAGAGAACCAAAAAAAAAAGAAAACAATGTTCAGAAACTGCTACCTACTTTCCAGTAACTGTCATTTCACCGTAAATCCTTCATGTGACATAGTGGCGAATCCTGCAGAAAACAATAAATTTATTGTACCTCAAAGGCCGGTGCTGGGGTGGTGTAGAGGTTCAGCATGTGGCGGGAGGAGGCTGGTGTGGAGGAGTTTGGTCCGATGGGAATGCCGGCCTCAGACTGGCGAAAAGTAGGCGTGTAGAAGAACTTGGCTGTGCGCTGGAGGCTGTCAGTCGCAGGGAACGCCTGCCGCATGGCATCCAAACACACAGTCACCCCCTGGTGGAAACACACAAATGAATATCATCCGTACCATACTTTTTTCTGCATAATAGCACAACCAAGGCTGCGACCGGGCCAACACATCATCATCAAGGAGCGGCTTCACCTGCAGGAAGAACTCTGTGTTGGTGTCTTTGGTGCTGAGCAACATGGCACTGGGCCCTGATGTCCCAGAGGTCATGGCCAGGATCAGTGGCTTCTCGGCAATGATCACCTTCTCCTCTCCTGCAGCGATGCGTCCGATGAGCTCTCGGTAGTGCTCGTATGTGGTGATGGGGTGACGCGCCCTAAAGCTACCACTGTCTGAAACGAAATCAGTGTCGCTTTGAATCAACCATTCATTTTGATTCCTGCAGTTTATCAAAACATGTAATTTGAAGACATCAACTTGGGCTTTAGGGTATTGTCATGGACATTCTTCACCATTTTCTGAAATGTATAAATCAAATTATTAATCAACTGATCCAATAAAAAGAAAGAAAAAAAGATTCTGGATCACCGAATTAAAAGAAAACAGACAATTATTTAAATAGCTAAATGAACGTGAATTATATAGGAGGTGCAACAGTTAGTCAATTGATTGACCAGATGATCGACAGAAAATTTATCAGCCATTATTCCGATAGTTAGTTAATCTTTTTAGTCAACTTTTTGTCAGAAATGTTAAAAACATTCAATGGGTCCAGCATCTAAAATGTGAGAATTATACAAGTTACTTGTCATGTATCAAAGTTAATAAACACCTTTTGGACTGAGTTTGAATAAAATAGGCAAACTGAAAACATCGCCTTGCGCTGAGAGGAATTATGACAAACGTTTTTCACTATTTTTCACATATCAAGACTTCAAGATCAAGAAAACAACCATTGGTTATTAACCACTGGCTGTATTCTTGATAACGAAATCAACGGTTATATTAATATTAGGCGTAATTATGAAGTCCAGTCTCTGGGGGGGACTGAGGTTGCTTTTAGGGGTTTTGGAGGCATGACCTCGGTGTAGTCCTGGTTCCCGGCCCTGCGGCCATAGCTGTGCAGCCTATAGACTGACAATACATCAAGATTACATCACAGTAAGTCAGAGGACAAATCTGTGTGAGAGCTCGGTTTAACGCACAGGCAGGTTGTTATTATGCACCGGGCCCAAATCACCAATATCCACAATCAGGGACTGTTCGTTGACACGCTCTTCTCCTTCTTCTTACCCTTTATCGACGAGAAGTCGAACCGTCTTCCATAACATGTGTCTGCGTTTTTACGCAATCGCTCCAGCAGGGTCTCCTCCTGGGCTCGCCTCACTCCGAGCGCGTCCGCCTCGAGTCTCTTCCTCTGCCGCCTGCCCAGCCAGTCCACGGCCTTCACCGCCAGGTACTGGCCGAGCAGACCGCCCAGCGTGCGGTTCTCGCCCTTCATCTTGGAGCCGAGGTCCCTCCAGACGAGCGCCATCCCGACCAGGGAGCAGACGCCGAGGGCGGCGGGCAGAGCGGGCGGCATCGCTGCGGAGTTACGAAAGGAAGAGAGGCAGGGGGAGAGAGGAGCCGGGCGGGGGCGCCGTTAGCCTCCGCCACCGCCGGTAACTCGGTTTACCGGACGGCTTTTGACCGGCGCTCCTCCGGGGACACGGTTACAGCGACATTTCTTCCGTCGTTTCACCCGTTTAGCTTCATCGATTTTCGTTTCTTTATATAATACCACTTACCCAGCGTCTTTCCGGCGATGGCGACGGCAACCGATAAAACGGCGAAACACAGGGCCACAGCAACATGGAACCGGGAGAAAGGCATGTTTAGAAAACGACGTGACTCGTTTTTTGTTTGCTGTTTTAACTGTTTACATCAATGATGTATTTTTTTTTGTCGTGTTTGTGTCTCATCATATGCGCCAGAACTTTTGCTTTTGAGCTGCTTCCGTGTTTGGGTCGCAGCTTATCCCTGATTGGTCGAGTAAACTGTGACGTTTGCGAAACTTCGACACATAGACTTGAGAAATTTTTATTTTTGAGATATGAAAAGATACATTACTTGTATGATATCATCATAATTGTCGACTATTTATATTATTAAATTATACAGAAGATATTTTATAAGATCCTCGTATAAATTCTATGTTCCTGCACAACATTTTTTTTTTCATGTTGATGATTGTTTTTAACCTAGTAAAAGAAGAACAACCCACAGAAAACCTAATTTTTAAAAGAAAAAAAAATATCTGACAATATAAACAACAGAAGATCCACTCGTAACTTCATAAATTACTGGGTAATGTCAATAATACACTCCTGAAGGAGAAATATTACTACCACTAATGGTTTCAGAGTTTCATATTTATTCTTCATTTATATATTTTGTTTATTTACAACAACATTTGTATGCATCGTAATTAATCTTTAAGTATGTATCTGCTAAATGATGTCTAGTGAATATCAATAATAAAGAAAAAAAACTATTTATTGCATCAGATCTTGTTCATTGTCCTTTATGTTGATTAAGATTTCCCTTTGTTTTGATAGCATGCTATTTACTTTTTTCACAATATTGATGATAAGCGTAAATCTACATAGTAAATCTGAACTTAATGTATATCAATTAGTAAATTAAAATTTTAAAAATTTGAAAAAATCAGAATCCCATATTCTATCTTTGAATTAGATTTCAGACATTACACAAACAGAATCAGAACATCAACGAAGCTGAAAACTATTAAAACTTTAAAAATATGTGCTATCCTTTTGATAATTAATTATTACTTTCACACAGGATGAAATTTATTTGAGATAATGTTGCCCTGAAACTATACAGTAACACTTGCATGATTTATTCATTAGGTACAGAATGCAGGGATATGATTACTGATTTGAAAAGCGATGTATGTGTCAGGGTGGTAATATCTGGGGTCTTGTCCTGAGCTGCAGAACGTGTAATGACTCCTTCTGGCCTCTGGCTGTGCATTAGTCCACAGAAACCCCTTCATCAGCTCTCCTCTTCAGAGCCTGCCAAAGATCAGAGAAAACACTGAAGCCTCGATGCTGGACAGTGCTGGAAATGATGAGTCAGAGAAAACTGCAGCTTGCTCACCTGTGTCATTTCCACGGTGACAGCTGATCACGAAAGAGGACAAAAAAAATTATGTAGTGTACATGAAATGATGAACCCATGATTGATGATTTTAGATTGATGTTAGATATATTTTGCGTTTTTTGGACTGACCTGCCCAAGAAGAGAGTAAAACTAAGGGTCCATCGACAGACACACCATGGACCAGCTCAGCGAGCCAGGACACCTCGGCTGGGTTGTCGACAAAAACCTCCTCTGGGTCATCAGTGTAAAACTCAAACTCTTCCACAGTAAAAACAGAAACACACACATGCAGAAAGTGTATCAGTGACAAGGCTGTTTTACAAAAATGGATGGACCAGTTCAGCAGCCCTAATTGTACTGTGTGTTTTTCTCTCTATCTTTACAGTTATTTATTTTGTATTCTATGAGAACTTTTGTGGAATAGAACGTATAACATGGGAAGCAGCTGATGACATAGCTAAACATGAGCTGCGCGCTCTTGGAACACATTTTATCCTCTCAGCTGACCTGTGACGGAGCCTCCGTCTTCCTCCTCCTCTTTGGACCAGGAAGTGCTGGTTCCTGCTGCAGCACTGCAGTCAGACATGGAGGATGTGAGGCTGTTGCTTTGAAGTCGCTGTCTTAAGCGTGCTGTGTCACAGATGTAGGCCTCTTTATAGAACCGACTGGCTGCAGATACAGGCCGAGAAAAAAGAGAAAAATGGACCTCCGTGTTGTAATTATGTAAGAAACAGGCTTAAAGGACCCTTGTTATTCAGTTTTCATGTTTTCAAAACTGCTTGGGCTTGGAGTCAGAATAATATTCTTCAAAAAGTTTTCCTGTGGTAAGAGTTTAATGAAGTGGAACAATAGTCACAATATTAGACCTTGATTGTCTGACGGCACCAGATGCTCTGACGGAAAGGACAAAACCTGATGAGAGGAGGCTTAAAGGGACCAACTAAGACCAAGTCGAATTTATGATGACAAAAACAAAGCCCTGTGATCTCAAAGCAGAGTAGGATGAGACTGCTGACCCTGCATGTCTTCCAGCTGTTGGATGTAGTTGACCGCATCTCTGGTGTTGATGTGGTGCCGGTGACTCTCACTGAGGTGCTTCAGGACGTGTTTGGAGTGGAGGGCGGAATGAGTATAATACACCAGCTTAGGGAGGCACAGGGAGCCGACTGCAGCGATTTCAAACCTGCTCCCCTGGAGAGCAAGAGGAAGGTAGGGATCGAAAAAGAGAGGTAAATGAGGAGTTGATGTTGTACGGGTGGCAATATACAAATGTGTGAATATAAGTATACTTAGGTGTGTATGGTGTTTTTGGGACCAACCTGGAAAGTGATGCGGTCGATATCGGTCCAGGAAAAATCATACAATAGACATAGTTTTCCTTCCACCCCCTTGAGAGAAAACAAATCAGTTCATATTTATAATACAAGCCAACTCAGAAGTAAACTTATTTTGAAAGTCTCAGAAAATTTATTTACATCTACAAAACTTTTCATGAATTACTCAATTCCCCAGCTTTATGAAAATTATTTGACACTTAGGAGGACCCTACCTGATAAATATGGACCCCTTTCACTGCCACACCAAAAAGGATTGAACTTCTCAGCTCTTTTTTCTCCTGCACGTAAAAGGACAGATGGAGGAAGCAGAGTTTGAAAAACAAATCACGAGTTCATATAACAGATGCTGCGGCATGGAGTATGTTTGCCCAGATAAATAAGCACAGAAATGAAAACTCTGAATCATCTGCGATGAAGCCAAAAAAGGCAATACTCAGTCCTTGTTCCCAATGCTGGTCATCAGGCCAAATTACCACTAACAGAAACACTGAGTGTGACTCGGTGCAGTCTGACCTGTCTCATCCTGTAGATGGTGACCGGTCCATCCAGCAGGCCGCTGGCCTCTTTTATAAACTGCAGAATAGCTCGGCTGCGTGACACACCTCTCAGCTCACCGTGCAACACAGGGCAGTGCTGGAGGAGGTAGTCTCGTCCACGACGATTTATCAGCTGAGGACACAAGCACGTCACTTACAGACGGATAAAATAATTGTCATTTCCAAGGATAGGTCCAAATGGTTACACTTTATTTATTTATTTTACCCAGGAGGGGAAGTAATCTTCAGGAAGAAAGTAACGTCTGTGTTTTCTCTCCTGGGTTTTCATTTCTGCTTCTTCATTCCCCTCTCTCTGATTCAGATCTCCAACTTCAGCTTGAAGTGCAAACGCTGCCAGCTGGAAGAACAAAGCTTCCTGATGGCGGCTCTCTGAGCACAGCACCTTCTGCCTCAGCTCGGCATAGTAGAGCTGCCGTACTTTGCCACTCCTGAAACCACCGGAGAGGAGAACAAATCACAAAAGTCATCTTTGTTTCATGGAAGTTTTTGAGCTGCCATTTTAGTTCACAGGTTGCCTCATAATTAAAGAAAAACACAATGTTAAGACAATAATCACACAGTGGCAATTATGGTTTGTATATGTGCAGACGGATGCATTTTTTCAGAAAAAATATACTGATAGGAGACCAACTTACGATATTAGTCGCCCACTCTCTACATAATGCTGTACTCTCAGAAATAGAATGAATGGGACCTGAAAATTTAGAATAACTATTTCAACGGCTAAATAGAAAAAGTGCTATTTTAAGAAGTTGTTTTATGTTAGTATTTGAAGAAAAAAACATAAATCATGTAACAAAGACCTGATGTTCATTAAGTTGTAAGATCATAAAAGACTCAAGAGAAAATAACTCACTGTTTTTGAGCCTCTGTTCCATATTCTGCCAAAGTACATGCTCAGTTTTTGGTCCAAATCAAGGAAGAAATATTCATTATCTGAAAAAAAAAAACAACATTCATTAAAGGAAAATTGATGAAACAGGGTGACATCAAATCCAGCAGTTAATCAAACAAATTAGCAATAATTAATGCCATTTAACTCCACAGGCTGATTAGAGAATGAGTTTCCATCCCCCTTTTTGTTGCAGGAAGCTCATTTGTGATGGGCAGCCTCCCTGAGCTTCAGCGTTCCACAAGAAATGAAGTGAAAACATTTTCACTTGAACTCCCACACAGACGCTGACTGACCTCGGAGAACAGCCAGGCTGAAGACTTGGAGGTCACTGACACCAAGCTGCTCCAACACACTGTTCAACACCTCATGGCCTCTGGCTTTCACCTGGTAAAACAGAACAAAAAACGTATAATAGCAATAAGTTGATAAGAGCTACATGGCACAATCAGAGTATCCTGGGAGCTATGGTCAGTTGCTCAGTGCATGATCATATGATAGATACATCTATGATCATAGATAAAAAAGTGTAAAATCAGCCATTCATCTATTTTCCTCACATATTTAATAATTTATTTCATTTTGCATTTTTGATTGAATTTACTGTCCTATGATGGTCAAAATACTGTTTACAGGCATTTCCTTTCTACTCGGTGCAAACATTTTGATAATGGACCCTCAATGTTTTGTTTGGGAATTTAATTTTAATTTAAGCACAGCCCTGATCTATACAACTAGCTAAGGTTCAAAAACCAGTCTTCAGAAAGCAAATTTGATCTCTCAGCAGTTTCCTGATTCTGGCACAGAAAAGAAAGGCCTTTCAGTGTAGAGTAAATCTTGGGTATATTCCTTTTTTTTTCTTTTTTAATTCCAAATGATGCATTAGGATTAAAGACGATAGAACATGAGAAACGTGACTTTACCTTTACAGTACAGTCCAACTGCTGCTTATTGGGTAGAAGGATGCACACTTGTCGCTTCCGTTTCGTCCTCATTGTTACAGCAGCTCCTGTACGTCTCCGTCCACCATATATGCTCCTCCTGTCCTCCCTTGGGCTTCCCAAACAAATCAGCCCTCCCTCCTCAGCTTGACATGTAATGACTTATGATAGAGCACCTTGGGTGTATAATGTCAAAAAGGCATCAAATTAATCTGTGAATTTACTTGTGGAGCTTAAACACTTAGTCTATTGATCAGTTGGTTGACTAACACAAAATTACTTGGAAAATATACTGATAAATTTTCAAGCAAAAATGTGATTATTTGCTGCTATTCTCTGTCATACATGATAAATGGATGCTGCTTTAAGACAGACATAAGTAAAGGATACTGACATCAACATCCAAACATTTACTACCCCCCCCCAAAATAAAGTGAGACAAGAGACCATTGTTAATCATTAATTTATTTAAAAACAAAATCTAGTAATGCCAATTGTGCTTTGCTTTGAGAAAGCAAGAACAAAAAAAGAGACATTTTTTAGTAGCTGGTGATTCTTCTTATATTAATCACAAGTTCTCTCCACTTGTGTATGTATTTTTCTATTGAGTTACAATCTACAGCATTCTTTTTGAGTCCTACATGAAATAATCTTTGTTACCATGCACAAAAACACAAAAAAAACACAACCAAAGAATACTACAGTGCATTAAAAAGGCACCTGCTCCCCAGATACAGGCAAGGTTTGTTTTTTTTAAATTCTACAAAGTTGTAATGGGATGTTGTTAATGCAGCTTCAGTAGCAATGAGTCTCAAAACCCCCCGACAGCAGTTCATAAAAACTACATGATATCTGCACCGACTCTACAGAGTATTCTACAATATCGCACTGACCTTTCTGGGGACAGATGAGATACATTCAAGAGGTAATAAATTTTATCTCCTACACAAACAACTACTTTGCTCCTCAACATAATTCACACACTAGACTGTAAAATACAATTCCCAGGTTAAGTAGGGTTCACATTGAAGAGTTAATGATTGAGGGCGAGCAGTGGAAACATGCAGTACAGTATGTATAGTGGTTTTGTCCTGGCGCATCGGTCCCTCAATGTGGGGACTTACACACATTGTGGGCTCAGAAATGCTTTCAATGTCAAAAGACTACAACTGAGTTTCAGCGTGAACACATTTTTGCATACTCCGACCACATTCCCATTTAAACAACGTACTTTTCTGTTCTTCGACATGCTTTGGGTGTCATTTACCAATCTGCAAACAAGCAACCTTTTCCAAACATTGGCAATTTCATACATAGATTTGACAAACTGCATGAAAATATGCAGTGTTCTAATATTAAACAAAGCTGTGTGTTGAGGAAAAGGATTTAAATAAATTTTAACAAGCTGCTTTTTGAGTATAAATATTAATTTAAATATAGACCATCAGACACCCATATCCCATTTTTCGTTTATTACCCTGACAGATCAAAAATGTAGATTTCTAACATTCACACTGTCTTCACATTATCAGTCTGAGATTTGGGTTCGGAGTCCCTCCAATCATGATGACCGTTCATCAGACTTCCTTTGACCTTTCCAAACACAAGCCGCCTTCTTCTTTTTTTTTTTTTTTTTTAAATTAGCTGTCTGTGTTCATATACCAACATTAAGTAGATGTTAAACCTTTATGCTCATGATTTAGAATTAAGCACACGAGAGTCCTGTTGTGTTACTAAGTTATTTAACAATAAAACTGAAACCTTCTGCAGCTAAATACATGGGTCCTGTGCAGTCACAGGTCTACCATCAGATTTGAACCCCACTTTACTTGTATGCAGTTTATGTTTATGTTAAATTTCATGATGAACACATTCTGTTACCACAGAGTTTTTATATATTAGAAGGACTGTCTAAACTACATCTTTAGGACAAGATTTACAAAGTAAAAAATGAGGTGAAACATTGTTTTAACAAAGATAAGAACATATAGTTAAGGACTATTTGTTTTCTGGACCTTTACTGCTCCTCACAGAAGTCTGTTTTTAAAAGTAAACAACTTAATGGAAAAATGTTCCCCTCCTTTTTTCTAAATGTTTCTTGAGCGTACAACAGAATCACTATCTTGTTCTCACTAATAGCTAACTTTCACAGACCTGGCCTACTGTTCAAATGGATTACACAGCAGAATATGTAGTTCCTCTGTCTCACAAATGCCCAACCATCAGAACTTTGGAAGTGGATGTGATGGCTGGTATTAGTATTCTAAGTGATGTGCTATGTAACATTCATTGAAAAGTGAAAAAGGTGCTGCGCAAAGCCAAAAATTAAAGTCACTCTTAATCAAAACCAATGATGAAATGTGTAATTGAATGCACTTAGATATTAGTGGTTTGAATGCACTTAACTGTTGATGCTTGTGATTTTAGGTTTCAACTTTGAGGAGGTACATTTTGTGTTAGCTAAGTAAATATCTTTGAATAGTTGAACTGGTTTGCTGCTTACTGTTTTGATATCTTTAACCAGTAACTGTGCAGAATAACTGACCTTAACCTTTATGGAGGATTAGATTTTTATAGATATTTTTGGAAAGGAAAATTTGGATATGTACACATTTAGCATGGACACTGTATCTTCCAAGAGTCAACAAATCTCTCTATCTAATTTTCCTATATTATTAAATTTGATGACACCAGAGTGCGTGAACGCACTACAAATGAGAGATGTTGCTCTTATGGCCTATGTACAGGAATTTCCTAAATTTCATCAAACTACATTTTGACATGTTTTCTACTGTATGATAATGAAGTGCACTGGAGAGAATACAGCAGTTTTACAAACAAGCAGAGAGTTAACATATAAAATATCTTTGTTGTTATTTATGTTTACCATTATTTTCAATGCATATTTCCTTTTATAGATGAAAGGCCGACTGTTTTGTTCAGATTACTGTAAAAGTGTTTCTTATTTACTAACCTGCCTCAGTTTATTTTCTGATCATTTAAAATCTTGATCATAATAAAACTTCTTGACGTCACTGGCAAAGTTCACAAAGAGATGATGGTTCCTAGAAGTACCTCTTCAAAGTACCGATACACATGTTTTATCAGCTGCACAGTTCTAAGACAGGGAGCCGAAGACTGGAACAAAAAAGGGAAGACTGGCTTCAAGTCTCTTCCAGCTAACAGCTAACAGTTAGCGGCTTTTACACGAAGGCACTTCCTGGTAAAGCTTTCCACAGAGTAGCACCTGGGATTGTTTAGAAGTAACCAGTAGAAGCCCTTTATTGGAAGGAGCCTGGGGTCTGAGATGGGCAGATGATGTCTTGGTCACAGCAGTGTGAAACCTAAGATGTACTGCAGGAGTTTGTTCCGATTGGCCTGAGGTAGAAAGGTGCTGCTCAGCTCAAGAGTGGTCACTTTGTTCTCTCTTCTCTCCTTTAGCACCTACAGAAAAAAATACGACACAGGAGGAACAACTTCACTCATGCTAGAGGAACCTGAATGTCATCCAAACCAACAATTTCAATTCAACACACTCTTACCCCGAGCTCTTTGAATGTCCTCACGGTGTTCTTAACCAGGTAATGAGTTGCACTTTCACCTGAAAATGACGACAACAAGATAACAAAGGATTCAGATATTCTAAAATAGATTTACAGGAGCTCATTAATAAAATTATGTTTCTGAAAAAAGTCACTAGTTATTTAATTAGGCAATATACAGTAAAGTAAGAACTTAGGCTGGGTGATGACTTTCAGTAACAGCTTTACTGCATTTTTCTTTTTGTGTACAGCACTGTATGTAGAGAAGCATTTCACTGTTACCATAAGCAGCCACTCCTCTTTCTGTGCGGATGAGCAGGTATCTGAAGAGCTTCTGGGTGTAGTCGGACTCAGCCATGGGCTGACTCAGGCTGTGGACGAAGATCGCAGCCCCACTGTAGGCCTCAAGCACTGGGCTGAGCAGTCTCTGAAGGAAGACAAAGAATTCCTGGTGCTCTGTGGAAACACTCACCTGATTGACAGAAATCAAACAAAACCAAGAACAGTGAGAGAAAGTTAGTGACTGGATACTGCCTTATAAAACACAACTTGAAAAGATCTCTAGAGTTTGGACAGTACATGTGCTCTTCTGTTGGCTTTAATAAAACTGTTTAAAATAGTCTTTTTGAATAAGAGTTTCTAGATTAGACCTTGAGGTAGCGATCTCTTTGCTCTTCTCCGAAGTCACTGTCCTCATCCTCCTCATCACTTCTCCAGGAGAGGGGCTCGGGGAACTTTTTGGGCCAAGGTTCCTCCGTGGGGCTGGGACTCAGTTCCTCCTGGTCCTCCTAACACACACAAACAAACAAAAATTAGACCATCAGGGTCTGGCACATATCACACATAAGCAACTATAGTTAACAGCACTTCCCAGGATGTTCAACTTCCAACATAGTTTCAGTGGTTACTGCCGTTTTTGTCCACTAGCAGTGAGGTGTCTGTGTGTAAACTAACCTCTGCTATGTAGAGAACTCCATACTGGATCAGCCTGGTCACTGCATCATGGAAAACCTGGTAAATGGTCTGACAGGGCTATGGGACAGACAGGAAAAGAGCCAGGGAAATAGGGGAGAAAACATTTGGATTACACGTTAAAATCTCTGTAAGGAACAACAGCCAAAACCAACATCAGTCAAATCTGAGATTCTCAAAACAAATATCAATTGTAATACCTCTGGACTGAAGCCACCAATTTGTTATCAATAACTTTAATTCAGACCATTTCCATAGAAGAAATAAATACAAGGATTCAGCATGTTCCTGTTTGGGAGTAAAACATTTACTGTGTTAGGCAGTCTTAAAAAAAATGACTACTTTTTTTTTTTTTTTTTTTTTTATTAGCCTTTATCAATGTGAACAAAATCTTTCAAGCCTTGAAATATTCCAAACAATGAAAAAATGTTCGGATAGCTCAGCTCTCCCATGTGGGTTTTCTCAAGTTCCTAGATACTGTTTTGCTAATACCACTGGTCCAGACTGTCCTTGCACCTCCTCAGGACAAGCCCTTTTGAGTCTTTGAAAAATATTTTTCAACATTCATCTGGATAGAGGGAGCAAATGTTCAGTGTCACATTGAAAGAACTAACATCGATATACTCCACTAGCAGAAGCAGTCGATGTCGTTGACAAGCTAGCTATGCTAGCTGTCGTCTCTGCTGGGAAAAGCTGACGACAAACCTCTCCCCTCCACGTTACCATGTTTTGAGTCAGAGTGTGCATGGAGACTAATGCCTCCACTATGCAGAAACAAAGAAAAGAAAAATCTAGATATCCTAAATACAGAAAATAATTAATTTCCTCTTCACATTTCCTGAATTCTTTAATATTCTGCAGGCTGGATGGGAAGCTGCCGGCCAGATGTGGCCCCTCAGGCTAACAGTTGATGATCACTGATTTAGACCATGAGGAATAAAAAATATCTGTAATCATTACCAGGTGACAGGCATTCATAACATTTCATTAGTTGTGCAATAATGTCCAATGGAAGACTGAATGTTGAAACGGGTTGGTCATATTTCTCACAGTTTGATTGTAAACTGTACATAATGAGTCACAGTCAGCAGAAATGGGGACAAAGGTGGGACTTACAGGTGCCACTGCCACCTCATTGGTAAGGAAGTGGGAGAGCCCGGCAGCCTTGCGGATGAGTCTCTCCTGACTGAGAAGGAGGCTACTGGTATCACCAGAGTGGTGAGCAGACTCTGATTCCACGATCAGCTCTCGCTGCAGTGACAGGATGCTGCAGGCTGGAGACAAATGATGACACAAATTTGGTGGAGAAAAAATTTTAACGTCTATGATTGGGGAACCTATAGCTTGTCTGATGGTAATAAGGAAGTCATTAGCAATCTTTCTAACTCATAATCACAACCAGTTATCTGACTATCAGCAAATCTATGTGTTACTTTCAAAAACAATGATGAAGCATTGCTCTTGAGATAGAGGGAGAGGATTTTCAAAAACACAGAACAAGAATGAATAACTTGCTGGCTCAACATACCAATAATTGCATCAGAAATGAAGACATGGAAAAGGCCATTGCTGTAGAAGTTGAGCTCGAAAAGCGCTGGTACAGATGGGCTGGGTGCGATAGTGAACTCTCCATTGCGATTTGCACTGCTGGTCACATTGACACAGTTTCCCAGGAGGTGGAGGGCACGCATGACCACATCCTCCGAGTTCCCTGAAAAACCCAGGTCAAAGTCCCGTGAGAGGATCTCTTCCTTCATGTTGAAGAAGTCTTCCACCAGCTTTGACAGCACCACGCCCTGGAATAAAGAGGGAAAAAACAAGCAAAAAAGAAATTGAAAAAATAAATGTGAATCATGTCCAGAAATAGGTGACTCCATAAACTAATCAAAGCCAATATTTTGTACAAAAAAAAAAATAAATACAAGAATAGCTTTAAGTTTATCATATGCACCACTGACCAATTCCTAGGGACAGAAAGACGGTTTAAGTGGTTTAAACGGTTGTCCATTGTCACCCACTTACATCATCGTGCCTGCAGAGGGCATGGGCCCACCAATAATGTAAAGAGGTGGTGAAAGCAGATACAGGAAGAGCAAGAGAGACCCTGTTTACTACCATGCTTATGTGACATTTGGATCACCTTGGTGTAAAGGAGGGAGCATGATGGGCATGAGGAGGACGGAAGGGAAAAAGGAGAGACAAAAAGATGAGAAGAAATCTGAGGAACAAAGGGAAAAAGAAAGACAAGAAAAATAGAAAGGGGGGGTGCCATGGGGCTAACAGAACAGCAGCAGATGAGCAGATATAGGGGAAACGAAAGACAGATAGACTTACCTGTCTGTGTCTATAGAGCAGCAGACAGGCCACAATGTGGGTAGACATGATCGCTGATGACTTATTAGCTGCTGTAAATTAGATACAAAGACGTATCATGAGCAACACACAACAGAAAGGTAATATCAAAGCAATGACATTTGAAATTGACTAGTCTGTTTCAAAGTGATGCCACACAGCTGAAAGGCAGATGATAGAGCTCAAACCTCTATTAAACATAACCACATGTAACTCTCCAACTTTTATAAATGGGAGCATCCAGAACTATTTCTGTTTCTTTACCCCCAAGACAAAAATACCTACTACGCCAGACACAATGATGAGCAAAAGCAAGGTGCAGAGACAAGAATAGTAATGAAAATCTATGACAAACAATATGTTCTTAGAAATATTTTACATATTATAAAATTTGGAATTTTTTCCCCGTTGGCATCTTACTGCAGTATAACACCTATGTGAACCACATTAGTTTTAGCTATAATTAGGAGCTTCCAACAGTTTCTTTCAAGAAACACAGGGCTAAAAAGAACCAAAAAGAGTTGATAACAATGATAGCACATTAGTGGGACAAAGAAAAGAATAAAATGTGTCTGTGTGATAAGGACAAGGGTTATTAGCAGTCATCTTGAGCATATTTCAAATTCAAGGGCATAAAGTATTTGCCAGCACTGGCGTTGCATTCCTCCCCTCTTCTGCCTCTCTATCCTCCCCTTCATACTATTGGCTAAAAACAACATGCCATCCAGCTGGAGACTCTGTGATTGGTCGAAGGGAGAAAAAAAAAGGCAGCTGAATAAGCTGGGGAGAACTGGTTTCTAAAGTGCTACCCCGGGGCAAAACGCCTTGAGTGATGTGAGGCGGACGGACTGATGCAGTGCTGTGTTGGATTTCAATTAGAGGAGGAAGTATGATGGATAGTATTTCCTGAGAGCTGCCTTTGCTCCCGTAAGCAGGTGCACCTTTAACAAAAGCTGAAACATAAGAGAGGAGTGTCCTATAAAGCACTAACCATATGCTTTGACATTTTATTGAGTGAGACATAGTTTTGATGTCTTGTAAATACTAGTGACTCATGACCTCTGATTGCATAGAAATATTACAGACAATGAGGTTCATATTTAAAAGTAGTAAAATCATTATCTGCGGGACTGTGAATTTCTTACTGAAGAGGACGTGCTTGGCGAGGTTGTTAATAAGTTGTCGTCTGAAGATGTCATCGGGCAGCTCTCTGTTGATCGGTTGCTCCTCCTGCCCCGCAAACAGCTGAGCATCAGGCCTTAAAGAATAATAGTAACAAATAAACATGTAAACATACAGAGTTTAACAATAGTTTCATTATCTCAGCTTGAAAGAAAGGGATTTTGATGTCCAAACAAACACTACATCAGCTCATTTCACTCATTGGTTTCCTTCTCTCTTGTTCAACAGAGGCTTATAATAAGTAAAATATGCTGCTAAAGGGATTGCACCAAAGGGTTCAAGAGGTTTTTAATCACCTCTGCTGGCAGGAGTTCTGAACTTGTGACTCGAAACCAGCTGCGATGGAATGCTGCTTTCCTTGCGGACGAACTAATTGACAGTATCGGTTTTATTATGAAGGGACAAGCGCTGAACTGAAGTGACCCCTGACGATTAACTTGAGTGCTGTGCTCACATGTCAGATAACAGACCCCGCTGCGGAATAGCGGGAGAGAGAAATCAAGAGTGGATATGAGGGTTCTTAATGTTGCAGGTGGGACTGTGGGGCTCCTGTTAGTGCATGTGCACTGGGTGGATGAAGATTTAAGTGATGTTTAGAGTGGGGGTGTGTATGTTTGCACTTACTGGGCAGAAATAATGGTGGGCATTAAGGTGTGTTCCAGGGACTCTGGTGGTGGAATATGGCGATTTCTCTGGGTGCCCAGGTACTCCTTTTTTGACACAAAGAAGGTTCATTACATATACAAACTAAGAGCATGTAAACACAGTCATAATTGGTTGTTGGCTATGATCCGTTCTCTAATTTCTTTGGTTCTTGAAATTTAAAATCAAGAACTATACCTGGAATCTTTAGGACACCAATAATTACAGCCTTTCAATCACCAGCAATTCATAAAGCCATGAAAGCGGCAGCTCTGTTAGTATAAAAGCAACAATAGATCTGCAATCAGTCAATCACCTTCAGGGAGAAGGGCTGGTTGAAGTCAACTCGGACACACCCGTAGTTCTTCCTCAGCATCCTGAACACTCCACATGCTATTCCCCACAAACTCTCATTCTTCTTGGGTTTGCCCTGGATGGACCAACAAGTTCAGACCTTTAAAATTCACCTTGATGATGCTGTATTCCAAAAAAAGAAAAAAAATTGTAGGGAACCCTGCCTTTTTCACTGCAATTTTGTTCCGTTATTTCACTTTTAGGTCACAAATTAAATGAAATTCACTTCTATAGTTTGTGTATGTGTTTTTTTGTTTTTTAAATGACCATGCAAAAGCCCACACCAATAGATAAGAAACCATCCAAGCACTTACCAGCTGCTCACTATTGTAGTTGCCCTCAATAATGCGGTCGTAGGAGATACCGACCGGCACCACCAGTACGTCTGCGATGGATCCGTCGCACAATGTGTCTACTACGATGGAAAGCATGCCTGCACGCGCTGGAGACGGCTTACCGCTGCGGGAGCGGGTACCCTCCAGGTAGACCTCCAGAAACTGCTGCTGACGCAACAGCTCCTCTGTATACTGAAGGGAAATGGATGAAACAGAGAGAAATGCACCAGTGAGAATGGTGGGATAAAAGGTGAATGAAAAAAAGGTGGCACTGGATATTCAAAGTGAGACATATGTGCAAACACTTTGAGTAAGGTTTATTCCAACTTCATGTGAAAATCAAATTTGCTGCAATATTGTTGAGCAAAGGCAGTGCATCTGCTGTATATGCAGCCTAAATACAGGTTAAAAATGAGTGGCTGTCAACGACAGTTTGACCCTGCCCCTCCAAAAGGCACATTGCAGGGGACTGGGCACGTGCCAGTAAGCCATGCTGTGCAACGGTATCCTCCTGAGTGCAGTATGTACACAGCTGTCTCTTGCTATGTAGACACTTTAAAGAAGAGATGTTTGTCCTGAAATAGACTCTAGGCTGTAGCATTTGGAGTAGGCTGTGAAGAGGAAAGACATCCAGGTTCACTAAAGCAACCACAATTACAGCTGCACATAGCTTTTTTTCCATTGCTTGCACTTCTGCCTCCAGAGGAGTTCGGCTAATTATATATTCCTATGAGTGACACAGGACTTCCAAATTATTATTTTGTTATCTCCTATCAAATTAAAGTACTGCTTGGTCGGTAACTGCAGCAGAAAATGTGAACACTCTATTTGGCGGGGTGTGTGATCATTTTCAACAACTGCTCGTGTCTTCAGCAGATAACTCTTATCTTACAGACATAATACAAACTTATCTTAGTGGGACAATACACAGTGTTATTCTCAACTCTCTCCCACAAACTCGGAGATACTATTTGACAGGCATTCTTAATTCTGATAGACTGACACAATTAAGTAAATCCACTAAGTCGCCCAGTAATTTGTACAAAACACACTTAGAGTGTTCATACTACAAGCTGCTTATGATGACAAAGCATCATTATTAACAGTAATGGCCATTCACATTAGTTCTGCTTCAGGTTTTTTCATTAGCAGAGGCTTGTTAAACCACTCTTATCTAAATACTAGAGCTGAACAAAAGGTGCAGATTCCAGTTTTAATCAGCCTCTAATTTCTCATGCAGTCTAATCAAAAAGCTTCTGCGCCAGTGCTCCTCTTAATATTCAAAATGCACCTGCCAGGAGGAAATACATTTCAACCACTGTAACAATGAGAAAGGCTTGAATGACATTTTTGGATGACTGAAGGGTAAAACAATTGTTTACTTCAATTATTTTCCCTTCACAATTTTACCCAAGCCTGGCCAAGACTTGAGAAGTCACTGGAGTCAAAGCTTTGGCCATCTGTGGCCATGAATGGAGATTATAACCAGCATACACTCCTACTCATCATCTCATATTATACACCAATAATTCAGTTACTGACAATAGGTCCAAATGGGTTAAGGTTAGGAGTTTGAAAAACTGAGTAAATTGACGGTATATAATCTGGATCTATACATGGAAGAGGAGCAAAATTTTTCAGCCAAATACCATCTAAGTTTTATGGTGGTGTCTGCATATCTTTTTTTTGGCCAATAGGATGCTATAATGTGTGAAAATTAACCTTGGCAAAAAGCAAGTGCGTCTATACATTAAAACTAGAAACAGAAAAATAACCAGGTTAACATTATATAACAAAAGCTTTTAACTCCCCCTGTCCATCACTAAGGCATAAGAAGAACACAGCAGAGAAACGATGAAACAATCTGCAGTTATATAAAAAAGGAACAAACCCCGAAATGTATGTTAAACCAGCACCTATTGTAGGGAACAAATAAACTCTTAGGACTTACTGCGTGTAAGAGTGATCTGTACAAAACGTCTTTCTTTCCATCCCCTGTCTCCTCCATTTTCCGTCGTATGAAGAAACCTCCCAGTTTACGGATCAGAGTGCTAAGGACAGAAAAAAAAAAAAGATGGAAAGAGTTTTATCAAGTGGCTTCCAGACTTAACTTTCTACACTGTTCCCCTTATCGTTTTCAACTGGCTGCACTGTCACATTGTCTACTGCTGTCAATAAATGTTATTTTCTCCCCTTAAAAATTGTAATTATTGTGGGAATTTATCATGATTTAAACAACCATACTTTACTGATAGTTTCAATATGGAAAACGCTAGCTTGCATCTAAACATTTTCTCGTCTTTACTTATTAGATTTCCACTAATTCTAATGCTGAAATTGTCAGTTGTGTATATCCCTATAATGTTTTTTTCAGTGTATTGATAGAAAACATTTCACTCCTTCATTTCCTTGATTCGTCCTCTCCTGTATCCTGCTACAGTTTGACACTTCCACCGGCCCTCGGAGTTGTCAGCCGGCTGCCAGGCTATATAAATACCTTAGATGTAAATTCTGTGCTTCAGTGGAGTTGACATTCCTTCTTTGGTCTATTTCCAGGGAATTCCCTCTCTACTAACATCAAAGTCATCTTTGTCTTATCATTTACATAGAGCAGAAATAAACTTCATTTCCAAATAAAACTTGACATCACGGGTCTTTTACCTGAGGATAGGGATGTTTAGGTTGTTTCCTGCGGCGATGTGTGGGGCTTTGATGTTGTGACAGAACAGGATTAAGGTTATGAGCAGGTAGTCAATGTGGGATTTGTGAACAGGGAGGAAGACCATGGGCACATTTTGCTGTAAACACAAAATATAAAGGAATTTTAAGTAAACGGACCATTTGTCAGTGCAGAAAAAAACTATATGCATGGCAAAACACTTTCTTGTACATTCTGATGAGCAGATCATGTCACGACCATCCATTTTCTCCGTGAGTGTACTTGTTACTGACCTCTGTAGCAGCTTTCTTGACCATTTCCAGCTGACCTTTGTGGATCTGGATGCTCCAGAAGAAACCATTAAAGAGCCTCAGGAGAACCCATCCTGTCAGCCTGAACAAAAGAGGTAGAAAGACATACAGGATCCAAAACTGTAGCTGTGGTAGTCTGAAATCTAATCTAGTGTAATGTAGTATTCTACAGTAAAATAAATCTAACTACTGTACAATAAAAGGGGGTTCTCCATGGTTTGCCCTAGAGGGTCGGGTTCAGGTGTTTCAATATTCCTAAACCAGTGTAATATCAATCAATAACTGAAAGGCAACTGAGGTCAGATTCCTGGTGTACGTACCTGATGAAAGCTGGCGAAATGTTGGCCACCATCTCCTGGAGGAAGGCCCTGGCTTTCTGCTTCACTTTACTGACAGCTTTGTGCTCCTGGCCAGACTGCCTGGCTGCATCATCCACATCTGTGGCCACCTTCACAATAGCAGTTTCCACCCTGCAATCAACAAAAGCAGAGCACAAACAAGGCTGCATCTTCAAGCCTATGAACACCATCATTCAAAACACTTGAGTACTACATTTCTCTAATCACAATCTGATCTTAATTAATTACAGTGGGGATAAAGTGTACAAAGGAGACTGGATTAAGTGTTTTCACTTCCTGAATAGTTTAATAACACTTACATCACCAAAGACAGATCTCCCACACTCCCACAATGGCTAAAACATAGTATTATACTTTAACATGCACTGGATGGAACTTTGCAACAATTCCTACAAACATCTCATGTTACACTGACTCCTACCTGCTGTTGTTGAGAACATTGTCCACAACGTTCCTGGTGAACATGTCCTTGTGGACATCTCTCTCCATTACAAATAGCACATAACTCAGCCTGCGTGCCAGCCAGCCCCGTTGCCTGCATGAGAAAACACACACACACAAATATGTAGGAACATGTAAAGAACAAGATACATTCTCAAATATACTTTGCGTAAAAATATACATGCAGTTAAAAGCTTTGTACAGAATATCGAATTTAGATCTGTCTAAACACTTTTCTCTGTCTCACACACATGCTCACACACATCACACACACAAAATAAAAGGTACAGTTTACCTGCTAACTTAAAGAAATGACCATAAGCCTGTTAGAAAAAAACTTTCCTGGTAATTTAACACATTTTCAGGAAACACAGAGTAGGCCAGGCTGAAATATCCATTACCTACAGCTTTCACAACAATGACACTGGCTCTGTTAAGGTCAGTTAACACAATACTGATTGTCTTGGCCAAAATTAAAAATACTAAATTATCCGTATTGACTATAGCCCATCTTGGCTCCAGGAAGTCTCCATTTACATGCTAAAACAATGCAGAATAGAAACTAAATGTAAATTTATAACAGCTGTTCCCTTGCAATTTGGTGCATGATGACAAATTTGCCTTCCTTAACGTACTTCTATCCAGAGGACCACCTTGGACTTATTTCGGTTTGAGGTGTCTTGTTGAGTTTTGCCTCCTAAGGTCAGTCACTGGACGCGTCTGGTGTCTTATGACAATACTTTCAATTATTTATCCGTCTACCTTTCCTCTGTTTCACAGATCAGTCCTCTTAACGAAAGCCAGAGGCTTTCTGTAATGTACTGACTGTTCTATATAGGAGGAGTTTCAGCTCTTGCTCTTGTTGCAAGGTGCAAGGGCTAATTAAAGAGTAATCAGATGCCAAAGCAACATGCAAAAGCCAAACAACAGCCCTCTCAGTGCAAAACACCATGGAAAAGAAGTGATAACGTAATAGAGCAGATTTTGATTTACTTACCTGGTGTGGGTCTCATTGATGTAGATGACGTTGCGCAATCCAACAGATGGAATACTGGGGTTGAACAGCTTCTCCTGTGAAAAATCAAAGATGAATACAAACAAGAAGAAAGAGACATGAACATATCGTCAACATATTTTTTTACTAAGAGCCTCAGACACACTAATGTGTGTACTGATTTAATGAATAAACATATATTTGTATATTTATTTTATTTGTCTTTGACGAGTACTTGGCTCATTACAGAGCGTAAAAACCCGTGGCCACCGATGTGACGTCTAGGGAAAATACACAAAATCAGGTTGGTCTAATGTTGCTTTACTGCTTTTTACACTGTCATAAAGTAATTCCTACCCCCCTGCCAGAAAAAAATATTGTTTGCATTACAGTTGCATTGCCTTGTCACAGTCAAATGCACGACTGATTTTGTATTAACAATCACAGGAGGAAAACTCCCTACTCTGTAACTTAAACTAGTGCTTCACACATTTCTTTCAAAGAAATATGTTGAATATGTTAAAATGCCTGTTTTCTTGGCTATGGCAACATATTTTAACACTCTAGGGAAGTTTTAAGGCCCATGTTTATAGCATCTTTTAGACAAACACCAAGCAGGATTTTCACTCTGATTTTAATTATTATGGAAACAAGCAAACTGTGATCCTCAGCTTGGTGAACTTTGGAATAAGTATACAGATGTGTTAATATATTGCACATTCCCCAAGTAATGAGTAAAAAAAAAGACTTCCCAATTATCATTTAATAGTGAAGACTAACATGCTTGTTTATGAGACTATAGCTTAGAAAATATATGGGTGTTTTAGAATTACAGTTAAATATACAGAAGACATCAAAGTTGTTTCACCAAAATACATTTGAATGTTCAATGAACTTCAGCCATCGAACAACAATGAATTGTTAATGGCAGGTGAATTCCACTGCATATTGAACCCTATCTTCTTAATCCTAAGCCTTCAGACTAGGACAAACATCAAACTGGAGTAGGAGTTAATTAGCTGTGGTGTAACATTACCCAGCTCTGTGGTGTACAGGAGTGACAGCAGCGGCCCACAAAGGGCCTCTTTCTGTTCAACAGGCCCTCCTTCCACGTGCTGGCGACACAGCGCAGGACTGAGGGGCTGGTGCTGCGGTCCTTAAACAAAGCCACACAAATATCACTGAGGGTACAGGCATAACACGTCACACATAAAAGGGACTGTTCTATGTAGCTTATGCAATGCTAAGACAAGATTAAACACTTAGGATCTGACAAGATGTGCAATGCTGATCTTATAATGGCATTACAAAGATGAATAGGTGATCTGGTTCTGCTTACCGAGTCGTCATTGGGATGTTTCCAGCGGTTACACCACTGCTCTCCATTGTTGACCTGCAGCAACAAGCCATCTGACAGCTCCATATTCTCTGCTGTCCTTTCCTCTCCCTCCAAATCACACACCACTAGCTGGCAAGCTGGCAAGACACAGGGAAATCATAAGGTTACATTTTGAATAATTTTATCACAGTCGTCACTCCAGGCAATCTGCAAGTTTTCACATCCTAAGCAAAAGTTCTGTCGTTGAACAATGTTTTGATTCACCATTATTGCACACCGAAAATGAAATTAGAATATCCTAATCCTACTGTATTTTCTAGCAATAATTGAATGCTTGTGATTTTAAAACTCTTAAGAATTGAGAGATTTAGTTGTTGAATGTTAGCAGAATAATCACTATTTCTTTGACTAGTTATCCCACTGAATTTTACTAGGATGGAGAGTAATAGATACCCATTTAGCACTGAATATAAAGAAAATACTAAATACAAAAATATATTGTGCAGCAATAGTATAGAAATTCAGCTCGCTACAAGAAAATATATAATTATTGTTGCTGTATTATATACACATGTAGCTCACCAAAAGCTGCAACATCTGCCACCAGTTGTCACAAAAACTCAATGCATCCAGGAGCACATCACCCTTGCTAATGCAAGTTGCATTCAGGACTGCTCCAGTTAGACCTGATTTTCCAAAGTAGTTTGAGGGTTGTATTGTTTTGGATATAGTTTCTAGGCTTGTTTAATGTGGTTCAAATACCTGACATCAATCATCAGCAGAAAGCGTTGTGCAGTACACACTCAAAGATCTGAGTGAATGACATTTGTGAAAAACCACAAATGCCATTTGTGGCTTAATTAAATGAAGATGTTATTATGGAACTCCAATGGCTGGATTTATTTATATTTTTTTACCTTTTGCCTCTCCCTAAACCCCATTTAATCAATTTAAATCTTTATTTGTCTTGTTTAAGTCACACCTCCATTTGGTACCAGGATGTTACACTCAATAAGAAGGGCAAAGTCCTTCAGACATCAACCAATTGACTTCCCTGCATGTTAAAATAGCTTATCCATCTCTGAAAACAGTTTTACTGTTCAGGAACAATTTGATCTTTCTGGAGCATTTTTTGACAGAAAACTTGCTTCAAATGTACAAAATCTGAACTCAAACAAATTTTGTCGAACTCTAATGCTCCTTATTTAAGATAATTATTAATAAATTAGCACAAATAATATTGCCGTGAATATTTTTTTAAACTACAGAAGTTGCAGTTACATTATACTTGCAGGGTCCTTTCAAAGTAAAATTGATCAATTCATCACTTAAAGAATTTAGAGGCATTAAAAACTTAAAATGTCAAAATCATCAAGTTATGCAGCTCTGCAATATATTTTATTAGGGAAACTGGGATCACTACAAAGGGGAGGTTTAGGAGTCACTATAGCTTTTTAAATCTGTTATAGGTTAGTTACTACAAGATGATGCATTATTCAAAATCCAAACTGACCTGCATTTAATCCATCTACTAAATAAAAATAAAACATCAAGTATTTTTGCAATGCAAAGAAAACCTAGCTAGTCAAATGGCTTTGGAAATTGCACAACAGGAGTATTTACCTGGCTGGAATATGTAGTGCTAGAACTAGAGCAGCCACCATAACAGTTTAGCAAAGATTGAAAGTATGATAATGACCAAAAAAAGGGTACTTCTGAAGTACTTAAATGTGCAACTTCTGCTTTTTCTGAAAAAAGGAAGAAAAAAAAAAGGAATCACTTTCACAATAAAAACAACAAGGGGGGGGGGGTGATTTCTTAAACATATCAAAGACAATTCATTTGTTTAAGAGGGATGGTTATACCTCTAAACATAACACTTTTTGTCACATATTAAGACTTATTTTTTAATACTTTTTCCCCAATTTTAGTTATTTTGTATAAGTAATTTATTTTACTATTATTTGGTGATGATGTTCTGAGGATAACACCGTAACATACGATTTCAGGTCATTGTATGACTTGACCTGAAATGACCAAAAAAAACCTCACACATGTTGTCCTACAATATGTTGGGCATTGTCTTCCTATCCCTTTGTTACACTGGAGATGTGCAGAATCTGGGCCCCAAACACCTATAAACACACACACAAAAACAAACAAAAAAAAACCTGACATGCCAACGGTCTGCTTGTTGTTTCCCAGTTGTTTTCTGTCTGATTTTTAGCAGGTGAACTATGTGGTTGCTGCAGGGAAACACTGAACTTGGTTTGTTTGGCCCCACATGCAAAACAAGTGAAAACACGTCGTTCGTCGGAAAATGTCAGGTTTACCTTCTACCAACATGTTAAGAGTAACATGTACCAGTAAACTGTTTTTCCTGAAATCACATGTATCCTGCACAAAATGAAACCTAGATGTTTCACACTGACTCAGTACCTGAGGTACTTTATGAATAAATCAGGCAGCATATTTAGGTTTTCCAGAATAAGGATAACAGCAAATCTAGATGTCAGTAAGCGGGTCAAGAGGCTTATATGCACAAAAATGTAATCACAAGGATGGTTTTAATATTTTGATGCAGATTTGTCTGAGAAATTAACTGAAAAGACCACTCAAGTAGGACTTTGAAGGCAAAAACAAACTTCTAAGAGAACATGTTTGATACACCGAATATCAAATATTCAGATTAAACAAGTTTGATATAGGTTTAAATAAACTAGAGTTAACATTAATTCAAAAGATTCATGGTGAGCATTTAGTTGTTTTCATGAGGTTTTAAACCAATAGCTATACCAAACTATTTGCACAGCAATTATTAAGTACAGATCACATGTCAAGTCCAATGGCCTACACAGAAAAGTACAAAGTACAAAGAGTGTACATAGGTGATTAACAGAAAACTCTGCAGCCAGTGCCCCTCATTAGTTTGGAAATAGGTTAGTGAGTCATTTTATGAATGAAGGCTCTCACACCAAACACTGTACAGTATCTGCATCAGTTGAGGGACAGTGAAGCTTCATCTTTCTGTGAACAACAAATCCAAGGGAGACAGCAGACATCTGTGCCTCTTGGCAAAAATGTCCCTGCCTAACCAGTGTCCAGCAGTCAACGAATGCCCTTTGAACAATTGTCGTCTTGTAGTGTTGTGGTGGCAGTAGGTGATATGCACAATGATGAGGGGAAACCGCGCATTCAAAAGGGTGAATGACCGAGAGTACTCTACTTGATGGGGTGACTTTGTTGGAAGCAACACAAAAGAAGTTGAAGAATGAGGAGCTGTGGGGATTGGGTAACAGGTGAGGGTAGCTTTAATAGAACATAAACGTTTCCATCCAAGTAAATCTACTGGCTAATTTAGAGTAATAAGACTATATTGCCAGTTTTGTGGCCATCCTATGGGGGGGGGGGGTTATTTTATATCCATTTTATCATGCAAATCATATCCAATCATAACAGTGGGTCTGCATGATTGGAATTGCTGATTTTTAGGAATTCACCACTAATGCTTTTCAAGCACATACCAATATCCAGTATTTATCCACCTATATTAGCAGACGCAGTCTTGGATCTTCTTTGAAAACGTGCATATATTAAAGGAAACAGTGACTTTGATCATTTTTTTTTGATATCATTTTATTCTGTTACTAAGAAAAAACATACCAGGAAGAGAGAACGCATATGGCACAATCTGCCAATTACGAAATGATACTGGACAAATTCCAGTTTTACTTTTTAAAGCCGGGGGACACAGCCCGGCTCCAACCCAATCACATTTAAAAATTTCCTTCACGCACACTGTACACGACTAGGTTAATCCGTCTCACACGCCGCAAGCCGTCTGCGATAAGCAGGTCAAACGGCAGAAGTCTCCATGTGACAGATGGGGTGTGCAAAACAACTAGCGGCGCAGACAACAATGGCACAGACCGGGCAGCCTGGTGTCTGGCTGCTAAGTACACGGCGCGGTCGTGCTTCGAGAAGTGCCATCTCCACACAGACACAATCTGGTTATAGACGGATCCGGCTCCAGGTGGGGTCCATGCTAAGTTACGGTGCCGTGCCCCGATCCGCTCCCGTCACGGTCCCCCGGCGCGTTGCGCGGCACGCCGCCGAGCACGGCTCCCGGTGGGTCGGATTAAAACCGACGCCGGACGCGCTGACGGGTGAGAGGTTGAGGTTCAGTTCCTCTTGTATCAACGGAGCAGACATGGAAAGTCAAGGTTAGACGCTGTCGAGGGTCCTCCTCGACTCAATGTCAACGTAAAGTTGACCGGCTAACGCCAGATTACGCGACTAACACCGGTCATAGGAAAAAGAAAGGAACCGGCTTTTAAAAAGAAAATCGTCGATCTGTCCGCGGCGTCGTGAGGCTGATGTGACAACGCAGTTATTGTTTCCATGACAATAAACGCTCCGCGTTGATGACAGTCACTCGGACGTCGGCAACGCGCGGCGGCTAGCCGCTAGCTCGCTAGCCCTCCTCCTCCTCTCAAGAACGAAATCTCACTCACCTCGCTTATTGTGTTACGATCGCTCATATCTCAAAAAAATGAACCCGTTGTCTAAACCGTTGTGGATGATGGTGGTGGCGGCGGTGGCGGCGCCGCTGGATCCGCACGTCCCGCACCTCTGCCCCCGAGAAAGCCGGACGGCGCAGCTCCGGCTTTTGACGGAGATGCGCGACGGGAGGAAGGAGCGTCGTTGTTTTCGGGACGGCGGCCAACTCGCCCCGGCGCTGTAGTTCCGCCCGCCGCCTGAGGAGGGCGGAGCTCTGCGTCTTATTCCTTCCTTCCTTCGCCACATCGGCTCTCGACGGTGGAATCGTACTTTTCAGGAACTATTTGGGTTATTTTTATTTTTTTTTCCTTTTTGTGACAAAACCGTATAGTTGCGGTTCGATCGAGTTGTAGCGTCTTAACAAAACGGCGCTTTTATTTTGAAGGGTTGTTATAGTTTCGTATTGTGACAAAAAAAAAAAAAACAAAACCAAAAACCTACCAGAAATGTTTAACCTCAATACAAACGATGCAAATAAACGAAATAATAAATAATAAATAAAAATAAACCTCGAAATATTAACACAAAAGAGTAAAAGGTTTTTGAAATTACTGTCATTGAAACGTGGATGTAGTGCGCCCTCTGGTGTTCAGATATAAATAAATACATAGCATTTTTAATCGGCCATACCACCGTGCTAAGATTGGAGGGGGGGGTCACTCTGTACATTCTGGATTATTTTTAAAGCACGGAAAGCTATAGACATAAAATAAAATATTTATGTTTTAGGAGATTTTTAATACTTACCATCACCACTCAACTGATGCCGACATTAACGGTTTTCTGATACTACCAGAGTGGACTCACCCCGTGACTATAGCCATAATGGTAAGGACGCAGACTTTCTATTTCCTCCGTATCTAGCAAGCTAGCGGCAGCCATGAGGTAAGTTACACGTCGAATATATAAATCTCCTTTTACCCGAAGCAGATTCTCCCTGGTGTTGTTGGATTTGTTGCGTGAAACAGGACGGGAGACTCTGGCTTTGGCCGTGTTTGAGTAAAGTCGTCTTATTTCTATCATTATGCACGTAGGGCCGTGTTGGTTAGCTAACCTAGCTAAGTCGCCCAAGACAAGCCACAACATGTAACTGCAACGCCACAGGTCCCTAGCGGCGAATCGGTTGGCGACGGTTCTTGTCTTTTTAAGCGTGTTTTTCGATGCGAGTCGAAAGAGCAGAACAACTGAGTCAACTAAATGAAAGAGCTATGATAAAAAATAGTTTAAGTGTTTATCATTTTACGCCCGGTAGTCAAAGGCAAACCTGCTCTTAGCTTCGCCTACGATAGGACTCCGTCTCCCTCTCTGCGGAGTTTTATCTTATTCACTCGCACAAATTAACAAGCTAGTCGTCAGTATGCTACCTCCTGTTCAACCTAACGAACGACGAACTTGCTGTGGCTGCTGACAAACTATTCTACCTGGGTCGGGGAAAAAAGACATTTTATGGACTTAGTGGTTCTCTTTCGTAATGACCTAAGTAGGTAGCTGGACGTATTGAGACAGCCGTGTTGATTAAATGACTGCACCTGTGCTGTCACGTCCATACAGTTTACGGTAGTCAACAAAGATTCATGGTATTTGTTTACCTTCGACTGGGGTTTATGAAAAGGCTTCAGTGTTTTGTATGTTCTTTTTTGTAGTGTTTTTGGTCTTTTTTTTGCATATAATTGCATTCTTTTATTTGTAAACCAGGTGTTGTAAAGCACAATTGAATAAGCTCACTTGCCGTTATCTTTGGCTGGCACTACTAATGTGAATTAAGAATTTAAGAACCTATCTTATATTCAAATGGAAACCTATTATAACTAAAGTATTCTTTCATTATGTATTGATAATTTCAGTCAATATAAGTCTACATAGCTTTCAGTGCTCATGGTAAGGAGTTGAAAAGGTTGAATCAAAGGAAATGACACATTACTACTTGCTGAAATATGATCATAGTTTCTTAAAGGCTCCTGAGGACTGTGTGTGTAAAATATATAATATATATAAAGTAAAATTCCCCACATCCTGAAAAATTAATTTTCTCTTTTTTTCTCCAGCATGCTCAGGCTCCAGAAGCGCTTGGCGTCCAGCGTCTTGCGCTGTGGCAAGAAGAAGGTCTGGCTGGACCCCAACGAGACCAATGAGATTGCCAACGCAAACTCTCGTGAGTTGCTTACTTTCCCATCCGAGAGTGCTCTCTATAAATTTGTGCTTTTGTGCCCATTAATCTTGCTCATCGTCTCGTGTATATTGAATTATATTTCTGCTGCAGGCCAGCAGATCCGAAAACTGGTTAAGGATGGCTTGATCATCAGAAAACCTGTGACGGTCCATTCTCGTGCTCGATGTCGCAAGAACACGTTGGCACGCCGCAAGGGACGTCATATGGGCTATGGTGTGTAATTGATTCACATCTAATTTTCCTTTCCTATCCCATATTTCTTTAAAACATACATGGATTAATATATAACCTTTTCATATATTGAATCCAAGGCTGTAATTTTTTAGTTTTGGCAAAATGCATATAATTGATAAGAATAGAATTTGACACTGGCTTTTTTTTTTTTTTTTTTTTAATAAACATTGTTTTCTTCCTGCCCCAGGTAAGAGGAAGGGTACAGCCAATGCCCGTATGCCAGAAAAGCTGTCATGGATGCGGCGCATGAGAATCTTGCGTCGTCTTCTTCGTCGCTACAGGGAGTCCAAGAAAATTGACAGGCACATGTAAGTGTAAATTTCAGCACCAATTACTTGTGAACAAGAAAGTGTAGTTTTAATTCCAGTTACAAGAAGCTGTCATCTTCCTTGGGGCATTATGAGGTGTTTTCTGTTAACTTCCAGGTACCACAGTCTCTACCTGAGGGCCAAGGGTAATGTCTTCAAAAACAAACGCATCCTGATGGAGCATATCCACAAACTGAAAGCAGATAAGGCTCGCAAGAAGCTTCTAGCGTAAGTTTTTCATTTTGACTTTTTTTTTTTTTCCAAGATTTTATTCATTATTTTGTCAAAGCTTGATAATTCATATAAGCGCTTGGTCCTGCTTCAAGAGCCCATGTATAATGATTTTTTTTAAATTTATTTTTTTTGTTGATTTGACAATGTCACAATGAACTAATTTTCTTCTCTCTGTCTCCACCTTCCTTTATCAATCCAGTGACCAAGCTGAGGCTCGGCGCTCAAAGACAAAGGAAGCCCGCAAACGCAGAGAGGAGCGTCTCCTGGCCAAGAAGGAAGAGATCATCAAGAACTTGTCAAAGGAGGAGGAAACTGCAAAGAAGTGAATCTAAACTGAAAATTTTCCTTCTCAGATTCCTCTTTTTGTTGTGTAATAAATTTGGATAAAAGTGACTGTCAGTGTTTGTGGTTATTATTGTCTGCCTGATGTCAGCTATAGTCTCGGTATTGAGTGACTTGATCTGAAGGGACACAAGGTACAGGAGCGGAGCACTGTATTTGGTTGCCAGTCTTGTGGCATGTTGCAGTAATTTCACCTTACCCTTTTTTAAATAATTTTTGGCATATTTTAACAGCTGTATTTCAGAGAAAGGTCTGTACGGTAATATTGTTCATATGGCACTACTGTACTGTTAAGCCTGAGTTCTCAACATACCAACAGGTGGCAGCAGAGCACAAGCACCAATTTTCTCTAGGCTTAACATTCAGATGTATTCAACACTAGAAGATATCTACTGATTTTAATATGATTTTATAGTCTATTTTCTGAGCAAAAGAATACTAACAAAGAATACCACAAAATAAAAATGATTAAGTGTATATGCTAAATTTACCTTTTTTTCAGCTTGTACTGTATACAGTTATATTCCTAAAATATTTCTTATTGGCCACTGTACAGCTTCAGGAAAACCTCAGTTGGAGTTTATCTTGTTCTATATTAAGCATTTTTGTGCATTACTTGGAAGTAATAGCATCTCTGTTGACATTCATATTTTATAAAGCACTTTCAAAAACATCCTAAAAATATATATATATATATATAAATAAATAAAATGGTTACTCCTTTGCTTAGGCACATAGTTTACCTATACTCATTTTATGTTGGACCTTCACTTTCTATTCATCACCACTAATTTAAGTCAACATCCACCATTATAAAACTGAGACAAGCCTAGTTGGGGCCCTATGAATTTCCAAAGTCCCACTCATTAGGGATGTTGGACATGGGTGCAAAAGCAGTGAAACTATGTCTTTGAACACAAAGTTTTATTACTGTACTTTTTATCAAGTGCCATCCCATGACAAAACTAAACAAAAGAAAACCAGTCCAGTGGCTGATATGTTCGTAAAACCTTGTCATTCAAACTTAACCTGGCTGTTTATTTATACAAATGATGAAACAAAGCATCTGCCCAACACTGGATGTATTGTGTCTTACAGTTGTGTACAGTTGTGTGTCAAACAGGAACTGTCCATATGTTTCTCTTTTTATCTATTTATTTATCAGTTTTATTTTTAGCACAAATGCCTTGGCAGCCATTCCTCCAATTCCTGCTCTCCTTGTGTGTGTTTGGTTGTGTACTTATTGCATAATTTGCTTGTTATTCTTTATGCGTGTGTGTGTGTGTGTGTGTCAGCAATGGATTTCATCCACGGATTATCAATTTATCCACCTAACTGGGGAAGCGATCACTAGGTCTGCTATCAGACACTTAAAATTCAGCTTGTAATGCCTGCCTTTGACACTGCATAACCCGCTTAACTTGTGAGAGAGGGGAAGAACATACAGTACACAAACTTTGACTTTTCAATTTGGACAACTCAATTCTTCTTGTCTATAACTGATTTTTCCCACTCTGACATACAGATGAACCCCAACAACTATGATTTACTGCTTGAGTTTTATTAAAAAATAATTTAGCTATTAATAAATTAGTTTGATCATTAATTATTTTCTCTGCTTCACTTTTCCTGAAGGCAACTGACAAAGCCAGAGGATTCTAAACAGCTATATCACACCAGCCACATTAGAGCTGTGCTGCTGATGCTCCAGTCATCCAGTCGTTTTCACTTCTTGCACAGGCCTTGAAGGATTCTTTCTCTTATGCTCCCTGGAGAAGGTGTGACTGAAGCGTTTGCAGATGCAATTTATAGATGTGTTTGTGGATGTGAGGGAGAGAGTTCAGGGGATTCCCCTCAGGTCTATGTAAAGCAGATTGTACTCAACAATTCGGATCATATGTGAATGGCTCTGGTGTTTTAGAAACCTGCATTGCATGATATCTGATAGAATTAAGGAGATATACTGATGACATTTTATAGTCATGGATCTAGAAGCACAAAAGTACAAAACAACTTGCCCTGGAGAGCCTTGCTGTTTAACTCTGCGTAGTAGTAGCTGCTGTTTGTGGATCGTTTACCATTATGCATGAACAATACAACACACAAGCTTTAGAGGCTGACAGTGAAGACTGTTCATATTTAAAATCTGGGTTTCGAAGACTGTGAGGAGCTGGAATGAAAGCTTACGCAGCATAATGCATCTGCTAACCTTGCACAGTAGCTTCACATACTGTACTTGGACCAAAAATGCAGTTTAACTGGATGTAGTCAATACTAAATGGATCAGCATATATAAAGATGAAACCAGTATGTAAATCGATGTGTGATCTACAGGAAGATGTCGGAGGAATAACTGAGGGAGAAAACAGGCTTTGTACAGTGAGGGCCATTTTGTAGCTCAGTTAATGTATTTCTTCATTACCAGGAGGCGCTCTTATTTCATGAAGCGTGAGCCTTAATGGGATTAGATAAGGAGAGGAATATGAGCTGAAATGGAGCAGCGCTCTTTATGACACTTGGCCTTCAACCCAGTCTAAATGGAGCACACGCCAGAGTTCAAGAGGTCTTTAATAATGATTGAGATGGTGGGATGAAAGTAATTAAAGGGAGATTATCTTTAAATATAAAAACAGTTATCTAGCATCTAAAAGAATTACCTTGCACATGTCAGTTTGATATCTGGCTTTTTACTGTGTGTCAGGCTGCCTCTGTTTGGAATATGATCAACTTAACATGTGCAGCATGATTTTTAATCTAAATATCAGGTGTGAAGAGACTATTTGCATACGCAGGGTTTTTATGAGGATCGCTTGAAAGCTGTCAAGTGAAATGTGAATGATATGCAGCTATATTCTTAACCTGTCATTACAGTCTCCTGCTTTGAAAGGGACATTGGTAACCTCATCTCCTCTCAATCTTTCTTATCCTTCTCAAGATTATTGTAATTTTTTTTCTTTTATGTTCTCTTTCCTCCCAGTGTCATTACACTCAGCTCTGTTACCAGACTGCTCTGATCTATAGATGGGGAGATATAACACAATCGGGGAGCATGGGAAGGATTCAGGAGATTTAATCCTCTCTCTCAGATTTCTCTCTTTTAAGGGATGATTGAAAGATATATATATATATATATATATATATATATATATATACATATATATGGTGCTCAGTGATGCAGATCACAAATCAATCAGAATCAGTGCTGTCAGTTCTCATGCCCAGATAGGCGCCTCAACAGTTTCTTCTTAAAACGAGTCTTGTGTTTTCACACTCATCCTTCATCCTGTAATATCCAGACCCAGATACTGTTCAGTGCGAAAACATATCTAAAATCAAGAAAACCTGGACAGATCTTGAGGTATGAGTATTACTACCGACCTTGGGAGTTAGGAGCTACAGTACATAAGTAATAGTGCCTTGACTACTAATAGATAGTAGCACTGTCATTGTTTTGTTTTTTTTTACCCTCCTCTACCATTTACTTAAAATAAGACCACTGAGTGAGAGGATGTTCAATAATTAATTTCAAATACAAAATGATAAAAAGGTAAAATACTCTTACTAATTTGGTGTGGTTACGAGCCCTCTCAGGTGAAATCAGACCATGAGCTGACCTCCCCGTATCCACATTTGATTGTCAAATCATGATCGATTTTCCTCGGTCTTGGAAAACGGACACATGCTTATTTTTGTCAAAACAGACTCTGAAAAGTTTATTGAATTAAGAGTTGTTTTTGTGATACTTATTTTGTAAGATGCTGAAGCCCACCTCTACCTTACCAGTCTAAACAGGACTACAAGCATTCATGTTTTCTTCTGGGTGATTTTTAATTTTTCCACTCCAAACACAAGGTAGGTAAATTGAGAGTTAGCAAGCTTTGTTACATCACTGTCATATCTTTGCTGTGGCTAGAAATTTAATTTTTAAAAGGCTCTCTGCCAGAAAGGCCTTTAACCAAAAGAGCAGGGTTTTATTTTTTTCAATTAGATAACTGATTTTCCGTTTTTCTCTATTTTTATTTTATAACTTTAAGGCTTTTTCAGGCTTTCTGCCAAAAAAGACTTTTTGCCAGATATAAAATGGCATGAAATGGCCACAACCCTCTCGTAGGATAAGTGGTATAGCTAATGGTTCAATGGATGGATTGATAAAATTTTATTCTTTAAAGTACTCTGCTGGTTTGCAAAGCATATTTTTATACACCCTCTTTCACTGCTTAGGGGTCTCATTTAACATTTGGATTTGACTTGTAAGAGACTGCAAAAGTGGTACAAACACAGTTGCCCGTTACAATTTGGAAAGTATGGCCAGTAAGAGCAGGCAGAGCTTAAGAGAAAACCAAGTAAAATGAATCAGTACAGCTACAAATTGTACTAGAATAATGCACCAAACTAAATGCCTCATTTAATAATAAATGAGCCGGCTATGCTCATTCATCAATAACAGAGAATAATGCTAAATAAGTCTGTTTCCTGTTGCATCATCACAAGATGATTTATTTTTATACCTTTTTGCAAGTTTGTGGAATTAATGTATTCAGTGTTTGGTTAAAAAAATACAGAGGGAATTAAATTGTTCATATTGATATGTTTTACAGCAATGAGTAATGCTGAGCCCTCCAGAAGTTTAACCATCTATACATAAGCCTGGGGAGCATTTACTATATCTGGTTGTTAATGCGCACACTGTGCACACACACATCCCCATACAAACACACATATGTAATTTATGTACACATTGTGTACATAAATAAACAGATGCAGTTCAAAAAATGAATACAAAAAAAATGTAAAGAAAAATAAGCTTCTGAGTGAGAAGCTAGGAGGTGAGAGCTGAAGAAAAGGGCGTATGAGCTCAGGACCAGATCAGTGAAATTGAAGGCAGGAGAGTAGACAGCAGATAACATCACAAATATCCACCACTGTTTAAAGATAAGAATTAATAATGATATCCTGCAAGGATACACAAACATTAGTTAAATAAATGCCATATATTTAATTGTTAGAATAAAACAATTATGCTCATTATAGAATATTTGGAGTCATGGCAGTAAGCTATCGGATTCTATTAATGCTATGTTATCTTTGGAGTCAGATAGAGGCATAGCCAGGGGGGAAAAATTAATGATCCGCAACAATATTGCTGCAATTCAGAAAGCTCTGCTGGGTACAGGATGCTGGGAGTAGATAGCATGATCAAAGATTTATCAAAAATGGAATATATTTTAAGCTTTAAATGATGTCACATACTGTTTGTTGTTTGGACAATTTGTACTTCCTCTTTCTGCAGTGCACACAGTTGTGATGTGACGTGTCCCACATCAATATCACAACAAATATTTCACACCATCCTCATCTTTGTGCTTTGTCTTCTTAACGTCACCTTCTTTCTCCTTCCTGTCCTCCTCTGCCCTCCCTCTCAAAAGCTTGCACTTTTCCTCCGAAAAAACATGCCAGGCAAGGAGGGACTTATTACCAACTCTTTGCCTGTCTTGCTGATTCTTCACTATGCTGAATATTCTGCCTTCTTCATCTTCCTGTTTGTCATAATAGAGTTGTTGACTTGGGCGGCATGAGAAAAAAAGTAGCTTCAGCTGATAGCGAGCAAAGCATCTTTAGCAAAACACAGCAGCTCCAATTATCCTCTAATCCCTTTGCCTTGAAGGCAGAAACCCCAAAGTCTGCGACACACTTTAAATTCAATAGATTATTTTTTCCTATGCTCTTCAGACCAGGACATGACATTATATCAGGTTCTTTGGGGGAATAGGACTAAATTTGAGGACTTGACTGTATTGAGCCTGTCGTGAGGAAAACAATTGACTGGTGAAATGGGACTTGTGTCTGCATATATTTATATACAGGCGGAGAAAAGAGCCAAGGCAGAGTAGCTGAAAAATTAATATCTTCAGATCCACAAATGCACCGTGATATGAGCTGTGGGGAGAGAGTGTGCAAAGGAAACCTGTCCCTCGGATTTCAAATCCTTTTCTTAGTGACTTAATGGATTTTGAAGCACGCTTTCAAGATTTTAGACCGTGTTGGATTTGGAAACCATTTAAGGTCAGGGACTGCTGGGGTTCGGGAGGTAAGCCATAAAGAGGGACCTGTGGCAACGCGGTTTCTAGTCATGTATGCCTGAGAGGAAACACACAGCTGTGTGGCTGAGACAAGGACACTGCAGAGACCAAAGAACCTACGTTTGATCTACAGTTGCCCTGTGTCTTAATTGTACCGGCCTCCGACACCAAGAGGCACTTTCTTCCTAATTGGTCAAAACAAGGTTGAGGGATTTGACGTTATCACCCTTTTTTCATCGTATAAAAAAAAAAAAAAAACTGCCATGCCTGACAAATATATATTATTTCTGAGAAAAGAGAAACCCTAAGCAATATTAATGCAACCTGGTGCAATGGAGCCATAGGTATTTAATTGGCCCTGGCTCTTGCTGAAGAAGAATTCACCTACTTAAATGTAAAATATACAGTTTAAGTCAAAAATCTATTCAATATGTTTGTACATTTTGTTATTCTACATAAATTAAGCGGTAAGTTAGCCTAAACTCCAGAAGCTAGTCCAGCTAGATACACCAGTAGGCTATACCATCTAAAGGCCAACTTGCCATACATAGCAGAGTAGCAACTCCCATGCAAGCTTTTGACCCTAGGGGAATCCATGTTTACATTTATTTATGCATATTTAAGTGTATCAAATTATATTTCATTCATTCAAATCGATAGTGTGAGCCTGTCCATTAATTTTAAGTGGCTAGCCTTAAAACGTCAAGCCTTTCCCAGAAACTTTAATGTTTAGCAAATTGTTTCTGTCCTTTTAGGGCCATGTGCATAAAATGTGCACGAGGTGGAGTAAATATGTGACAAGAAAGCAGCAGTAACTAGGAAACCCACACACTTAAGTGACATAAAGTGTGTTTACGCAATGATTAAGGAGATGGAAACACTACTTTGACTGTGTAACTAATGCAGAGTAGCAGCCTGGTGTTGAGATAAATCACCAGAGGCCCTGCAGTAATTAACAAGAATCAGCACTAAAGCAAACTAACAATCTCAAACCTTCTTGATCAAAGCAACAGTAGAGCAACTAGAGACCTTTAAATACCTTAAAACACACACACAACACACACACAACACACACACTCTCCTCTCCAGCAAAGAGCCACAGCCTAATGACCTTGTTCCTTGATTGTGACCTTCAACTTCTTGATTTTCCCTTTGCAGGGTAGACAAGAAGCCAACAATAACATCATAGTGATGTGAAGTAATGGATGAAAGGTTAAAAATGAAAGGGGAAGGAGAGGGGAAAAAAACCATTTATAAGTGGTCATCACTGATGAAAGGGCGCACCGTCTGAAGTGCGGTGGAGTTTAACCGGATTGTGGTGCTGAGCAGCGGTGCGACAGCGTGGAGGGGAAGCACTGAGAGCAGGTGTGGAGGTGTGGTGGATCTGCCTGAGCGGAACTTAGTGTTGTGTTTTCACGAGGCGTCACAGGCTTAATTCAGAGAAACATCTGTGAAACACCCATCTGGCGTCCCGTCCATCTCCCTGCGTCACCTCAGTTTATTAGGATAAGGTACAGAGAGAGTTGCACCACAGCCAGGGTCAAGGCACTTTGGCTCTAAAACATACGTTTAGGGTCAATCTAAGCAACTTACACATCATAAGAAAACACTTCCGTTTCATACAAATGACAGTGGTCTACTGTAAGGACCTAGAGAGGGTCAGTTCAAGGATATGGGACATTTGATTGGATGCCCCTGTTTGAGGAATAAATGTTGTTAGCTTATGTTTTTGTACTTGTATGAGTGAAAGAGGTACTTGTGGCCTTGATTGCTCAGGAACACTCAAACTGAAATAACATTAACCAGACAGTGATGGAAAAAGGCTTCAAAGATGACATGGTAGGATGACAAAGTAGCCACTCCAACAATCACATGATTCGAAGGGTAATTTTGTAAATTGTATGTAGTGTATTATCTCTTACAACAAAGATGTAGTTTTTGGGACTGGATCCAGGCTACGAAAAACTAGTACCCTGAATTTCCTCTAAATAATTGTAGGATAATGAATGATTACAGTAATACTGTATATAGTTCAGGATGCAGCCAATCCTGTTGGCTAAAAGGTTAATTTAGCAGAATTTCCACTATCACTGTCATATTACACCTAGAAATTTAAGTGATAAATAGATTAAAGCTTTGTGAATATCACTTTGTTTCTGTGTTATTTTAAATACTGGTTTTGCAAAGTTCTTCCCATCACCCCATCAAAACTTTAATCCAATGTAAAATTGTTTTTTCCAATTTACTCATAAATGTACATTGGCACTATTTTAGCACGTTATTCCTCTAATTTGAGCCGTTCTTCTGAAGAAGAAGAATAAAGAATTTTCTTTCAGGTTGTTTAATACTACAGAGTTCTCTTCACTGTATTCTACTATGTCATTCTTTTTCATACATGTTTTATTTATTTGCTTTTTATGAGAGAAAAATGATTTTGGCAGCTGTTCAGATGGTTTGAAGCTAATCCATCCTCATAAATAAAATTCTCTTGATCTCTTTTTATTGTGTGTAAAAATAAACTGTATATTTCTTCGTGCCTCCACTAAAATACTTATTCTATAGAAGCAAAAAAGCATATGTGATTCCTCAAATCTACCATTCCCTGTGTAACATGCTGAAAAGGCAGCTTTGATGTGTCAACCCTGGGGCCTGCTGTCTCTGTCCTGTTCAACCTCCAAGATCAACTCAGAGGATACATGCTGACTTTCTGCTTTTCCGACTCGAAGCCCAGCAACTCAGTGTACCTTCTCTTTTCCCCTGGACTGTGCCATGTAGTGCTCGTTACTGTCACCGAGAGTGTGATTGTGCTAGCAGCATCCCTGATGAAGCGGAGGCAGCCTCAGCGACAGCAGGTGAGGCCATGCATTAAACATGCCGTCCCCATGTACCTTCTTCATTTTTAAAAGTCTAGTTGGCCGGGGATCTGGAGGAATGTAAACATGACAGGAGCCTGAGGATGGTGGCAACATAAGACGAAGAGGAGGCAAAGACAAGTAACACCACATATTTTTTTTTAAATCCAGAATTTAGGTGTGGTCATCAAAGGGTATAGCTGGAGCATGAGGTGCTGGTAGTGTCTGTGTTTCAAGGAGTCAACCAAACACAGTCTGACCAAATAAATACTTGTAGTTCCTCTGGGCTGTGAGCAATGAACTCACAACCGTATATTACTTGAATACATTTAAAAACTCACTAAATTAATTCCATACGCAGCAATATTCACAAAACTTCTAGCTGTAAGAGGGATTCAAAGCCAGATGGCGAATCAAATTAATCAAATGACTATTTTTATGTGAAAGCTGCTGCTTGTAGTGACCAACCAACAGAAAATTTATCAGCCTCCCTGCAGTGCCCTTCAGCTCAAGGGAGCCTTTTAGCATCTTTCAGCTCATTGTTTCGGTTCTATGGCCTGCAACTTTTCCTTTTTGTCCAGTCTCACCACTTTGATTGATGTAGTTTTCAGCCAGCTGGTGAACATAGTGAAGCATCTAGTGGCTAAAGAAATAGATATTTCCGTCGGGAGTTGCTTGAAACGAGACCATAGATATGATGACAGTGTATAATGGACGTGGACTCATCAGGTGGTCAGATAAAATGACTGAGTGCTAATCTTGCTAAAATGCCTCGTGGATGTAAATGTAATCCAATGTGTGCTAACAAGTATGCGATACCAATTTAAAAGGTTAAAACATGTCAGAGTTGTCTCACACTCTCCTAGTTGCAACATATCTCCGATTCCCATTTGCAATAAGGTAATTCTAAGCTGTCACTGCTCTCCCCACTCTATTGCTTTCATATACTCCTGCTGCTCATATAGCATTTCATAAATCCAATCTTGGACCGAGGAATCCACCAGCTGGCTCTACATTCTCCATGAGAGAAGTTTTGTTATCCCTGCTCCCCAATCTCTGTTTTGCATCCACAAGGTGTGATGTTATGTGTATTCCATAAAGGGAATTGAGACGTTCATATTACAAGCATATGTATAGATTTGTGTGTAATATACTCTCATGTACACTTGAAAAAAAAGATGATATAAGGAATTAAGGGTAAAGGATGAAGATTATTTTTATTTGCTTATGTATGACGCAGGGAAAGCTTTATTTTCTTCTGACAGTGCTTTCCCCATCTTCTCCCTGCCTATATAATCAAGTGCTATTTTGAGCAGGGCTTTTCTTCCAGAATCTGCATTGTTGCCATATTCCCGTTGCCTGTTAACACCCTTGTGCAGTGATCATCAGCCCTGCTCCAAATCCGTCCAGCAGCGGCTGCTCACTTCCAAAAGATGGAAAGAGTGTGAACATTATAGGGAGGGAAAATGATTGTGCAACAAATAACGCATTTAATGAGCCATGTTGCTTCATTCTCTGATGTGGGGATGGACCAGTCTCTTTGATACTCCTTGGTTAGGATTTTTTGCCCCAAACCAAGCACTTCAGTGTCTTGTCATGAGGTTGATGGATATAGTGTGAAGGAAGTGTGAAAATGATTTGCTACTTTGCTATTGGACTGATGATAACTGAGCCTTATATGCTATGCTTATCGCTGCTGCACTTTGAGTGACAGAGGAAGAATTTCAGAGGATTTCAAATTCCTCTGCTCACTGTCGAGAAAGAGAAAGAGAGAAAGTGCTCAGTGGTACAGTAAGAGAGGGCCTTGCCATCTTGAGCACCAAAGTCAGCAATTAAAAAAAAAATAATAAAAAAGCAGGAGTAGCTTGATGTACTGCCAGTTGCACACATTTCTGTCTCCCGCTTCTGCAGAGACGAAAATCACATAAGATTCAATTCGATAACAGAACTGGGTCATGATTTGAGAAATGTTCCTCACACCACAGCAGGGACACACACACACAGACACACACAACACTCTCTTTGCCAGCGTAGTCTATGGCCTGTCAGCAGCTCCTCTGCTGCCAATTAATTTTATTGGGAGCTAATCATATTATTTATGGTCATTAAGAACAGGCAGTCTTCTCAGGCTCTGCACTGTCGATTCAAATGAGAAATCTCAGTGTGGTTGAATACCGGGGCAATGAATGGAGACATTTTCTGCTTGGCTTCTATAGCTCATGAATTTAGGTGTGAAATTACACGTTGAATATGAGGTTAAAGTGCAGACGTTCAGCCTCAAAATTAGTACATTTTGTGACTTAGCAAGGGAAAAGTCAGTGGATGAAGAAAAGGACCATTTATTTTGTTTTGTATAGTGTTTTCGTATAGTTTTTTTAGCCATGCTAGTGGGTCTACAGATGCTTGATGAATTGCCATTTCAGCAACTTTGGCAATGCCCTTACTTTTCATCTAGCGCACAATCATGTCAAAATTCCTCCCAGCTCTCTGGTTTATGTACAAATCACTGCAGAAAAAAAATCCCATCAGTATCAGCTTTGTGTTTTGTGCTAAAAAACAATTGTTAGCATGCTAATGGCTTAAACTACAATGGCCAACATCGTTTTTGCTGTGGCATCCATGAGCTACTCCATGAGTGGTGATATACTTTATAAAATGGTATGGAAAAAGTGGTCTTCACTGTGAGATCACGCTTAAGGATCATGTCTTCGACACACTGATTAAACACATCAACTCATGGAGGAAGTGTGGATGCCAGCATTACTAATGGATCTTCAGCCAGGGTCACAGCCGGATTAGTGTCATTTGAGGGTTGGCTGTTAACTGGGCAGTTTTCTTTATTTTTTTTTACATTTACTTTTTACTTTACTGCATTTATTTAACAGCTAGTTTCTCTAGTTACTTCTCAGATAATGATTTTTCCAACAAAAAATATCAGTTTATAAAATAAAATGGATTATTTGAGACTAAAGGAGCCCAGTATATACAAAGCAGTGAAAATTAGCTCCAACTACAATAAAGTACTTACAAATTAAACAATTAATAACTTTGATACAATATAATAACACTGACAAGTACATTAGAAGTTCTTAGTTCATTTTGTTGCTAGAACTTTTGTGCCTTTAGTTAATTAAAAATATGAATGCAAGACTTGGAGAGTTTTTAGTTTTACATACCAACTTTTACTTAAGTATATGATCTGAGTATTTCTTCCATCACTGGTTTTACAGTAATTCCAGCATTTACCAAAAAAAACAAAAACAAAACACAGATTATAGTTTCAGTTCTCTTTCGGCATTTGAACAGTGCAGCAAGTTTTTACTAATTAAGTGATCTATTCATGACTCTCATTATCCTCAGGGCTAAACAGCGGACTGAGAAACACTTTCGTATCTTTGGGAATTTCGGGAAAATATTCATGAATCCAGACTTATAATAGTAGCACTGAATTAAAGCCACAATGTACTGTGGCTTACTTTACAGATAATGCTATGAGCTCTTTGCCAAATCAAATCTTCATTTCATCCTTTTCATCCTTTTTGAGAGAGAAACCAAGGCACACAACTGAAGAACAAAGAATTAATTATTTCTCAATTAAAAAATGAGCACACAATTTGAGGGTTCATCTGACTTTATTAAGATGTGAGGATCACAGGTCAGCTAGCCATGCAGAGAACTAGCCTGGTAGTGTACATCGAAGTGAGAAAGGGAATTCACCTGGGTAATACTGATCCTGAGCCAATCTTGGTTTTAGTCAGTGATGGTAATGTTTAGGATTAGTGTGGTGCAGACTGATCCAAGATGGACACTTTGCAAAAGCAGCAACACTCCTTAAGCTGGAGTTCAAATTCAAATCTTTGTTAACGCTGCAAAAGCACAGGCATACACTGACACGTGTAAATAAGCTGAGTACAAAATAAAGTGGGTGACTAGAACTGTTGTGCATAGTTTTTGAGAGAGATTTGTGCTGACAGGGCTAGATATTAATTGAGCTTAGAGCTGCATACATTGGTAAATGGGACAATAAAGAGTAATCTCCTGTAATTTTTAGCTGTGAAGTTAATGCCCTTAGTTGGCTCCAAGATAGCTGCAAACCTTCTGGTCCAAGTGCTATTCAGAGCCAATATGTACAGTATCTCTATAAGGCTATTTACAAATACGATCATACTTATATTTACATTTATTGCTGCAACAAAGGCAGTTTGTTACTGCCTTATGGTTTATAATGACAAAGCATTAAGTCAAATGATGTGAGGTGACTTTATCTTTCATCACCTTTAAATACAGCAGCAATAGCAGTCCCTCAGTGTTACTTAAAAGTAACCACCTGTGCTGAGAGAAAAAAATGGCCATTCACCAAAAAAAATCTACACGTATTTGACAGGTGCATGACCTTCTGAAAGACAGGATGTTTGACAGCCTTTGTTACTTTTTTGACAAATAACACTGAGTTTGGTTTTTAATTCATAATCCTGAATTACAGTATTTCTCTGCACTGCTTTTCCTCAGATTAAAAGCAAGTACATCAGGAACGTCAAGACAGCACGCAACCAGATATGACAGCAAATATCAGAGGACATTACATACAGATAAACAACACTGAGAATATAATGACAGGAAGCAGGTTCTAGTGATTGATTATAAAGTTAAACGCAGAATGGAGTGAACCACATGTGTGTGTTAGTGTGTGTAGAAAGAGTGTGATTGAAGGGCATACTGAGAATGAAGCTCCCCGAGGTGCATGGAAAGCATTTGTCACATCAGAGCTGTGAAGAGCAAAAATGTACTGTAATCTAATCACTGGAGAGCCATCAGAATTACAGAGCATCCCCCTTGTGTGTGTGTGTGTGAGGGTGTTATGACTTTCATTTAACCAAAGTGTAGCAGAGAAATTTTTACATAATGTAATACCTGAATCATTTTCTAGTCAGAGCAGGAGTAACAAATAGATATGCACATCATGAGCCCATATCACAACAGCAGACACGTTCACATCTCAAGCTGCAGTCTGCACATACAAAACTGGATCATCATAGTTTTAATATTCTTAGCTGAATCTACTACACCAACAACCGACCAAAACGTGCTTGCACAGGCAACTACGATAAACAGCTACAATCTCTCACAATCTCTTAAATCTTGGTTTTCTCTACACAAACAATGAAATGGAGACACATTGCTCACAAAGTCCCTTAGGCTTAGACACGCCTTGACATCATTATAAAGTAGTCCTCTCCCCTTTTTTCGCAGATGGACGGCCAGTGGAGATGGCTAGTGAGGTAGCCAGACTTCCTGCTCACTAATCCTCTTCTATATGATGCTACATTTCTGTTGTGAGTGTGTATAAAACCCAACAGAGTAAAGTTGTGCTCCAAGAAAAGTAGCTCTAAAGAACTCTATAGAAGCTGCCCCTTCCTTTAAAGTCTTAACCTTTAAAATCTTCTGCAGTAAAAAGCAAAGTTGTGGGTTATTATCCACTCAAGCTGCTACTTAACTGCCGCTTTTTGGAGGGGTGGGGGTGGGTGGTTGGTGGTCAGTGCGGTGTTAGCTAAACACTCCTGAGTATTTTTCCCTTGTGGTCAACTTCTCTATCAAACTGAGGGTCAAGGAGAAGTGCATTGCCATCATATTTCTAGCAGGTACTTCACAGGGACCAAGCCTCTCTTCTTCCCGCTGGTAAGCCGGAGGAAACCGTCGGTCTCCTCGTTCTTCCCCACACAGATCTGCAGAGGGGGGAGCCAGCAAGGGGGGGGGGGGGGTGATGGAGAAAGAGGAGGGGCAAGTGACTTTCGCTGATGTGAGAGAGTCTGTGGACTGAGTCCGAAAGCGAGCTGCACTGGAGGCCACAACATCTGGTCCTCTGTAATCTCAGCAGTTTTTTGCATGAATTTGCATAGATTTTTTAAAAAGAATTCTGTGTGTGTGTGTGTGTGTGTGTGTGTGTATGTGGGAGAAGAAAAAATAAAAAAGTGTATTTTCTGTGTGGTCACCTGGGCCTCTTTTACAGTCATCTGGCCTTTGTCTCGGTTGCCATGGAAACCAGCGGTGACCTTCCACACCCGCTCACCAGGGCGAACCCGCTGCACAAAGTTGGCTGGGAAATATCCCACCTTGTCTCTGCTTTTCCCCTGGTTAACACACCCAATCATGGACACATGAGTGTACGTACACACACACAGTTACTCTTTGACATATACAGTATAAACAGATACTCTTTGTTCTGTTCTGAGATGAATGAAATTTAAAAAAAAAAGAAAAAAAAAAAGGTTCCTAATTGCTTTGTTTGAACAATAGTACAAAAATCTGCAATGTTGATTTCGTATAGTCTAAATAAAAACAAAATTAACACTTAGTTGACAAAAGGAAACCACTACTCATTTCAATCATCTGCCTGCTTACAACACAAACAGCAAACACAACGCAGGCAGCTTCCACTACAGTCCTTGACAGTCCTTGGCTGAGCATACACAATCAGATACTTTGCATTTTCGTTGTTGTTTACTTGACCAGTTGCCTAAATATGCATCACATTTATAATCACAGTAATAGAACGGAATTTGAATGAACCAGTAAAATTAGCCAGAAAACATTTTTGTTCCCTAATTAGCAACATCAGTAATAGACCAAAAAGCATCTGTATTTGCAGAGCCCTAATCCCCCTATATCACTATATCTCTGCAGACTCTGGCAGACAAGTATACAAAGCCCATGAGTTTTAGAGTCACATGACCCCTCCGTATTAAACAAAGCCACGTATACAGCGAAACAGCAGAAAATTTCTGCGGCATTTAAATGTCACTTTTTTGATTGTTGTTTGCAAGGATTAAAATTACAATTACTCTCAGCATTAAATCAGTTGTATTGTTTGTGTAATTGTACTTTAAAAATCAAGTAATTTCACATACATCTACATGTATTTTGAATTAAATATTAAATAATATATCAAATAAAACAGAATATGCATTTTGTTACCCAACCATAAGCATTCCAGTGTAAACTGTCCATTAATAAACTGGCCCTACAGCTGGGGAAGAACAACAATGTAGCTTGTTGCAATCAGGTTTGAACTATGACTTCAGCAGGGAAAACATTAAAGTTTTTCAGTATATTTTAACTGAGCCCTTTAGAGTTATTCCACATAAATTTATATCGAGACTATTTAGACGAGCAAAATTATCAGTGAAAATATGGCTACTCTCATGCCAGTGTAGTCAAGTGTATATCCCACGGCTTTTCTCAGTGCTTGGTTTATGTATAGACCTGTCTGTCCTTTTGCAGGTGAAGGTTAGGATCTTCAGCTGTCTCATTAAACACCAACTGCATTCGGTTTCTTCCTCATTTCCTCTTCATGCTAACTAGCTCTGCTCAGACCCACACCTGCTGTCTTTTAAGTACATCCACCAACTCTTTAATCCTTATTGTCTCTGAACAGCTCTGCTTTGAATGGAAGAACTTCAAATGATTCTACAACTGTCCAGGTGAAGGCCCTCCATGCCTGTCAGGCTGTCTATTCAAAGGCAAGGCCGGAGATTTGTGGTGAGAAAATCTTATTCACGTAACAACTGGCTTAGAAGAAAGGCAAAAAAAAAAAACAAAAAAAAACGAAAAGAGAGAGGTAGAGAGAAAATTAATTCAGTGCATCTGAATAGGGAAATTTTTTCACAGCCCACCTTCCACCAGTCCTCGTTGGAGTCATCTGTGACTTGAACTCTGTCGCCAGGCCTGGAGGAAAAACAGACAATCAGACAAAGCGCTCAATGAGATGACCTGTACGGGTCAGTTTTCTTAAAGAAATTACGACTACTCCCAAACTACATTATTATTAGTTAATTATTATTAGTAGAACCATCTTAAGGTACCATTACAAGAAGTGAGTGGACAGTCAAACAGTGAGTACCCTTTAAATAGCATTTTTACTGCTTTTATATCAGGTGATGTTTTAGACTTGAGTCTTATTTGCACTGGAGGTGAAGCTACAATACATAGTCTACAATGTTTCTCACCATTCCTCTTCGAGAAAGCTTCGAGATCTCACATAGAAGTTAGAAGTCCTGGCTATTGGTCAGGCAGCACCCAATCTGATTAATATCAGTTTTTAAGTTTTTTTCCCGTGTTGTTTTACATGTACTTTTGTAAATGTCACCATGAAATGAATTACTTTTCTGAGAAAACTGAACCGCTCTGTCATGTAAAGAAACACCTCATGTGCCTCATTTTCTTGCACTGACATATCCTCCAGATTAGTGGTGGGTGTCAAATCGCACTCAGCAGTTTCCTGCACCTTCTAACATACAAAGACTCGTTTTCTTCTGTCACACACTCACAGCTGTTTGTCCTTCCCCAGCCCTGCAACCACCTACAATAATCCTGCTGAGGAGGCAGATGGTGTGTGAGTGTAAGTATATTTCAGCCAGGTAAACACTCTCTCCCATCTCAACTGATTATTCTGATAGACTCACATACAGTATAAAAAGAAATTGTACTAACTGTAGTTCCAAGTCGTTCTTCTCCTGAGGCAGGAACTTGTAGAGAGCAACATAGGTGTGGATGGAGTGGACCTCTACTCGTTTGGGAGTCTGACAAAAAGACAAATACACAGAGAGGGATTTAAAGATCATAATCTGTATGATCCTCATGCAGAAGTCTGAAATTGAGTGAAAAGCATGGCGAGTTTGAAGGGGGTTGACAGGGTGCAGTTTCACCAAGAAAAATAAGCTGAGAGATGAGAAGAATGCTGACTACATACCTTCAGGCTGACCCTGTCTTCTGAATCAGCCTTCTCACTTTCAGGAGGGGTGAGCACTGGAGAGACAGTCATATAAACACAAAAGAGAAAGAGAGAGGGGGGAAAAGAAAAAGAGAGACAAAAACAATATGTGTGTGAGAGAGAGAAAGGTAAGGGGGGAAGAGGAGGCGCAAGTGAATGAAGAAAAAGAAGAGATACAAAGAGAGAGGTCTTGTCACTTTGCAGCAAACAGAAGGAAGGCCAAAGTCAAGGTCATTAACTGTGAAGTGGCAGCAGTACAAACAGAGATGATCCCTCCTCCTGGGACTAAGGAGACAGAGAGGGAAAAGTACTGAGTGGACACACAATCAAGCGCACCTCCTCTCTGGTGTACTGTGTCTGTTAACTCTCGGACATGTAGTTTGCGCTGCTCCTTTGCCAGAAACACAACACATTGTGGAAAGAATCAGAATCTGTATCTGGAACTCCTATCTAATAAAATGTACGCCTGCAAAAAAAAAGGTTTTATTTAGAATTTTCAGATACTAAAACTGTTACTTCTCAGTGCTGAAATGTTATTAAGGATTTTAATCATTCAATTTCAGGAATCATTCAATTTAATGTGAACAATATACTTAGGATGAACCATTTGTTTCTGGGAGTGTTGATATTTTTGAAGTGACAATAGACTGGGAAAATGTAAGAAATTACTATAGATAAAATGGAATAGATGTGTTAGGTTAAGCCAATAATATAGTATAACTGACAAATCACAAATATTAGAGGATTAGAGGATCCAATGGCAGAATTTATATCAACATTCATCCTCAAACACTTCAGAAGGAATTCAAAGGAAAAGGATTCGACTCACTTCCTGGAATGTGTTCCTCTTCAGCTATAGGCTGGTTTTCTAGTTTGTCTTGTGGTTTTTCTACCTGTAAAAAAAAAAATAAAATGTTACAGGCAGCAAAGTCAACAATGTTATTGGTATGAGTAATGTCAGAATGAATTTAAATGAATGACTGGGGTTGTATGTGTATTTTATGTGTATGTGTGATATTACACCTCATGACAGGGCGACTCCGAGATACTGCCAAAGCTGGAGCGACTCATCTGAGCTAGCGACGTCCCATAGCGCAGTGCCTCATACACAGGGTCAACAATGCCATTATCTGCTTCTACACACAGCCAGACAAGGTGGAACAGAGCAATTTTATAGCTGACACTATACTGACACGCATACATGCCCCTGCACAGACACGCAGTGGTCTGTCAGGCATCGAGGACTGAAGGCCACAGACACGGTGATTAGTCATCCTGAGATTTCGGTTGTTTGTTGCTGTGATAAACCGGCCAGTGTTTCAATCACTCACCCTGAGCAGCAGGGGCCTCTCTGACCACACCCAGCGTATCAACGGTCAGCAGAGGAGAGCTGAAGTTTCTCTTGAAAGCTCCTGTCTGACAGGCCAGCAGAGAGACAGGGAGGCAGAGGACAGAAAGGAGAGAACAGGGGAAGGAGAAATGTTATTTGAGGCAGAGAAAAAAAAGGCAAAAGGTCAGATGTAATATTTTGTCAGAAGATGATACCTGTGGTTTTATCTAGGAGAGGTGCGCCTACAGCATGTGTGATGAAAGCTGAGCAGCTGAAAATGCAGTTTCTGTCAGCTCAACTGAAAACTCCAACAAATCACTCGGATGTTATTGAAATGGTTTCTCGGAAAAATGTGGAGGAGTCCGGCTTATAGTTACTGTCATCTGTGAAACATTTTCAGTTATTCCTAAAATACCTCTGCATGTATACAAATGTATGCTTTACGTAAAGTGAGGATTACCTTGTAAATCCACCTTTTAAAAAGATATGAGAACATTGAGACCATAGTTAACCAAAAAGCCACTGCTGATTATTAGTATGAAACCGGATAGAACCCAGGGCTAAAGGCCATTCACCATCTTGTCCTACATACCCTTACGTTTTCTCATACACAAGTGAATTTCATACTTCTCTCTGGTACTCAAAGAAAATCTAATGCAGAAAAGCTGCATATGAAAGTAGTTTGTAGGAGGCAACAGGGCAGCTTCACTACCTCTCTTTTGGGTTACTTCTAAAAACATTTTGCTCATTTTCATGCCAATCTGTTTTTTTAGTTGTTTTTCATTGGAGTGCTTCAGTTTTAGGACTGTAGGAGGAAGGAGAGAAGTCGTGATTAATAAGCAGGTGTGGTTTCAGTGCTTTCTGTCTTAACAGTTTGACAGAGAACATAAATTGACATTTATGAATAAACCTCTAATCCCCTGATATATTCATGCGAACTGTGTTAGTGTTTAAGAGGCACATTGGATCCCTTTTAGATACTTTTCCATCTTGAAACATGCAGATTAGAACACTGGATATTACTGCATTATTGAAATGACTTTATTATTGCCCACTGATGGTAGCGATAATGAATTAATTATTACTTTTAACACTGAATTCCTGAAGAAATTCCCCCCACTGCTGCTGCATGCTTAATAGAGTATGACTTAATTTTTTTCCTTGTCTGCCTTCAAGCAAATTAATGCACGAGGTCTGAGCACTGAGACATTCAATGGTCTGTTTCTGTCAAACTGTAGAGGAGTAGATATCCATTACTCTACAAGCTTTGATATCTGATTGTGGGTCTTTATTTAGCGAGAGAAATATGTTTAGCTACTCATCAGCCAAAGAGATAACATTACAGAGTCCTGTTTTTGACAGAGGGGCTTTGATTAATCTGTTCTATGTTCTGCAAATAGAAACAGTTTATAAAGATAGTAACTCAGTTTTATTTATCTCTTTTCATCTGCTTTACACGAAGTGATATATGCTGAAAATAACATATCATCAGACAGATGTAGTTAATTTTTGAGGTATGTGTCATTCATTGGTACATTCAGCAGTTGACCTACCTTCAGTGGATTAAAATAAATTGGGATTTACAAGGCCATGTGTTATTTAACTGTCAAAACATCCCACATTAATTTTTTTTTTTTACCGAGAAAAAATAAAAAGTTTAATAAGTTTACATTAAAAAACAAACAAACAAACAAAAATAAAAAACCCAAAACCTTCTGCCTGCATGATATAACAAATGACAACCATCTATAATTAATTTAGCCATTGACTGTCTGTTTTAAGGAAATAATCCCCCTTGGTGCAACATCTGACTTTTTGAACATTTAGTCTGCTTATTAACAGGGGGAAGGAAGGAACATCAAGGAAGATATTTAAAAAAAGACTGCCATGACGATATGACAGATCTTGTGAGTGTAGACCGTGTGAAAAGTACAGAAGACATCCAAAAGGGAAACATTTCTTTGAGGCACTGAGGGAGTGTGATGGCTGCTCTCAGGGTTGTCAGACAAAAATTTGCCCAGAATCCCTGCTTAATTCCCTTGGTCATAGAGCAGAAACTTCACCACTACACTGAAATATCTGCATGAACCTATATGCTAAGACATTCAGGACTAGTGTGATTATATAAAGAATCATATTATATTTTTATTCAATGATGAAATTATAATATGGATTAATATTTTGGACAGTCCTGACAAATTAAAAAAAATTAACAAATGCAATGTATTGCTTTTAGGATATCTCGTCTTTCCCCATTTAAAAAGCAAATATGTGTAGAGTAAGGCTGCAACTAATACTTATTTCTATTATTGATTACTTTCTCAATCAAATGGACGGTTCATTACCTGTCCAAAATATAGTTTAAAATGCATTTCTTTTAAGTCTGAGATTATGTGATAACAGAAAACAGTGAAAACAGAAAAAGGCAGCAAATCACCACATTTTCAAAGCAAAAAAATTAATTAATTAAAAAATCGGCTTTACACAATGATATATCAATTATCAAAAAGGTTGCAGAATTTTCAGTTGATGGACTTATTTAATCGACCAATTATTGCAGCTCAGCAGAGACATACTGCTATGGCCAAGTGTCTTAGAGCCCACAATGCTTTGTTTCTGAATATTGTTCATTATCCTTGGTGCTTCACAGGAAGCACAGGACACAAGCAAAATAAAAGAGCTCTCTGAAAATAAATTTGGCAAATGCTTCGATAAGATTATGCTAATTAATGAGCAACAATTGACCTCATCTCCTCTGCCAGTGCTCCAAAATGGGAAAAAAAAAACAACTGATGATGCTGAAATAATTTAACACAAGTTCCCTTTTACATCAAGTAGTCAAACACTAAATCAATGATTATATCTCAGTGTATCAGTATTGGTGAGTGTGCAGCTTTACTGGGCAGTCCTTAATGCAGCAGGCAAGTGGAAAATTCCTTGTTTTTTCAGTTGAGATCCAGAGAAAGCACAATTCAATTCAAAGGAATTACGATGCTCACATAAAGTTAGGACAAGCGTGTGTGAGTGAGTGTGTGTGTAATTCTTTTGTGTAAATATTACTCCTGCAGGAGCAATTATTTTGTGGAGAGATCAGCAAGGCCCATTTCTTTACTCAAACTGTAATACTTCTTTACATTTAATTAACAATGATTATCAAAAGGTTGTCATGACTCCAAAGTCATTTAAAGCCATTTGAATCTGAGGACATTTTAAAACAACTGGTCATTTATGAGTGCACTCAGCGAACGGGCTGAGAGCCTGCCAGAGAACTGCAGTCATCGATATTCTTGCATGTTGAATTACAATACTTAACACTTAACGCATTATCTAGTTAGACTATTTTAACCTGTTTTCTACAGAAATAGGCATATACCAAGAGTTTTCTGGAAATAAGTGTGGAGCTTGTGACAGACGAAAGCATAAGGGACTGCTGCTAGAATTAAAATATGACATTCTGCAAAATAAGGAAACCAGGGAAATTCTTTTGAACAGGTATAAGTTATCTCACCATAATGGTGAGAAAAAATTAGACTTAGATGGAGATTACTGCAGCGTGTGCAGTACGTAAAACGTTAGAATCGAGAAACTAACCAGTAGCTATAGCTTTCAAAAAAATGCAGTGGTTTATTCAATAAAATATATGTATAATATTGCCCCTTTACAAAGATGTAAGAAGTAACATAAAACAGAAATACTTAAGTGAAGTACAGGTATCTGAAAAGTGTACTGAAGGACAGTCCTTGAGCAAATATACTGAAGCAGTTTCCACTGTGACAGACTTATTTCATACACATTTGTGCAATGATATATTCATGATTATTCAGACTAAGATGGTCTGTTCCTCCTGATCATCCCTGGACTCTGCAGTTAGTTGCTGTTCTCTCCTCCCTGCAGCCACCAAATCGCTGCTCTGTCTGGCCTCGAGTCATCCCAAGAGTGTGACTGGCATTTCTACTGTGCGAGTCAAGTTTTCCCCAGCAATCTCATGGATTAGATTCATAATATCGTGATGACGTCCAACTGTTTCTGCAACAAGAGGACATTTAATGCCTACATCAGCTCTACAGTCTATTCTTCTCTACTTTCCAATTACAAATGTGTATGAAAAGCATGCCATAATTTCAAAATTACTCCTGAGCAATTACAGTCCTTTAAATGCAGTCTAAGAAAAATTACACAAGCAAGCTACTTGCAAACATCCAAGCTTTTGATGATGCATTTTGGTAGAATGTCAGTGAACCCTGGACTTAAGTTATGTAGATTTATGAGAAGTAGCCTCGAAGTCCGCCCCGTTTCTGTAAAAAGCCTAATTCTTGGTTTGATGAGTATGCAGTGATCGAAAAGGACATTGCCGCAGGCTTGGCGAGAGCCTGCCGTGTCATATCCTTGAGGGATTGTGAGCGCCTCAAACACACTGAATTTCACACTGAATTAGCCAGACCAGCTGTTACAGGGAGATATTGATTTTCCTACAGAGTTTTTTTTTGTTGGTTTTTTTTTGAGGGGGGGGGCACCCAGACAAGACAGAGAATGAGAGGGGGGCGTTATGTGAGAAGACCAGCACGTGAAAGGACAAAAAGGATGAGTGAAAACACATCGGGACTTGGCCACTGAAACTTTAACAGTGTCATCCTTTCTCAGGTTTTGTTCCTATTGTTGCTTTTATAGTTTGAAGATAATTTTATCCCACAGCTACCCTTTCACACATTTTCAGTGCTTTAGTCGACTTTGCAAAGCGCTGGTCAATCCACATTCCATTTATAACCCCTACGTTTTTGTCTCAGCTGGTTTGAAAAGGGATTTATCCTCTTTTAACAAGATGGGGGCTTTGAGGCTAAGCATATTACCAGGACTAGGGGCTATGCCAGATGACTGGGAAAGAGACAATTGCTGCATCCAGTTGCTATTTAATTCTGCTGACAAACTGCATTCAACATGAGTGCTTTTAGTACATTTTAAAACCAATAAACAAAAAATAAAACAAAATTTAACAATCTCTGTAAAAATCATTTTTGCCCATAGTAAGCCAGGTAGCTCGGAAGAAGTGCAACAAATTAGCAAAGCTACGGAAGTAAACTGAATTCAATATAACTAATTAATTAAAAGCCAACCTGACTGCTAATTAAGCATTTTAATCCTAATGAGAGTTGTCTCCTCAAGGGGGGGCATTGTTCCCTTCCACAAGACAGTGACATATTTCATGAGAATAAGAAATGCTTCCCAATCATGAGAAAAAACAAAAAGAAAGGTCAGAAAATCTGAATGATCAGTGAAGTAAGTGATACAAAAAAAAGGGAAAAAAAAGAAAGAGATGGTATCGTTCCTACGAATACTGTTAAGCCTAACACTAAGATGAATCAATTAGATGCATGTCACTAGTAAAGTGGCAAAACCTGATCCTTTGGGAGCCTTTGAGGAGCATCTGAGACAGATTTTCATGTCCCTGTTAACAGTAGATGACTGAACATCTCCAGAAAGCTGGGTGTCATAACTGTGCCAGACGCTTTTAGTGAGATTTTGTGTTGCCATTTATTTTATGTGTAGCTGCTTGCTTCATAAAAATGTGCATAGTACATGGTAGTGAAATCTTGTGATACTTTAAGTCTTAAGTGCTCTTACCTTGCCATTACAGGGCTGCTGGGAGAGCTCTGACGAGCACCAGAGGTGGGCCGCCACCTTACAGGCTTTACAACGCAGCCCCTGCTTGGAGTTCCCTGCAAAGACACCAACACTCACTGTAACACACAGTCTACTTGGGAGACGCAGGACAGGTGTCAATGTATTGCTAATTCTGCATTTTTTTTGTGATTAGGGACATTCACAAGCCACACTCTCTAGATTTGGGTCTGTTTTCCCTTCCTTGGATTGTAAAGAATTCTGTCTTATTACACTTAAGGAGATGTAAAAAGCCATCCCATTTTAAATGTTAGCTAGTGAGACAGCTGAACCTTTGAAATAACTTTTTCATAAGGGGTACCCCTTATGAAACAGCTGAGCTGTACAGCTGAGAAATGTCCAGATATCAATGGAAGGAAAAGATGTAGGTGTGTAAACCAGACCACAGAGCTTGCAAGAATTTTCATTGGGGCAATTTTCTGCTGGTGAAACAGACCCACTGGAAAAATGTCCACAGTGAGATTTGTGGGTTATCCTGAGTGATGATATTTAACTAAAAATTTGTCCATTGTTTTGGCTAAAGTGGCGGAAATTCCAGGTGGAGAGATTCCTCAATTTGAGCAAATAAAGCCCACGATTATCTGCATATGTAGATACAGTACCGAAAGCGGTATAGTTTTTCTGGTTTGTTTGAAATGAGCCTTTGTCAACTGACCATGGGAGTGATTCAACACACCTGGCCAACATCTACATCCTTTCCATGAATGGGATATTTTACTCTTTAAAGTATACGGGCCAGTCCTAAACTTGATCAACTGACCTACCTTGTATCATGTGTTTGCATCGCTGGCAGCTGGTGGGCCTACGGAAGACGTGCTCCTGGAAACAGTGGGTCTTGACCCGCTGCACTGGCTGCACCTGAGTCTTTGGCTGGGTTTTGGAGGTGACAGGCAGCGAGGGACTGATACAAGGTGAGTGTGATGACAATGAAGGGTTAGGACTAATTGATGGGGACAGGGAGGGAGAGTGCTCGTAGGCCAGGGGGGACTCAAGGGGGGGGGGGGGAGAGGGTGGGGGTGGTGGTGTGGTGATGAGAGCTGAGGGGGGACGGGTTTCCCCATTGCTGCGCTGGAAAAAGTTGTCCACGCTCTTGCTGCGCATGACCGATTTAAAGGACAGAGAGCGTTTCAGCCGCTGCAACTGAAAGAAAACAAGATGATGATATTTAGGTGATGCTCTGCAATGAAGAACATGTCAAATTTCAATCTATTCCAGAAGAACTGTAGCTGTATTTTAAATGAGGATGAAATTATAATTCACACAAAGGTCCTATGAACCACTTTTCTCTGTCAGTTTCCAACTATGGATGACAGTGAAGGACGGGGTCTTACATAAACCAAATTTTGGGCTCAACTCCGATGAAAACGCACATGCATGCACATCCACACACACACACACACACACACACTTTGGAAGCAGGTTAGCGAGGATTTTGAGTGCTAAATAACTAAGGATGCTACTCTCATGTTTTTGGCCACTTAGGTGCAGAAACTATGAAATGGATACTGCAAAAATATTAGCAAAAGTTGCCTTCTTACACATCCATAGACAGCAGCATCAGCATTCAATTTTTTTTTTTTTACAGTGAAAAAAATGACGAGTTCATTTCAACTTGAGAAATAAAGTCCCAACCTATCTTTTAAGTATAATACACTGTATATACACGTATGAAATTTTAAAGTAGGAATATCTGAAATGACAAAAAAGTGTCCAGCCTAAGAGTTTGAGAAATCAGTCTGCTACGTCTGTTAAGTCTGTTAGGCAGTCTCTTAAGTCTACCCTCTGACTGTCCTTGCCCTGCTAGGCTGGCTTCTGATCTTCCATCTGCAGCATTTTGCCCCCATTCCTTAGATCACAAATTTGCCATCCCTTGTGTATCCACACAAGTCAATACCCCTTAAAATTCACATTTGATTAGTTTTATCGAGCGGCCTGCACTTTTGCATTTGACACAGTCAGTGATGCATGGCAAGCACCGTGTTTATCTTTGATTCTGCCTGCCTCTATTTCCCACATGCTTGCCATCCCATGCTCTTGGCCACAAAAAAGGGGAACTGATAATGATAAACAATTACAGGGACTTAGGAGCGATGGGACCAAATATATGAAAACGATAACTGCTGTGGACTCATACATCAAGAGAATGGCCTGGAGAATGAGGGCAAGATTGAAGTGGATCCCTGAGACTGAAGAGTATCTCCTCAATCTACACAGAGCTCATTAGCGGTTTATGTTTGTGGCTGGATTAAGGTCACCATCCTGCTTCAAACTTTGAAAGTTGTACAGGTGTTTATTTAATACTAGATTTACAGCATTTCTGTGCCTTACTTTTGTCTGTTTTGTGGCATTAATAGGTTTCTGCTTGCTGCAGTGTAGAAAAAAAATTATGTTTCCTCCTCTGCAAGCAAAAACCTAGTGTACAACTTAATCTCTCTGTTTTTATGTAAGTTTATATGTGAGAATGTAGCATCCTCCTCATGTCTATTGTGCCTCTGAGCTACTGCATTGTCCATCTGCTTTCCTTTGCAGAAAATTTGATCGATAGCATTGAGCAGGTTCCCCTTTTTCTTCTTTAACCCACAGATTCACAGATGCCAATTAGTTTGAGTGATGAAAGGAGTCCTCTCTGTTGACCCATTAGTGAGTGCCTCTCATAAATGTTTTCTACAGGGAGCTGAGTCCATGCTTTCCTTAATGGCCTTTTCTTGGCTTGACTAGTGGCCCATACAGTAATGGATGCTCCTCTCTATCTGATTTTTAACTTTCCTGACTTTGTTAATATTCTCCATGGTGGCCTGCCTTTGCTTCAGTTCCTAGGTAATAGGAATCATTTCTTCAGGGCACAAACTAGGCAACACTTGACTGATAATCAATAGGTCAATACACGGAACTTCCCAAGCTTTTACAAAGATTAAAGGAACAAAGACATAAACAGGGATTCAACTTAAGCTAATGTGAAAATAAAAGATAATAGTTTTTGTAAATATTTAGGTACAGCTGGGCACTACTACTCTTAACTACTACAGTATAATGACGTGGGGCAGCATAAAATATTTCCTGAATTTCAATTAAAAATCTATGTTTGCACGAAAGAAAGTAACAAATAAATGTTTCTGTACACGAATAAGATCTATGAGGGTGGTTTTATACAGTTCAGACGTGGGCCTATTATTCATTTAATCAGCTTTTGTATCTATATGGTCCCATTTATCCTATCCTATAAAGTTCATGTTTATGTGCTGTCAAAGAAATAGACTGTTAAAAGTGTTTTATGACTGCTCTCTGACTGTACAAAGATGTAATATAGTTTTTGCAGCTTGTCAACTGGTCTGGACACTTTCATAATTCAGCATTAGCCCAAGCTAAAGAGCAGTATCTTGCAGAAAGTATGTGAATCAACGTCAAACTTTGTCCATTTTGTGGCCAATTTTTAAGTTTTGGTTTGGCCCCTCACATCCTATATGTTGCTATCTGTACTTCATATGAGTCTTTTCTTTTTGCCCTCCCCCTTTCTGTTAATAACCACATCTGAAGGATGAACAGGAAAGCCTTACATATTTTTGACAGAATGATAAAACAAGCAAAAACAACATTCTCATTCTCTGTCTTTTTTACAGGTGCGCAGCAGCTTCACAAGATTAAACCAGAAACTCCAAGGAATTAAACCTTCTCTTTTACAGGAAAGAATCTAAATAAATATTCAATTCTATCCCTCAAAGTGACTCAAGTCAAAGTATTAACAATAAAATAAATTTGTTGCTAGAATATGGTGCTTATACTTCAAGTTGAGCAAAAACTTCAACACAACAGCTTACAACAAAAACACACCAAAAGTCTTTATCCAAAGGTTTGGGGAAGTGAAGTCCACAAAGAAATGTTTGGTGTTGGTAAAACTTGACTGGCGTGCAGAGATCCCTGACCTCGGCCCCATCCAACACCTTCTGAATGAACCGGAACGCCGAATGCAATCAAAGCCTTCTCAGACAACAACAGCGTCTGACCTCACAAATGGTCACAGGGCTGATTGGGAGAAATCCCTGCAGCCAGGTTCTAAAATCTTGTGAAGCGACTTCCGAGAAGTGTGGAGGCTGTAATAGCGGATTAATGCTCAAGGCGCTGGAATGAAATGTTCAATAGTCAGTCGATGAGTGCAATGCTCAGGTGTTGACATGCTCTGTTTGCACATACTTTGGCTAGCTAACAGTTTCGTATTTGACTTTGACTGTTTCACAAATGAAAATGTCCTCTAACAGGCTCCATATCTGCGCACTGTAATTTGCATTTACTGCATCATAGCCATACAGTAATACATAAAATCATTACCAGAGGGGTTTGGTGTTGTCACTTGGATTCCACTGTGGTAAAGCCTACAAAGCTATGAAGCCTGTTTAGGGGATCTGATCTGAGTTTAACCTGTGGTCTTTAACTCATTGGCTTGTTGAGAGAAGCACTGAATCTACCTAGTTATTCATATCAAAACGATTTTAAAGTGCACACTACAATTACCACCACAACAAACAGATAATTAGAGCTGCCAGAGTCTCTGAGATTTGGAAGCTGCATGACATTACACTGCAAACACACACACCACTGTCTTGATTATCTCCTAGCCTTTGGGGTTACTCTTATTACATACAGTATGTGTGGTTTTGTGTTGTTCTATTTTAGTACAGCTTCTAGTTTGCTAGTTGATACCATGATCTTATATCGCACAATGCCCTCCCCTGAAAACAGATAGGAGTTCTAATAAATGCAAATTTCTGTATTTCTCCGTAGGACTCTTGTGTCTCTTCATAAGGTTTTGAGAAGCATATTTTTGGGATATATGAGCTGGAGACCCATCACATTCTGAACTATGGAGCGCAATTAGCTCATCACAGTCCAAATAGTGCATTGCACTAAAACAGACTGTGGTTTGAGGAAGACTACGGAGAAAAGAATTTAAAAAAGTGTAAAAGGACAGTTTGGTGGCATTAAAAGAAAGTGAGGAAAAAACAGATAAAACGGGGGGAAGAAATGGGAAAAACAGACATAATAACATACAGAATAAACACACCAAATAATAAAAGATGAGATTGACTGAAAATATCACACCACCATTGTCAACCCCTTGGTCTCTGAGAGCCCCCTGATATGCTGGGGCTTTTCTTGATCACCCCTCTGACAGACATTGTACACACAAAGGGTACAGTAAAGACAGAGCCAACGTCTAGGCCTTGTTCCTCGGCTGTTTGAAAATGAGCACAGAGCAGAGAGATGTTTGGCGAAGGCTTCTATAAATAGGCGGTTGTGAGGATTCGCTAAATTAATGATTAAGAAGTTGGGGGGGGGGGTTCACACAAGATGCCTCTGAAAGGCGAAAAGTCATCCTGCTGCCATAATGATGCAGATGCAACTCCTCATCTTTTTCGACATTGTTTTTTTTACGACACACAGGAGATGTGGTCAGCCGACTGTTGAAGGACAGCGTCATGATAGAAAATCAAATCTCTCTGCTAATGCCTATAAATATTAACACATCTTGAAGTTTAACAGCTCAGTTCAGTTAAGCCCTGTTATCTAGCAATCCTAAGGAAAGAAAAATTTAACTTTCTAAAAAAGAACACTGTCTTTTTTCTTTGGAATAGTGTCTAAACATGCTATCACAAAGATGATTTATTTAGTTAGTTAGCAGTCACTTCTGAAATATTTTTTTTTCTGACTTAAATATCAATCTCCTTTACATAATTACCAATAATGAAGGAAGAGAAACACTGTCACATCCTGTCACTACGTCTACTATACGGTAGGCACTTCTTCTCCGATGGTCTGTTCCTGTCAAGGATCAGTCCAGGGTCAGCTGGGTGCAGATGCATAAAACATTACATCAGGGTTATGAGCCTCTTTTGTGTAAGAAATGCTTATTTTTAACCTTGGTCTTGAACTGGCAGCATCCTTGAAGAGTGCCAAAGCTGCCTTTTCTGTTTCTTATGCACAGTAATTACACAGCAGTGTATGGTATGCTGCAACCTCTAAAAGCCTATTGATTGATGACACGAGTAGGTGAGAAAACATGTACATTGTTTTTTACACACGGTTTTTAGCCTCAAAACTACCATACTGAATTGTTTGGATGACAGTATGTAAATGTACATATTACACTTTCAAAATAAGCATCGGCTTCTATGTGACAAGTGCAACATGCAATTTTTTAGTTTCTACCCAATATTCCTACATCTGGTCCCAGATCCAGGATGGCCTCCTGCCTCTCTGCAAAAGCATCACCTGCAGTTGGGGACGCAGTTGAGCAACTTCCACCCCCAGTGTCTGCGCACTCTTATACATAACATGCCCACTGTAGAGTCTCTCTCAAGACATCTCTAGCGGCTCACGAAGCTAAGAACATGAATACACTGGTACCTGATAAAACTTTGCCACTCTTTTTGTAGTAACCTGAGCTTTGACTTAAAGGACACCTCATTAGAAACCACTGCAGCTGGACCTTGTTAGCTAACAGTGCTCCTACTGAAACGACCTTTTTTTCCTCCCAAACAGAAAGGTGTAATGCCTCACTGCACAAGCTGCATTGCTGGTGATAGGGCTTGGAACAAATTGACAACTTCCCGGAACAGAGTGAAAAGGACAGTCTAATTACAGCTCTTCCACACAGAAAACATAAGATTTCCTAATATTATCCAGCTCTATGTATTAGAGGGATTTTTATGGATTTTAAGTAGCTGAGAAATTTACAGTCCTCTGACACTATCCAGAGGATGTAATTTTGTTAGAAAAATAACAAGTAGTACAAATGAGATGAAATGACATCAACTCTAATGCGTAAGAGTTATAAGAGTTATACTTGAGAGTTTCATGTGCTCTTTTTACACGGAAACACTGTATGGCTCATTTGACTTCCCCTGTATTACTAACCTAATCCCTGTAATGTCAAAACTCTATAACAAAATATATTATAGATTCTATCGTTTATATATTAAGAAAACAACAAACTTAGAGATTGGAGGACAAGCTAAAATAAGGCTTTTATTTTAAGGATTTTACAGATGAGAAAGACAACCTGAGGCATCCCTCTCACCTCTTTACATTGCATGTTGATATATTAAATGAAAGACAAGGTGTGAATCAAGGTCAAATGCTTCTCACTGTCACTTTCAGGGCTCTGTGTATGGCTATCAAATCTGGCCGTTGGTTGAAGGGCTGTTTCTGAATGATGCATGAGCCTCTTGGTAGCAACGACTCCACCAGCTCACAGGCTGTCTGCCTGAGTGTGCAGCAAAAGGAGCTTGCATTTCCAAATCCAGCCTTTTAAAAGGCTTAACTGCACAAGTAGCTTTTACAGTTAGAATTAGGTGATCGCCACACCGGCTCTTTCATGTTCACACAATGGTGAAAGAACAACACTCATTAGAGTACTCAAAGCTACTCAGTTACCCCTTATTTACTGATGAGTATTTACACCGACTAAAAACTGTATCATCTTAAATTGAACAAAAAGGAGATTTTTGTAACACACCAAACTCAATGCCTTCATAAGTCCTTGGGAGTCAATTAAAGTACAAGACGACAGATAAAACAATCCGAGATGCAGGGTGAAGATCAAGAATATAATATTGGTATTCAAAGCATAACCCCTTTATTTCAATGCCAGTGAGAAGTACTCTCTTGAAGGGTTGATAATAAATCATAGTTACTAAGTAACACCAACTCTTTATGAATGAAGAATCCTTGTTAATGAAGTCAAAGGTGAATTTACGTCTGTTTTTTTTTTCAAGCTCAGTCTGCCATTCAGAACTGAAGGATTAGAACAGTCCATCATAAAACCTTATTTCTTCCGCTTGCCAACAGCTTGCCTTTTAGAGAGAAATTAACTTCACTGTCACTAAACAGACACCTAAGGTCAGTACTGAACAAAAGACTAAAAGTCCTGACTTATTCCCAACAGACTCCACTCTAAACCTGACACTGCACAAGGGACTCTGCTCGATCAGCAGCATTTTAGAACTCAATCAAGGACAGTAATTCAGTGACTTCGCTATTAATCAAAACAGTGCTCGGTCAACATTGGATACATCGACACAATGGTGACACCGGGAAGAATGAAAAGTTGGTTTATCAGCTTTCCTTCTTTCATTGCATGAGACAGTGTTCATGCCCTGTTTTTGTGTATTTTCTATCACTGTAAAAAGCAATTTCTCAGTCTCTCGCCAACTCCTCATGTTTTCTGTGCAGATTATAATTTGTTTCAAAGGTCAGCAGTACAAGTCAATCATTCTGGCAGGTGAAACAGAAACATATCATGGTCTGTCAGAAGTTAGGTGAGTGACTGATGTATCCTTCTGCCAACAGCGATATGGAAGTAACAAGGACACGGAGGCAGAATACATTTCGTTCAGAAATGTCATCTACACACAGCATAATCACACGAATGGTGCAGACACGTGGTGGCATACAACAGAAAAGCTCTGCAGCTGTATTTGTTCATTAAAGAAGTTTTCTAACCTCTGAATTCGAGTTTCAGAAGTGAACTAGAGAGGAAATGAAATGGCACCACAAAACTTGGCACCACAAAACTTGTCCAAAATGAATTAAGTATTGGTTTTCAGTTCTACAACAAAACATGTGCAAATAATGATTTTTTTTCTGAACTGTAAAAATAACAAATTGGCATTTGACCATTTTCATGTTTGCATAATCATCAAAAGGATAAGAGATGTGTGAAACTGAGAGTCTTATTAGAATTATTGCACATTGTGATTTGGATGAACTGACCAAAATGGTAACCCTGGCTCTGCACAATTCTCGGACAAATGAAGAGATGGCTCTGTTCCCAGTCACCGGACTCTTCATTTCTTTTTAATCTGGATTGTCCTTTTTTTTTTTGTGTGTTTCTTTAATCCTCTTCCAGCCACCTCTTTGTCTTTGTCTTTCCTGGAAGGACCTTTGGTTCTCTATCCTATTCTTAATATCACCTTTATCCTCTCAAGCACTCAGGCAACCATCATCAACCAGTCACTCAGAGCAACAGAGACAGCTAACTTACAATGTAAGAAAGGAAGGAGGAACGGGAGAGGAGGGTAATGAAGACAGAGAGATGAGGATAGGTAAAATGCAGGTGGAAAAAGAAAAGGCTTTGGTTTTATTTAAATGCAGCAGTCAATGCATACTCTAAGTTTAGAGCAAGAAATTATCATATAAGAAGAGAAGAAAGCATGCTGATAGGACAGTGAGTGAGAAGAGAGAGCTCTGGGAAGAAAGGTCAAGGGCAAAATCGGTGAGAAACCACTGCACCATTATTTCACCTCATAAAAATGTCTTTGTGTTGGCTGAGAATGTGATGGGCCGTGTGATGACCCTGCAGACTGGGCCACAGCACAGCCCTGCATTATCAGCATTTAAACCCATTGTAGACCTGAAAGGAACTGCTTAACATTTTGAAAATATGCTTAATCAGAGCTACTGCTCAGTGAGCCAAGATATACCACTGTTGTGTAGATAAGGTAAATATAAAGCTATAGCCAGCAGCTGGATAGCTTAGCTTAGCATAAAGGCTAGAAACCGGGAGAAACAACCAGCCCGATTCTGTCCAAAGGTGACAAAATCAACCTACTATCACCTTTAATAAATGCTCCCAGCTAAGAAATATTCTAGCACAAAACCCTTAAGTAATGGCAAATGACACAGATGGGATATACTGTGCAAATTACTCAGTTTTGGAAGTGCTGGTAGGTGCGTTTGTTACCCTTGCACGAGTCAGGCTAGTTCTTTCCCCCCTGTTTCCAGTCTATGTAATAGGCTAAGCTAAATGGCAGCTGGCTGTAGCTTAATGTTAAGCGCACAGGTATGAAAGTGGTGTCAATCTTCTGATCTAACTTTTGGCAAGAAAGGGAATAAGCATAATTCCAAAAATGTATAACTATTTTTTGTCTTTCCATTCGCCTGACTTTCCTCGTTATCATCACAGTTATTGTACCTCACTAAATGCAAGACACCTGAGCGGCATGTGCTCCAAGTGATTAGGGAGGAATAATAATATTTTTCGAGCTATCACCTTGCCTGTAGGTGGAGGAGGTGGAATAACTTTCATTCTCTGTCACAGCCTCTATTAGACGCACTCTAGGAAGCTGGTGAGCCCACTTAGCACTGTAATAAATACTCAGAGGAGCCGAGGGACGGTAGAGAGACAGAAAGGGAGAGGAGAGTGAGCGATGAAGGAGAGCTGATGAAGAGATGAGAAGGACTGCAAAGAGAGGCGGTAAGGGGAACTGAGAGAGACAAAGACGTGGAAACAGAAACGAGAAAGCAAGAGGTGGAAATTTGTGAAATTAATAGAATATGCATTGAGAAGATTGAGAGTGACATAAAGGGACAAGTGAAGCTCTAGAGACTGCTTCAAGCTGACTACTGTAAAAGCAACTCCAGGTGTTACACACATTCAATCTCTCCCTCCCCTTTTCCTCTTCATTCTTCCTCTGTGGGATGTGAATTAGTTGCGGCTCCCAGCTGGGGTTTTGGCAAACAGAAAGCTACATGGCTGACGCAGCTCGGAGGATTGTTTCCTCCCTTTTCTGTTTTGTCTGGACAGCCATTTATGTGAATTATGACCCGGCCCCTAGCTAGATACAGCAAACATCTGGTAGCTGATTGGCTCATAAATTCACGCGGCCCCTTAACGCCCACCATCCATTGTGCTGTCTGTAGTCAAATAGAAACAACAAAAAAAGCCTGTTCTGCCATGCTTGTTCCAGGTCCCTGTAGCGATGACCAGCAAAGGATTGTTGTAATGTGATTTTTTTTTTTTTTTGCTGTGTTAGCTGCTGCAATTAAGGCTGCTCTTGAAGCTCATTTGAATATGCTAAAAAAATAAATGATGAAAGAGATTTGGGTCAAGTCAGTAATTTACTGAGAGGAGCCTAAGTTTGAAGTTCAGCTCCATCTTTTTGTCAAGAAAGATCAATCAACAACAAGAAGCCCATCTATTTTTATTTTCATTTTTTTTTTAATACTTTATAATTGGACCAAGGTTATTATACAACTCTGGAATACCAGCAAAGCATGCAACTGCCCTGGGGCCCAGGAACTCCAGGGACCATTAGAGCTCCAGGAATACAGTGTTTACTGGTCTGTGCAAAGTTAACTGAAAAATTGTCTGGAAATATGCACCGCTAAAGCACAATATCAATCGACATGATAAAAGGCCTTAATGTGGCTTCTGCTTTACTTTCTGATCTTGAGGTCCCACCTTGAAAAGGGTCAATATGTAGTTTTAATACCTTTAAGTTTTGGGTTCATTTTTAATAAATTCATTCATCCTAAACCAGTCAAGTCCCATTGAGGGTGGAAACCTAAAGGGGACCAAGCCATGATGGCAGCATAAAAAGTTGCAAACAAAACAATACAGATTCAGGCTATGGATGAAATAACACTAAATACAGGTAACACCATCAAAATAGGCCTAAAACTAGTTTAGAAACAGACGAATAAAGTCAGGCATTTACAATTTAAATTAGTCTTAAATTCTGTCAAAGATTTCAGACTCAACAACTTAAATCCTCTTTTTAGACTATTCCAAGTGGCGAGAACAGAAAACTTGATGGCTTTCTTTCCAGTCATCACAGAACAGCAGATATATTGTACTGTATGTCCCAAATTAATGTGGTTAATCTAATTACTACTGCAGCAACTGTGGTGTCAGGTAGTGTATACTATATCGATTTAACAGTGTGTGCGTGTGTGTGTGGGGGGGTTAAGACGGAACCAGCTGCTAATTAACCCCGGAGTCCCACAGCAGGTTAATCTGGTGATGCCTCTGCCATGTTTGCCATCCTGTGTCTGGTCGTGGTCCCAGTGGTTTTGTGAGAGAGGAAAAGCAAGGCCACCAGGTTCATAGCTCCTGTACCGGGCTGCTGCGATATCTGCGCGTCCTCAACAGTATGTGAAAAAAGATTGTGGACACCTGTAAATGAGGCAGTTCAAGCGTCGTCTGCCTCTCTCTGAACCTCCTTGCAACTCGCAATGGCAGCCTGTGTTCGTCTCATCGGCGTAGTTCCTGAAAAGGCTGCCTCTCTCTTGAATTAGTGTCCCTGTACATATTTCTGTCCATTCTCTACACATGCCACAGAAAGCGCACCCATGCACCTTGGTGTAATCTCTGCCCTCCAGCTCTCAGGTCAGGCCAGTCTCAAGAATTAAGGCGGCTTAAGGGTTGTTATGCAAGACCTGCAGCCACCACAGAATTAGCCTCCTAAGACAGAGGACAACTTAGTTATGTTAGCAAGTCACAGTTGCCACTAAAAGGAACCTTTAATGGAAACACAGGAGTTTCTTAATGGGGTCAGAGACATAAATAAGGATTGAATTTAGTTAAAAATTATTCACAAATGTTTCACTTAGGTAAACAGAGCACCCAGGATATCAATAACCAATTTTCTATTCGTCTTCAATCTTTTAATGTGGATAAAATAACCCCCCCACCCCCATTCCCGTATTCGCACAGGTGCGTTGTTACCTTTGACTCGGGTTGGCTCGGCACGGTAGCCTGCGGCCGGTGAAGGTCCCTGTTTTGCGGCTCATTCTCCTTCTCGCTGATTTCGGTCATCTCGGATAAAACAACGATAGTAAATGAAAACGAAAGCGACTAAAAAAACCAAACCCGCTCCTTCAACTAAAACGGCCAAATAAAAAATATCCAGGGCGGCGGATAGGAGCGAGGAAACTCGAGCAAACGGAGGCGTAAACGCCGCCGCGGTCTCCGCGCGGAGCTAGTTTCCACCGTCAGGTCGTCTTTCGTCGGCGGTTGCGTCCATTTGGGGATTTTTTGGGTTATTTAAAGTATAATACAGTGTCACTTCGAAACGGTTACTCGCAGTTTAAACGCTCTCGGACACCGGGTTTGGTGCAGGAACGAGCCATTAAAGGTGTATTTCACACAGGTTAGGGTCCGGTTCGTCCACCTGCCTCCGCGAGCGTCGCTCCTCTCCCCCTCGAGCTTTTTTCCCCCCTTTCTTTTTTTTTTTACAACAACTTTGATTTCGCCGACACGAAGCGCTCGGCTCGTCCCGATTGGTCCGACGCGCGTCGACGTAGGCCGGCGCGGCGCGCGTCGGGATTGGCTGAGACGCGGTGACGCGCGCCGAAGGGCGGGGCGTGCGTCAGAAAAAATTCGCAGGTGGATCAGCGGAGGGCAGGTGAGGTCGACGGGACTTCGGCGGTGCGGGTGGGGAAACGCCGTTGTTTACACCTGTAATAGATAATAGGAAACACTTTAGTAACTAAATAATATATATATATTTATATATATATATATATATATTAATTACTTTTTTATTTTAGCGATACACACATGTTTGAAGAAATCAAAGGAAAAGACCCATAAAGTTTCTTTAGAGTCTGGTGCTTGGTTTCCAAGTCTCTGTGGCCTTACTGGAAGTACAAACACCATTTTCCCTCATTTGGTTTGGTTTAACAATAAAAAATGTACTCAAAACTTTAGTTTCTTTTTTTTTCTTTTTTTTTTTTTATTTCCTCATTTCATTATTCCTTCCATTCATTTTATTTCACAGATACTATTACTTAGTAATTACATGTTTACTTACATGCATTACAAATCTGACGTTATAATATGATAAAATTTAATACACATATTTATTATAATATAATATATAATAAACGTTATATGTGTTCAAATAAGCTCTAGCTCTTAAAAACAAAAAAAATGCATACACATCAAATCAATCTTCAGTAAATAAAAAATAATATAATATATATATATGTATTAAAAGCAGTAACATTGTCCATTTGACTGCATGACAGATACAGTTATCTCTGATGATTACATGAAATATTCTGATAATACTTCTGTATTATTACTTGAACAAAATTCTGAATGCAGGACCTTTCATTGTAATGGGGTATTTATACACTGTCATATTGCTACTTTTATTTGATAAAAGAAATGAAAATTCTTCCACGACTGGAAATATCTACATTCATTGTGTTTTCTTCCCTTTCTTCTCTTCTGCTTTACTTCCCAGGAACAAGATTACAATTACTGAAGGGAGCAAGTTGAGTTATGTAGAAGGTTTGGTTAGAAAAGTACGACCTCCTACCTGCCCAACTGTTACTACTCCACTACTGTATTGTTCATGCTGTACACCCATTTTATCTTTTTATACATACCTATATGTACTTTTGCTGCCACTTGTACAATCTGGTTAGATGCTGCGCTGCAGTTACTCATAGTGTGATATTACAATAAAGTTGAATCTAATCTCATATAACATAGTGACTATTTGGCGAAAATCAAAATCAAACCTGAAACAAACTTGCAATCAAATGGCCACTAATGCATCATAAGGATGAATTTTATGTCCACAAAGAAGTTTAATTGTTTTCTTTTGGTTTATTTGTCTGTGGCAAACAAGCAAACAAGCAAACAATAGAACAAAGTAATCATGGCTCCTGCTGCCTCACTTGTTCTACTGAAAAAAAAAAGGTCCTATAACTGGTTACCTAAACTAACCTGAGGTAATGATCCTACCTAAACTTGTTTGAATAAAGACAATATATAGAATAAATCAAATGCCCAAAAACAAATAATCAATAGCCCCTACAGCTCCTTCTGGTGTCCATACTGGTCCTCAAATTAATAGAGATTTAGATGAAATATAAACCATATAACAATATCACACAGTTTGGGTGCAGCATAATAACTGAGAGACATAGCTGAATAGACATACACAATGGTTCACAAAGAGCACCAGTAGCCAAACCTGGGGAGCTGATTCAGCACCAAGGACAGCTCCTTTCTGCTTGCTTGAATCTATCTGTGTGCATGTGTGTGTGTGTGTATGTGTGTGTATGTGTGTGTTTGTGTCACTAATTATCAGCCTTCCCTACTTATTAAATTATATGGTTTCATACTCGCCAAATTATTTTTAATGATAGAATCACTCTTATCAAGCCATCTTGGTTTTGCTTGTTGCATCAACAGCCTGTATGCAATATAAAGTGTGTTCCACCACACTGGGCTAAGTATAGAAACAACTGAGAACAAAGGAATGGCATTGACTACTAATGATTGCTGCTTTTCATCCAAGCAGATATGTGAAGTTAATAGGACGTTTCTTTCTACCTATCTCTCTCTTTAATTAAAAAAAAAAACAGAGACATTATTGGAGATGTCACAAGTAAAAACTGAGTGCACATTTCTTTTCCTGCTGAGAGAGATATTCTCTCAGAAACAGTGTAAGTCTGCACACCATGTCCCAGTTTTTTTCAGTGGCAGTTGTCTGAAACAATCATGGCTGGCCTTGACAGTGCACTGAAAGGGCCTGCCATTCTCTATCACTGAAAAAATATTGTGTTATGGTACAGCAGGTATCTATGCAAATGGGAGACTATAGTGTTTTGTTTTTTTTTAATCATAAATGCATGAAAAAGCTGATAAGGACTTTCTCAAGGGCTTCTCGGTGTGGTTGAGCGCTATCAGCTTTAAAATTTAACCAGGGGAAGTGAGTGTGTGATCTTACAGCAAGTATTGTTCTGCTGCATATATAGCCTATATCATCTTTAGATGACAGAGCACTCATCATACAAACAGTTATTTCCTTATTTCCTTATGTTATACAGCGCTACAAGTGGTCCAGTTTGTTTCAGGATATGATTTATGTTTATTTTGCATTCCTCGTTGTATATAAATCTCCTCCATCAGGTAAAAATTACAGAAGCTTTTAGTGTACTGTTTGTGTACACTGTTTTTATTGCAACCAAATTTGCACACAGCCATTTGTGAATTATGTGTGCAAGTGTCATAACTGTTGGCCATTGACAAACACTGTAAAACAACATCGGCCTTTATCAGCAAAGCAGATTGAAGACAAATAATGGGAAAAGAGAAAAAAACAGCGATACTCTTTTTTTCAACTCATGTTGGAGCACTAGCTGGTATCCATTTTGCAGCATCATCTTTTATTAACTGCTCCGGGGAACTTTTTTCGCTCTACTTACGACACATCACCCTCCATCCACTCACAGTCTCTTGCTCTCTCTTTCCCACACACACACACACACACACACACATAAAGAGAGACATAGACACACACGCAAACATAGACACACTTTACATTTATCTAACTGGGTTTCAAGTATTTACAATATCAATGAGTACTGAAGCAATAAACATTTTTCAAACACATTCACTTTGACCGGAAGATCTGTAAATGGGTGAATTAACAAAAAAGTAAAAATACAGATGTGAGTCAACATGTATTGGTCCCAGTTACATACTGATTTAAAAAAAAAAAAAAAACTCCAGTCTTTTTTTCTGCATTTCTAGGTGTCTTATTGCTATTACTACTATTTCCGTATCTCTAACCTAAAACATATGTTGCGTTTGTGCTAGAGTATATGCGCATGTGTCTGCACTATATGTGTGTAGAATCTAGCTGCAAGGAGCAAGAGCGGGGGATTAGGGTCCCATCTTTGGAAGGCGCATGACCTGATATGACTCTATTTAATCTCCCCATCCACTCGAATTAGCATAACTCTATTCATTCTGTGCTTCTCCTCTATCTGCCCTCTCTATTTCCTCATTTCTGATTTAAAATTTGTCACTCTACATAGTTCCTCTTGCTTGCTAGTTATCACTTGTCATCTGTGCCAACTTTGTTTTATATCTATTTCCAGTGGAAAAGGAGCAATCCTGCAGCAGGCAGTCTAGTGAGGCAGATGACGTCAGCTGTTCCTCAGCACAGGGTGGCAAGAGACGTTTTTTACTTTGAGTGGCTTCGCTTTGGTTCAGCTTGGGTTCTGGTTTATCTGGAGTCTGACAGGTTCCCATATAGTATTGTTTGGTCATGATACAGTACAGATTCCTCTCAACACTGACAATGGAGGAAGAATAGAGGTTAATGCAAATATTATCCCACTATCATCTTACCCCCAACTTATCCTTCAAAAGGAAGTGCAGTAAAGTAAATTAAATATGTAAATATCTCACCCAAGGCTCAGGAATCTTCCCTGCATGGTGTCCTCAGGAGAAAATTAATACAGAATTCATCTGGATAACATTAACTTGTAATAATTGCACTGGTTAGCTGCTGACCTTCGCAATCCAAATAGGTTACTGATCTCAGAAGGAAAACATCTTGAAAGAAAAAAAAAAGAAACAAATGTGATATAGTGGGGAACTGAAAGGTAACAGCTGCGGAAATAAAGATTATAGTGGCAATAAAGGAATGATTTTTCATTAAGTGATTATTTGTCTACACTGTTTGTACTTTGTACCCCTGGTAGGTTACTAATGAGAAACTACAGTACTGGTATTGGCTTTTGCTTATAGGACAATGTTGTGTTGAGTGCACATTAAAACACAGGACACGAACAAAAGTAGATATAAAAACAAAGAAAAAAATACAAATCAAAAAAATAGCAACAAACCAAGGATTACTGTAAAAAAAAAAAATATCAGGCAATATAAAACATTACATCACCTGATGCACCTATAACCTTGGCATTTAGGTACTTCATAAGGTTTTACACTAAAAAACAATTAAATTTTCAAACAAAATAGAACAAGATTACAATATAAAGGGTGAAATTCTAAATTACATAGAGTAAGTTGTTTCTTTGATCAACACCCTGCAATTGTTTTAGGGAGAAATGACTGATGCGCCCAAAGGAAGGAGTTTTTTTTAGTTTTCTGGGAGTGTCTAGCTAAGAGTTGTAGTCTTTGTGGGGGAGTTGGGTGTGGTAATCAAAGGAGAGCTCTGCCAATTTTACACATCAAAGTCTCTTTACAGGTCTTGGGGAGTACTTCTGCACAAAATTAAAAAAGGTACATTAAACCTTTTGTGGCTCCAGAGGGAGCTGCCTCAAATCTGCTATATTGCCTCAAGTGCCTCAAATGTGCCGCCCCCCCCATCTCTGCTGGAGGAAGCAGTTCGAGGCTTCATTAGTTGCTTCTGGCATAACACACCTTAATCACTGACCAAACTGTTGTCAATCAAGTTGCATTGTGGGTAGACGATTTCGGCATTTAAGTCCAAAACACAATGGACACATTTTTGATTTTGATAAGTTTTGCCATGATGACTGATTTTCACAAGTACGGATTATGTACTCTGGTCTGTGTAAAATCAGGCAGGCCACTAAGGAGAATCTTGTTATCTTGTCATGTGTTGAGGGGTTTAAGATGCAAATCTCAAGCCTCCCAGCTGAGCCTCAGACAGCCAGATTTGAACTTTGTGACTGGAATTTAAACACATCTGTGCACAATCCTGTAGTTTTAGGCAGTTTATGGTCGAAATATGAACAAAACTGGTCATTAAATGTTTGGTGCTGGAATATGTAGCATGTAATACTAAGAAAGCTGTCAACACCAGCTAACACATATCACCCTCTATTTTACGGACTTAATTACGTGGAACCTATTTCCGTTAATTTGTTGTTTGATATCTTCTCACACATGAAGCTAACTCTTAGCTTGCTGGATACAATTCCCTCCTGCTTCTCAAACAACTGCACATTACTTGCCTCTTTGCAAGCATTTTTGCTTGTTCACTGCCTACACATATTAATACATCTTGTGAAGTTGAGCACAGCGCTTTAGCTACACCACAACATATTTGATACAATTTGACCCAGCATTTTATCCAAAGTAAACTCATCCCTAATAAGCAACTACAACCCATCCACATAGATCAGTATCAGTTAAATGGCTGATTTCTCATCCTCCTCTGTTACTGACTCCTGCAGTGTACCACAAGGCTCCATTCTAGGCCCCCAGCTAAATGAGAGGAAGACAGTCCTGAGTGTTTTCCTGATGGCTTAGCCAACACCCTTTGAGGAGGACAAGCTACATATTTTTGTCGTCTCATGAGGAAAAAAAAAGCCTTACTCGAAGCTGTAAGCCCACTAGGTAAAAAAAGTATGTTATTCTAAAGATCCTTTTCTATTTAAATGAGAAAGCTTAATTTAAACTCTTTGATGTAATGAGCATCCACAGATCCCTGCTATATCTGGGTCAAACGTTAACCTACTAATTCCTGAAAGGAGACAAATCTCTTTCATGATGTAACCAGCAAACGTTTGCTCATGTGTGCAAACAGCCTTGTTTTTTTTATTTATCACTTTGAAGAGTTTTTCACCATAAGCCTGTTCCATGTGGAATACGTGCCCCACTTATTTCCCTGCATGAATTCGTTGTGTATGTGTGAAATGGGTCTACAGCATGTTTTTGTTTTTTTTAAATTTAGATGATCATGTGCGCCTCTATTTTCTCTATTTATTTTAAGAATGACAAGAACGAAAAAAAAATTACACCTTGTGAGAATCTAATTACAATGTGAAAACAAAGTCCCCACTGTGCAGCCGATGTTAGACCTTTTCCACCAGATTAGCTGTGAATTATGAAATATATAAAAGTGTGAGCTATGACGAAAAGAACTGCACGAGCGAGGATTTTTGGGTGTCAGGAAATGCAAAAGAGAGGAGAGAGAAACAAGAGTGAAGAAAGAGAAAGACAGAGCAAATAGAGATATGTCTAGGGGACTTAAAATGAACAAAAGAGATCAAGCTCTGAAATCCTTATATCCCTTTTCTTTTCAGTCTTTCTTTCTTTGTTATTTATTCATAACAGCCTCCATAGAAAGTGGTGTCAGACATTACTACAAAGAGTATGTTATGTGAATCTTATACACCAGAACTGGAATAATACTACAAACAATGTGGCATATTCTGCAGTTGAAAAAAAAGAACCCTCATAAGAAGCTGTGAACACACAGGACTGGCAGAGAAGATGTAAGTGTTACATCTGAACAACAGACAGTATTCAGTGTCTGACTGTGACATACAGTAAATCAGATATTTGGTCTTATGTGCGTTTGTGTAGTGATGAAGAAGTAAACAGTGACACACAGAGACAGGTGGAGCAAACAAACCCGGACTCTAACCTGATTAGAACAAAAATAAACTGATTTTAACTTAATAAAACGAGAAATTAAATTGTCTGAACTTAACTTGATTATTTGAAAATTATTTGTGCTGCCTCACACTCTAAATAGCATGTATCTTTACAGAGGTACAAGACACAGCCAAGAAAATGTGTGTTCACTGTATGATAGCACTGAACTTAAAACATACTTCCTATATATGTGGTGAGGTACTAATTATGTAGTAAAATATACGTCAAAATTAATCAAGAAACTGTTTCTATCAGTGGAGGCTTTGTAGTGTTGCTTTTATGTCAGTTTCACAGTGGAAGTTACACCTAACAGTTCATAATGTAGATTTTTTTTTTCACCCTCAAGTAACAAGGTCACTGTGACAGGAGAAAGTGTGCCTTGAGTTTAGCCTTGTTTACAACAAGACACTCCTGAGAATTTGCTTAACAAGACGAATCTATTACATCAGCCAAGTTAGCAGCTCTGTGAAGCTTAGGCACAATGCTGCTTTGTAAAAGGAAAAGTGGGAGGTTCACAAGTTCTCACAGTTCATCCTGAGGAAGGAAGTAATGTGTGCTCCAAATTTCCAGGCCATCCATTTAATAGTTATTGAGAAATATAAGTCAGGGGATCACCTGAGTCACAGACAATACCAGTGTTAATATCACAAACAGCTGGAAAGTACAGTAACTACACATTTGTCTTGCAATCCATTTTTAGAGTGTTTATTCTTTACATTAGTCTTTCCATTTCGTGTTATTCCACTACGTTTCAGAGGGAAATGTAGTTTTTACTGATGCTGGTAATGTTCCTGCAGATTTTGACACAAATGGGACAGAAAACCAGATTCGGTCACACAGCCAGACTCAAAATAATTTACAAAACAAACGTGACAGCTATATTTAGCTCCAGAGGCAGATTGACTGCACCGAGTGATGTTTTGTACCTTGTGAGAGCCAGTTTGAAATTCAGCTGTTCAGGTTTGGTCCCTGCTGCTTTATGGGTTTAGGATCAGGACTGCATTTTGGGGTCAAGGTTATAGAATAAATGCATTTACGGGAGGGAATTCTGTGTGTATGTGTTTGTGTGTGTGTGTGTGTGTGTGTGTTTGTGTTTATATGTGTGCACGCGCAATAGCAAAATGGCATCACAACATAATAAACAAGGCAATATTTGAGTGAACATTGACATCATCCAGAATCACAGTCTCTTTCTCTCTCTCATTTTGGATGTTAGCCTACAATGGCAAACTCCATTTACAGGATTTTGCACCTATGTGCGTCCTTAGCTGCTCCAAATGAACTTGTGTGACCATATATAAGATTTATGATTTGTGCTGGGAAAAAGTGTGTATGAGTGATGTGGATCACTCTCACTTTCAGGATATTGTCAGGTCAGTGAGAGTTTTTTCTATAGCTATAAATAACTATAAAAAGTGCCAAAAATAAAATTGATAAAAGGCAGTGGGAGGTAGAGAAGTCTTAACTTGACTTAAAAAAATAATAGTAAATATTATAGTTTATAGCTGATATACCTAATAGAGGATGCATTAGAGTCACAGAAACGAGTGAAGGAATGATTTGAGTGGACATAAATGTGTCCTTAAAGATGAAGAACTACACTTTTAAATAAATTGTAGCATAATAGTACTACATTTTAAGATGTTACATGTGTGTTACATCAAAACTAAAACCCCCTCAGGAGTACTATAATAGGCTCTTGGGAGATATTACCCCATAAAGAACGGAACAGAACGCTCACAGCACAGCCCCATAAGTGTCTGCAGGAGTAATGCAGTGATGTTTTTTTCCGAGTGACATTGGAAAGAAGACAGATTATAGGCAGCAGTGGTCCCGTGAGAGTGAGGGGGAGAGATGGAAAGAGAGAGGGATAGGCAGAGAGGATGGGCAGGTGGCCAGAATGACATTGGGGTTTGTGTTCGACATGCCAAAGGGGGTTGGCACTGCCATTTGCTGACTCACATCCCGGCCCCGCAGGGATTATAGTGACAATACAGCCTTCTTTCTTTTTAATGAGCGCTACAGATAGCACTTACAGACATATCAGTGAGCAGAAAAAAAAAGCTACTGCCAAAAAAAGTGGAGGATACAGGCCAAAAGACCCACTCTGGTAAAAAAAAAAAAAAAATAGTGTGGCCCTTCAGTTTAAACTACTGACTGCAATTACTTTTGCTTTTGACAGATCATGCAATTGAGGGAAATGCCTCCTTTCCACGGTTGAGATAATATATATCCCATGACTGGACATGACATGCAATATTACTTTGAACATGAAGTAACCGCGAAATAGGTTCTGCTCTCTGACTTTCTTCCAAAGTGGTGAAAAAAATGAATTTCTGCTCGGAAAGCGGCGAAGAGCTACTAAACCTATTAAACATAAAATGATGGAATGATGGAAGAGTCAGAGGAGGGAACTCAGGTGAATAAAATGACCCGCCCACCTGTCTTACCTGTTTATTTTCACACAAAAAAAACCCATGGGAATGATGTAGCAGAGGGAGTTGTTTCAGTTTTAGCAAACCATTTTTATGGATGAAGACCATGAGATGTTGCTGAAAGTCCTGGAAGAAGCAAGTAAATGGACTCTCTGATTTGTATTTTTGTCAAAGTTAAGAATGAAGCTTCAAATTCAGCTTTCCCCAATGGTTTTATTTAATGTAAGCGACAATCCTATATTATACAAGATAAAGTTACTAATGAACGTGAATAATTATGAGAGAGTTTTTTTGAATTTATATTTATCTCCATAGTCAATACACTCTACATAGGCAGTTGTAGTAGCTTACGGTAAGTGAATGGAGGGAAACTCTCCATGGTTCTGAAAACTTGCAAAGTAAAAAAAAAGAGAGGAAAAAAAACATTTACAACATTTTGAATTTATAATATTACATTAGCAGCCATGCATTCAAGTGACCTTTCATATTACATTAATGGGCTACAATTTTTATTTAAAAAAAAACCCCTTACATTGGTTTAAATTCCAAATTGCTCAAAAAGGAGAAATGTTTAGTGAAATGTTAAGTGTTGG